>BCHY01000007.1:2145-712115 GCA_001599775.1 Exophiala alcalophila | reverse complement strand
AAGACCTACACACACAAGACCTACACACACAAGACCTACACACACAAGACCTACACACACAAGACCTACACACACAAGACCTACACACACAAGACATACACGCCCAAGACCGGGCCGTGCGTGTTTTTTATATATACATATGATGCCCTGTGGAGGGAGGGAAAGAGAGCATCGCTCCACAACGTCGCTCCGGTCGCTGCGTCGGCTGCGTCAGTTTCCCTCGGGGTTTCGTTTCCCGTCGGATAGACAACCAACGCTTCCGTCCTTCGCCTTTCAGTCCGCTCCGCCCTGGAGCCTTCTTCATCTTTGGGGGGGATATTAAACCAGTGCAGGGCGAGGGCAATGATGAAGCAGCAACGCGGCTTGGTGTCGATCGACGACCGAGGACGATCCGCGGGTGTGGGCGAGATGGAGCAACAATGCGGCGAGGTGTCGATTGGCAACGTGGTCTCCGTACCATCCGCGCGTGTGGGGGAGTTGGAAAACAAAGCGGCCAAGTGTCGACAAGCAACGCCGACGACCGATCCTCGGATTTAGTGGGGGCGCTGAAGAAGAGAGCATCGACAGCGCCCCTGTGTGTGGTTTCAAAAATGGTCGCAAGGCTGAGATCCCCCTTTGATGACTAAGCACCAACCAACACGGAGGAGACCGAAAACGGCTGCGAGCATCACACCACAAGGAATCATCGTCGGTTCGCGGCGGCAGTTCAAGGTCGACGAGGATACGGCATGAAGGAACCTCGCAAATGCGCAAGTTGGAATGGGCAGAAAGGCTATATGCTTCTCGCGGGGCGCGGTCATCATGAACGACCCAGGAGAACATTGGCTGGCCCAGCGGAGCGAGCCTTGTACCGCTTCGCCCTGGTGCTCCTCATTGACGAGGCTGGACGTGCGGGCAGGAGACTCGAATTCATGCTGCTTGCTTGGTCGCATCTTACCCCAAAACCAACCTCAACCTCAACCAAAACCTCAAGGGTGGTAGATTCTTTCAGCCGGGGACGTTATCGCGTTGCGCAGCTTGGTCGGCATGCGACGTGGCTGGCTTGGTGGCCCAGGACGCGTCCTTCCATGCCTTGCCATCACGCCTCCTGCGTGCGGTGCGGCGCGCAACGAAATCATACGGGAAGTGGGAAGGGAACGGGCCAACTCTACAAAGACGGAGAGAGTGCTTTCTTACTTGTATCATCAACGCCCGGAGCTCCGCGTTGGGAGTTGGGAGTTGGGAAATGCAAGGGAACGAACGGGCCGACTCTACAAAGACAGAGACAGAGAGTGTGTGCTTTCTTACTTTTATCATCAATGGCCCGGAGCTCCGCGTTGGGAGTTGGGTCTGAACATCCAAGGCTGTATGCTCCTCAGGTTCCGTTCTTGGACACGTCTGAGAGGGAAGGGAAGTGAGGAATGTGCGTATTGGACGAGTAGACGAAAAGGGCGCGCGGGGCATAAAACGAGACTCGAAAATCAATATTTGGTGTCAAACTTGAGATTCGTGATGCTATCAAAAGCTCTCCTGTAGGGTTGAACATGTTCCATGTTCCATGTCCCGTTAACCCTGGCCTCAATGAAGGCCGCTTTCCTCTTGACGGGTCTTGTACGAAGAAAGCTTTTCTCTCCTCGGATGGTTCTCTTCTCCCACTTTCAATACTTGAGGGGATGCTTGACGCTGATCAGCATCGTTAAAATGCGACGGTGGCCGGAAACGTTGGCCTTCTCATTCGTACAGCTCCATGAGTGTCAACACCGCGTATCCCACAATCTTATCCTTGGAGGGTGAGACCTTTGGACAGCGCCAGGATCGGTAGGGGTATCAAGTCATGCGACATGGGTAGGGTGATGCCCATTCACTCTTGTTGAAGATCAGAATGAGTAGCCCTAACGGTTTCGGTAGTCGTTGAGAGGATTCGGCCATCGAAATTGCTGCGGAAATTTGAAATCCAGAGCAGGTAACAGCCGAATATTAAGGGCGCATTGACTGCCTTGACAGTATTCTGCCGATAAATCAGCCAAATCCCGAATACTTGCATAATGTCCTCACAGCAAAGATTGACATGGGATGCTGCTGCCGCATCGCCACAGTGAGCAATCTGCTCCAAGAACCTGCCGTGAAACTGCCGATTCTTCGCAGATAGAGACTGGTATGGATATTTTCAACAGCATGCCACGCCGCTTGTTGAAGCGGTCCAGCTCGTTGAAGAGCGGGTCATTGTCGTTCTTCACGACGGTCTTCTCTTGACGAATTCCTCAAGGTCGCCCCTCGTTACGACCCCCAGGACAAATTTTCTGCCTCCATCAGTGACCACGGCAAAGTCCTGAGTGTCACCTGTTGCAAAGGGTCCAATATTCTCGAAGAAGCCCTCAAGCTCCCAAAGTTCCGTCTCCATGCTGATGACTTGGTATTTCTTCACTCCTCGCCGCTGAAACCGCACCATGGCTTTGGAGACAGGGTCGGATGGCTGTAGTTGCCCCGACTCGAAAAGAGTCTTTAGTCTCGAGATCGCCAGATATCCTAAGAGAGAGCGCGTGTTCTCAGAAAGAACCGTCAGGTGCGAATAGTCGTGGGAGGAGGCAGAGAGCATGGCCGAGGCGAGCGAGGTGGTCGGAGAGGTGGATAACGCAGGAGGGAGATCAAGGTCGGCGACGGTTGCGCCTCGATACTTGTCTGCCCATGCCGCCAGTTTGGCAGAGTGCTCGTCCTCGCTGGGGGGCAGACCGTTCGGCTGGGGGACGATGGTCTTGCCCAGCAGAACGCCGTGTTCAAGAACAGACTGATGGTGGTCCATGACGAGGTCAGCACGCGAATGAACTAGAGAAGCTCCACGTGTTAGAATGGCCCTGGAATATAATGGAGGGCGAGGGAAGTAGAGCCGGGTGTTTTTTTTGAGAGACGCTTGGGCGAGAGACAGCGATCTGAGATGGTTTTCTCCAAGAACTGATGATCACAGCGGCTCGGGGGATGTATGCTCGACCCTATCAATACTAGTATGTAATAGGACTAGCACCACAGCAGCCGTGTTGCGCCCGGTGGGGCACGGATCAACACCCACCGTCCAATGCCAGTGTGGAGCAAAGAAGCTCTGAACGTTCTGCTCGCTCATCGCCGTCTGCGGCGTCTGGGTGGTGCATAAAATGACGCTGCCCGTTGGTCTCGCGCGCCAAAACGTGGTGAGCAGTGCCAGCTAAACCTCCTCTCAATGCACGCCCAGAGCTTGAGGAGCTCTCTGTTAGCGGCCAAGTGTGTTAAGCCTGTAGCCTGTGGCGCCTACGGAGCCCACCCACCCACCTTCCCCAGCTACCAAGCGCCTGTGACGATGCCGATAGCATCACCGCTCACTCCCATTAGAACTATAGTGACTCGCATGTGGTTGCCCGCTCTGAACCCTCTTCTTGCTGGACCTTGACCTACCACCTCAGCATCACATCACCTCCTCTATCTCCCAGCTCCCAACTTCTTCATCCATCCCCTTCCCTGTCACTCATTTCGGCATTGCCACCGTCACCTGCAGCAGTCTGTCCATCTACAAAGACTCGAGGTATTCCGCCCTTCGTTCCCACCTCCGCATTAGCAGCTGTTTGGAAGCTGTATTTCTTCCCACCCTGGCCCGGAGATAAGCTGATCTGTTTGCAGCACCATGGTCGGACTCTTCCCCAACTCGACGGCATTGAGCCAGACGTTCATGCCTACCTCTCCCTACTACAAGCCCGCTCCCAAACCTACCGAGCATCCCCAGAAGCGCAGCATCTTCTCGGTGTGGAGCGCGGCAGACGCTGCCAAAGACAAGGCCGTTGAACTGAGTGCAGCTGCTCAGAAAGAGTATGAGAAAGCCAGCTCAAAGGCCCAAGCTAAGGTCGGGGGCATCGAACTCTACTCTGGCAAATACTATGCCGCCTGTACCGTCGGAGGTATTCTCGCTTGCGTATGTTTGCGCCTCCAGTGGCCCAGTTGCATGGAGTTTGCATTGACTGACCCGGACATAGGGCACCACTCACGCCGCCGTGACTCCTCTTGATCTGGTCAAATGTCGTCGCCAGGTCGACTCTAAGCTCTACAAGAGCAACTTCCAAGCTTGGTCGACAATTTCGAAGACAGAGGGCTTCCGTGGCATCTTCACCGGTATCGGCCCAACTTTCGTTGGCTACTCCGTGCAAGGTGCCGGGAAGTACGGCTTCTACGAATACTTCAAGCATCTCTATAGCGAGCTGGCTGGTGAAGAGAATGCTACCAGGTACAAGACCGTCCTCTTCCTGACCGCCTCCGCGTCGGCCGAATTCATTGCCGATATTGGTCTCTGCCCATTCGAGGCCGTCAAAGTGCGCATGCAGACCACAATCCCACCTGCTTTCAAAGGCACGTTCCACGGAATCTCCTCGATCGTGAGCAAGGAAGGCACCGCTGGGTAAGTGAAGGAACCTCTCGGCTTTGAGCGAGCGCTAACGGTGCCAGTCTGTACAAGGGTCTCTATCCGCTGTGGGGCAGACAGATTCCGTACACCATGATGAAGTTCGCCTCGTTCGAGACCATTGTCGCCGCGATCTACAACTACCTTCCTGGACAGAAGTCGGACTATAACAAGGGCGCCCAGACTGGAGTTGCCTTCGTGGGAGGTTATCTCGCCGGTATCCTTTGCGCTATCGTCTCCCACCCCGCCGACGTGATGGTGAGCAAGCTGAACGCAGAGCGTGGTCCTGGCGAAACCTTTGGAGGCGCAATGAGCCGCATCTATGCCAAGATTGGCTTCCCAGGTCTTTGGAATGGTCTCCCAGTCAGAATTGTAAGTTTGAGGACAGCCCGCCACCAGACGGAGCCGACCGCTAACCACATGTGCTCTAGGTGATGATTGGAACACTGACTGGATTGCAATGGATGATTTACGACTCGTTTAAGATCTTCATGGGCTTGCCGACAACTGGAGGCGAACAGAAGAAGCCAGCGACGGCCTAGAGCAGAGCTCAGGGACGAGAGACACGATGAGAAGAGAAGCGGCGGCGCCAGGTAGCCGGCGGTAGATGAATTTGTACATGATCCGGGAACGGTGTTTTAGGAATGATACTCGCTCTGCCGATAAATTAGTAAGTTTTGTTTTGCAAGCTCTTGGAGCACCCGCGCAGATCACTGCAGAAGCCAGAAGGGAGTCAAACAGAAGAATGGTGGATCGAGGTGTTGGCCCCTTCCTTGTTTCCCATGCTCGAGTCTCGGACTCGATCCGGCGCCGTCATCCGCGATCTGTGCTCGGTGGATGCCAGTGGAGATTGGCCATTGATAGGCCGGGCTGGGCAGGCGGCCT
The DNA here is from genome assembly GCA_001599775.1 of Exophiala alcalophila. Lineage (NCBI taxonomy): Eukaryota > Fungi > Ascomycota > Eurotiomycetes > Chaetothyriales > Herpotrichiellaceae > Exophiala > Exophiala alcalophila. The sequence goes on along the minus strand of BCHY01000007.1, from coordinate 706,834 downwards.
TAGCAATGCTTGGCAGGCGAAGACGCGATCTGCTGGGTCAATCAAACGTCATATCCATGGACCAGTGGAGCGTCATGCCACTGCAGGCTGATCCGGTTTGTCACTGGCTGCGGTCATGGCTTTCTTGGTCGTTCCAGGCTTCTTGACCTTCACTATTATCTATCACCGTGGTTCACGTCAGGTTCGTTTATCTGCTGCTTTCTTTTTCCTGGTCTCGACTTTTTAAATCGGACCTTACGCACCCTCCACCTCTACCACTTTTTCTACATCTCCTACAACTTCCGAGTAACGCAGAAAGATCATCACCTTTCAGTTCAAAGGCTAAACAAACAAGAGGTAAGATCTATCTCCCCAGCCTTGTCCTCTGCCTGCAGGCAGCCTCGCCTCGCAGGCGGCCCTTGTCAAGGGGGGGAGTTGAAAAAGAAGATATGCGGTTGTTGGTTTAGTTGGGGATGCCAGACCCTCGCTGACTCCTTCGGGCGTGACAGAACCACCATCATGGCCAACGTTTCTCACGGTCGCGGCGGTAAGGCGCTACCCTCACGGACTTCGATCCTCTGCCCGCGCTGATGAAATGACCTCAGGCGCCGCCAATATTGGACCCGATGACACCGTCTACGCAGACGGCGAGATCGTTCGTGAAGGCCCCGTTGGCAACCAAGGAGATGGCCCATACTCTGCCGGCCGAGGTGGTGCCGGGAACATTGACAAGGACGGGAAGGACCACGGGCACCATCCTCCTCATGACGAAGAGATTGTTCCCGAAACAGCCACCCGGATCGGCAAAGATGAGTCGCACCACGTTGGGCGAGGGGGCGCGGGCAACGCGGCGCATGTGAACGAAGACAAGAAACACACAGGACTTGTGGACAAGCTCAAGGGGTTCTTCTCCGGCAAATAAGCACCACACATGGTCGAGGATGAAAGGAGAAGACGAGAGCGGATGATGAGGCGAGGGCCGCTACGATGTATTGATGCATGATACCCTACAATTCCAACTTTGCAGTGTTGCGGAGGACTGCGCGCGCGCGTGGGGTTGTTGTCAGCTGCGTGTTGCCAGCGGCCTCTGACGGCAGAACTTCTATTTAATCCTTAGAATATGATTTTCTTCAACCAAGGAGAATATAAATTTCATCTTCGCCATTGTGCACGAATTGGAGAAGCCGGGCTGAATAGAGTCGCCCTCTGAGCGCACGCGATGACACACCCGGACCTCAGCTCAACTCTCCGGGCCCTCCCAATAGTACCGCTGGATCACGGGTCTTTCCGAGAGCTCCCACCTTGCCGCTGGGGCGATTGACACAGTATGGACGCATTTTCTTCAACTTTCGGTCTGCGGTTGGGGTCCACAAAGATGCCAATAAGTATACGTAGTGCAAATGAAGACCGAGCCTGTCCTGGTGCCAGTGTTTACACCTGGCAGCATAATCCCTTGAGCGCAACGCCTGTGATCAAAGGATCACTACCAGGTCGCCGAGGTGAAGCCCGGAGTGCGATGGCTGATCGCAGCTGACAGTTAGTATGCGCTGAGTATTCCGTACCTGCCTAAGGTTGGAGGCAGATTAGGTACCAGTTACCTAGGTAGGTACCTTAGGTACCTTACCTAAGGAAGGCGCAGTCGGTACTTGTGCTCTCCTCATGCGCCACGCTTCAGCCTGGGCTTTCTTCCCACCTTGTTGTTATTCCTACTATTATTTGCAGCCTCTGCCCTCTTTTGCTGTTCCAAAGCGCGTTTCAATATAACTGCCAGCGCGTGCTGCTGGTAGACCTGCCAAGCTCACCACACACCACACGCGGCAGATGCCAGTGAGAGGTGTGCCGTCGTGCAGCCGTCGCTCCTAACGTCAACGACCACTCCAAAGCTTAGGCCATCACCGCCCACAAGCCAGCACTGGTCGCGTTTCAGCCATCGGGCCACCGAGGGCGCGACCTCTTTCTCGCAGCTACTCATAGTGGGACGCGCGCGACCCGGTCATTCGCATACAGCAACCGCTGCTCTCCTTCCCGTGTACGATGGCCACGTCAGGAACGACCCCAAAGAAGTATCCGACCCCCGACAGCGACGCTGAGCCGAAAAAGATGGCCTCCCGCAAACGCCGGGCAAGTGAGATGGAAGGCCCGCGAGCAAAGAGTAGGGCACACACCGCCAGAAAACGAAGCGTGATGACCAGAAAGCTGACGAGCGAGCTCCCTCAGAGGCCACCGACGCGATAGACACGCCTCCCGGCCTCAGCGTTAGCTGTCCAGCGACCCTTAAGCGTGGAAAGCCGGGTGCTACCTCCGACGACGAAGACATGTTCATCGGGTCTGATGCGCCCAAAGTTCCCCTCGGTCCCCCTGTCATCACTTATGGCGTTACTCCGGGCAAAATGTGGGAAGGCATGACCGTCTACAAACGCGCTGCGTGTGAGTTCAAGTTCAGGAGCAAGGACACAAATTGGCAGGAGAAGTTTCTGACGCGGTCGCAGTCCCTGTCGCTGGGGTGAGTGACAAGGAAACCCCCAAATATACGTCTGGCGATATCGTCTATATCAACCGCCATTACCCCGTTCCCGCGTTGCCTCCGGAAGACTGTACCTTCGAGGAGAGGCTCCAATTTGACAAGGAGAACTACTGGGTCGGGATGATCTCGGAAATCCGTGCCGAGAACAATGAAAGTGTCTACATTCGACTGTTCTGGTTGTATTGGCCAGAAGAGCTTTCCATGGGACGACAAGAGTATCACGGATCGCGAGAGCTGGTGCTGAGCAATCACGTTGACATAGTCGAGGCGCAATGCATTGCCTATCATGCCGATGTCAGCTTCTGGGATGAGACGGACGATTCCAACCTGACGTCAGTCAAGGACAGATATTGGCGCCAGACTCTCGACCTCACCAAGTTGGCCAGAGATCCGCGAGGCGCTTTGAGCAAGCTTCGACGATTCTGCATTTGTGGTGGCTATGACCACCCAGACGGGAATCTATACCAGTGCGGCCGCGCGGACTGCAATACATGGAATCACGATAAATGCCTGGTCCAGCATCTGGAAGAGAGGGCGTGGGAAAAGTTCAAGGCGGGTGTTCTTGGGCATGAGCAGCCAAGCGACACAGCCAACGACAACGATGTCCCAAATGGCCATGTTGTGAACAAGAAGGTAGATACGAAGAAGGCGACAAAGAAGCGGCCTTGGACACGCAAGCTCGAGGCCAAAATCACCAAAGGCCCGACTGTCGATGGACAGGAGACGCATATTGCGACCGTCACACAGCTTGTACCGACGCCGACGAGCTCGACCAGTGCGAAATTCCAGCCGATGACATGGAACATGAATCTGAAATGCTTGAAATGCGACCATCCTTTTGATTGAACGCTCATACGACGACAGAATCTCGATCCTTGGATACGCCGTCTCCAATTCTCGCTTTCGGATCCACCATTACCTTTCTCATCACGACGGCGTTTCTGCGCCTCTGACGTCCAGACTGTCCGCGATTGAGCGGTTGCTAGTGTATTCGACGCGATGCCGAGCAGCGTCATTTTTTGCACAGCGGCTGGGGATATGCAGGCAGTGGTCTGGAAAAGCTAGCGCCCTGGGAATGAGATTTAGTATGTATTTCCGCGCACTGCACCGCTGGGATGGTTGGTGATTGAACAGATGCTAGCAGTGTCAGCATCCCCTACTGGCGGCTCTGATTGAGTTAGTATTTATTGATTGACTGGGGAGTTTTTTGGATCCTACGCCCCTGTCCCGATCCAGCCCTTCTAGTCCCTGCTCCTCTGCTGGATGCCTCACAGTGACTCCTCGATGCGCTCCGGGACATGCTTGCTGATCCAAGCCGGGCAGAGATATCACGTGGCTCGGACTCGGCACCAGTGGCAGCCGCGTGGGGCAGCACAGACGCGACGTTTGGGCGCTGCATTGCACCATCTGCAATTGCCATTGGCGCCGGATTCCTGCCGCCCAAGCGTGGGCTCCCTTGACTGCTTCGCACGCCCCGATCGAATCATCTAGGCGCATCCACCTGTCCGGTGTCGGCACTCAAAGCTTGTATGTACATGCTAGGTTTACTCTTCCTGACGTATGATGTACGAGTTGGCACCGATATGAGCGGTGTACGAAGCCCCAAACAGCGAAATGCCGAGCAAAGTACTCCATATATGGGCGTTTGATGATCCTGCCCTACCTTACCTTATTACTAACATAGCAAATATTGCTGTACATACCAGATGCAGAGGGCAGATGCGCGTACGAGTACGAGCACGAGCACGAACTTCGGGGTCCCCTCATCTGTTCGGCGCGACCCAAGAGAGAGATTGATTCGACAACAGTTTTACCCGTGCATTCCAGAAGAGTTGATCATGACTCTTTGATTTATTTTATTACAATTTTCTACTACTGTACGTACTCGTACCTTACTTCCAAGTTACCTTTTACTGCTCCTTCCCTCCCTTCGGCTCCGTCTTCGGGGCCGTCATCGACTGGCGCCTGCCTCAGTGTTCGGTTGCAAACTTCGATCAACGGCTCGGAAATGCAACTGCCACCCGACCACCATAATAAACACCCACTCCACCTCTATTTCTCTTTGCCTCCCACAGCATCACTTACCAGTACCAGTACTAGTAGTACTTAACACAGTCTCATTACCGTTGATGTCGCTCTGTGCGTCGATCTTTACTCAGCACCAACTCTTATATCTTCATTCATTAGGACAGACCGGTTCTGCGACTCCTTTACCTGCGACTCCCTGACCAACGAAACGAAGATCAACTCCTCTTCATTCTTAATCGACTGCAAGAACATCGAGTCTCTTACCGTCTTTCTCCACACGTTGTCCAGCACACCTCCTCGACGAATCCTACCTCTTGCCGACCACATTGCTCAACCATGGCCGCAGAAACAGACCCCCCTCTGGTCACGACGGTCCAAGGGTCACAGGTTGACGGCGCAAGCCTCGACACTGGCTCTCCTCAACAGACAGTCAAATCATCATATGATGCGCCTCCGAGCCCCTCAGAGAGTACCGGGACTTCTGAAAAGCTTCCTGGCAACGCGGACGGAACCTCGTCCCGTTCACCGGCGGACGACCCTCTTGTCGACACCACAATGCACCCTGAACTCGTCAAAACAACATCGAGAGCCGAGAAATTCTCAAAAGGTCGTATTTTCATCATCATGTTTTCTCTGAGCATGGCTTTGTTTCTGGCTGCTCTGGATGTGACCATCATCACTACGGCCTTGCCCACCATTGCCAGGCACTTCCAAGCCGACTCGGCCGACTACGCTTGGGTCGGGAGTTCCTATCTTCTGGCCAACGCTGCGAGCGTCCCTCTATGGGGTAAGCTTTCCGACATATGGGGTCGGAAACCCATCATCATGCTTGCCAACGCGATTTTCATGGCCGGGAGCTTGATTGCCGCTGTCAGCAACTCGATCGGGTTGCTCATCGGAGGACGAGTCATTCAAGGCATCGGCGGAGGTGGTCTAGTTACTCTGGTCTACATCGCCATTGCCGACTTGTTCAGCATGAGAGATCGGCCCAAATACTATGGCTTCATGGGTATGGTCTGGGCTATCGCGTCCGGCGTGGGCCCCGTCATTGGCGGCGTCTTCACCGAGCGCGTTTCATGGCGTTGGTGCTTTTACATCAATCTCCCGCTCGATGGCCTCTCCTTGGTCCTGCTTGCCCTATTCCTCAAGCTCGACACTCCAAAGACACCTTTCTGGGCTGGTATCCGAGCTATCGATTGGGTTGGAGTCCTCACCATCGTCCCTGGTGTCTTCATGTTCCTGTTTGGCATGGGCTCTGGAGGGTCCACTCACAGCTGGGACAGTGCATTCGTTATCTGTCTCATCGTCTTTGGACTGGTCATGATCGGTTTGTTCTTTCTCAACGAATGGAAGTTGGCCAAGTACCCGATCATCCCTCTTCGCCTGTTCAGGGATGTGTCTAATCTGGCATCCTTGGGGGTATGCCTCGTTCATGGCTTTGTGTTCATTGCCAGCAGCTACTACCTCCCTCTCTATTTCCAGACCGTCCTCGGTGCCACGCCGATCCTCAGTGGAGTTTATCTGTTCGCCGTGGTCATCAGCTTGTCGATCATGTCGGCCCTAACCGGTATCTTCATCAAGAAGACTGGACGATACCAAGAGCCAATCTGGTTTGGGATGTGTGTGATGACCTTGGGCTACGGTCTGTTTATCGACCTGCCGTCGACTAAAGACTGGACCAAAATCATCATCTACCAAATCATTGCCGGCATTGGTGTTGGGCCCAACTTTCAAAGCCCATTGATCGCCTTACAAAGCCATGTCAAGCCTCACGATATCGCTGTGGCGACCGCTACCTTTGGATTTGTCAGAAACATCTCGACTGCGGTGTCAGTCGTGATCGGTGGTGTTATCTTTACAAACACTCTTTCCGGCAAATACTCATCTCTCAGCCTCGTTCTCGGAAATACCTTGGCTGAGGGTGTCACTAGTTCCGGCTTCGGGCGGGCGGTGGAACAGATTCAGGTCTTGGAAGGGGCTCAAAGAGTCGCAGTGAATGAAGCCTACACATCCAGTCTGCGGAGCATGTGGATCTTCTATACAGCGGTCTCAGCATTTGGCATCCTCGTCAGTCTGTTTATCACGAAGAAGGAACTCAGCAAAACACATGAAAAATCACGAACGGGCATCGCGGAGCAGGAACGGGTCAGACAGGAGGAGATTGCGGAACGAAAAGCCAGGCGAGACACTGCGGATGCGGAAAAGGGACGGGCTAAGGAGACCGCCGCGGCGTGAGATTGCAAAGCGAGCATTTGTGACGTTGCTCAGCGATATGCACAGGTCCAACCAATGGATACAGGGCGTTGGGATATTGACTGTCAAAGTCTTGTATGTACTGACTGGGTCGATATGAAGGCATCCCATGGTCCAGATGACCCCCTATCTTTACTCACTCTGCATCGTAAGAGGCGGTGATCGAAATGAACATACCCCCCTCTACCGCATGCTTTCCACCCTCTACTTTGATTCTCTTTTCTCCGCCGTTCCAACTCTTCCTGAAGGGCTGAGCAGAGAATGAGACGCGTGCCAGAAAAAGGCAATTCTGCACTTGGCGTCATCGACCATGAGCATCAAAACACACCTTTCGAACCTCGTAATTCCAAGCCCGGCAGATGTAAATCTGCGCCGCTCGTGCCTTTGTTCCTGGATATGGTTCGATCCCAGTGCCATCACTGGAAGCGTGGCTCGACCCGGTTCATTCGTCCCTTCGTAAACCCATTGGAGGTCATGACCACCTCCGAGTATTTGGGTTGCACTGGAATGGAAGAATTGCGTTCCATGTGGTCAACCCATTAGTTGTTGGGAGAGGCGTGCAGAGAGGAGGGTGTGCTCGAGTTGGGGGCACATTCTGAACTGGCCTGGCGTTCGAGTCGTCTCTTTTTCCTGAGAGCGAGCCTGTGCCTGTGCCTGGGAGGGTTGGATTGGATCAGCAACTGCCTAGGGAGGACAGATGTTCCAAAAGCAGCTGCCGGGCCTATCAAGTGTAGGAGAGACCGGTCGAACCAGAGCCAGTGTAGTTGTGGAAAAGGCAAAGGGGTGCTTCGTGTGCCAATCATCTGTGGTGGGTTCGCGCTGCTCTTATTATCTTCGCTTGTTCCTCCATCGACCACCTCTGCCGCCTCTACCTCCCTTCCAGCCGAAATCCTTGCGCCCGTCGTCGTCCCTCTTGTCCAGTTCCGAGAGCCTATCTCGTCTTTGCGCCTCGATGTCCTTCTCCCCTCCTCTTGCTTCTGCTGCCGATCCCCCCGCCGCAGCCGTCGAGGAGGTCGGCATCGTCGCCATTGCCGGTATCGCGCTCTTAAGATGGACGCCGTGCTTGCAGGCCTTGCCGTCCGGGCAGAACCCCGCCATGTAGAACTCACACAGCCTCCGCCTGACGTGCCTGTTCGGGCAGCGCGGGCCCTTCTCGCAGAACCCACGGCTGTAGTCCTCGCACACGGGTAGCTTCGAGTCCTCCTTGACATGCACGTACAGGCACTCGTCCCCGTTCTGGCAGTAGCCGTTCTGGTTGAAGAACTGGCACTCGCTCATCTTGCGCAGGTTGTACTCGTGCAGGTAATCGCAGGCGTCTCCTTTTTTACAGAGTCCCTTGAGCCAATGCTTGCAGACGTAGTTGTCGTTATTGCGCCCGTAGTGGTGCTGTGACGGCTGCTGTGAGGGTGTCGGGTGGCGGTCCGGACAGCGTCGTCCGCGTGGGCAGTGGCCCGTCGCTACGAAGTCTGGGCATGCGGGCACCGTCGTGGCCAGCGCGGCGAAGCCGTTGGAGCGCAGGAACGACGCGAAGCCGAAGTTGTATGTCGGGACGGTGGGAGCGGCGTCGGGTTTTGAGAGGGTTCTTTCGCCCGCGTCGGCGATGCTTTCTGTGGCGACTGAGGCCATGATTTTGGGAAGGGCGGCGTTGAGTGAAGGTCTAGTTAAGGTCGGTGTCGGGGACGGAAGAAGAGGTGTTAAGCATGTCGGATCAGGTAAAACAACAACAGAAAGAACGTCGCGCAGGGAAGATTGCTAATAGTCGGTATGCAGGCGAGGATGAAGATGGGATGTTAGAAGTGCCGCAGGTGTTGCAACTGTTTGGTAATGAGAATCAACCGAAGTGACGCCGACGTGCTCTGCCCTTTGCGGTTTAGCGTAGTTTCATTGCGAGGCGGTAAGGCGGCGAGGCTTTCGCGGGTGTCCTACCCTCCCTTTAACACTACAAGATGGACGGAATACGAGGCTCTTCATGAGAATATGATGAGATGATGAGTGCATCGCTGACGATTAGAGTCATTGCCAATTGGTCTCAAATGTCTAGAAATGAGTATTGAAGGGACGATGTCCCTGCGTGGCACAATAGATGACATCCCACCCGTGATCCGGATCTCTGCGTCTGTTCCCCGGCTTCGTGGTGCAGATTCCGGCGACACAGTTCAAATGCCGGAGCAGAGGCCTGCGATGATTGACGGGCAACGCTCGTGCGGGGCTTTCGCTGCCCGCGCGCGTCATCTTTGCTGTCCATTGTGCCGAAACTTCCCCACACCACATTTCGCAGCCCAAGAGCATGCTGCTGCTGCTCTACAACACTTATCTCGACAACAAACACAGGTCTTCTCTCTTGAAGTTGCACAATTGACAGAAATTGGTTCTCGTCATATACTACCACCATGTCGGTCACCACCCAGGCCACGATCGCCTCCTTTGGAGGCAAACTCCTCAAGCTCGCTCACAACTCCTCCGTCACGGGCTGCGAAATGAAGTTCAACCTCTATCTCCCTCCACAAGCCGCGAGCGGCAAGGTCCCTCTGTTGATATGGCTCTCGGGCCTGACGTGCACCGGCGACAACTGCTCAGAGAAGGGATTTTTCCAGCACGGTGCAAGCAAGAAAGGAATCGCAGTCTTATACCCAGATACAAGCCCCAGTACGTGAAGCGGGAATCTTGTAGCACAGATTCAGTCAGGACTGACATCATGCAGGGGGCATTGGCATCAAGGGTGAAGATGATGCCTACGACTTCGGTTCCGGAGCGGGATTCTACGTCGACGCGACGGCCTCGCCTTGGTCCGAGAACTACAAGATGTACACCTACATCACCGAAGAACTTCCCAAAACTGTTTTCGGCGCCTTCGATCAGATCGACTCCAGCCGAGTGAGCATCAGTGGTCACAGTATGGGTGGCCATGGTGCTCTGTCACTATACCTGAAGAACCCGGGCAAATACAGGAGTGTCAGCGCGTTTGCTCCCATTGCCAACCCTCTCAAGTGTCCCTGGGGCGAGAAGGCCTTCAAGGGGTATTTTGGCGACGACTGGCAGACGAATGGCGCCAAACACGATTCCACCGAGCTGCTCAAGCAGTGGAAGGGTGGAGACCTGGATATCCTGATCGATGTGGTACGTCGAAATTGCACGCAGATGCAGACAGACGGGTGACGCTAACCTTCGCCAGGGCACCGGTGATAACTTCTACAAGCAAGGACAGCTTCTTCCGGAGAACTTCATCGCGGCTGCAAAGGAGATCGGACAAGAGAAGGGGGTCAATGTGCGATTCCAGCCAGACTATGACCACAGCTACTTCACGATGGCCACCTTTTCCGATGACCACGTTGATCACGCCGCGAAGTATCTCTTTGCATAGTACGTCCCTTCCAACAGGAGCACAAATGGAAGCACGGCTGACAGGGATAGAAGCGGAATGAAAAAGGACCAGAAACTTTGATTGTGCTATACAGCAGTTATGAATCTATTTTCTCTTGCTCGACCGTTCTCACATGTAGTTTGTTACCCCGGCACTATTTCCTTCATCTCGCCCACTTCCCTCTGGAATCTTTCCCTCGTCGCCGCCATGCCCACACCTGAACTCGTCAACATTTCCAGGCCGTTAAACCATCGCGGGCGCCTAATAGACAAGTCCCAGACAGGACTCCTTCATCGAGTGTATCACGTGACGAGGCTGAGCAGATACTGGACCAGCAGACAGTCCTCCTAGACGCACGGGAACGACCAGGAGAAGCCGTGCGAAGATAGTGAATGGGTTTAGATATTCAGAATGCTCACCGCAAGATCGTGTTGTCACTCGAGAGGCCCAAAATGTGCTTTGCAAAAGTCCGTCATGATTAAACTATATATCATTACCTTACCCATCCAGTGAAATCATACTCTTCTTCTACAACACTAATGTGTCGTTTTAAATGCGCTAAACCCCCTTTTGTCAGATGAACTAGCTTTCGTAACGTTTAATCAGACTTCCTCTTAAAGTTTCGAAGGAACATGCATGCTTTTGAGTTGTTCTTTTCACTCTTCCCGTGTATATTTTGAGTTCTCCCTCCATTTAGAACCGTACCTGAACACAACGACCGGAATCGGAGCAAGGAACAGACTGAATCCACCCAGTACGGTAAAGGCCCAGCCGTAGCCCAAGTCGCGGACCAACGGCTCGACAACCAGCGGCAGAAACGTGCCCATGAGGCACCTCGTGACAATGATGGCCGTCATCGCAGAGGCGGAATAGAGCTTGAAGGCGTCCACGGCGTAGGCGAGGACGGGCAAGAACCCCATGATCAGGGTGCCTCCTAGCAGGCCCAGGATGAATAAAAGGACTGGTAGGGGGACACGGAGCTCGGCGGCCCAGCCGTACATTGCAGCGACCACGGGCAAGGCGAAGCCTCCGAAGATAGTCAGAGGGAGGCGATATTCGGGCTTCCCGACGCCTTTGTTGGCATCACGAAGCTTGACGTAGATTCTGTCGAGGCCGATGTTGCATATCACCACGCTTATCGTCGAGCCGGTACCTGCGAGGTTGGGGTCAGCGGATCGAGTCATTTCACACGGCTCGGAATCAACGTACTGAAAATGATGAATGATGACCCTGTCAGGGACGGCGAAAGGCCGTAGATCTTTTGCAGGATATCCGGCAATGTCGTCGACATGACATAGAAATAGGTAAAGGACACGGAACCAAACAACGACATGGCCTGCAGGACGCCCGAGCCAGAGAAGACGACAAAGGGCCGGAACATGGAATCCCAGAACTTGGTGGAGCTCTGTTGGTCTTCGATCTCGAAGATGGTCCGCAGCGAGTCGTTGCCGGTCTCCCGTCTCAACTTGATGGCCTTCCGACTCAGGATGGTGACCTTGTACGTCTCGCGGAAGCAGGTCAGGAAGACCAGCTCGCAGGCGCTGGCCAGGATGATGGCCATCCACAGCACCTGGCGCCAGCCCAGGGTCTCGGCGATGGCGCCGGCCAGGGCAGGTCCCACGGCGCCGCCGATCATGGGGGCGAGCATGATGATGCTCATGGCGGACCCGCGCTCCTCCGGGTCGAACATGTCGCCGACGATGGCTGGGTTCAGAACATTCGACGCCACGGCGAGGCCCGTCAGGGCGCGGGCGGTGATGAAGAGCGGCGTGCTGTTGCTCAGCGCGGCCAGCACAGTGGCCAGGATCAGGAGCACGTTGGCGACATTGAAGACCGGGTATCGTCCCACCGAGGCCAGCTCGGATAAGGGCGCGATGAACAAGGGGCCCGCCGCCTCGCCCAGCTCCCAGATGGTCACGAGTAGCACGCTGGCGGACTTGCTCGAGGTGCCGTCCAGGTCGTCCACGATGCGGCTCGCTATGGGCACGACCGAGATGCAGGTAAATGTGCTGGAATAAAAGGTCAGTTTCTGGAGAGATCTTGGGCCCAAAGAAGATTTGCAATAGTTAACTCACACTGTGAACGCCATGAAGGCGAGCAGAGCAACAATGCTCCATTTATAGACCCGGGGCCAGTCTCTGGGGTTGTCGACGTCGCCATTGGGATCGAAATCAACAATATCCTTGCCAGAAACGCCTGTGGAGGTGTCGTTGTGTTCGTCGTCGATTCGATCTCGAAGCAGCGGCAGAGTTTCGTCCATTCTGGAATCGTCTCTCATCTTTCTTTTGCCCACGAAGTTTCTGGGCGTCCTTTCAAGTTTCGAGAGTTTGTTTACTGGATCATGTCTTCGGAGAAGGAAAGAATTTCTGATGAAGGCGCGGATCCCGAGGAGGCGATGTAGATTTGTAGATGTTGTTTTATACAAGCGCGCGCAGAGTACACTGATGGTTTCTCTCAAATTTGAAGGATGCCGCGGTTCCCTTGTAGATACTGATAGTAAAATAACTTTTATAAGCCAAGATGGGAGATCCGAGAAGCTGGGGTCACGAAAAATAAAAATGGGGGGAAATGCGCCCTTCTTGTTACAATTTACAACAGAACGGGAGCATGCAGATACACAAGATTGGGCAGCGCGATCATGACCCGCTTACTAGGTAATAATAATGTGACTCTCTCTTTCAACGAGGGGCGCAGGTTTGTAAGTCAGACGTTTAATTACCCTTCTATTTTTTTCGCCTCTTTTCAGGGCCCAGGCTCGCCCGTTGACTCACCCTTTGCCCTTCGGTTACATGGGCCTATCGCCAGCCGTCTGGGGCTGCTGGTAGGCGGGCGGGAATCTCCCGAACTTACAGAACCTGGATCAGCCGTACATACCCGGCGCGAACTGATAAGAAGAAGTCTGCGCGCCAGCCAATTGTGAGGGGGGAGAGAGCGAGAGAGGTAATCAACCTTGAACCCCCCAGGACCTACTGTATGTACTCCGTAGACAGCGGAGTTTAGGGTGGCGGCTTTGATCATCCCAAGGGCGCAATATAGCGCATATCATAGTACTACCTTTACTTCTTGTACAGGTACGCACTCGGAAACTTGTTCAAGAACGGAGTATGCATTGATACCTAAGTATTTGTGCTTGTACTTGTAGTTGCACATGCTGATCTTGCGAGGCTGCAGCCTCGGCCTCATGAACTGACAGACAGACAGACTCAGTGACGATCACGGCAGAGGGAAGAAGACGGGTCTCGAGTCTCGAGTCTCAAGTTCACCAGCTTCGCAGGGTCCGAGCCTGATCTGCAGAGGTGCGATAATTGTACCGTGGATGTCCAGGAGGATGATAGCATCGGTCCAAATCAGGAGACTGTCAAACCATTCATCCAAGAATCTCCATCCGTCGAAGAAGCTCTGGATCTATCAGGGCGAGCCTTGCGGACCCGGTGCCTGACGAACGACTTTGTTGAATACCGTTGGAGCAGACAATCAAGAAGCGAAGTCTGGCCCAAAGAGCAGCTCAACAATGACTGTGGTAGACCAGAGCGGGATTCTGGGCTTCGTATGGCCTCGATTGAAGATGGGGATGATCTCCGCTTCTTCAGTCACTGAAACCTGGGTTGGACACTTCTCCTGGAAACCCACGATTCTCCTCTTTCAGAGCAAGGGCAACCCGTGGAATTCAGGAGGCCCAGGAAGACCATTCACAAAGAACACCGGAAGACAGCATGGCGGTTCCAGTCTCGGATGTCAGCTCTCGAGCAAACCCATTCTCCCCCTCGACTCCGGCAGCACCAGAAGCATCAATTCCGACCAAGAAATCAAGTCGAAACACTCACCGAAGATCCAGCTCGTGGACCATATGTACACGGCTGGTCATCAAGGAAGTGGATAGATTCTGATTAGAAAATAAGATCAGAGAGGCAGTCGACATATCTTCTATCATACCAGCACCGTCCCCGTCGGTCAATGGTGTCGATGACCATGGTCACTTCAAAGACGTGAATAATGTGGACGTGGTGTGAGGTCATTCTGTTGGACGTTAAAGCGGCGCCACCACAACCTCGGCGCTGGAATGCCAAGGCCGGAAGAACTCAGTTGCCGCAGTGCAGTTGGGGCGACTGCCATGCCACTGGCCACCGCCGCACCGTCCACCGCCCAGTAGTGGCCACCGCAGGCTTCCTCCACCACCCAAGCGAACTCGAACTCGAGCGTCACTTCGGACACAACCTGCCACCAATCTGCCCACCAACACCCCGTTCGAAGAAACTGCAAAACAACTTCCTGTGAACCGTCAAGTCGACCTTTATTATCTACTTCTCCTGCGGCTTCTCCTCCCGCAATCACCATGGACTAACTCCGGAAGCACGTGCTTCCACTTTCGTCACCCCAAATGCGGTGACTATACATATCCTCCAGTGTTCCGGACGTTATACGGTGGGTGAGGAACACTGGCGTTACCTGATGGAGGAACAGGTCGGTACCCTTTCAGCTTCATATCCCGGCCCCCTCTAAACCATCTGCTCCAGATTATCTCGGCGATTCAGATCGCTTATGATCCCTCCGCCGACACGACCCTAAAACGCCAGGCCTTTGACTACGTCAACCAATTGAGGCAAGAACCTTCAGCATGGCAACCGTGCCTGGCCATATCCCTCCAGGTCCCGCGCCAGCCTGCGGTCATCCGAGTCTACTGCCTCGAAATCGTCAATAATGCGGTCCAAGGGGGGTTGGTGGATCAACAGGGATTGAAAAACATTCAAGAGCAGCTCATGACATATCTGCAAAAATTCTACGCGGGCTCCGGTCAGAACGACACTCCAGACTCGGGCTCGATTGTCAACAAATTTGCCCAGACCGTCACTTTCCTCTTCTCATCCTTCTATCAGTCCGGCTGGGAGACTTGCTTCGACGATCTTTTGGCCCTTACCACAACGGGTACGGGCTCCAAGGACAATTACCCGGGAGTTGTTTTCTACCTAACAGTCCTCAATGCGATCCATGACGAAATTGGAGACCAGCTACTCTCCAGGTCTCGTGCAGAACAGGACAGGGCCAACACGCTGAAGGACCTGATTCGAGAAAGAGATGTTCGAAAAATCGCCCGGTCATGGGAGGAAATCCTCACACATTGGAGAACCACCAACGATGTTGTTGCCGAGCTATGTTTGAAGGCTGTTGGAAAGTGGGTCAGCTGGGTGGACATTTCATTTGTTGTCAATCAGCCCATGCTCGAACTGCTATTCCAGCAGCTGGAGCGAGCTCAGAAAATCGATCCTCGCGACAGTGAAGAACAGGCAAGGGACGCTGCAATTGACGTCTTTACCGAGACCGTCGCCAAGAAGATGCCCCCTGCGGACAAGATCAATATGATCTCGTTCCTCAGTCTGGAATCGGTCGTCTCGCAACTCGTCGCCTGTCCGCCATTGAGGGACAGCAGGGCGTCCAATTACGACGTTGACCTCGCCGAAACAGTCGCCAAATTGGTCAATACGACTGTTGTTGACATTGTCAAGGTCTTGGATACTGAGACCCAGGGTTCGCCCACCTGGACTAAAGCCGAACAACTCCTGGTCTCCTTTTTGCCGCATCTTCTCCGATTCTTCTCCGACATCTTTGATGAAGTCTGTTCCACGGTTCTCAATGCCATGAATGATGTCCTCACATTTCTACGTCGCACCAGTCAAGGCGACTCTCCTACAGCCTCTGCCCAAAGGGCGGCCATGCTTCTCCCGATCCTCAAGGCAATTTTTCACAAGATGCGCTATGATGATACGGCCGACTGGGGCCAAGAAGACGAGCAAACGGACGAGGCGGAGTTCCAAGACTTGCGGAAGAGATTGGCTGCCTTGCAATCAGCAATTGCAGCCGCTGACGAGACGCTGTACATTGATACAATTTCAACACTCGTGCACGAAACCTTCCAAAGACTCAGGACGGAAGGCTCACAACTTAACTGGCGAGACTTGGATTTGGCCTTGCATGAAGTCTATTTGATGGGCGAGCTGGCCGTCAAGGCTGGTGGGTTGTTCCAGAAGAACAAACCGAACTCTCCTGCAGCCGAGAAACTTGTTGGGATGATGCTGGAAATGGTTCAGTCAAGTAAGCGGGAGAAGTCCCACTTTTACGTCGCTCTGCTAACGCAACAACAGATACTGGATCATTCGCTCATCCCGCCATCCAGTTGCAGTATATGGAAACTTGCGTCAGATACAGCACATTCTTTGAAAAGCATACGCAATACATCCAGCCAGTCCTACAAAACTTTCTCGAACTTGCACACCATCAGAGTCTGAAGGTCAAGAGCCGATCGTGGTACCTCATTCATCGCCTGATCCGTTCACTTCGGAGCCCGATCGGAAATGCCGCCGAGGCCGTCGTTCAGAGCCTTCAGGACCTTCTGGTCATACGTGCAGAGCTTCCAAGCGAGTCCGATGGAGAGGACATGTCTTCCGACGGTGACTCGGGGGCTGACTCGGCCTTTACCAGTCAGCTGTGGCTCTTTGAGGCCGTGGGCTGTATCTGTGGATCGACGGCTGTTCCTGCAGACAAACAAGTGCAATACCTCCTCGCCATCATGCAGCCACTCTTCTCCGACATTGAGCGCAACTTGGAGCCAGCTCGAACAGGCAATGAACTCGCTAGCCTCCAGGTTCATCATGGAATCATGGCTCTCGGTACCATCGCTCGTGGGTTTTCCGACTTCCTTCCTGGGAGCAATGTCAGTGGACCGGAGCCATCGCCGGAAGCAAAGCAAGCTTTCGCCCAGGTTGCGCAGGTCACCCTTGTTTCTTTGACTGCGCTTAAATCATCTTTCCAGATCAGAACCGCCGGCAGATTTGCTTTCCCCCGCTTGATTGGCATGGTCGGCACTTCAATGATGCAACAGCTACCTCAGTGGGTTGAAGGTCTGCTGACCGAGTCATCATCGAGAGACGAGATGGCCCTCTTTCTCCGACTGCTTGATCAAGTCATATTTGGCTTCAAGAACGACATCTTCGACTTTCTGGACCAACTTTTCTCCGGGCTTCTCCAGCGAGTGTTTGTCGGCATCTCTGCGGCCACCTCTGGCACAGACGATGAAATTGAGCTGGCGGAGCTGAAGCGAGAATATTTGAATTTCTTGTTGGTCATCCTCGGGAACGACCTCGGGGCTGTTTTGGTCAGCACCAGGAATCAACCGATATTCGAATCTGTCATCAGCTCCCTCGAGCATCTCGCCAAAGATGTGGAAGATTTTCCGACTGCCAAAATGGCTTTCGTGGTCCTGTCGAGGATGTGTACCTCGTGGGGTGGGCCTGATGTGGTTTCGGCCACAGGTCAGGTCAACAGCAACACATCGGGTCCCCAACCAGCACTCCCTGGGTTCGATCAATTCATGATCACTAGGTTTTCACCTCTCTGCTGGGCCCTTCCCACCAACCCAGCATTCAACAGCAAAGACGCACAAGCACGACAGGCTCTTTCTGAGGCTGCCGGCCTGCAAAAGACGATCTACTGTAAAACGGGACAGCAATATTTGACTTGGCTTCAAGAAAACGAGCTGAGGACCATGGGCATGAATGACACCATGATCAGTGAATATTTGCAAAAGCTGGCGACGATGGAGCATAAGACATTCAAAAGCTTTTTCGCGAAGTTTATCGCCCAAGGAGGTCAGATGTAAGGAGCAAGGAAAAGCGTGGAGGAGTGTGGCGATGCGACATGACCTGCATATGATACCAAACAGTTTCGAGAGTTGTGATTTGAACCAAGCATTACCCCAGGGCATCGACAAGCGTGTCCGGACTGAGATAGAAACCAATCGATTGCCTCTTTTTTCACCAACTTCTTCGCTGGGTGATATATACGTTCATGAACAAGGAATCAGAGCGAGAGTTGGAGATGCCGCTTTTAGCCCACGAGTCCAACCCATGCCAAGAAATTATACCGCCAAGCCTTCGGCAAACCTTCCAGATCTTTGACGCCCACATTCGCAGTTTTCTAGGGAACTTTCAAAGGAACTCTGGAGTCAATCGTCAAATCCAACTTTCACAAAGCTGCGCGTTCCGTTACCGGTCTCTCAAATCGTCAAGATGGCCAGTAAGTGCATCTACTGCGAAATCTGCGATCCATATCTAACCAGTGCCAGAATCCAAGAACTCGTCCCAGCACAACCAGTCCAAGAAGGCTCACAGAAACGGGTAGGACTTTCCCATACATCGGCGGGCTCGAACTCGCACAAATTCAAGGGAAATTGGACTGACGGCGATCACTCTGAACAGCATCAAGAAGCCAAAGACGCACAGATATCCCTCCCTCAAGGGTACGGATCCCAAGTTCCGAAGAAACCACAGACATGCTCTGCACGGCACGATGAAGGCGCTCAAGGAGGTGAAGGAGGGAAAGAGAGATGCTGCATAGATTCGAGAGCAGGAGGAAACGCCCCGCCGGCACGAGCATTGTTTCTGAAATGCGGTCAGCGAACAACTGAACACGCCGTCTTTTCACACTGGCGTTAATCAACATCGGGCTGGATCGACGGTCGAACGAGTCAAGTGTTGACTCGCAACAATCGGAGGGACTGCCCGGCGTTGGCTTCGAAGAACAAATCGGCACAAAACCAGAGAGGAATTACGCACCAGGTTCGAGACGAGACGACGAAGATCCTTTTTCGCGCGAGGAACGTCAAATCCCAGACAAGAAAAGAATGAAGAAGCAAATACCCTACCTCCCTGTCTACCTTCCTCTGGCGCCATCGACCGAATGACTTGACATGCGTACCGGATTCGCTCTGCACCCTACTGTTGTCCTGAACACCCTTTTCCCTGCAAGTCCCCGTCACCTTTCTCTCCCCCAAAATGGCATCTGTGTGTACAGCGTCGCGTCTATCTGCCTCAGTGCGCGATGTCTGAAGGAAAATATTTCTATTCGTGCCTATATTGACCACAAAACACCTCCCAATTACCAAACACGTTCTTTCTTTATTCCATCATGGATGTGCGTGCATGGACGGGATGGTGACACTTCATTCCCTTTCTCTTTTGTCATCGAATTTGATGTGTTTTTCTGTTCTGAAGAAGTGGCGTTCTCGATGTTTTGCACATCGCTACGCTCGACCTGGTGTTGTCTTGAGGGCACGAATTGTCACCATATATGTCTGCTGAAGAACCTCCGTTGCCAGCCACAAGTGGCGCGGTGGACTTCACCCATGCTTGCCTCGGCCCTGGACAGCAACTCTTGCTCGCGAGTCGCGTCTCGATCGCCCGTTTGACCTTCCTTGTTCAACGGGTTGGTTGCCTGACAAGAATTCTCTGGACCCATGGAGGTGGAAAATGCTGGGAGGATTGCTCCCTCTCCCTTGGCGAATTTCTCATCCCCGTCGCGGCCGCTCTTCTGCAGCAGAGGATCCTTTGGACCTTGACTCTTGAGACGGGCACCCTACAGATTTCTGTACTGAAGTTGCAGCCTTGTCCCACAGGCACCACCTCCAAGGTTGTCATCTGTCAAAAGGGGCTCGCTCGACCCAGGAATCCAGGATCGTCCTTGACCCTCGAAAATAAAAGTACAAGTAGGATTGCGCTTGCCTAGCCCAGAGTGGAAGTCGCTTTATTTCCAGTTCGATCATCAATGATCATCCTTTCCTTGTGGACCACGCAGGTCTCTGCCTGCCTGCTCTCTCTCTCTCTCTGTCACTCACCCATTTACATACTGGTTACTCTTTAAACAAACAAGGCTTCATGAAAAGTCAACACAGTCGAGACCTCGTGTGTTATGCTTATTACAATAATACTCAGTGATATTTCTCCGTGCCCAAAGACAAGAACTTGTTCATCTCCACCACTCATCGTGGCTGGCGATGTACCTGGAACCTGAGAAGTGGGCGTCATCATAGCGCGGTCTTGGATGTCGACGACCCAGCTTCATTTATTCGACTTGTCAGACCAGCTTAATTGATTCACGACAAGATTCAAGACTCATCAAGAAGTGCTACCTACAGTACATACTGTCATGCAAGACCCAACGTCCTCCCGGCTCTCTCCTGAGACACGCCTCTCGTTTCGGTGCCTGAGGCCAGCAGTGCCGATTCGGCCGTCCTGTTCGCCTTTCCTAATCCGCGAACCATTCCCTAGGGAAAGACTCGGGACTCCGTACTCGCATGGCAGCACAAGCAGAGTAAGAAGTGCATCGCGCTCACCCGGGCGCTCACCTCGCCGCCGCCGCTTTAACCTCCCCTCACCCCCTCGCGCACCCGCTCCTCACCCTCGCTCACCCACGCCTCACCACCCGCTCTCCCTCGTCGGCTGAGCGTCTGCTGGCGCGTCCCTGCCTCGACGCCGTCTCCCGTCGTTCAGAATCCGATTCGTGAATCGATGTCGAACTCCACCCGTCCTGCGATGGGGGGCAGACCTGCACCCGTGGCCGGCGACGGGCTATATTTGGGCCCTTTCCCTCCCAGCGCTGCACCCGCGTTGCGGTGCTCCTCTTCCTCCTGTCTCCCCTGTCTCGACTGCGACGTCCTGTTCCTTCCGCCTTCCTCCTCCAGACTGGCCGCCGGCGGGCAGTTCCCTCCACCCACACTCTGCACCCGCTCCCTGTGCCGCAAATGGGTCGACAGGCCACCGCGGAAGAGCTGCTCGCCCAGGCTGAAGCCAAAGGCTACAAGAGAGGGGCTCACGCAGAACGTGACCAAGTCAGAAACCGAGAGAAGCATGTCAAGAAGGTCATTAAGGACCAAGATAGAACCCTTCGGCGTTACGTCCTGTATGTGAATCGACGCCCGCGGGCCCCCTTTCACCGCCCCCCAGCTACCTCGTTCCTGACACTCCCTAACCAGTTGGCATCTCGCGGTGATGCAGCGTGACGCCGCAGAGCATCAACGGCCTCGACCAACCGAAGAAATGGCTCGCGAACGCTGTCTCCGACCTGGTGTTGCGGCTCCCGACCTGGTGACGGTGAAGGACTTCTTTCGCTTCTACATCGCCACCAGCAAGCCCCAACTTACCAGTGTACCCACCGTCGACTCCATCAACACTATAGTTGAATGGTTTTTTGCCGGGTTCACTCGGGTCACCGGGACCGACACCGACAAGGAGGAGAGGAGTGAAGTCTACAACGTGAGACGGCCCACACCTGCTACACGTTAAACCGGGAGAAGGTAGACAGCTAACATGCTCAGTGGGTACGGAAGGTCTTAACCCGCGAAGACCTGGTGGTGAAGAAACACCGACCGAAACACAACTTCCAGGAGCGAGATCTGACCCGACTCTTACTGACCCTGTGGACGAAGGACGACCTCAGCTTCATTCACGAGCGCTATCGAATCCAGTTCACGTTCATCATTCGTGTCTACTGCTGGACGGGTGCCCGACTTTCTGCCTTCTTCACCAACGGCCTTCGGTATCGAGATGTCAATCTCGTACTACAACGCACATCCACTGGTCGCTGGAGGCTGATCTACAAGATTGACCAGCGATGGGTGAAGAACAATCGGGATCCCGAAAACATAGTTTTTGGTACTGCCGGCCGTGAGCATGACCGATTCATCTACGACGATTCTGCGTTCCTCCTCACCATGGCCATGGCGGACAAGGCGCTGTTTGGTTACGAGACGTTTGCCGATCTACAGGAACAGGAGATTCCCCCTGGTGAGAACGAGCTGGTGCTGCGATTCAAAGTATCCATGCTCGACAAGCCAATTCTCCGCAAATGCACCAAAGCGAGCGGTGTCATGGATGAGCCAATGCCGAGATCTGCCTTTTCGGACATCCTGCGGGACACTTTCCGGAACGCGGGATACCTCTGCACCACCTCTGTTCATGCCATTCGACGACAGTTGGGCAAGAAGGTAGACGAAATTTACACCGAGGTCCAGCGGTCTCAACACCTCACCCAAGCCGATCCCCGGATTTTTGGTCAAAGCTATGTCGCCAACACGTCTTCTGTCGATGGTCAGGCTGCCTTTCTCGGCGAGCAGGTCGACCACAGCCATATCGATTATTTTCAGAGCCTCGAAAAATTCCGAGAGCCGGGGCTACCGTGTGAATTGCCTGCACATATTGAGGAGAGCCTGAGGCAGGATCGTCGACGACAGGGGCTCGAGTTAGAGGTACAGAAGTCTTCCAAAAAGGATCCTCTCCAACTCAAGGAGTCCAAAAAGCGCCTTGCCAGCTACCTAAAGACCCTAAGGGGCGGCGCCCTGCGCCAATATCAAGAAAGCTGGATCCAGCAACGTCGGGACTGGAAAATCATTACACGGGGAAGAGAACAGGCGCGCGACCTGGATCGGACCGACCTCGTCCAGAGCCTCTGTCTTCTATTCCCCGAACGTGCACGCCTGGCACAGAGACTGGCGTCTGATAAACTGCTGACGGCAGAGACCAAGTGGCTTGCCATGGAGGATCTCTACACTCTCTGCACTCGAGATTTTTCAGTTCTCTACCTTCCCGGCTGTCAGCCTGTTGCAGGGACCTGCCCCGTGGAATGTTGTCAACTGGTGCTTGAACGGTGAGACCCCGTGAAGCCGGTCGCTGCGCTCGTGACTAACCTCTCCAGACTGCCCAAAGACGGCCGTAACCAGCACGTCCAAGTGTGTGTACGCCGCGAAATCGCGAGCAAAGGGCATTTCTTACAAAGTGACGTCCATTACTGCCACTTGTGCTTCGACTGGTTCGTCGGGCAGGAGCTGTGGGACAGCCACTGCCAGAGACACCTTCAAACGCTGCCTTCGAAGCAATGCGGGACGATCACGTACTGCCACACCCTGGTCCGTCCTGGATATTGCCCTTTCTGTTTAGGCGACGTCTCAAAGTTGGCTGGACAGCGGCTCGGGTCGTGGTGTCGTGAGCACTCCCTATGGACACACATCGATTCACATTTAGTGGGACAGCATTGGCCTCTCAGGTGTCCTCACCCTCAGTGTGACAATCACCTGGTCGACGAGAAAGATATGCAGTTTCATTTGATCGACGAGCACGGCCTCGGTCGCACACGGCTCAAACAACTTGAAGCCTCAGCTCTCAGCTCACCCAGGCTTTCAGATCAACCTCGTTTAAAGAAGAGGCTCATTGACGAGGGTGAACTGTCTTGGATGCTTCCTGAAGATTTCTCATCCTCTCACCCGGTGAAGAAGAGGCGACGGAATTCGTCAACCATGCCACCATCGCCGCGGTCACCGCCAGACGATCTCGTCACACCCCTGTTGCTCCACCACGTTGTTGCTCCACCATCTCCTTTGCCCGCTACGGCGTCGATGCCGCCTTGGGACGGCGAAGTAAGTCGCGGCGATCGATTCAGCCTAGACCGCCAGTCTCCCACAGAACTATCGTCACTTGACAGTACTGACGGTACACTCGTCGACTCACCGCGATGGGATGACAGCGTATTTCTTCAGTTTCTGCGCTCTCCTTCACCTGAAAGTGAAACACCGGCACGAGACGATGAAGACGACGACGACGAAGACGACGACGACGACGAAGAGAAGAGTCACGTTGTACCTACCTCGGATACGCCTACGACCAGCGCTAATGCAGGGAAGGAATCACGGGATGATCAGAGAACAAATGCCCCTCCAGAAGGGCGGAGCAAAATCAGTATTCGTCTCCGAGTCAAGCCAGACCCGCCTCCGGCTCCACCCAGGACAAAGATTGTCCTGCGTTGTCCTGCACGCAAGAGACTGCACCAAAGGACTCAGCGGCGTCGGCGAAAGGCGAAGTCTGCCCAGGAAGAATAAATGACAAGCATATTAATTCAAGGCTCCTAATTGACCGCGGACCTTGTTTCGACGGCAGGTCTGAGCCTAACTGTTGTCACAACGAAGGAAATGAAAATGACAGGCTCAGAAGTCAACCTCGTTGCTAGTCGTCTCAAATGGGATCTTCGTCTATTTCCGGACAGCCAACACGAACCTGGAGAAATGCTGCATATGTGTCTAGGGTTGGGCCTACCGCCATGATTATGGATGCTCATCCTCCCATCGCTGACGTTCACTTTCTCTGTCACCTTCCCAGCGGAGTCTCTCAGCCCTCCTTTCTTCTTCCCATCGCTGGTTGTGAACTTGACACAAAAGAGGCCACAATACTATCGAACCCTGGCAGACCAATCAGGGTCCATTCTGATGACTACGAGGCCAGCTGGAGACCCGTGCCCAGCCAATTACAATCCGCGCAGATTACTGATATGAGTAAATCTGGTCATAGTAGGAGCCTTGGCAGTTTCATGTGTCCTCTCTGTTCTTCTGTGAGGTTCTTCTCGGTAGCCCACAAGTCAAAAAGTTCTCTACCCAGTGATCTACTCTACTGAGAGCTTTTCGGGCATGGCGTGGGGCGGCTAACGATCCAACCATATCCGAGGTTCGCCCTTGCCAATAGGGGGTCTCGTCTGGCAGTTCAAGCTCTGCAGTCATCTTCGCGGACTATGATTGGCCGGACCTGGGTCTCCAACTTGCCTCGTAGTCATTACTACAAACCTTGATTGGTCTACTCTATAGGCCAATTATAACCTTGTTCATATAATTGAGTCGCCAACTCATGGTTGACAAATATATTTAAGAGCACTCCAGGTGAATACTGCCATTCATTTGCCAACTTAGACATTCCTTGCCATCGGTAGTATGTTGCTGGAGCTGTATTGCACTTTGGCATAAAAGGGACTCTACCAATGACGAAGCAGACACGCCGGCAGAGCCAGTCAGTAAACTGGAAAAGCGTCGACCAGGCTGTGGTTGAGATTTCGAGTAGTCGCAGCAACTGCACGATAGGTTGAGGAGGCGGCATCCCTCAGGCAGAGGATGGTTACAGTTCGATCAAAGGGGCAGGGACCCGATTTCCGCCCTGCGGCTGGGTGCAAATGGGCTTGGCAAGCACCGACTTGGGTAGTACCGATTGAGACGAAAAGGTGAAAGTAGGCAGCCTAAATATAGACCGCAGGTCCCTGGGAAGTTAGGGGCGCTTACCGGCGCTTACTCTCTGGGGCACTTCCTATAGAGTTGGTCCTTCGCCATATCTGCAACAATTTATCCTGGCTAAATCTTTTGTCCCTCTTTCCCAATCTCAAGTGTATGACTTTTTTGCATGCGGCAACTCGTGGGATTCTGTATGCTATTAAATGCAAGGTTCTGCCGAGATGAGGGACAAACTTGAACAGGATCTCCTGATTAACGTACAGTACCACATCTTCTTGTCAAACTGTCAATTGATCAGAGTGTGCGCCTGCCGGTTCAAAGGGGCCGACAGGTCTGGTGCGCAGACCAATCAGGGTTCATTTTGATGACTACGAGGCCAGCTAGAGGCCCGTGCCCAGCCAATTACAATCCGCGCAGATTACTGATATGAGTAAATCTGGTCATAGTAGGAGCCCTGGCAGTTTCATGTGTCCTCCCTGTCCTTCTGTGAGGTTCTTCCCGGTAGCCCACAAGTTAAAATAAATTCCCCAACTACTGTACTGTGCCCCCATCTCTCCTCCATTACTCTCTGTCAGTGTGAGATGAGGGTAGTCGAAACTGTCCTATGATTATGCTGTATGTCGCGGAAAACAATAAACATCCATAGGACCGCCCAAAGCGCAGGCCATAATCTGCTCCAGACGTTGAGGATTGGATCCGGTCATCCAAAGTATTTAAATCCACTTCAGATCCTAAAGATCGAGTCGAGTAGTCGGAGAGCATAAATCCAATCCTTGACTCTAGATGACTGCCGTACCGCCTATCAGCGCCATTAAATCTGCTGTGATCAATGGACGAGCAAAACAGCATTAGAGCCAGTAACCTACAGCGAGCACAGTGGCGTCAGAAATGTCGAGAGACTCTTGCAAATCATATAAGTAAGTTCAGTATGGCCTAATGTCTTGGTTATATAGCAATTAAAGTTATACAGAATGTTCTATTGGTCTGTATGTGGAGCCCATTCATGTCCGCTTAGTACCAGATGCACAGCAAGATGGGTATACATGGAGCGTTTTGCCAGCCAGAAGCCACTTATTCAAAAAGCAACTAAGCAAGCACTCAGTTGGAGCGTACATGGAACTATGCCGCGAGGTAGGCAAGTCGTTCGAAGCGGTTCGAAGCAGCGCCTCTACACATCCTCCCGCAGATTGTGAACCTCAAGAAACTCGAACAACCGATTCTGACACAAGCTTTTCAGCCATAATCAGTTGCCTTGAAGAGAAGAACAGGGACCTGATCACGGAGCTCTCCCACCTCAAAAAGGTGGCTCTGGAAGACAGCGAAGCCAGGCAGCGGCTTGAAAATAGACAGGAAGCATCTGAAGCAGACCTTCGGGCGGCGCGGACAGAAATAGAACAGCTCAGAGATGAAAGAGGCAAACTCCATGCTCAGCTAAAGAGATACTCGAAAAGACTGCACAAATCAGAGAGGGAGATAAGAGTTGCCTTCTGTGCGATACAAAGGTGTGGCCTCAATATCGGTCAGTCAATTTCCAATTCAAGAAAGGGCGTTACAAAATCAGATGGTGAATAGACAGATATCATACTGTATAGTTAGTTAGCGCAGCTCTCAATAAAGGCACCACGTGGGAGGGCGGTCCCAAATTCAGGGCAAGACTTAGGGCGAGACCAAGTAACACCCGGTTAACCAGTAGATCACATTAGACGTATAGGAATTCCTTGAAGATCTCGCGTACTCGATGCGAGCGAGCAGGGGCTTGGAGCGAGTACACGACTCAGAGCGAGTACACGACTCAGAGCGAGTACACGCTAGGAGCCTGCACACGCTGCGAGGCCGCACACGCTGGGAGCGCGCAGGGACTCAGAGCCCGCACACGCTGCGAGCCCGCAGGGACTCAGAGCGCACGCTCTGGGAGCGAAGGACTCATCACAAGAGCCGAATTTCGAGGAATTGAGGATTGGATCCGAGGGTGGAGAATGAATCGTATCACTAACATCAAGGGCCAAGCCAGCCAATAGCATCTTCGAAGTTGCATGGCCTATTTTTGGAGCAAGTAAACGCTTGGCTACAATGTGCTCTCATAGAGTCCGCGAAATGCTCCTCAGTGACACGCTTTCCTCGGGGTGCTTCCAAGTACTGAAGTCCCACCTCCGCTCCTTGGTTGACAATGTCCTCCAGGAGCTGGAGGAGCTCCCGGAGGATGTATTGACCTGATATGTTCCCCGGGCTGTGTATAGTCCGAAGCCACTGAGCCTCGGCATTTTGTCCTCGATCCAGATTTGGGCTGGGACAAGTGGGCCAGGACAGTTTTCGGGCAGGGAGGAACAGCGTAGGCCAATATCTTGCCCAGGCCCTCACCTGTCATAGGATGAATAGCTTACGCTGTTCCCCTGGCCCGCTTGTCCTGACCCACTTGTCCCAGCCCAAATCTAGACCCGTAGAGGCGCCGAAGGGGACTCAGGTCAGCAAAGGCTGCGTCCCATTGGCTCTTGTCTTGCGCCCCCTTGGCTCCTTCCTCTTGACTTGCGTCCCCTTGACCTGCGTCCCCTTGACCTGCGTCCCCTTGACCTGCGTCACCTTGACCTGCGTCCCCTTGCCCTTGCTCTTGACCTGCGTCCCCTTGGCACGTGACCTGCATCCCACATGCTCTTGACCTGCGTCCCCTTGCTCTTGACCTGCGCCCCCTTGGCACGTGACCTGCATCCCMCRWGCKCYTGWCSTGCGKCCCCTTGCTCTTGACCTGCGTCCCCTTGGCACGTGACCTGCGTCCCCCGACGGACAGTCGCCTTGGAGCGAGTGCACGCTGGGAGGGAGCAGGGACTTTGGACCCCCACTCGCTGGTATGCGGATCCAATCCTCAATCCCGCGAAATTCGGCTCGTGCCAGCACACTTTTTTACTGAGATATCCGCTCTGCTCTCTGTGCTTCGCCATTCCCATCCCAACGCGGTGGCAGCAGCCTTGAATCTAGGCTACCAAAGTGGTCCCCCCGTTCGTGTGGGTTCAATTCCTAGGACCAAGATATCGTGTCCTGGGGACTGACAGTCTACTATGATTGGTAGACACAAAATTTGATGGCTTTGAGTTCCGAGGATATATTCTTAGATACCACAATCAATCGAGGATTCTGTTCCTAGGCAGAGGTACGGACGTCCTAGGGAAGTTTCCAAGCGTCCCAGGACATACAATGATGCCTGGGACACTATCAAAACTATCCCAGGACGGAGGATTGCCCTGGGAAAGAATGGTTGAGACCTGGGACATAAACCATTAACGTCCTAAGCCTGTGGTATTCACTAAGATGGCCGGAGTCGTCCGAGGGACCTGGGGCGACTGTCGACATGTCCCAGGGCGACAACTCCGGAGACCCAGGAACACTCCACGACAACCAATGGTACCATTCCAACGGAAACGGCCCATAGGACTAGCAAAACTGTGGCCAAAAGATACTGATATCACGTGACTGCCGGAAAAGGAAAGGACACGTAGTTATTGCAAGAACCAGATCTCTTGGCAGTGCGAGTGCCCCAACAGGGCAACACATTGCACCGTTGCACTGTTGCACTGCGAGCAGAGCAGCAACGCAAAAGCGCAAGCACACTCGCTCAGCACCTACATTGACCCTTCAGTATCCGTGTCCCCAGGGAAGAGTGGCCACAAGGATGGGAGTAACCTGAGGAAGGCGTGTCCCTGCGGACGAGGAGCCTCAAGGACGGGGGCACCCTGAGGAAGGCGTGTCCCTGCGGACGAAGGGCGTCGAGGAGGGGAGCACCCTGAGGAAAGCGTGTCCCTGCGGACGAGGAGCCTCAAGGAGGCGGGCACCCCGAGGAAGGCGTGTCCCTGCGGATGAGGAGTCTCAAGGAGGCGGGCACCCCGAGGAAGGCGTGTCCCTGGGGAAGGGGGGTCTGGGTGGTGTGGTGGTCGAATGCCAACGTGTAGTGACTTTTCAAATATAGGCAATGTGAATTCAACGATTTTAATTGGATGGCTACAAGCTTGATGGTCGATCCAATGAGGATTGACTATTTGCAGCCCAGAGACCGCCTAGCGCGGCTGGACAAGGATAGGCTATTGCGCTGCGAGAATACCACCCCCCCCCCCCCCCCCCCCCCCCCCCCCCCCCAAATTACATAGATTTTGCACTTCTGGAAGCTAACTTCTCGCCCGGCGGACAGTCGCCTTCTCGAGAGCTCCAGGATTAGAGTACTGTAGGTGCACACTGGCTGGGAGGTGATTAACACGAGTGCTCACGCCGATCAAGCTGGCGGAGGATAGTCTGCGATTACTCTTCCCAAGAGGGTCGTATCATGTTCATAGGTAATTTAATTCGCGTACAGGAGCAGGAAGACGCCAAGAATTACGGCTTGTCTCGAGTGAATTCGCACTTAATACACCTAGTCATCGTCGCTATCCACACACACCACTTCCGGAATAGAGCCGCCATTCTGCATGAAGATGGGCCACACGTCTTCCTCTGCATTGAGAATCCTCCGACATGTCGGGCAGGGCGCCTCCACCTGCTCGGCCAACGATTCCATATCACTCTCGTCACTGGCGGCGTCGTCGTTGTTCGTCGGCCTCAGCCATGTCGCCAGACAGCCGGTACAGTAACCGTGGCCACACCTCGTCACGACATTTTTCAAGTTGTCCATGCAGATGTTACAGCACAGGTGCTTGGTCTTCTGTGGCCGCTCGCAGATCCTCGGATAGATGTTTGTTACGGCGGCGGAGCGACTCAGTCTCCCTCTTGTACCTACGCAGCCTCGCACTTACTACTCGTAACGTGTCACGGGCAGTTTCAGCGCAGGCTCTGTGGTACGCCACGTCATGTTGATAATGGCCGGCATGCTGATTGAATTCGGCTTGCTTGGAAACCAGCGCCCGCTTCAGTTTCTGTGCCAGGGTCATTAGCTTGGCGTATTTGTCCCTCGCCGCCACGGCGGCGTCGAGAATAGTGTTGTACTCGTTGGCGATATCTCCATCGACATCCTCCAGACACTGGCTCGCGTCGAAGGTTGAACGCGTTTCGGGCATAGTCGCAACGTCTGAAGAAGGATTCGCTGAGAGATGAGAAGAGAATTTGAGCGAGAAGGACCTGGTGAGGAGGACGCTGGCGAGAAGGGCGCTGGCGAGAAGGACGCTGGCGAGAAGGACGCTGGCGAGAAGGACCTGACGAGGAAGATGTGTGCAAGGAGGACCTGAGTGAGGAGGCGAGGAGAGCTTGAGGAAGAAGAATCTGGCGAGGGCTCCAGCTACCTTTATACTTCACCCCATTCCATATGGCGTCGCAGACTCCTCAGAAGCTGCGCCCCGCCTCGTAGATGACGACAATCACTTCGAGTCAGCGACATCTCGCTTAGCTGATGTTGCGTTGAT
Source organism: Exophiala alcalophila (assembly GCA_001599775.1). Taxonomy (NCBI): domain Eukaryota; kingdom Fungi; phylum Ascomycota; class Eurotiomycetes; order Chaetothyriales; family Herpotrichiellaceae; genus Exophiala; species Exophiala alcalophila. The sequence goes on along the minus strand of BCHY01000007.1, from coordinate 676,448 downwards.
GATTCGGCCTCATGACGCGCCTGTTCAGTGCCCCCGGCCATTTGTATCTCTCGACCGCGCTGCTGAGTGCTTCAGCGAGCTTCTGAATGGACAGCTCCTGGTGACCCAAAGGGACCGGCATAAGTGCCTGCCCCCTGCTGCTGCTGACTTGCTCGTCGTAGGATCAATGATGGTCACAGCGGCTTAGACCCCAGCACGTCTGGCAGTAATGCGTGCTTCTCATCCCAGCGACGCCTTCGAATTTGCTATTGCAGCCAGGTCGCGCCACCAACACCTCACTCAAGGCCCGCACATGCCCAATGGTAGCCACTTCCACGGCCCCTTTCCGACCTGCCTTGTGACAGTCAACAGGGGTGATGCAAAGCCTCCCATTCTGTCTGGCCGAGCATCCGGTGAGGCATTGCCGGGCACATGGGTATTGTCGGCATCTTGCTATCCCGGCTTAGCATGCCTATGGCTTTCAGCGTGTCTTTTCCCCCACCCTTCTGCAGGCTTAGACCGCCACTCGGATGTGCTGTCGTCGAGCGAGCGTCGTGAGCCCGAGTTCGAGGGGACCTGGTGCCTTCTTGTCCCTACTTGCTGGGATGGCACCGAGACGTTGGCATCGTGCCGGGAGCGCGAGCTGGTTAGCGGCGTGGGCGTAGTGGCGACACGGGGAGGCTTCGGAAGTGCTTGCGGATCGTGTCTCGAACGCTTGGCACTAGTGTGCTCCGCGGTGAGCTCGTCGGTCGACGTGTCAGATGGGTCTTCCTGGAGCGCTGACAGTGATGTGCGGCTGTCAGTCAACACTGTCGATGGGCTGTCGGCAGGTGCGTGACGAGCGACTTGATTTGCATGCTCGATGGCACTGTCCCGGTGGGTTCTGCTCAAGTCACGCAGGTTGCGGAAAGCACCAGCGGCTTTCTGGAAAGCCTCCCTGTCATGGGTCATGAAATAGCCACCCACCTGCGTCATATGATATTCAGGTCGCCCCCCCGGAACCTTGGGCTGCGTCGTGTGATGGCCGTACAGCGTTAAGGTGCTTGTGCCGTGATGGTAGGTGCTCGAGAAGCTCTTGGCGTGGCCGTCATACTGCGGTTCGGGTGCCCTGTAATTCTCCAGACTGTGGATCGCCCGCGCGCCGACCGCTCCGTCGTGACAGGCCTGCCGCTTCAGGACGTCGGCACGGCCGCTGTCGCCCTTTGCCTCCAAGAAAAAGTTGGGCGCCGCGGGCCACGCGGTGTTGTTGCAGGGAACGATGTGCTTTGTGAGGTCGCGGCGGACACGGTGATCGATGTCTTGGGGGAGAGCGCCATCGTAGTGGTCGGGTTTGGGTTTAGGGAGCTTAGAGTCCAGCGGGTCATCCAGCGGATCCAAGTTGTTGAAAACATGGTCGGCACCGTGCCTGTACTTTTTTCGTCCATTGCCTTCAATGATCGCGATGACATCGGCCCGTGCGCTCGTCTCACCGCTTGCTCTTTCACAAAGCTCGGTGAACTCTTCGAAATCTTCATCACGGAACTTTGAAGGGGACAAGGACGCCCGACTTCTGGCTAGATAGTCTCTTGTACTCTCCAGGTTTTCGGGCTTGGAACCTCGATTATGTGGATATATCCCTCTATCAATCATATTCTGCTCGAAGGCCGGATCGTGGGAAGATCGCCCTAGACTCGACGTAGCGCTGCGGCTAGACGCCGACGACCGCTTGCGACTGGAACTCGACTGGCTCATGATACCGTCCTGTTCGGTGGAACTCGCGAACTACATGATTTTCCGAGTCAGCGTCAGATTTGAGATGAATCGATCTCGGCTTACCCCTCGAAGGTAGGTCAAATCGGGTCCGCCGTGGCGTGCGAATCGCTTCAAATGCTGGGATCGAGGCCCGCGTGCACTGGGTACGAGGGCGGTGGACGTTAAGGGCTGTTGTCCAGAAGCCGAAATTCTGCGATCGAACTCCCTCAGAGATCCTCGACAGAGCGGAACCTTGGAGAGGCGGTCCCAGAACCCTGGTGATCGGTGGCGGCGACGTGATCCTGCTTCTTGGGTGCGTTTCTGTCTCTTGACGGAAAATGAGCCTTCAGACGGTTCTTCAAGCAGTGAAGCGGATGAGTCGCGTCGCCGCTTTCTGGACAGGAGGGTTTCGCGAAGGTCAAACATGGGCCTGTCTGGTCATGGTTCGGTCGGAAGTTCGAGGAATAAGTAAGACAATGATCGGTTCGCGCTGTCGCACGCTGTGGAGCGTAGCGCTGAGGCGATTTAGAACAGCGTTACAGAAGGCGCTCCCTTCGGGACGTTCGGTTGGCTGATACCCCGCATCCAGGTGGTCGCAGAAAGGTCGCAGCGAGGCCGCACAGATTAAGTGGTGTGATGGGTACTGACACCATTGGCCGTGGGGCAAGGGGAGGTTGGGCCAAAGCGGCACGCCGAGATCCTGCGCAGAATCCAACAACGTGGAAAGGAAGGTTAGCCGAGTCCGATATCTGCAAGGGCAGGGTCCGAACGTGCCACGGGCTCCATTGCTTCCCGGTCACCCTACTATGGACACGCCATTCATTCAAAACTTTCTCAAGATAAGACTCGGCGAGCGCTATCAGATCTGTCGAAAATTAGGATCTGGGACGTTCGGAGAGGTCTACTTTGGTGAGCAAATCTTTAAGAGCCACAGAGCGCGATGATTAATGAGCCGCGCAGGCCGTGATGTTGTCACCGGTGAAGAGGTGGCGATTAAACTCGAGCACTGCTCAACAGATTATCCGCGCTTAGAGCTGGAAGTCCAGATTTATGAGTCTCTTTCCGGACAAGCTGGAATTCCCCGAGTGTTCTGGCACGGGTCTAACTGCGAGTATGAGGCAATGGTCTTTGAACTTCTCGGTCCCAACCTCGAGGATGTCTTCCGATTCTGCGACAACAAATTCTCACTCAAGACCACATTAATGCTCATGGATCAGCTCCTCTACCGGATTGAGAGTCTTCATGCCGTTGGCTACCTCCATTGCGATGTCAAACCCGAGAATTTCCTGCTCGGAACTGGAAAGCGCGGCAACGTGGTGTTCATGACCGATCTCGGACTGGCTGCTTGCTGGAGCAGTGAATGGTACGCGCAAAGCACGCCACAGAAGCCTGCGAATCCGCCCCGTCTCTCTTTGGTCGGCACTCGCCGCTATGCTAGCATCAATGGCCATTTAGCCGTCAGTAAGTCCGACTTTGTGTGGTTTTCTGTTTTCGCTGGCTCACCGTCCTCCTACACAGGTTCATCGCCCCGTGACGACCTCGAGTCATTGGGATACATGGCGTTGTATTTCCTCCGGGGATCTCTTCCCTGGCAAGGCATACGAGCATCCGGCCGTGAAGAGAAAGACCGACTTGTCTTGGAGCGGAAACGGACGATTGCTGTCGCCGACTTATGCAATGGCCTGCCTGCAGAATTTGCCACCTACATGAACTACGTCCGTACCTTGGACAATGGGAACCGGCCAAATTACAAGTACCTCCGGACTCAATTCAATCGTCTCTTTCACCGCAGGGGGTTTGAGCATGACAATGTGTTTGATTGGACGATTCGAGAATTTGAGAAGCAGGATCGTGAGCGCCCCTCAGCATCGCGACCCGACCATGGTGGCAGGAGTGACCGAGAGGTTAAGCGTCGTGCAGAATCTTAGACAACAGGCGATGGATCTGAGCGAGAAGGTGCTGGGGAAAGAGCATCCAGTCACACTGTCGAGTGTGTACTGTGTCGCCTATGCCCTCAGTAGACTAGAGGCCTACGATGAGGCACTTAGCCTCTACTCGCGCGCATTGGACGGGTATATCAGAGCTCTGGGACCCGCACATCTCACCCCTGCTACAAGACTGCTCCAGGCGACCGGAAGGGGGTTTTGCTACACCAGCGCGCATTGATACCTGCCGCTGGAAGGACATACCCAGGACCGCCGCGTAATGTCCCTGGTGAAGTCGGGCTTCAAGTTATGGCGGTGGCTTACCGACAAACCCAGAACCGGGGTCCCGGGGAGCCGAGGCAGCAGGTTTCGGTGGGCGCCCCACCCTGGGCACTCAGGCCCGTTTTCTGGACCTGTGTCTCAAGTAATTGTGACCCAGAGCGCCTGGAGGTAGCGCGCGTGGAGGCAGAGCGACTGGAAGCTCAGCGACATGAGGCCGAACGACAAGAGGCAGAACAACGACAAGAGGCAGCACGACAAGAGGCAGCACGACAAGAGGCAGCACGACAAGAGGCAGCACGACAAGAGGCAGCACGACAAGAGGCAGCACGACAAGAGGCAGCACGACAGGAAGCCGAAAGAAAAAAGAAAAACAGACAAATAGCACAGTCTAGAGAAGATCCAGAGGTAGGTCAAAAGCGTCATACACAAATCGATATGGGAAAGTCTCGTACCTGGACGGCACGGTCAGTCAGCCCAGCAACTTAACTGCAAACATAAACTGGATCAAGAAACCGTCTAAAGTGCATCCCTGAGTGATTGATGCAGTCCCTGTGTCATTTGAACACATTTTGACCTCGATTTCTCAACACGTTCGAGCTTAATTTAGACCAGAGCCCAAAATAGGGCCCTTCCAAGCCGCTCGTCTTGGTGTTGGCGCATCCACGAATGACACCCCCCACCACCCACCCCGTTGTTTCATGCTGGACATCAATATGTGACGAGAACGGTCAGATACTGTACAGTAAGTTAAGCTGTTTCATTTCGCAAGAGTACAGGGACTTGCAATATCGGTTTGGCACGATTGTACATATTGCAACCCTTTGGAGGAGTGCAACTTTAAATTAAGCGAAGGCGTGCCATTCTATATATGGCTAAGCGGCTTCAGTAGTGACTAATGAGTCATCAGTCGTCATTCATTGTCATAGTCTGAATTTCTCAACATGACATACGCGTCAAGCTCACTGCCAACCAACCACCTTCCACGTTCGGCCGTAGATCGTCTGCCAAATAACTAGCGGTCAGCAAAGTCGAATCCCGTCTGATATGACGCAGAAAACTTGCCAAGGATTGTATCTTGGCACCCCGGCGATATCTCCCTAGCGCTCGTTTCTCCTCAAGTCAGAATTCACAGTCCCACATTCACTCCGATTGCGATGCCTGAAATCGGTCAATCCTGCTGCCCTAGGACGAGTTCCATTACCACCGCTCAAAAGAGTGACGTGCTGCTTTCTGATGAATCTTAGCTACTGGGAGAAAAACTAGCGAGGTTTCGTACAATATGCTCAGTCCTCATTCTCTCTGACTCCTCCTGAATTTTCGGGAGTCTCCGGAATGTTGGATTAGGGCTTAGCCAATCCGACCGAAAACCGCTTGATCAAGAGCGGTGGCCATTCGTTGGCACCGCTGCCTTGTCCCCGCATTAGTATCGGGATAAGCCGCATCATCAATTCTCCCCACATTTCTTCCCTTCCAGACACGTTTAAGCAGTACGATCCTCACCCGCTTTCCCAGAAATCGTCGTGTCATGGATTGAATTTCTAACGGCCATCGTTCCAAAATCATTTTGGTACCTCACCACTTCCCTCGTCGAAAGGTCGGAATTATGAATTGTCCTTCTAGACCCGACGAAATTGAAGGTCACCCTGACTGGAATCAGAATCCGCACGTATTGAGCTCAGACCTGACCACACGGGCCGACCTCAATGGCCTCGTCAATCTCAGAGCACAAAGAGGCCACGACTCAAATCTTGACACCCAAGAAGAAGATCGAGCGTGGATGAGCTGGAATAATGCTTCCGAAGGCCCATCCAAAAATGAGACCGCCGTCCATGTCGCCCTCAACCAAAGCCGGTTTGGGAGTACAAATGCGTCGCCTGTCAATCGACCCATGCAGGAACCAACCCCAAATCAAGGCTCTACTTCCATCCTGTTAAAAATTCGACAAGTCTTGGTCCACTACTCTAAATTTGTCGGTCCAGGCTTCCTAATCGCAGTGGCATACATCGATCCTGGAAATTATGCAACCGACGTCGAGGCCGGTGCTGTCACTCGGTACCGTCATCTCTTCATCATCCTCATGTCAAATCTGTTTGCCATCTTCCTACAATCAGTTTGCATCAAGCTCGGCAGTGTCACTGGCTTAAACCTTGCCGAGAATTGTCGAAGGCATCTTCCAAGATGGTTGAACTACGTTTTATACGTTTTTGCTGAGTCGGCAATTATTGCCACTGATATAGCCGAGGTTAGCAGCCAACTCCCCAGTCCACGGACAATCTCTTCTAATTCCGATAGGTCATTGGCTCGGCTATCGCTCTGAACCTGCTGTTGAACGTACCCCTGGTCGCCGGGTGTGCCATAAGCCTCGTGGACGTCCTGGTCCTCCTCATGTTCTACAACCCAGATGGGTCTATGACCCGCCTTCGTCTCTTCGAATGCTTCGTCATGACCCTCGTCCTCGGCGTGGTGATCTGTTTCTGCATCCAACTCTCCTATATCCGTGACACAAGTGTCGGCCAAGTCTTCAGAGGCTATGTTCCCTCGTCGGCCGTTGTGGAAGGGAACGGTATCTATCTCTCCTGTGGAATTCTTGGCGCAACTGTAATGCCGCACTCGATATTTCTCGGTTCTGGCGTTGTGCAACCGCGCCTCCGTCAGTTCGACATTCAGAACGGTTACCACAATACCATTGGTCGAGCGGCAACATCAACTTTCATTCAGACTCAAGATCTGGAGGAGAAATACCGTCCCTCCATCCAGGCAATACGATCATGCCTTAAATACTCCATAATCGAACTAGCGGTCTCCCTCTTCACCTTTGCGCTATTCGTCAACAGCGCGATCCTTATTGTTGCTGGATCATCCCTCTACCCAAAGACCGAAGCCACTGAAGCAGACCTCTTTGGCATTCACGACCTCCTCACGGAAACCCTTTCAAAAGTCGCGGGTGTGTTATTTGCACTTGCTCTACTTCTCTCCGGAACCTCTGCTGGAATCGTCTGTACCATGGCCGGTCAAATGGTATCTGAAGGAATGCTTCGCTGGACTGTGAAACCCTGGTTACGCCGTCTGATCACGCGTGGAATCAGCATCGTGCCCAGCATCATCATCGCCGGATCTATTGGAAAAAGTGGACTCAACCAGGCATTAACAGCGACCCAAGTTGTCCTCAGCGTGATTTTGCCATTCGTTACTGCCCCGTTGCTCTGGTTCACCTGCCGAAGCCACATCATGACCGTTCGCGCTAATGAGGATGGAGGACAGGGAAGCCATGGCGAAAACGTCAACATGCGGAACGGATGGATCGTTACTATATTGTCGGTGTTGATTTGGTTAGTGCTGGTGGTCATGAACGTGGCGCTACTCGTCCTCGTGGGCTTGGGCAAGGCATAATCCAATGAATGGCTGGGAGAGCTGCAAAGAAACCCGTGGATTTCAATATGAATCGAAAGGGATGACGAATGACGAATAACAAATGGAATTTTGGGACTCGACAAATACGCTGATGCCAACATCAATCGAAAATCTCAGGTTCGCACATGGGTGCAAGAACTATGAAGAGACTATCAGAAAAGGGAGGAATTACTAGGAAACTACACGTCGATCATTTAAGTGCTGTACATATTGATTAACTAGTAATCAAGCTGAGCTAGAGTCGACGAGAGAATGGTTCAGATTGTCATTGTTCCACAAGTCATTTCGCGTTGTTGTGCTTGCAATACTCATCCGACCGGGCGGCTGCCTCCTGCAGCTCCCCAGGCTGGGAGACCTGTCCAATCTCCTGCCCAAGGGGCTTTTGGCTCGATTCTGCTCTGCTATCGATGTTCCGATAACATTTGCCTTCTCCTGTCGCGTGAATATCACGATCAACTAGTAGTAGAGACGGATGTGTTCGACTGCATCGCAGTCATCGCACAAGTGTTGAAGATATGGATCCTCAGGGTTCACATCGTATAGGGTCAGTTAAAGTGCAACCAGCTGGAGATGTTGACTACTTCACAATGTATATAAACTTGGTTTACTACTGAGAAATCCTCACACCAAAAAAGGAAAACTCATAGCCTCCAACACCTGACTGGTGACTACGGGATGCCCGTTTCAAGCAATCGGATTAGCCTCAAGTCTTCTTTTAACTTCTCGATCCCTCAGAGGTTTGGCACTGATGACAGTGCATAACGAGACGAACGATGCCACTTTGAGTTTCTCTTTAATATCAGGTTTTGGCACTGTCACAAAATGAGGACTACACGATACGGGCAATCGTTGAGAAGTCGTTAAGTGGAAGAAATCGTCCATCATTCTTTAAGATGGATTATCAGGATTGGACTTTTTCTATAGCGGTGAACCGTTCAAGACTGATGGTGATTGCGCGGTAAGTATAGGTAGGAGCTAAGGAGGGTGATGAGTTTTCTGGCCAGCGTATAACATGTGCAATTCTTCGGATGTAGCTCAAGCGATAGGCAGTAAATACTGATGGACACTCTTCGCTCACTTCCAATGTACAATTTGAAATGCTCTTGCTATATGACGATATGCGGTAGATAAGAGTCAGTACACCCCATATTAGCCTATAACTCTCGCAATCATAGAACAGATCACTTTGAGGTCTCGACCACTTTATAAGACCTGCATAGCACCTAGCTTCATTTCGATCTTTCTGAAGCGCTTTCTGTCTTTACGGTCCTTAATTAGGCACATGGTGGCGAGCAGCAGCAGCATATTAATGGCACAAAAGCCAAATGATGCAGTGAAAACCACATCTAAGAAGTGGTTCGCAAAGCTGCTGAAAGGTATCGTACACGGCCCAAGCTGTGCAGCAATTGTAGCTGTTGGGCAAGTTTGGCCCCGAATAAACAGACTTGGGTTATTGTAACCGCAGCAAGAGAAGCGGACTTGCAGCAGGGATTGTACAAATTCCTCCTGCTTGTTCCAGACCGGTTCGAGATTCTTGTGCGTCTCCAGGGTGTCGAACCAAATGCGGAGACCGATGCCCAGGGTAATGAAGGTAGTCACAACGACACCCCACGCGTGTACAATAAGCCAAGTGCGGCTAGTCTTGATGAATATCGCCGGGAGTGACACGAGGAAGATGCCGAACATGATGATTGAGTTGGTCAGGGATGCTAAAGACTCTGTTAATATTTCAATAGATGTGCCCTCCAATAACCGTACCTGTTAAGGGGCAGTGTTCGAGCAGTAAATCAGGAGCCACATTTCCGATGGTGGCTTCTCGTCTCAGTGAGGCACGTGTGGTAAGAGGAACGACGAGGTGAGTGACTGCGGAGCCCAAATAGAGGGCCTCGAAGCCAGTAAAAACCCATAGAACCTTGTTACCTCCCTCCATCTTTTTACAATGAATATCGCGCTTCTTTGAGGGAAGGAATGTTGATCCGGAAGATGTACTTGTAGAGTATAACGAATGCTGATGTGGAAGACCGCAAGCAAAAGTGGCAAACACCAATACTTGCAGACAAAGAAAAGGAGCTAGGTTCTACCAAAGATGTCGATTCGATACACAAAGCGCATCAGGTTCACCGTGCCGCCTCCTGCGTGCGTATGATTTGATTGTGCAAGAGGTCAAGCGCCATGGAAACGCGTCGGCCTGCTCAAGAGATGAAACTTGGTCTGCGTTAATCCTTGAAGAGTCATTGGAGGCGATCAACATTGCCAAGGGGCCTCAAACATCTTTTAGATATTCCACCAGTTCCAGCCGTTTCAGCTTCGTAAGCGCCGAGAGTCTCTCATTTACAGATAATAAAACAGCTGACTCCAATATTCAGGTATTCTCAGTGTTTTACGCCTTACTCATTCCACCATCTAAGAAATGGCTCACAATGCATTCGCCAAGATTATTGCCCTCGAATTCGCATTCCTTGTAAGCGCAAGCATGCATGTCTTTATATGGCGGACGCTTCCGTCCACCATCAAAAAGCCACTGCCCACCGATAATCCTATTGCTGGACTCCTGTTGAGCCAGTTCCTCATACTAGGTATGTTCCAAGAAATTCTAAGAGTATTGTTGCTCACTGAAGTTTCAAGTGATCTTCATCCGGTTATCACTGAATTATCATAAGCCTGGCGCATCTTGGTCATTGGTGCTCAAAGCGTCGCTGCCAACGTCAGCCTCCTCCTGGAAATCGGTGTACCAAAGCGATATGTACCGCCAGAAACAGAAAAAGGCTTTGGGCTTCTGTAGGTCTACTGGGAATCGGCATTGCATCTTACCTTCCGTTGCACGCCTTGCTGCAAGCCAAGCTTGTTTGTGCCCGATCAAAGTTGCCTGAGCATGGCAGGAGCAGACTGTAAAGGACAAGCACAATTAAAGGACAATCACCGTTTGTGTTCATGTACTTAAAAAAAGGATCGAGCTCCCCTAATATACTTCCTGATGATCTGTTGTCAAAGCAAAACCCTTCACCTCCACATCCTCGAGGCTTTAGGTGCCTTTGAGGTCATCGTCCGTTCGCGCTACCCCTTACCTGCTCGCGCAGACTACCATTGTAACCCGGCTTTAACAATGTTCCCACGCTAATCTTGTCGTGGGCGCTGAGAAGGCCACTGTTTGTGTTCATTATAACCTCCTGGACGAAATATTAACTACCTCAACCCACTACTATTACAGGACAACACTAACAAAGACTTAGGGATAAAGCGCCGCAAACGCGATTTGACCGCTGACTCTGACCAAGCGGTTATCCAGGAGGCGTCGCGCTTCACCTGCTTGTCTACAGGGATACTGCTATTGGCCCCACGCTCTTGTTTGCCTTGGACAGCCAGATAGTCTTTATTACTGCACTTACCCCGTTCGCGTATATATGACTTCCTTCAACCCGTTTCTCAATGTCGGTTGCTTGTTCACGATCGTTCTGGGATTTCTCCTTCATCCGTCGCATATCAAGAGGGGATGCCGGGGACTGTAGTTCGAGTCTTGCTGATAGTGCTGGTGGTTCGCTATGAGACTTGGCTTGCGCACAACAAGGGATTCAGCCAGTTAGCGAGGACTGATGCGTAAGTTCGAGATGAGCACCAGGTCGCGGGTGGCAAATTAAGCCCCGAGAGTGCGCCAACCTCAGCCCTCACCTCTGCTACTTATTTGCTCGTGTCGGTCGGTTAGCTGCTCTTTCACTTCGCCGAGTTCCTTCGACTGCACAGGCGGTCAAGTTGCCAAGACCAAAATTGTCGTCAGCAGCGTGGCGAAGCGATGAGCTAATCTGTCCGCGCCAAGAATTGGTTTGCATTGGCTGCGAGTCAGGCAAATGTTTCAGGGTTTTTTATGACCAAATGTCAAGGTGCCGTATTCTTCTGTCTCAATTCCTCCCCTCTTTCAAACTCAACCATCAACACGAAGAAAACATCGAAGCTCGACTGACATTCAGAACGATGAGTCCAGGGTGCTGCTCAGGTTCCGGTACGGCCCAGGGCCCCCAGCGGGTTGCGCTTCAGTCTACCAATCGTCCCAATGTTTCGTCCGAGTCCCTCAGCAGCTTCAGTGATGACCCGAATGGCCCTTGCTGCACCGTTGAGAAGGAAAACTGCGACAGTACGAGAACCTATTGCTTTTGCACCTTCCGTCCCCTACCGATTTCATGAAATAACTTGATGCAATAGAGGATTGTATCACCACAATTGCGGCTGGACGTTGCCATGAGATCTGCGGTGCCTCGGAAGGCGAAAGTACGCATCCAGCTCCCCAACTGCAAGACCTCTACTAACCGTTAGTAAGCTGGCGACGAAGCTTCCACCTGCACCACCCATCTCAATGAAGCTTTCGCAAAATACCAAGCTCTGCTCGAATCGACACGTTGCATTTGTCGCGATGTGCTCAGTCGGGGGCTCCCTAGCTGCTGCAACGAGAAAAAGAAATTGATGAGGACAAAGAAGACAAAGAAGACAGGTGGTGCCTTCCAGGGTCACGCGTCCGCCAAAGAATCCTGCTGCTCGACCAAAGCCCAAGCCCCCGGCCAATGCTCCGCAAAGGTCGACCTGTCCGTCAAAGATTCTTGTTGCTCGACCAAAGCCCAAGCCCCCGGTCAATGCTCAACAGAGGCCGACACGTGCTGCAGTGGGTCTCCTAAAGCCGCCGATAGTACCAAATCCACCTGCGGGTCTTCCATTCCGAAATCCAGCAACTGCCGTGCGTCGAATCCGAGTGGAGATGATGATTGTTGTGCCACCGGTAAGGACAAGGCGCCTGCTGTTTTCAGCAAAGTCGTCTTGCCCAAAGACTACGATGTTGAGAGGGTTGCGGGCGCAGAGTTTGTGTCTCTTTCCGTCAACGGCATGACTTGCAATGACTGTGCTTCCAAGCTCGAACGCACCTTGAAAAGCCTGCCTGGCATCTCCAATGTGCGCGTCAACTTTATTGGAAGTCAAGCGGACCTCAATCTTGACAAAGCCACTCTCACCATAGACGAAATGATTCACAGCGTTGCAAAGGCAACCGGCTTCCAAATATCTCAGATTGTCGGCAGCGACGAATCACTTGAACTTCTGGCTTCACGGGCGAGCATCGATGCAATCAACCTTCTGAACATCCCGGGCGTTATCAATGTGGACCCTGTTGGGAGAGCCAAAATTCGTGTGGTCTATGATCCGATCGTTATTGGGTCTAGAGACCTTGTGTACAAGATTGGTGATCTCTCGCAGGGCCTGGCACCCGTGGAGAGGGATGGTGCCTTGGCAGCAAACCGGAAGAAATTCTATGATCTTTTGATCAAAACCATCCTCGCCGCCGTATTCACAATCCCCGTTGTGGTCCTCGCCTGGGGCGAGACCCTCGTTTCTCAGAAGACCCGTTCTATCGTCTCTTTCCCACTTGGAACACTGGTTCAGTTGCTTGCGGTGCCGGTATTCTACCATCCTGCACTCCGGGCTCTGTTCCTATACCGAACCTTGGAACTCGACATGTTAGTCGTTGTGAGCATCTCGGCTGCTTACATATACTCAGTCATAGCCTTTTCCTTCCACATGGCAGGAAAACCACTCGAGACTGCTGAGTTCTTCGAGACGAGCACGTTACTTATCACTTTGGTCATGCTCGGTCGCCTGTTGGCCAGCTATGCTCGCATTCGAGCTGTTGCGGCAGTCTCACTACGATCCCTGCAAGCCGCTACTGCACTACTTGTGAAAGATGGAGATCACGATATTGATGCCAGGCTTCTCCAGTACGGAGATATCTTCAAGGTTCTACCTCACACAAAGGTTCCCACTGATGGCCAGGTGCTTGAGGGTGTGAGCGAGATGGATGAATCTATGCTCACTGGTGAGAGTTTACCTGTTGTCAAGGAACCAGGATCCAATGTTATTGCTGGGACTGTCAATGGATCTGGCACTTTACTGGTCAAGCTGACTCGTTTACCCGGGAAGAACACGGTAACAGACATTGCTCAGCTGGTTGAGCAAGCTGCGAACTCGAAACCGAGAATCCAGAATTACGCCGACAAGGTGGCCAGCTGGTTCCTGCCTGTCGTGTCAGGTATTTCGGCCGTTGTCTTCATTATATGGGTCATTGTGGGCCTCAAATTACGCGACCAGACTGCCGCCCAGTCCATCGCCGTCGCGATCACATACGCGGTGGCTGTACTGGCTGTTTCCTGCCCCTGCGCCCTTGGTTTGGCTGTTCCTATGGTCTTAGTTGTCGCGGGTGGGATTGCCGCCCGTGGAGGCGTCATCATCAAATCCGCCGACGCGACTGAGCGGGCTCGCAGGGTCACTGACGTAGTCTTTGACAAGACAGGAACATTGACGGAGCCTGAACTAGACGTCACTGCCGAAGAGTATATCGGTTCTGGCAAAAGGGCAGAAATTCTACCAGTAATGAAGGCGCTTGTTTCCGATAACAAGCACCCGGTTTCGCTCGCAGTCGCGAAGCACCTCGCTGAGTATAAAGCCCAACCCTCCACCATGGACGAATCACGCAGCGTCCCAGGTGCTGGTGTCGAGGGTGTTCTCAATGGCAAAACATATCGCGCCGGCAACCCTCGATGGACCCATCACGAGACTGACCCAACAGTCCTCAAGCTGCTTGATAAGGGTGCCACCATCCTCCTCATCACCTGCGATTCGGAGCCATTAGCCGTCTTTGGTCTGGGTTCTCGCCTTCGCCCTGAAGCAGTCGATGTCATCTCAACCCTGAAATCCCGCGGCATCACTCCCCATCTAGTCTCTGGCGACCAGACCAAAGCTGTACACACAGTAGCTTCGGCTGTGGGTATCTCACTCACCTCCGTTGCCTCTCTCTGTAAACCTGAGGAAAAGCAAATTTACGTCGCCAACCTAATGGCTGCTTCCAAAGAAGTCATGTTCGTCGGTGATGGCACTAACGATGCCGTTGCAGTTGCACAGGCCAATGTTGGAGTGCAGCTCAACGATTCACTGTCCTCTAGCGACGTCACACGGGGTGCCGCCGATGTCGTCTTGCTATCCAGCCTGCGCGGCATTCCCTTCGTGCTCGACGTCAGTAAGGCTGCGTTCCACCGCATCGTCTTCAACTTCGTCTGGTCCGCTATATACAACGTGGTTGCCATCCTGTTGGCCGCCGGTGCTTTCGTCAAAATTCGTATTGCACCAATGTACGCCGGTGCCGGTGAACTGGTGAGCGTGCTGCCTGTTGTCTTTGCAGCTATGTCGATGCTGTTGCTCAAACTCAAGGCTTAAGCTGACCGAGTTTGTGTTCCCTTCTCGGCTATCGGCAGTATTGGCTCGCGACAAGGTCGCAAGGGAAGTAGCGAATCGCTGCCGGCCGCGACGTAGAAAATGCAGCCTGATCTTTCGGCGAGGCCACACAGGGGGCTCACAATTATTCATTATTCTCTCAAAGCAGGTCGAAAATAGCGAAGGACCCAACCCAAGTCACTCATTTAGAAGACACATACTACGTGTACAGTATTGCACGCATCATCTACTTCCCAGTTTGCTCCGAGATCAAATCCCAACCCATCAAATCTCGCAAAAGGACAGGAAAGGTGTCTATTCGTTCAGGCCCTGCGATATAAGGAAGATCCTGTAATACCCAAGACAACCCTGAGCTTAGGGTGAGATCTTTGGCGTCGAACAAGGAGGATTGGGAAAAACGCGCCGAGCAGAGAGAATACAAGTAGAATGAAGATGGATGCAATGCGTAGGCTCATGTTGCTGTCGTCAATAGTGTCGTTTCCACATGCCGTTCTAGCTGCATCGGAGCCCGCAGTCTCATCATTCCTTTGCATGAGGAACTTTGCTTCGGGGAAGTCCATGGTGTATGACCTCTGCTGCCCAGGATGGTCAAGAGTGTGGAATGCAAGGAGCGGGGCCGGTAGTGACAGGATCCCCAATTGGTGGCCGACGCGATCGGTTTTTGTCACTGGTAAGTGTGACAAGACGTTTCCACATTCGAGGTTATCCTAATAGATGTATGAGGCACGTCCTTAGTGAGCGTCAAGGCACCATTACCGTGAGCCAGCATGTTCTACCTTTTATGCCTTTGGAAGAGCTCGGGCATAATGCCAAGACGTCTGGTCAAGAATCGTCCCCCAAATATCTAAATCGTACTAGCTAACTTTGGTCATGCAACGCAAGAAAAACACTAGATGGCCTATTTGTATATGGATAAAGAGAATCGTGACGAAATCATTGAAGGGAGCAATCTGGAACTTGGCAGGTCACCGACTGCAAGGTCTTGATGTCTGCCTAACGTGCATCCCTATGTGAAAGTTGGTCCCTACGTGCCAAGGCCGGTCTTTTGACCAAGAATTGTTCCGACCCCGAAGCAGATCGTCACTAAATATAGCAAGGGACCGGAAATGGCACCACATCAAACACAGTCCTTTGCGCCCCGCGATTGTCTGACGAGTCGAATTTGACGGCCAAGACTCTCGTTTCTTATCTTCGTTTGTCATTTGAACATATCAATCTTGACCCCCAGTTCGCTAAGAGCAGACAACCCACACCTTCATGTGGTCGTGGCAAGATCACCCGTCTTTGTGGTACACAACATTGAAGAGATACTGTAGAATCGTATCCAGTGTTGCACTGGTGATGTCCGGTGGCGCTACAGTCGAGTCCTTAATGGATTCATGATTTACTCCCAATTGGATGAAGGACGAACAACGCCTAAGTACCCACAACGAGCTGCCTCACGCCGTAGCGTTAAAGAACTAATAAGATAACAAGGTTACGAAGCTTGCTAATAGGCCCTCGCCCCGCCACTACACCTGCGCAGCTGTCACCGCTGGAAATCCAAAAGGTTCGCTCGCTTCGACTTGAACTGTCTGTTCAAAAGCGCTAATATCACAACCAAATAGGAAAGCTTTACAGGCCAGGTTAATAATATGACAGTGTGAGCGTTGCTGGGCAACTGGTGCACCTGGGCTGACTATCGCAAAGCCACTTCAATAGCAACATCGCTAACCTGAACGAAAACACCAACCATTGACTTCAAGCCCCAATACCTTATCATCTTCTCCAACATGAGGCCAATAACCTTACTGGAATGTCGTATCTCCATCCGCCGCAAGCCAAGTAAGCTACATCCTATATCTACTGTATAGCCGCTAACAAAAACGTTCATATATCCCGAGCATCGTATAGCTGTTTTGTGCAGTCCAGACGTTAGGACATGTCTTACCTGGGGCTGTTAAGATCGTGCTGAAGCTGTTCGGCAAGAATTCACCGTTCGCCTAACCTCCAGCAAGCACCCACTGGCAAGTAGGTAACAAACCCCACAGAATACCTGTGTATACAGATATTCACGCTTGTGGCCCGGCCTTCTCAGGTTCAACGCAATCACCTCCGAGACTAGCGTTGTTAGTTACGTTCTTATTCGGCTTTGGTATCATAGACTTGCATGTGGTGGGCAGGACGATGGATAACCAAGACAGTGCCAAAAGTGAGGGAAGTTGCTCAAGACCCGCGACCTCGACGCACAGAGGCCCAATACTCTGATCTCAGCTGTTAGTAAAGGCTTTGATCACAAACAATATTGGTTACTGACTACCCAGAAAACACCGAGGATTGCTCCACTAACAAGAGCAAACATTATGATGAGTGCATAGGATGTCGCTGGGACCCAGAGCGCAAGACAGAACAGGCCGCAGAGAAAGGTGAGACCACTCGCCACTTCGAATCTTCCCAGACGGTCGCTGAGGATACCGATGCAGGGTCTGCCAATGGCAGTCCCCAGGTTAAGCAACGCCGTGATATTCGTGGCTTGAGTTCGGTCCAGATTAATGGAGAGCGAGAAGTCGGACAGAGAATAGAGTAATGTGATATAACCCAACATACTCACAAACGCCCACGCTAGGAGCCATAGGACGCTCCGTTGACGCACAAGATTGCGGTCAAAGGGTCGCTGCTTTGGTCGTATGAAGGCGTTTCGGTCTTTAATGTAGAACGTAGCCAGCAGGTTGGTACAGCAGCTGATACAGCCAATGACCCTGAGTGCCCACGGAAGACCGAGGCTCTCGATCATGGCACCAGTAGCAAGAGAAAATAAGAGGCCACCGATGCCAGATCCAGCAGTGCTGACTCCGTTTGCGAGGCTCCTCCTTTTGTCGAACCATTGGGATATAATCGGAATGCTAGGTACGTAGACAAAACCGACTCCCAGTCCGACCAGAACGCCCTGGGAGAGATACACATGCCAGATCCGGGTCGAAAAAGATGCGGAGACGAATCCTGCCAACAAGAACAGCGCCCCAGCATACATGGGTGGTTTGGTTCCCATGGATTTGGCCACCACAGTCACCAATGGAGCGGCAATCATTGCGACGCCAAAATTCAGTCCGCCAATGAACGCATAGTCTCGTGCTTGGGCTTCGAGGAAATAGTTTTGTGAGAGGTAGTAGGAGAGGAAGACTCCGTACGCCTGGCCCCAAATCAGCAAACAGCTTGCACATTGTGAAAAGTGTCCAACTCTTACCGCTACGACACCCCATGTGAAGCTGTTGATTGCGAATACGCAGGCGACGCATACCCAGCCGTAGCCTCCCTCGGGGCAATCACCGGTTGAAGGCGTAGACTGGCTGTTGCGCCCAGGGCCAGGTGACCGAGTAGGGTTCTCTTCATCCATGTGGGAAGACTTAGTATCTGCGTACAGGTAGCCTCAGCAGACTACCATGAGGCTTTATGTGATGAGATTATATGTTAGAGCCAAGTTGGTACGATATGTCACCAGAGGCTGGTCGGGAGCTCGATGCCCCACAACACAGTTGCCAATTTTGGAGAGCGGGGTGAGGTCGCCTTCCGTTATGCCGCAAATTGCAAGTACGAGAGTCTACAGGCATTGATACAGGTGCTGTCTGGTGCATTAAAGCCTGACATACGATCGACTACACCAGGTGTCTATCGTGTTTGGATAAACGCCCCTTAGGAAAGATCGGCGCCCTCACCAGTCTCGGCATCTGCATAATCGGCGACATACACTAAGAGTGCCAAGAGTAGCCGGTTGTCGACGCGACATCCACTTACGGCGGTCTCTTCACCGTATATGAAACCCGGCCAAAGCCAGCTCTCTATCACCTCCAAGGAAAGTCCGCGACGATTCTGGTACTGGATGATGAGATAAGCTTGAGAGCACGGCGTCGTGGACGATGTGGCGATGTCGAAACTGGTCAAGAGACGCGAGATTTGATTGCCAGGCCGGTCTGTACCCTTGCCAAAAAGGCCCGGTTCTGACGATGTGTTTGAGCAGCAGGCAAAAGTGCTTGGCATTGCTAAAGGTGGAATTGCATATGTCGGCGGCACAATTGGAGATAGTAGAGGAGTTGACTTCTCATTGTTCCTGGTGCCGTCGTTCAGTTCAGTCTGGACTTGTGGTCGTGTCGAGCCTGGTTGCATTTCCGCGATGGTGACCCGTGCAGCACACCCGGAGGCTGTCACTTCGGAGTGTGAGGGCTTATACCATGGTTCTCGGTATTGACCAGCGTCAGTAGATTTATGGTATGTGGCTGTGTTCGTATCAGAGATGGCCATAGTTGTGGACAGACTTGTCTCCCATGCTGGGGGGCTTTGAGATGAAAGCTGTTTTCGCAGAGCCTCGTTTTCGATATTAAGCTGTCTAGCTGTCTCCTCCACGGCTTTTAATTGCCGTTCAAGGGATGCAATGTACTCCCGTCGCCTTTGCCGATGTCGACGCTGGTTGTTTCGCACGCGGATCAAAGTATGCGTTGGAGTCTTGGTCAGGTTACCAATGCGCGGAGCGGCTTGGTCGTCCATGGCTGCTGATTGTAGTCAAGTACAAGATGCAAAGTTCGGGAACCCAGCATTGATGAGCACTACATGTCACAGGTGCATATCCTAGACGCTTTCGAGGAAAGCGTAGCCACCGACGTCACAGTTGATATGTCATCGGCAAGATTTACGGCGCTAAAGGTCTTGGCGATATGTCACTGTGGATGTCACTCACCAAAGCTCGCCTAGAATCTCAATCGTGGACTATCAGGATGATGAATGCAAGAAGCTTGCTCTAAGCTTGTAGCGATCCAGTGTTTGGCCAAATAAAATCATTACTAACGTCTCAACAGACCCCGGACGATTTCGGAGACTAGTCCGCCATGAATCCCACCGAGATTTATCGAGCAGTTCAGGAGCTATATAGTGCTGCCTCCAGAGGTTAATCGGACAATAAATATGCGCCGGCAGTTGCAGAATCCTTCGGATACTCTAAAGCAGAGCTCTAAAGTATCCCCAAGCATGCCAACCTAGGTCTCAGCTGCGGCAACCCGCTGGTGATTGCAGGCCTAAAAGAAACAAGTTTGGGATAATGTGCAGGTGAGAGGATGCTGACATTCCATTAGGGCGAAACTCATCGATTCGGGCAGTGGCGCTGGGTTTGATGTATTTCTAGCCTCAAAAGAAGAATGGCACAACAGGGAGAGCCATCGGCGTGGACTTGAATGATATATACCACAGGCCGAGAAGCAGCTGGCGTTCAACGAAATGGCCAGACTGTTCAAAAGAGGAGGCAGACTGGCAATCAGCGACAACCTCTTAAAGAAGGATCTCACCCCGGCTCTTAGGCAAGACATATCACTTTATGTTAGATGTGTCACTGGAGTAAGCAAAGGTGAGGACTATAAACACTACCTTCACATTGCTGGGTTCAAAGGTGCGCGATTACCGTCCACGTTGACGACGAATTCGGCTATGCTAAGCATACTTCTACATATATTCTCATCTCCGACACCAACAAAGATCTGAATGTGTATAAAGAACATGTAGCGGACGGCGAGTGTGCATCATGCTGTACCAAACCTTCCTCTGAGCTCAGTACAAGACACAGGGAAACCGCCGGCGCTGGTAGTGCCGCTTCTAAGACTCCCTAGTCTGACGAGGTTGACTACAACGAGTACGCAGCCGCTTTCAAGATATACGCAGTACTGGCAGCTTAAGAGAGGAACGCGCGGACACCTTAGCGGCGGAAATTGCGTTTGAAGTCGAAGCGCAAACACGTTGACTGGGACCAAAATGGTAGAGAGAAATCGGAATGGTGAGGATTCCAATAAAAGTTGATCTGTTCGGGCTGAAAACGCCCACCAATAACGCTCTGCTAGGTGCATCCACTTCTGAATAGCCCGCCTTCTCTTAGCGTAAAATGAACATGGCATGCCTCAGAGCCCTTGGATTGGGGTTCACTATCCTCTGAAGCGTTAGTAAGTCTACTTTTGGAGGCGTTGCACATAACCTGACACTTCTCAGCTCCCTCATACTAAAGAAACAGGCCGAGCATCTCTCGAAATGAGATCCAAGGCACTACCACGTGCAAGGGTGGAGGGCGCTCGACAGGCGTGTCGAGCAACATGATTGGAGACCTACCACTCGGGTGTTTTGTTAGTGTGACTTGCCTACGCTGGCCGGTTTGTCACTCGACGATTCTCATTGGCAGAAGTCGTACCCCTGTCAACCTTGAGGTTAAAGCCTTAGGATGTACTATGTACAGAGAGGCTACCTGTCGAAGGCTGCTTGCATTTCGATCTGATTCATATCGCTGCCTCCCAGATGGCCAAGTGCGTTTCAAGTCGGGCGTTACACTTTCTGTCAGTCCCAGGTGCAGTGCCGTTGCCATTCACCCCGCTGCTATACCGTCGCAATATTAGCAAGTCCTTGTCGACCAAAGTCCAATCAACAAGGATGAGTAATGGCTCATCGATCCCCTGGGAGGTGATAGTCCCGCAGGCTAGCTGCAGCAACCCGAAATTTATTATGCGACACGAAATTCTGAATCTGCTCGAAGCCGGTCAGACACCTGGAACCGGCTTCCTTCTTGTCGATGTCCGCAGAGAAGACCATCAGGTGAGAGGACACGCCACGTGCAAAACAAGCTCGTGTGATGTGGTGTATCAGCACTCACCGTGATGCAGGGTTCAAGTATCGCTGGTTCTGTCAATATGCCTATACAAACACTTTTCCAAAGCTTACCGACGCTGATTCGCATCTGTATTGGAGGCAAGATAGATCGCGTCATATTCTATTGTGGTGAGGATGCACCCCACAAACTCAGTTTCTGGCCAGTACTACAATCCAAGAGGACTGAGACACTTTTGTAGGACATTCCACCGGCCGTGGGCCCCGTGCCGCAGCGCTGTTTAATGATGAGATCAAAAGGAATAAAGTCGAGGGACAAATCCAGAGTCTAGTGCTTACGGAGGGTTTCAACGGATGGTCAACTGCTGGCGAGGCGTTTGATAAGCACACTGCGCACCGATCGGGTGGGGGAGATCCGCATCGCTTTTTGTCATAATTTGAAGTGAGCACGCGAGAGTCAACGAAAGGTTAAGGCGACGCCTGCTTCGCCTGACCACTACAGGCTCTGGTAGTGTTTTCTCTGCTAAGTTCTCGGCCACCAGCACAGCGAAGCATCCTTGGACGAAAACAACAGCCAATGTGGCGTGGTCAACCATTCGCACTGCTGGATTGCGCTCCCAAAAAGCCGAAGCGAAGATTTCATTGGTCTTGATAGACTAAACATACAGTATACCCGAGGTAGCGAAGCTACTGGTTGAATAGGTTTAGATAACCTGTGATCCTCATGAAGTGTTCATGCTCGTCGCTCGCACTTGACCACGTGTCATAGGCCATAATCGGGTGGTGACAGCCTATGGTCCTGCTGCAGAGTGGGGCTGACTGCGCCGTTACCCTCAAGTCGATCCGCAGATCGCTGAGAGATCGATCTCTCCAGGGAATCGGCAACGAGCGGAGATCCAGACATACCATTTTCGAGCTTCTGGCCAGATTTCGAACGGTCGTAGAAGATTTGCAGGGGCACTTCGAGCCCAAAGGTATCTACTTGGACCCCTTTGATTTTGCATTGCATGATGAGGCTGTACTGTTGCGACACTACAGCGCTGCAGAATGATGGCGGTAGGCCCGGCGGTATCGGAAGCACCATCGACACGGTAGCAAACACTGCGGAACCCAGCGACTGGGCTTCATGGTCGTCGACGTCGGCTTGATTGCTATGCCACCCTAGGTTGGAGTAAGAGATAGACGGGAGTGTGCGGAGCTCGTCGTGTAGCCTGATGCGTCCTGTCGTGGTTAACATGGTCTGCCCAGGCATCCTACTAAAAGGTGACATCGAGTAGAACGTCTTGATCCGCAGCGCTGGAGTGACACTGAGACGGATTTTCGGAGACAGTTCCAATAAGCGGTCTACGTCGGACCCTAACCGTGTGTCTGCCACAGTGACAACTACCTTGCAAGTAACGTTGCCGCGTGTCCTTCTGTTATCGAACCGGACGGGCGACGGCTCCGCACTAGACACTGTTACCAAGAATGTCTCTTTGCGAAATCGATTCGGCCGGCATGGATGGTAAAGCTCTTCGACAAACTCTGCAGGGAAGTCTCTGGTGTCGACCGGGGGGCTAGGAGCTGAGAACAACCAGATGGGTACCTCCTTGCTCCCGTAAATCGTCATTTGGTGACCACTACCAGACCGGATCTCAACATTGGCGACCAGAGAATATATGATCTTGGGTTGCGCGTAGTCAAGGCCACTGTTCTCGTCTTGCAATATAGCCCCAACTGTCATGGACGGTGGAAGTTGGAGGCATTGCTGAGGAACGTTAGGTGCTTTCGTCAACGCGGCATGAGAAATTGAGAAAGCAAAGTGCGCAGACGTAGCTTTTGTGCCGCTCCCGTCTATTACAACTCTGCAGAAGTCGCGAGGGTCCAGTTGGTGTACTTGTGATAGGAACTGTTCTTTGTTACCGAAATCTACCCAAGAAGAGCATAACATATACTTTGTAGGCGAACAATTTCGGAACTGCCTGAATTTGACCGTCCTGATTATAGATCCTCGTGTGGATACGGCAGACACCCGCAGTGATTGTCACTATTTGAGCTTCAATTTGTTTGGGGACAATGCAAACGTACCTTCCAGGCTGATTCGGGCACGAGTGATTGTTATCGGGAGTGCGCTCTCAACAGCTAGACTGCCGCCCAGGTGATCCCCCGAAATCCAGTACTCATCCGAGGAAGATCCACCCTGGTTGGCTCGATTGCTCGAATCCACTTTGATCGATAGCCGCGCCAGCCTCTGTCCTGCAGCATCCTCACTCCAGCCGCTTGCCCTGCCGCGCAAACTGGCAAGAACGTCCGCAGCCAGACAGTTCTCAAACATAGAGCGTCCTGCCATCAGGGTGGCACCTATTGGGATGTGGTTGGCTTGGAAGCAATGTCTAGGGTCTTCGATTCGAGGCGTTGCTGCTGTTGGTCTGTTCTTTTACTTACGCCTGAGACGAAATGGTTCACCAACTGTCCTTATTAGTGCCGAGTTGAAACTGGTCGACACCCTCAGATGGATTAGTAAAGCGACACAGGTCTAGAACTTAAAGGACTCTTAATCCTACAAAGGTCATGTGGCTCCGGGTATTCGGCTTTGGAATTGCATATTCGATAATGGAATGGAGGCAAGCTTCCCAAGGCCTCAGAAGGCAATGGCAGGTGACACAGCTGAGCGATTAGTCACCGGGGCATTCTGTTTGGTCCTCGAAACTGGGCCAACCGGCACTCTGATTTCCTCGACGCGCTAACCTGGCTGGTCTTCGCCTATCGCAGATTCATTTCGATCGAGGCCCCGTCCAGTGGTGAGTGAGTGTCATCGAGATTTTCCAACGCTCATAAATCGGCAGAATGGAAAGGCGCCAGAGGAGAAAGCCACTCTAGTAGAGAGCGCTCTACTCCACAAGAGCGGAAGATGTTGAACAATGAAGCATCGGCGTCAGAAAGAACTCAATAGTCAACTACTCATCCGAAAGCGGCGACGACTGGTGGAAAATATCGGTTCTATTTGGGTTCAGGTTCGCTCTTGCGACGAAATGCGCCCCGCGTCAAGGAGACACACCATCCAACCTGGATTTGCATCCTCAGGTCCGCAATCCTGTAGGAAGTCGCCCGTCACTGAGCGTTCAGCTGATTCGCACTTCACGCTTCTAGGCATGCTCACCTCACCCGGCTGCATTCTATATCGCATGCACCCTTCACTTCAACCATAAGTAGCCTCTTTAGTCGACCTTGACAAGCGGCCACCTGAGCGCCGCGCGGATTCAACCAGCACGCCTTTCCGAGATGATCGTTTTGACCTGCAGTTGAATGGCACGACTAGCACCGGCAGCCACCAACGGGCACGAATATGGTAGCTGGTGCGGAAACCCCCAAGACTCTTCGGGCTTCTGTAAACTATTTTTCTAGCGGTTAAATCGAACTGTCCATCTTCTCGAACAGTGCTCCGTGGGAGATGTTACAAGCACTTGCCGGTGTGCATCCCAGCTCTTCCCGAAGAAGTTCGAGGCTTGCTTGAGCTCTGAATCCGCCAAGAATCGCAGCTGCGTCTTCGCAGGACAACGTGTCTTTTGTCGTGGTGGCCATGTGTTTCGACCCTGGTGCGGCCTCAACTACATCAGGTTCCTCTTGGTTGCTAAGAGGTGCAGCTTCTTCATGGTCATTCCAAAGCGCCAGATTGGCTGATAGCCTAGCCGCATCCACAGGCGTGGCATCAACAACTTCGGCCTGTTCCCCATACCGACTGTCGCTCATTGTTGAGGAATCTTGTGACGTTAGCGTATGGGAACGATCACTCTTCATCGCTGGGAGAGCCGTTTCGAGCAAACGGGGTGATGTGGTGGCCGCGGTCGATACTTGCTGGTAGTCAGCAGTTGTGCCTCGACTGGGTAGTTCTTCGGAACGTGTAGACTGACGGTCGGTGCTCGGGAGGTTGTGCAGATTTAAGTCGACCCGATTTCTCATCTCGCGGAAGATTTGGTCGTCGAGTGCCTGAGAATCCAAGCCAAACTCGCTCTGTATCAAGTGTCGTAGCACTGCATTTTCCGCGAGAACAAGACGGGCTGCATGTTGAACCCTTCGAGTGGCAGCGACCCCTTCCCGCTCGTACTGCTGCAATTTTTGTTCCAACTCGGCTACATATTGTTTTCGCCGCGAGCGAAAGTTACGTTGATTGACCAGATTTCGTTTCTTCATTTCCCTTGGGGAATTTTTTGCGTTGTCTGCAGGTGCAGTCTCCATGTGTCTCTCGCCGACACCGACCGGAGTGGCCTAATATAACGTTTGGTTGGAAGGATGTTTTGCAAGATTAAGGGTTTTTGGTTTGTTCATGTCGTTATGTGTCGCTGCACAAAGCGAACTGCGCAGCATGGGCTTTGTGAACAGGGATTGCAAAGAAAAGAGAATTGCATGGGCTTGGTGGTTGCCGGCGTGGCAAAGGTGATGGTGATGGTAATGGGGAAGAGCGTGGAAACTCTTGATGTAGGCTGATAGGTCGGTGGGTGGAACCAGCCAAGAGGGCGCAGTTGGCGCTGTATGATTGGGTCGGGCTACCGCTTGATTCTCGGGTCCGGCCACAGCTCACGTTTCAAGTTTCAGGCTTTTTTGTGCCCCGAGAGCTAACAGCTCTTGGCAGAGAGCAACAGATCGTCACACGAGGGATGACGTCTCAAACTCAAAATGATGATTGACGACCAATTCTAGATGGTGGTTTTTCCTGTTTCTCTTGTTTCTATGCGCTCGGTCTAGAATCAGCCCACTCAACTCCTGCATCTCACTGCTCAGAACGTGTGCCATATGTCAATCTCAAGGACAGTCTACTCCAACGCGTTCGGAAAACCGATCAGCAAAGAGTCCAAAGTGCTGACGCATTATGAGAGTGTACTTGATGAACTCCTCAGCACAATCGACGACACGATCGCGATTTGAGCCAGGTTTCATGCGGAACATGCCATCTTGGTCTTCTGATTCTTCAAAGAGGGTGTATGCTTGTGGTACTGATGACTGGTTGGGTATAGCAAACATGCGCATCCAGCGGCCAAGGATGCGTAGACTGTTGACGCTGTTGAAGGACTGTGACCCTCCTGAGACCATGGCCAGGCCAAGGGTGCGGCCCTGCGTTGGGCGCACGGAGCCCGTGCTTAATGGTATCCAGTCGATCTGATTCTTGAAGACGGCGGTGAGATTTCCGTGCTGCTCGGGGCTAATCCAGAAGTGACCATCGCTCCAGCGACTAAGGTTGCGTAACTCTTGCACCTTTGGATGAAGGTGTTCAATATCGTTCTTGACTGGTAGGTCGTGTGGGTCGTATACTCGAACATCGCAGCCTAGCCGAAAGAGTATACGGCAGATCTCGTAAGACAGAAATTTGGAGAAGGATCTATAATAAAGGGTCAAAAACAGGACTGCAATGCTGCTCATGGCTTCGAGTAGGTCCTACCTTTGGCGGAGACTTCCGTACAAAACCAATACTTTGGGCCGCGACAAAGTGTTCTGCAAATCCTCATATGCCATCTTTGTGACCGTGGCAAGCTCCAACGTGTTGACCCAGTCTGTCGACTCAGATTCTGTCGGCAGCAGATAAGGTCGATACCGTCTGCGAACCTCGGGGTCGTCGTCCTCGGCTGAAATTGCAAGCGACCGGTAGGCGAAATCTGGATCAAGAACAGGTGGCTTGGTGGCGCGCATTGCTGAGACATTGTTGAGGTCGCCTTGGGAGGTTGCTAAAGTCATCATGTGCACTCTCTGGATGTGCTGCGACTGCAGTAAGCTGAGTCGCCCTATCGCTGACAAAGTTCTGACGTGAGGCATGAGCTGAACCTGTATTTAGCGGGCGGTACGAATATACAAGATCACAATGAGCGAAAGAGACGGCTGCAATGACAGTGTCTAGCTTCAGCGAAAGCAAGGCCCCGGGAGATTAGTCACGTGTCTAAGCAGTTTGTCACTCGCGGCCTATCATTGGCGGAACATTTCAAGCAACTTTGATTTTTGGCGTGAGATATTTTACTTCCGATGCTCCCTGGCGTGCTGGGCGCCACCGCGAAGCGTCCGTTGTCATACGGCAACCTCTAGTGCTGTCGCAGCTATGATTACCAGGCTCTTTCATCATATTCCTCTATCAAGTTTACAAAGTCTGGTCCATTTTGCACCCAACCTGTGATACCCCCACTTAGGATAACGCTCTTGATGTTATTTATGCCGTGATCCTCGAGCAAGTCGCTGAACCACCCCGCGGCGCGACTGCCACGGCCCTTGGACGAGCCTGGAGTAGATAGCAAATTAGTGAAGGACTGGTGCTTTACTATCGCCAGAGTGCCTTACCACAGTACCAGACTACCTGTTGCACATGCGGCAGGCTTTGGCAGATCTTCAACAGAACAGGTAGACTTGGATATAGCGACTGAGCAGGCAGATTTATAGACCCTCGTATGGTACCACCCTGCCATCATCAGCATAATGCTCGACGCCTCAGCTATCTGCCGGCGGGGAAGAATAAGTCCCCGATGACGCTTACCTCGTGGTCAACACGGCGCAGGTCAATAAGTAGAAAGTCAACTCCAGCCGTCGCTCCAGCCTGAAATAGTGCAAGCAGCTCCTTTGCCGACACCGCTTTCGGGTTTGTATTGCGTGGTTTAGGGTACGCGTCGTACCACTTCGGTGCCTCTGCCATTTGGGCGGCAAAGTCAGTGTTCAAACAGATCGGTCGTAGCGATGAGGTTTGCTTGAAGGGCTTGTGAAACGAGATATCAAGGGCGAAGAAGACAACTACACAAATGCTTCCAAAAACGTGCTAATGACAGTTAGTCATTCGCCATATCTGATTGGAGGAGCGGAATGATGTCCAACGATGCAAATTCTTCGGTGGATCAGCGGGCAGGCGGCCATGAGCACGGGGGTGGCGAAGACTCAGCGATCGTCGAATTTCTTCCGCTTTGTCACTAACGACTTCTTATTGGTGCGGGGTACTTCACATCCTGCCAACCAACGCTTGGGCGACCTAGTCCGGGCAAGTATAAGTAGATCGAGCATACCTGAGCTCGGCGCAGAGCTGATGTCAACAAACAAACAATCAATCATTCATTCTAGCCGCCGCCATGCCTCACGAAGTCGCCCCCCTAAGCTTACAGTCGCTTGCCGCACCTTTGGCGTCGGGGACCACCAATAGTACCCACGATCCCGAATCCGAAAAACAACTCTCTGTCCAACCGGAAGCTGAGCAAAGTACCATAGAGAACCCAGACAAAAAGAAGACGTCGATCTATGCTGGTCTCGGCTGGCTAGATCGCCTACTCGTGCTTTGGATTCTGCTCGCGATTGTAATAGGCATCTTGCTAGGAAATTTTATCGACAGTGTCGGCCCTGCTCTGCAGAGGGGAAAGTTTGTCGATGTTTCCGTTCCGATCGGTATGCTCTCAAAGGCCCATTCGCTTGTCCTATCAGAAGCTCTGACCCTAATTAGCGGTGGGGCTCCTCCTCATGATGTATCCCATACTGTGCAAGGTCCAGTACGAGACGTTGCATCAGGTCTTCGCCCATCGGGTGATCTGGGTACAGCTAGGATTCAGCATCATTGTGAACTGGATTATTGCTCCCTTATTGATGGTAATAAACACCTCCGGCATTAAACATGAGTCTGTGCTGACTGATGACTAGCTCGGTCTTGCTTGGGCGTTTCTGCCTGACAAGTCTGGCCTCAGAAACGGACTCATATTTGTCGGCCTGGCTCGCTGCATTGCAATGGTATGTTTCTTTGGCCCCTGGTCTGAGTGGTCTACTAAAGCTTGTCTCGCAGGTGTTGATTTGGACAGGATTGGCTGGTGGAGACCAGCAGTACTGTGCCATATTGGTCGCTGTCAACTCTCTCCTGCAAATGGTACTCTACGCGCCACTGGCCATTCTCTTTGTCAATATCATTAGCCATGGAGGTGGCAGCGCGGTCTCATATGCCATCGTTGCGCGCAGCGTGGGCGTCTTTCTTGGCATTCCTCTGGGCGCTGCCATCATCACGCGACTCTCTCTTCGTGCAATCAACTCGCGATGGTACGAACAAACCTTCATCAAGTGGATTTCGCCGTGGTCACTCATTGGATTGCTCTACACCATTCTGGTCCTGTTCGCATCGCAAGGCAAACAGGTCGTCCACCAAATCGTCTCTGTCCTCAGAGTGGCCGCTCCTCTGTTCTGCTATTTCGTCATCATTTTCTTCATTACACTGCTGATCACAAAACGGCTGGGATTTGGTTACAAGTTAGCAGCTACTCAAAGCTTCACCGCTGCCAGCAACAATTTTGAGCTGGCGATTGCCGTCGCCGTTGCCACATTTGGGGTAGATAGTGACGAGGCCCTCGCAAGCACAGTTGGCCCGTTGATTGAAGTACCTGTCCTTGTACTTCTTGTATATGTTGTCAAGTGGGTGGCAGGGCGTTGGGGTTGGAAAGATTGATGGACATCAAGATGACGGGACTGCTGGTGTATAAGTGCCTGCATTTAGCGGCTTCAGTGTTTGTTGGTATAGGGTTGTCAGGGATGCTTATAGATTAAAGCAAGAGATAGGTTTACTCATGCTGGTTTTGAGATGGAAATGCAGTGGTGCAAATAGGAGGCTGTGCAGAACTTGAATCGCCCCGCAATGGTATTTGGCACTTTGTTCTAGCTGTGCAAGACAAGTCTTCTCACAGGAAACCAATTGAAATTCTGACTGTAGACCATGGCGACCTGTGGTCCCGCTATGGCAGCATGAAGTCGTGCTTGCGACTCTTGGCAAGCACCGGTTGCCCGACTAGCTTACATTCAAATGACGAATTGAACAGCGTCTGATATTCTTGGCGTGATAAAGCGACACGTCAGACTGAAAGGCCGCGCCAAGGATAAAGTTCAATGTGGTTCTAATTTTGGGCATCCTGCCGTGATCGACCTAAATTTGGTGTGAACCTGTATTAAGAGCCGAAGAATTCCTGGTCAAAAGACCGATTTTGACACGCAGGGACTATTCTGCACGTAGGGATTCACGTTATATCGGGAGTTGGCTGACACATATGGTTCATATCTTACCTTTGCACGGGATGCCTCGGTTGCTCGCTCACACTGGGTGTTTAGCCAATGCCAGGACTGGCGGTATTTCCTGACTTGGCTGAAACTTAGCGCCAAACGATTGAGGCTTCTCGAGCTCGGCATCAATGGTGTTCGTTGCCCAGTACTCAGTGGTTATTACCCGTTCCTGGCTATTTTTAGAATTTTCACCGGGGACCTCCTTCCCAATCAGCTGCCACTTCCCTGACCCATATCTGCGGACATGCGGCCCCCTGCGACTTACGGCGCCAGCGCTGAAGACATATGGTAGGTCCACAGCCCGTGTGTTCGTGAAAGACTGCTCTGCGCAACCGTAATCTATTTGACGAATATCTAAACCCACCAATCTGGAGCAGAAATGACAAAAACTAAGGAGCAGGTACGGGGATGAAAGTCTGACCTGGCTAATTGGCTGTTGTCTAGCGCGCTCAAGTAAAACTCAAGCTTCTCGCACGTTGTCGTTGGTGGGCATAACTCCCCTTGATCGGTCAACGATTGGCTATTTTAATGCCGCCAAGCCAGGACACCTTCATTTTAGCGAGTTTCAACTCCTCGGCGGCTGAATCAGATCGTCGGTTCCCCGCAGCTTTAAAGAGCAGTCTGTCTACGAACCCGCTTCTTTCTATCTTTAGTCTCCTGCATGATCTATAGACTGCGGGCTAGACCTACATGTCACTCATACCACTTCATTGCCTCATTATCATGTCACTTATCGCGTTGCAGCCAACCAGCACCGCCAGCCAATCGTCTAAGCTCAAAGAGCAACAGCCCGCGATTCAAAGAGAAAAAGTCACGAACTAACAATAACCGCAAGAGGAGGACAGCAATATAGACCAACAGGAACGCAGCCCATTGTCCTAAAGAGCAGGACAAAGGTCAATCTACGGCTTCGCCAGTGGGCCTTGGAACACACAAGAGCAGTCAATTGCGTCTTGTGTAACACAACACACTGAGGCAAGAACTGGGCCCTTCAGCCAGAAGATGTTTCAAGTTTCACGCCTAACCTAACGCTTACCGCACACAGTGGCCTTGAGGAATGCGAGAGAACGAAGTATTTTGGCTCTATGTCCGTTGTCGATATCAAATGATGTCTTCACACAAGAACGAAACTTCCACGCTAATCCTAATAGGTTTGTGGCCTTCAAACAAGAGAGTCACCAGACCTACAGAAATAGACATGGAGAGGAGATTGCGTTCAGCCCGTGCGATCCACCTCCGGGATATGTGTTCGTCCCTTCTGGTAATACCTTCATTACTCGGAGCTGCCGCAAGCTTGCACAGAAATTATTCGCTGTCTATCGCCCTATGAATCGGAAAAGGCCTGCTACACAAATAGGCCTCCATGTCCCGAGGGACGTCTTCAAGAAAGTTGAGTCTGACTTCAAGGCGAAAAGAGCAAAGATTGACGAAAGTTTGTGGCGGACTCTTGACAAAAGCTACCCCCAGATTCCCTCCGCCGATAAGAATGAACTTCATCGCCTTATTTCTTCGCGATATCCCAGCCTCACTGGCAAATCGGCTCTGGATCACAGCGGGATCATAATTTATGCATATGTTCGGGATCGGTACACGCCGTTCAAGTCTCTTGGTCTCTATGGTGAAAGTCGGGATTCCGAAGCGATTACTGAGGCGCATCAGAGAGCTCAAGAGATTATAGCCTCCTGGCGTGGCGAAGACGCGTCTCACGACGCCACCGTCCGGCAAAAGGCCCACCTTCGAATCCACGGATCCAACATATCCCAGCAATCCCTCTTTCAGGCAGAGCCACGGGTGGCTGCGGACGACGGCGTCGCGGACGTGAAGCATGCCACAGAGGGCCGCAGGGAATGATGTTGCCTTCCTTCGAAGAGAGACATTGAGAATGGGTATATTTTCCAGTCCAGGCAAGAAATCGATGGACAACAGACGAAGACCCTGGAGGATGGGTCCCGCGGTGTTCACAGAGTGGCTGGCCTCTTGACAAATCGGTTGAATGGTTCACCTTCATCGATGCCCTCTCGACAAGGAATTTAGGTACTACCCCTATCGGATCCATAACGGCGCTGAGCAGAGAATCGGGGCGGGCCAATTCAAGCGCAGGACGTGCGCGTCCTGACAATGGACATGTACTCTCCTAACGCAAGCGAGACAGCAGTCATGGGGGAAGCGTGCGGACAGGAAAGGAAGACGGAACACAAAACGGTGTGCTTACCGTGAAGGAGGCCAAACGGCAGAAGTCGGAGCTGCAACTGCGGAGAGCGCAGGAGAAGAAGGAAGCTAAACAGAGGAGGTTTGGTACTGGAGCAGCGGAAGGCGCAGGAGAAGGAGACCAAGCGGCGGAAGGTGGAACTGGAGCAGCAGCCCAAGAGACTAGCTAAGCGGCGGAAGGTGGAACTACAATAGCGAAAAGCGCAGGAGATGGAGACCAAGCGGCGAAAGGTGGAATTGAACAGGAGAAGGTGCAAGAAGAGAAGACACAGGTGTTGTTCCAGGGCTTCTTCGCTGCCGAAGGATCGATCGCACTCCTCACAGTTGAACGACGCGGGGTGCGCAGGCGAATCCCGCAGGTGTTGCTCCAGGGCCTCCTCGCTGCCGAAGAATCGATCGCAGGTTGTGCAACTGTATTCATGCGCAGGAGAATCTCGTTTGTGCTGCACCAGAGCCTCGTGGCTGTCAAAAGACCGATCGCAAGGAACACAACGGCAGCTCATATTGGGAAGGAATTTGTGCCCGTGTTAATCTGTGCAGCACGAAAAGCACTGATACAGTCCACGATTCACCTGGAAGCGGTGACCTGATAGCTAGATCTGTTGATACACTGTTCAGCGAATGGAATGTCGACGTGTCAGCTATGTCGTGTAACAACAATGCTTCATTGTCGTCCAATGATTCTGTGACACGAAGCCTGCCTCTAGCTGCCAGCCTTGGCTTCTTCGCGAACATCTGACTGGCTCACCACAGCCATGGAATGAACGCAACATTCCCGTGAGGCGATTGTTTCACAGCCTCTTCTGGCGTCTGCCCATTCCTGAGTTCCGAGTAGTAGCTCCAACTCCTCTCGTACCTCCCTTGCCTTCCACGTCTCCTTCGTCGCGCGGCGGGGCCGTTTCCGAGTAGCGCCATCGTCGAGAAGAACCTCGGGCCCCACCGATGACCGAGATCGTTTCGAGTTCGTGCTCCTTGGGTGAGAGCGCTGGGTTTCAGATCGGGTAGCCTCGTCTGCGGTCATGCGAGGCGGCGACGGCGAATGCCGTGTAAGGGTGCTTTCTGTGATCCGCATGTTAGCAATAGGACAAAGTCCAACAGGACCGGTGCAGGATGAGGAGGGTGCGAGGGAATCGGACTTTTATTTTGAGACGCGTACGTCATACAGCCACGCATGTGGAGACGATCAAGTGCCCCATACTGGGAAGGACACGTGACGGAGAAAGCTTCGGTGATAACTGATATCCTGACCCAGAAGGTCGAGGACGACAGGGCTGCGGGGAGACTTGGCATCCTGAAGCATGTCTCCTTAGCCGCCTTGGCTCCCCGGTCGTTTCTCCCCAACGCCCGCTTCTCCTCAGCTCAGAATTCTCCTAGGAGTTGTCTTCCGGGATAATCTTTTTCCTACGCCGGAGCAATAATAGTGATTGGATGCATCCCCATTTCTGGCCCATCTAGTGGAAGGACTCGGTCTTGGCATCCGCTAATATCTGACAATGGGCCAGCCCATCTGATGATTGGGGTGGGCCATTCAGGATCTGGGCTAGACCATTCTGATGTTTGGGTTGGACCATTCTGATGTTTGGGTTGGACCATTCAGGCGGTTGGGGTAGACCAGTTGGGTATTCCGGGTTCAAGTGTGGTGCAGCCACACATATGTGCTGACTGGGCCAGCTAAGGGTAAATTCAGGTGGCAAGGGACAGATCCCCATAACCTGCGCCAGGGTGTTAATATCCAGTAGACATATATTCTCCTGAAGTCTCTTTCTGACAGGGCCAGACTACAAACAGGGCAACGAGGCGCCTGGAAGACCCAATTGATTTCATCAACCTCCGTCCAGGCAGAGTACTCCTCTGGCCAGCGCCTGACACACTCGGCACTGAACAGGTGGCCACACGTGGTCACAGTCTCCCTCTAGGACCAAGCACACTTAGCCTTCTTCCTGGTGGAGCACCCTATTGCTTTCACCATGTCGACCTCCTCACTTGTTCGCTTCCGCATTCTTAGGGTCGCAAGGCGATCCCCTCGGTTGATCTCTCTTCCGTAGGCTCGTAGAAGATCAAACGGCACGCCTGCGTCGGCCCTGAGCCACATCGTACCCATAAGCAGGTACTCGGGCCCGCTCGCTGTCTCTCGGTGGCCTTCAACGTGGAGGAAGGTGACGTCTCCAACATTGACGCATATTCCACCTTCACGACGTGCGAAATCCCTTGCTGGCGACACAGCTCGACTCACAATCTGTGCTCGTGGACGACACTCCTGCACGGCCTCCGCGCTTTGACCTTCAAGGATCGTGCCAGACTCCAGGACCGGGATGGGAGACGAAGGAATCCGAGCGTCAGGCGGTCTGCTAGGAGGCAGATCGCCCCCGCTGCTGTAGGGCTCCTCCTGTCCTTGTTCCTCCCCCTCCGGCTGGTCCTCGATCTCTGTATGCGGAGGGATGACCTGGGTGACGGCAGCGGTCGCTGTGGGCCCTTACTGCTACCTCTATTGCTGTGACAGCGTTCGACACTTGCTGCGGGGCTCACTCGAACTGTGCTAGGGGACTCTGGGATCTCCATCTTGTCCGAAGCTAGGCAATCCACGGCCTGAGATGGCTGGTTCACGCCTAGAGGTCTGTTTCCTAACGGAGACCTCTCTAGCCGGCTAGGAGGTGTCGCGAGGTTTGTCGCCCCTAAACTCGAC
This sequence comes from Exophiala alcalophila, assembly GCA_001599775.1. Taxonomy (NCBI): domain Eukaryota; kingdom Fungi; phylum Ascomycota; class Eurotiomycetes; order Chaetothyriales; family Herpotrichiellaceae; genus Exophiala; species Exophiala alcalophila. Next base: position 641,339 of record BCHY01000007.1, on the reverse strand, counting down.
CGTAGGTCCCTGGCGGAGAACACGGTGTCGCCCTGTGTGCCACTAAAATCAGTCCCAGTGATCATTCTGATTTCTATCCAGATGATGACGCACCTCACTGTCCGAATCGCCCGTCAAATCGATCAAGACGTGGTAATCGCCGAAGATCACATCTTCCACATCAGGCAGCCATTCCTCGTCCGTGTCGTCACTTTGTCGCTCACATCCCGCAAAATTAATGTCGAACGGGGGAGGCGGGCGGCGTAAGAAAGACACCTTCCCCTCCGAGTCGTGGTAAGATGCCAGAGAAGCCATTGAGGTTGAAAAGAAGACCGAGGCTGCGCTTGAGGCGTGCACAAAAACAAAAACATGCCAGTTGATCTGCTGAGGGTAGAGCCAGAGCTATATAGGTAAGCGTCGCTGCCGCAAGCACGTCGAGAACGGCCGGAGTCCGACGCTGTTCGCTGCGCCACTCCCTGCTCTGTGTTGCACCCAGGCCCTAGTCCCTTATTGCACCATTTTTCCGTCTCCCGTGCGCCTGCCTGCTGCGTGTAGCCGGTGGATTGCATAGACAGCCAATGGTACCTCCTGCCACCCCTGCGCTCTGTCGGACGAGCCGTCGACTCAGCCGTCTCTTATTTCGCCCCTGCGTAGGTGCGTGGGTGCCTGGACTGACCGATCACCTCTCGCTTCCAGGTACCTCCTTCATGGACAGGGCTCGAAACCATTACTCCAGGTGGGGAGGCCTGGGTAGACGGCCTCCCAACAGCCACGTTGGTTTCTTCCGTCGACAACCAGGAGCCCTGCGGCGCCATTCAACACGCTTCAGGTGCAGTGATCGACAGCGCTGGATGAGTGAGTTGAAGGTGGATTGAGGAATAGAGGCGAAGGCTCCTCGACACCCGCTGTGAGCTAACATTTGGGTCCTGGGTCTTCGGTCTTCGGTTCCACGGTTGCTCGCAATGTCACCCCGGCTGCATGTGGCCACAGATCCTACCTCAGCTCCTCGATGACGTGCCCCCAAAACGTCGACAGGGTTGGTCCCCCCGGGGCGGGCGGGGACATGCACAATCTCCCAACTGCGGCATTTTTCTCATTGGGCCCATCTCAAGCTCCAAGTCCACCAGGGCAGACTCAAGGCAGAACGGCAGTGGCGGCGCCCCTTGTAAAGCGCCTTCCATGTGAATCAACTCCTAAGTCCAGAGACGATGTCGGTTGAGGGCGATCAATGCCGGGTCGATGAAGGGGAGACGGGCTCTCTGAAGAAAGGCTCTCTCGCTGTACCTTGCTTGCAGGAGGGATGGAGTAGCGGGCGGCTTCGGAGCGGTTGCGAATACAGGAGGATCAAGGGCGAGGTCGGCGACCGGTCGAAGGCACAGCATCAGCGTCCAAAGGATGTCAGGGCCACGCCGAGGAACGCGTGCCTTGCTCGCTGGCCGGTTGGCATGCCGAGTCTGCTGAGCCTGTAACAAGGACATCGAGAGAAACAAAGCGGCGACGGATGGTGGCAGGTCTTATAACTCCCTGCGCGCTGCCAAAATAGGATCTACTGATGGTACAAACGTGTGCACGTGCTCCCTTTGCTCAGGAGAGGTAGGTTACCCGAAGCGGCCGTAGCCGAGTCGGGGATAGAGCGTGGCGCTGCTTTACCAGCCAGGCGAAGTCAGACGAGAGCCTGACCGGCCGGGCTCACCCCCCCCCCCCCCCCCCCCCCCCCCCCCCCCCCCGCCCCCCCCCCCCCGGCACCCCTCACCCGGGTGGATCCGCCCGCTGCTGCTGCCTAAACGAGCTGACCAGTCGCCGACGGCGCCCAGGCGCTAGCGTCTCAGCACGACCGGGGTTCAGGGTGAGCGCGCACCCGGCCGTCGCGCGACGCGGGTGAGGCGCGGGTGAGCGGTAAAGCGGCCTCACCCCGTCCCGAAGCAGGGTGAGTTGGATGCAGATTTCACTTACCTTGGCAATTCCACTTTGGCCGCTGGGCCGATGGCGTCAACAGCTGGTTCGAACAGCCAGGCTTCTCTGGCTGAGCCAGAGCGAGGAGAAGAAGAAGCAGACTTTTCGATGAGCTCGCCGCCATGTCGGTGAACTCAACATTCACTGCTTATCACCCATCCTCATCCATCATTTATCTCACTGAGATAGTTCGATGCCTGTTTCTTACAACATACGGTTGGGACCGAATGTCTCGGACCGCTGCCGAGATGTGAATACGATATCACTGCGCATCAAGAACCCATTTTATCTCATCGATGGTTACGGACACTGGAGACCCGCCAACGCGTTAGGTCATACATCTGCATATTTTGAAACGCCCGTCGCGATGGCCCACAGAATGGAAGCGATTTCGAAAAGCCACAGAATGGAGAATGATGGAGTCAATAATGTCAGCGCTACTACGCTAGGGAGTTCTTCCTAACAAGGACTACGACGTTCCACATATCCACGATATCCACGGCTAGGTGGAACCACCGTTGGAGATGATGCATGAAGCATTCCGGGGCGAATGGACCGCTCTCCTTTTGTCGGGTTGCATGCGTGGATCTGCTGTGCAGCTACTGTCCCAGACTCCTAGTGTCCATTGTACGCAGTACCAGGGCGAGAGAAACTGACACTGGACAAGGACAGCACTTGTCTTTCCTACAGCTTCACCCATCATCGTCATCCATGCCTGCTTTGAGGTGTCAGCCTTGCAACACAGTCAGTGCATGAGAGCTGCGCTCCACAGGTGCTGTATGCAAACCCGCAGAAAAGTTCCCCATCAAACGAATCGTTTTGATTTGTTGTGAAGGTTAGCAGATGCTAAGGTCCGAGGATTTATCCTTTATGATATCCACCTCTTCAACCAGCACAAGCAAGGTACAGTAGTGTCTGTACGGCGAGTTTTTCCGGCAGGCTGGAGGCTTCCTTCGAATGATGGAGCGATGGAACAACTGTCTTGGTTGAGTTCCGCCCTTACTGCTTCCTACGTACCTGGCCTTGAAACCGTCCTCTTGGACGAGAACCATGTGGCAGCCTCAGGTGCAAGGAGGACGCCGTCGGTTCCCCTGATTCCATCATCATTCTACTTCTAGCATCCACGAGTCCACGACTTGCAAGTGCAACTCTGCAGACTGCAACATGACTCGGTTGATCCACAAGGAAGTTGGCGTCAGGGAACGCTTTTTTCTCAGTCGATGAAGTTATTGTCCCTCCAAAGCCTTTCAGCAGGGGCGAGGCTGGAGCAGAGCACGGGATAATACTCTACTCTGCAACTCTTGTTCACTTGCTCGGTGAGATGTATCTCCATTGTGTGCATCAGTTTGCACGATGATCCATGATCCAGCCAGGTGTTGTGAGGAGTGGTCCGATGAAAGTGATCCCTTCGAGGGCATGGAGCAACGCAACGCTGAGGTTTACTAGGCTTGAGCTGTGACAAAAGATCATTGACCGGCAATCGAAGAATCAAAAGGTAATCAGATTCTTCATCCAGTACACTAAGGAAGGAGTACCCGGTACTGCAGTCCTGGCTCTTCGGTAAGTCAAAACACCTCCTGTCGCGAAGCCCTGCGTTGAGCCTCGTGGCGCTTCGGGTGTACATATAACACCTGGAATCAGGATTCCGTTTCACTTACCCCGTACGGAGGTACATCCTGATCCTTTCCTTTCTTGCTTCTTCCTATCCACGAACCCCATACCGGAAATGGAATGCTCCAGGGTGCTTCTCGTTGCGCAACAAATCTGCCATCTGGCCGAAACAGCAACTCTGGATAATGGCGCAATCTGTTACCACGATCTTGTCTTTTAAGTTCTGTTTGACATAAAATCTCCGGAGCCAGACGCGATTCTTGTCTAGGGTGAACAAATTAAGGAATGGTCCAGACGTTTCCGGGCCAGGCCCCAACAGATTGAGTTTCTTGTCAAACGATGTTTCCATCGGGCCAGAAGATCGGTCTCGATTCAAGATTGTACGTACACTATCCGGGGTATAGCTGTCACAGAAAGGTTATCTCAAGATATCGGGACCAGACCAACTGCGGCCTGATAGTGATATCCCTCGGTCCCCGATTCCACGATGGGCCATGGCTCGGACCAGTCTTCAAGACATGGAGGTGAGCAACTCGCTTCAGAACACGTGGAATCGCGTGTATTTGGGCTACGGCTACGATCCCCAAAACGTTTGGTTTGAATTAGTGGTTTTGTATTTCTTTGTTCGAGATTTAAACATCAGGAACGGGTACATAGAAGGGCTTCGAACATTTCTCATCTTATCTCCGCGCCTTGCTTCCACATAACTTTCTTTCAGCTCTGCATTTATTGCGAGAGGCGTCAATTATCATTGACAATGGCAAGGAGTCAGAGTCCAGACTCGACAACACCCCTCCCCATGTTTTCGTTCCAACGCGTCATCCTAGCCTTCGTCCGGGATATGAACATGTACTTGCAAGGTACACACGGGGAACGTGATAAAAGATTGCAAAAATAGCCCCAACTCGCGCTCGCGAAGCCCGCCACAAACAAAAGACCTTGGTGTCAAATTGTGTCAACCACATGGCACAAAGCATAGATGGCGCCAGCTAGCCTTCCCAGGGACCCAGGCAATTGGCACAGAACTTGTATCGATTCGGAAACAAATCGATCAAGCCCGTACTTGTACTTGCAGGGGCGGGAAATTTCTCGTCCGCTTAAAAGGAAAACACAACGACCGGGTGAATCCATGCTCATTGTTGTGCCAATTGCACGCTAGGAGAACGCCTCCAGATTGAGCTCGAGGCTGAGGCTGAGCCATGGTACAAGTACAGTAGGGGCCGAGAAAACAATAGTCCGATGTTTTATTCTTCCGAGTTCTTTTGTACATGCTTGCCAGGACTCAGGAGTTCTCATCCAGACTCAACATATGTTATGGAGGAATGAAGTTTATATGGGCTGGATGGCTCGAAGCACGCTCTTGCAAGGTGCAGCAAACTCCTTCTATATGTTTCCTCGTACTCGTTCTCGTAGAGTCTACTGTACTCTGCACTGAGCCTGTAGAAGCAGTACTGTAGCAGACCGTCCTCCTCCTATGTACAAAGTCAAAGTACGAGTACGAGTACGAAGAAGCCTGAACCTGGGAATCAATGATCATCGTCATCAATCTCATTTTCCCCTTTTTCCTTTGGCTTCCTTGGGGCCGGGACCGGGACAGGGACAGGGACGGGGGAAGGAAGCCCCTTGTTCCATCTAGCCTTGGCCATTTTCAAACAGGCAAAATACTACGTACCAAGGTATCCTTGATCTCACAATCTACAAAGTGAGTCTGACAACACAACGAAGGATTTCAAAGAATGGGTTGTGTTTAATGAAGATTTTCGAAATGAATCTCGACAGGACTGTGTACTTAGTAGGAGTAGTAATGGAAGTGGTATCCGGCTTCGCCCCCTCTCCCCTTTTCCATGTCACCTGTCTACAGAGCATATGCCATGCCATCATCATCCCCAACCCATAGGATATCAGTCTGTAGTCTGTATATATATCACAAACTGGACGGGTGGCAAAAGGCCGACGTCCCAGGAATCATCCTGTCTGAGGTCTTCCACATCCTGCCGCGGAAAGATCAATAACACAATGCAACGCCGACCGAGGTCAAGTCAACACCGTTCCCAATCAAAATTCCGGTTCCGATACAATCCCAGTAATCGCTCTTTTCTCCCATAGAAAAGATGGACTAAAAGGCAACCAAAGTCAGGATCCAGTCCCTTTTGTCGCGATGATGAGGTGACAAAGTGGCGTTCTCCTGCCCTCCCTCTCTCTTTAGACAAGATATGATGGGACAGATGCCTTCTGATGCTTAAGGTTCGTAGGCATACCTGCCTTGGGTCCTCTCACCTTTTGTTCTGCTCGCTGTGAAGCGACGATCCAGTGTATCGACAAAGTTTGATGAAGCGATGAAGTGTAAGGTCGAAAATAAAGTCGCAAAAGTTGGAGAGCTCGAGGGTTTGGCATGTTGCTTTTCTCCCATGTCCATCGAACCAAGCATGATGATGTACAAATTTATGCATTGTCCTGTCCACCTTCCAGTAGTGTACTATGCAATGCCGTAAAGCGCCTACCCTTCTCAGCCGGTGTTCTCAGCAGACACGCGCTTCGGAATGCATGAGAAGACTGGACAAGGGCAACTCTTGCTGACGTATGGTCTGACAGCCAGCCCGGATACAGCAAGCGATCTGAGTCGAAATATTTGTGCAGGTCCAGATATATCCTTAGCGCCCGACGCTGAAATATGCATGAGGAAATTCTTTGGAGTAATGAAAGAGACGTAAAATATTGTCATCGAGATGTGTTTGAAGGGTTGGTGTTTCGGTCCTCAAGTCGTCGCCTTGTAGGCCAACACATCCACAGATTTCGCATGGGTTGACTTTGGATCCCAGTCTTTATGCTGAGCTGGCGGTGTAGGGTACGAGTAGCTCGAGAGGGGAGTAACGTAGGCGCGAGCGCCACCAAAGTAGTCTTGTTTGGTATCCGATTCGGGAGCAAAGGTTTGTGTAACGGGGCTTGTCAAAGCGCGATCTGGGGTTTTGATGTTCAGTTGAGGCGTTGCTCCACCCAGCATTTCGTACGTACGAGGGTCGTTCGATAGCCGCCTGGCATCAGCCGAGACGAATTCATTCTTGCGAAGGAACTTTGTCGTGAAAAATTCCGCCCAGCCGTGAGTCATGGACCACCGGCCCATGAAAATCAGACACCAGAACCCGCTCAGCTAAGTCATTCGTTAGTAGCAAAATGGGAACAGCACCAGAAGGCAAAGCTTACCCCGAGAACTGTGAGCACCGCCATGACGACACCCTCTGACTTGACGAGGCCTTTTGCCAAGGGAAGACATTTGTCTCTGCTCCCTTCCAACACAAGGCATGTCAACCAGGGGGTGGCCTTTCTGAAGAGCTCGGCGTTGACTTGACTGCTGTTGTCCATCGAGACAAACACCACGGAGAAGAAGATGACTTCGGCGATGATGACGATGACGATGCTGGCACCTCGCCATTGCAACTGGACCATCCTCTTCACTCGGCGGTAAGTCTGTTTTGCGTTCACCGTCTTCACACTGCCCGAATATGTTGGAGGGGCAGAGCTTCCATTGGTGGTTTGCTTGTCGTCGAGCAAGCTCTTGATGTAGACTTGAATGCAGTAGCCGATGGTGATGAATTGAAGAACCAGGGCCAAGGCGGCGAAGGCCAAAAGCGGCCCCCAGAAGTCGGCCAGGGCATCCTTATGGTTGATATGACAGACATTGCCGAATCGGTAGGAGACGCCTGTCAGACTGAGGGTGAGGGCCAGGCCAATGACGGGAATGAGCCATCCGAATGCCAGCGCCGAGTAGAAGAATCGATTGCCAGGGACGACTTCCCAGCAGATCTGAAGGTGAAGGGCCAGTGCTCGGCAAAACACCCAAATGACAATTGCCCATCCTCCAAACAGCAAGAATGCACCGCTGACGGCGCACGTACCGTTTGACTTCATGTCGTTGGGCGTGATTTCGTTGAAACACTGCTCTGGCTTCGCCGCCAGGGGGATGATGAAGGCGAGCTAAACGGAAAGCAAGTCAGCTTTGCACAGGCCGAAGCTGGGCTATGATCCCTCATACCTCGATGAAGACGACTCCAATAGTGACGCAGACGCTGAGATAATGTCTGTGTGTATATTTGATGGGAAGAACGGCAAAGGAGAGCAAAAGGTAGATCGACAAGACGAACGCGGCGAGATTGACCCAGTTGGCGATCTCGGTCCTGCTTTCGAAACCTGCCCAACAATTTAGCATCTGGATCATCAGAGAGAAGTTCTGGTGGGCTGCACGCGCATACCATCGGAATAGGTCCAGTCAGTCAATGGGCAAGGTAAACAACAGGTCAGATTCTGAAGTTGAGGGATCGGCATGCAAAATCGCCCGGAGGTGACTGGAAGACGATCATCAGTAAAGATCCCTTGGGCAGCTCAAGGCTCCAGGTTGTCGAACGGGTACATACATCCGCCTGTCTCTGGAAAGGCGCTCTCCTGGAGAAAGGGCGTCGGGCACAAGCCCCTCAGGTTGGGAGGTACTGTAGACATGTTTTAAACTCAGTCGCGAGGCCGGTTGCCGGGTCGATTGGATTTATATTCTCATGACCGCGATTCCAGTTGTAAGGAGTGCTGAGAGTAGGTTAGATATCTGGTCGAGGGCAACAAGTCGCGTGAAGGACGAGAGACACAGGTGGGAGAGAAGGGAGGGTGGTAGAGGGAGGGTGGTAGAGGGAGGGTGGTACCAGCGAGGATATGAAGGGCCGTTTCCCGCTCGGCGAGATATGTATTGCAGTGTGTGGTTCCTGCAAGTACTGTAGGAGGGGCGAGCGGAACAAAGTGGGTGGAAGGATTGTGAGACGCGTGAACAGAACCCAGAGGCTTTTTGTCTTGAGCTGGGAGTCGTGTGTCAGGGCTCCCCTTGTCGAGTCCTCGACAATGCCTTGACGGGGGAATGCGGTGCTGGAACTCGGCATGGTGGACATGAGCCTGGTCTGGTCGTGGCTTGTGGTACTCCGTACTCCATCCTCCGTACGGAATCCTCAAAAGCTACTAGTCAAGAGGATTCGACCGTGTAGGGGGGAAGATATCTTGGGTGTGAGCAAGGTACCCCGTATGGCGTACAACGTTCTTTTACCCGTCGCATTCGGTGGGGAGTGGATGCATCCTCTTCCGCCTAGTGGAGATGGCTGCCAGGCACACTGCATCCCACAACGTTGGGACGACTGGTGCAGGCCCGCCCCGTCGCAGCCCAATTGCCGGGCAGAGATCGAGCAGCGCGAGAGGGGGGAGGAGGCGGATTGGAGATTGGCTCGCGATGGCTGTCAGTGATGCTGATTCCTGAGCTCTGGTGGCGCGATGGCATTTTCCACAGGTTCCTACCGCGGCCCCAGGGCGCCAATGGCCGGCGGGGGATGGAATTGCAGTGAATTGCAGTCATGGCGCCTGATCAGCAGGGGTGCCACGCAGCGAAGGCGAATGGCTGGCTGGCGAACCTGGGACGTCTCGATGGTGCATGCATTGCATGGGGGACGATGGGGCGAGCTGGCGAAAGGAAGTGAGAACTTGAGCAGGAGAGCAAATTGCACAAGAAGTCGTAGGAGAGTCGCGGCAGGATTGGCCGGAAAATACGACGCGTTTCTTCATGAAAAGGCACCAAAGTCGGACGAGGGTTGGAGACAGGGGTCGTGCCGAGAATCGAGCTAGAGCCTAGGGAGTCAGGACGCCTCAAGTCGTTGAAGCCCGAAGGAAGGAAGGTAGGAAGGAAGGAGACTTGACGAAGGAAAGCCCGATTTCGATGAACGGTGACCTGGTTGGGGCCCTGAGATCCGAGTCCAGAGTGATACTCACAAGTTGTACGGAGTGAACAATCCGTAGGACGAACTGCTACTGTACGTACAACAAGTAGCACAGAGTGCAGATGCCATCTGCCATCATGTCATGTCGAAGGGGAATGCCGCTGCCGCTGCCAGTTTGGAGCCTGGAGGGCAGAGGGCCGTGCTTGCCGCTGCCGCAGCGCTGCCGCCAGGGGTAAACCGCACCGTGCTGACCCGGCGAATCGCGCTTGTGGGGGTTTGTCTGACATGATTCAATTTTTTGGCCGGTGCCAGGGTGAGCATCTGCATCTGCATCTGCACCTGCACCTGAGCCGCGGCTGCTACAGTACAGCCCACATCGAGTGCAAGTACAGTATGTACTGTCCGTACCTATGTACTACTACTCCGTACTAGTCGGGAAGTCACCACTTGCCAGGGACCGTAAACCTTGTGCTTTACTCCGTACGGCACTTCACAAGGTTGGCAGGTTGACTCTTTTTGGCATTATTTGTCGCGTATCATCGCTGTCGCTGCCGCCTGATTCCTCGATTCCTCGTCGATGACTCGACTAGTTAGGTACTTGCCCGTGAGAGACCTGGATGAGGAGTATGTACTTACATTGGCCGGAGTCCCTCCTTGTCAGAGGCCTCATGCATCACGAGTCACGACTCAGAGTCACACCCTCTCTGCTTGAACATGAACCCCTCGTCTGCCAAGACGGGGGGTTGACGCTCCCGGTGCCAGTGCCTGCCTCGATCTGACTGCGCGACGCACAGACTTCAGGTACCGAACGTTCCAGCTTTCCGTGCCTGCCTGGCTTCTTCAGTTTACCAACGCTGAACATCCATCGCCTAATTGTCTCTACCCAGCTAGAAGGCACAAGGAAGTAAGAACTCGCTTCGAGCGAGCACTGAGAAATTTGCCGAAGGTGGCTGATTCTCGGGACCCCTTTTCCTTTTTGCTCTGCAACTTGCGAGTTGCCTCTTGCTTCTCGACTGCTCTGAACTGTACTCCGTACTCGTCCCTTCGTTTCTCGCCTCCGCCTCGCTTGTCTCCGGCTCGTGGTCGTACGCTCGCGGGTCGACTGACAGCTTTTTAACTGAAGAGATGCACTGCCGGTGTCGGTGACAGGCGCCATTTACCACTTAAAGTAAGTCCCTACCGGTCAGTGATCAGATCCCCCGCAACTTGATCGGCGAATGACCTGTCACGACTCACAACCGAATCGACCTTCTTCAACCGGTCAAAAGCGGCCACTTACTGCTGCTGTGGCCATGACTCCATGAGTCATTCCCGGTACGTACCTGAGAGTCGATGACCTTGCTACGGCCGCCGGCCGGCCTGGTGAGCCCTTCACGGCCTGGATGATCCAGTTTGGTCTTCCCGAGCGTGTTTGCATTTGCAACCCAAATCCAGTTCCGAATGCACCACGTCTCAGGCAAAGAGGATCGAAAAGAGTATGAGAGAAAATTGGCCCATTCAAACAGCCCAAGTCTCTTCTCAATGCTCATTCTCAGGGCATACAGTTGTTTCACTCGTGTGTCGCCCACAACATGCATGTTGAGATCAGCATCCTCGTCCTGACACCGACAATGACCTTTCATTGGTCACGCGCTGCATGTCAACCTGGAGGCCAAAATACTTCTGCACGACGTACTTACTGTGCACCTGCATCCGGTGCCAGCGATGCCCTGCATCTGGCCGACAATCTGGGATTCTGCAACTTCAGCTTGACATTCCATTCGACTCTCTGTTAGGTGAGTACTAAAGGTTTACAAATACTTTTGGACGTTAGCCTCCGTTGTCATCACGACGCCTGCCGCTCTGACCGCAGGTTCGACCCCAGACTTCCTCGTAGGTTGCTTCCAATGCTTTTCCCTGAACCCTTCGGCAAGATGACCAACCCTCGATAGGCACGTGGGAGACACTTCAGGCCTCGTCGTCACCGCCCCTGGACCGGCGGATCGTGGAGAAGCCTTTCGTCGCATCCGAAAACGTCAAGCAAGACAAACTAATGACCACGGAAGCTGAAAAATACTCGATGTTTCGTATATGCGACTCCCGCCTCTAGATGAAGGTCTTTTTGGTCAATTTCAACGGTGTCATTTTTGCGATTCGTCTGAATTTCACGAGGAGCTGGTCTAGCCCAGCACCCAGGATTTGCTCCTCTGTCCAATCATCAGCCAGAGTATCAATCTTGTCTTCACATTGGTCACTACCAGTGAGCCGACAATTTTGGTCACTTCCCAATATCATTCCCATCCTCGGGCAGATCGCTTGCTGCATTGCCACTGCCGATCAAGAAGAGACGTTGTCACCAGCTGCTCGGCGAATCCCAAGGCGCTCTTTAGCGATGTGTCACGGCATCGGGGGGTTTTCACGTTCCAGAATTTCATCTGAACCCAGGGAGCCTCCCTGCCCTGGCAAGCCCTTGCTCTGCCTGTATCAACACGGTACGCCCAAGGCATCTTAGCATAAGTGACCCCAAGATCCGTGTTGTCCGCGTGACCGTGGTTTGGGGCCGAAAGCGGAAGGCTTCTTTCTGGTGTTGATTGTGGAAAAGGCCCTGGAAACATCATCGCGCCCTTCAGGCTTTCTGGGTCGTATCGCGAGCAAAAGTGCGACGGGCTCGCGCCGACGCAGTATACCAGCTGATTCCTTCGGCCATCGAGCCTAGAGATTCGAAAGGAAGGCGGTCGGCTAGCGTATGAGTTCTCGGACACTCTCGAAGAGAGCTGCAGGCATCGCGCTAAGAGAGATCGTTGTGAGGGAGGCGCAGGCCCAGTAATCGATCTCAGGCTATGCCAGCTCAAGTGGCATTCAATACTCGATCCTGAAAGGCGATGTCAGCGGTCAAAGTCTTGCCAATTGTCTTTGCAGAATCGCCCTACCACAAACTGTTCCAGGCTTGCCTCAAACAACTCATTGTTAACACCTAAGCCGCCAGGGTGTTCTGCTGGCGACAGCGGATTCTTGACCACGTATTCAACATAGCAGTTCACATATATTTGCTGCAACGCTATTCTCATGGAGCCCGACTTCGTGTCTGTGAGCATGACGAACTTGATGTTGGTGGGGGTCTCATAGTAGTGGAGTTTGTATTGCGAGGTTCGGTAGGAGAGGAAACTGCGCGCTTCAGTCCCAGTGCCTGGCACTCTTGTTCTCGCTCACAGACCTGTCATCTTCGCCTCCCAACTTCCTCACCATGTTCCGCAGAGAGAAAACTGTCCCGAAGATGAGCTTCGCGTCGTCTTCCGCGCTCAATGCGGCGCGTCCCTGCGAGCCGCCATTGACATATGGCTGAGAGGAGGGTCTCGAAATCTTGCCCGTGGTCGATATAGAAGGAGGCACCCATCGCTTTTTGTAGATGCATTCCGCTGTTCCCAGATGTCAGTGGGCACGGATTCCGACATTCAATGGACAGTGGCAGGGTGTGTTACCATGTCGGTCGAAGATATGGAAAGAGTAAACCACCATGGTGGGAAAGGGGTGGCCCGGTGGGCTGTGAAGTCAGAAGAAAGACCAACTCAACTGAGGAATGCGCATGCACATGTGACTCAAGTTGCTACAACAAGAGCATTGTCGATTGTTTCGCGGAACAGGCGAAAGGTGCCAGTGCCAACTTGGAGACGAGATGGTTGATCATGTTGGAGGTAAGCATTACACGCCCGGTTGCTTTTGGCGGGACAAGAACGGCAGGTTCGGCGGAGAAAGTATCCTCTCTGGCAGTTGAATAATGATCGGCCTGGGGCGGCGTCATTGTCAGTGCACCTGCGTAACTACCACTACTACTATTAGAGTCCAAACGCACCCAAGCTGCGCTGCCAATCTCGAGGACACTCTTCTCTGCAATCGCTTCCTGTTCAATGTCGAGTGCCTCATGGACATCGTCGCATCCCCTACGTCCACAGCGGCGGAAGAGGGTTTCCACTTTCCCACCTCTGTGAAATCGGAGCAGCCCCGCGGACGTCCACCATCATCACATGGGAATTCGACTGCGCAGAGCACATCTACCACGAGTACCACCACCCCGCCCTCCACCGCGGACGCCAGCAAACGCCCGGCTACCAAACATCTGTGAGAATTGAGCACCTGGCAAATCTGGGAGACTTTGAAACCGTCTGACACTGCTGCAGGTCCAGTCCGGACTACAACAGCCCCCTCCGCCATCATCGACGAGCCCCATCAGCGGCGAGACAAGTCAAGGTAGAGCCACCTCAAGGGCACTGCATGGAACTTTTGATCTAGCCCTGAACAGGAATCTCTCAATGCACGCTCCGAGTACATCACGAGCCAGGATGACGGCGTTGCGGAGCATCGTATCAATCAATACACTATCAAACAAGAGATCGGACGCGGCTCGTTTGGGGCGGTCCATCTAGCAGTGGACCAGTTTGGGACCGAATATGTCAGACCAAGTCGCTGCCTGCACCCTGCTTCGTTACTGATGAGGCTATCTCTAGGCCGTCAAAGAATTCTCCAAAGCGCGACTCCGAAAGCGTGCGCAGTCGCATATCCTCCGAACACCTTTGGCCCAACGACGCCGTGGCGCTTTGCAGGGCTTCAACTCTCCCCTGCACAGAAATCTCGGCAGCGATGGAGAACCGCCGTTCAGTTCGGTCGACCTGATCAAGGAGGAGATCGCCATCATGAAGAAGTTGAACCATCCGAACCTAGTCTCCCTGGTCGAGGTCCTTGACGATCCCTCCGAAGACTCGCTGTACATGGTCATGGAAATGTGCAAGAAAGGAGTTGTGATGAAAGTCGGACTTGATGAGAGGGCTGATCCATATCCCGACCACGTCTGTCGATACTGGTTCCGAGACCTTCTTCTGGGCATTGAGTATTTGCATGCGCAGGGCGTGGTCCATCGAGATATCAAACCCGACAATTGCTTGGTCACTGACGATGACGTCCTGAAGGTTGTCGATTTTGGGGTGTCGGAAATGTTTTCAAAGGATTCAGAAATGCTTACGGCGAAATCGGCCGGTAGTCCGGCATTTCTCCCTCCCGAGCTTTGTGTTGCTCGACATGGTGATGTCTCGGGACGAGCGGCGGATATATGGTCAATGGGGGTAACGCTGTACTGCTTGAAGTACGGACGCATTCCGTTTGAAAAGACCCAGATCTTCGAGCTATACGACGCGATCAAGACCGACGAGCCGGAGCTGAGCACCGAAGAGGATGACGACTTTCGAGATCTGATCAAGAAGATCCTCGAGAAGGACCCGCAGAAACGGATCAAGATGCAGGAATTGAGAGTAGGCTTGGAGTTCGACACGCGCGAATGTCGAATAATGCTGAATTTGTCTAGGAACATGCATGGGTCACCCGACGCGGAGAAGACATGCTGCTGTCCGAGGAAGAAAACACGTCCGATCTCGTGGAGCCCCCGACCGAAGCTGAAATGAATGCTGCTATCACGAACAACATGACCAACCTGCTGACAGTTGTGAGTTGTTTTCCCGGTTTGTTGCCACCCCTGGACTGACTCTTTCATAGATGAAAGCGGTCAACAAATTCAAGTCTCTACTCGACAAGAACAAGCATTCCCGCATGACTTCGATCTTGGGTGATCAGGGCCATACCCACTTTTCCTATCCCCCTGCCACCATGCAAAAAGAAGACACCCCTTCGCGGGCATCGGAGCCCGGTAAAGAAGACTCTACGGCATCACCAGGGTCTGGGAGGACTCAGCAAGATATGAGCCAGCCACACATGCGCCCGGTGCCAACACTGAGTGTCGACGATACAAGTATAGCTGACCAAGAGGAAGACACCAAGAAAGCCGCCTCGGTTTATGATAATCCATCGGCCATAGTCAGCCAGACCAGCACTGACACCGACGACTCGATCTCAAGAGCGCACAGCATCACAGAGATAGAGCACCTGGATGCGGAGAAGCTGCCACCCTTTCGGTCACTGAGACCACATGCAGCCACTGCTGACGAGACAGGCCGACGAGGTCAAGCCCATGATCCTCTGGAAGATCAACTTTATCTTTACATTGGGCCGTCGACCTTTTCAGGAGTTGGATCCAACGCAGGCGGCGACGCAACATTTGTGCCCGACGACGATACGGTGCCGATTGTCAGCGAAAGTCCCGGGGCGGCTGACGTCGACATTTATGAGACGGCGTACCGCGACGAAATCGAACGGATCATGGCACGGGCGCAGGAAGAAAAGAAGGAGCCCGACGTCTATCTAACTCGCCGGGTGGATGATAGATTGATGGCCATCAGCGGACTGGCGGGCAAGTGGGCGGCAAAGGGCGAGGAGGCCAAAAATCATTTCTTGGACTCGACACACTTTTCCGCGCGAAAGGCCCGGGTGACCGAAGTCAGCCGGGCGCTCCGACATGCGGCACGTGAAGAATATGCGCGCCGAAAGCAGGAGCACCGGGAATGGATCGCAGCAGAGAAGGCAGAACGGATGAGGGTTAGGGAGAAAGAGGCATCAGGAGCGCACACACATACCCCGACCAGCAGGCCTGACTCGCCTCCCACGGCATCCAAGTCAGCCGAAGAATCGACCACGAGCGGGAGTCCCCAGTCCCCAACTAAACAGCCATCGCTGTGGAAAGATCGGGCGGCAGATGCTGGACGCCAGGCCAGAACCTCGATTCTAGGTCTGGTGGACATGGTCAAGAATAAGAGTCGCACTCAATCCAATGATGAGGGAGGCTCAGCATGGGGACAAGGACGAGATGCAGAGTGACTACAGAGGGAGAGATCCAAGAAAACTGGGTACGAAGGTGAGGCATTGGAAGGACGTACCCTGCCCCTCCTTTTGCTTCCCAATAACACCATGATGGACGGCCGACACGTTGATGATTTCATCCGATGCATACGACACACAGTACACCCAACTAGCAGGCCATTTCTACGTTTATACGCTTGGGAGGATGAGGTGGATTGTATCTACCTTAGGTATAGACATACGGAGACGGGGCTGGAACAGGGTATTACTACTGGTAATGGAGAGGACATGATATGAGGGTACATGATCAAGAGATGGGCGCGGAGGGTCGAGGCTCAATCAAGGACTGTTTGGGACAGAGGGAGAAGCGTCGTCGACGTCGATGGCCTCCAGGCTCCAGGGCTTCTTCACCAGGCGCTCCTTCCTTTGGCCACTGTGGTCACTGGTCAGTGGTCACTTATCGTGGCCCTCGTGGCTGCCAGCACCAGCACCAGCACCTGGAGCTGCTGCCCGGAGGTTCTTCGGCAGGTCTTGGCATCCGGCTTATCCTTCCCGAATCCCAATACCCAGGCGCCCACTGGCTGCTGCCCGCGCCCAGACCTTGAGCCTAGGGGCCCGCAGATGCTGAAGCCTGCGTGTGCGAATCGAATCGCGCCTCGTCTCGCCGCCCAAAAGGAAAAAGGCGTCTGTGTCTTGCTGCTCTTACAGCAGCATCACCATCATCATCATCTTCTTCCTCCCAAACCGCTCTCTTTCCTTGTCCCTTCCCCTTCTCATCGCCGTCCTCGGACTCCGCTGGGTGCTCAGGCTACTTCCGTGAGTGATTATTGAAAAACAAGAGCAGAAAAGGACCAGGCAACACCTCACCGCCGTCTGTTGGGGCTGCATCCCTGTGCTTCTCTGCTCGGCGGATTGAAGACAGGGAGCCGTCATCGCTGCCACCACCAACACCACTTTCTGTTGTCTACCATCTGGCTCCCTTGAAAGCCCAGTCTCCCACCACTGCTTCATCGTTCTTGCTGTCGTCGCTCTCATCGCCGTCACTGCAGGCTCATCCGCCGTCACTCTCTACGCCCCGGCACAGTCTCATCGCCTGCGGGCTTGGTGCCGCCCTGGCCGTCGACTGTGCCCCTCGTTCGTTGATAGACCTGACAGCGCAACCGTGTTGTCTCATCCATCTCCGGCAACAGTCACCTTTAATTCACCGACACCCATCGACGGGTCCGCGTCATTTACTTCGACTCTGCATCTTTGGCTCCTAGCATACCCTTGTGTGAGCTGGATGCTGGCCGGGCTTGGACCTTCCAGATGCCCGGGACACCTGTGAAATTTTTCACCACCTCACCCCTGCGCTCACCTTAGAGCACAACCATCTCGGCAGACTGCGAACTCATCCCCATCCGCGCCACGATGAGTCGACTGAGCCGACATTCCTCTCGGCCGGAGTCCGTAGATGAGGAGACGGCCGTCGAGGTCAAACATGAGAGGTTCGGCGACGAGGAGGCCACGGAGGAGCTCAGCACCGACCGCGTAGCCGCGATCAAGAACGAGGATTCCGCCAGCCCTTCAGCGTCGCCCTCTCTCAATCCGGTTCGCCCCAAGGCGTCACGATCCTCATCGTCGTCGACATCCTCCTCAAACCGCCCGCTGGCCGCGGAGAGAGACAGGTTGGCTGCCAAGAAAGAACCCCCAGAGGCAAATGGCCACAACTCAACCTCCACCTCGCCTGTCAAGCAGGAGCCCAAGGAGCCCTCGAAGCCCGCAAAGATGCCCCGGGGAGCTTCCTCGAAGCTTCCTCCTCGCATTGCCCCTCTGTTCGACGATTTCCCCGATGCTACCGAAGAAGCGACCTCGTCCTTCACCGTCATCGATGCCTGTACCTATCAAAACAAATATCTCGGCTTCAGCGAACATGCGCTTGACTGCGATTGCGCCGAAGAATGGGGTGAGTCGCCCAACCAGTTGAGCTCCATCCCGCATAATTGACCACATTGCTGACATTCTGTATCTAGATCCCTCCACCAAGCAGAACCTCGCTTGCGGCGACGATTCCGACTGCATCAACCGCGCATGTAAAATGGAATGTGCCAACGATTGTAGCTGTGGTACCTCCTGCCAAAATCAACGATTTTTACGCCGCCTCTATGCCGACGTCTCGGTCGTCAAGACGGAGAAGAAAGGCTACGGTCTGCGCACCAATGTCGCTCTTCGCCCACACGACTTCATTTTCGAGTATATTGGCGAAACAATCCCCGAAGCCACATTTCGCAAACGCATGCTGCAGTACGACGACGAAGGGATCAAGCATTTTTACTTCATGTCCCTGAGCAAGGGGGAGTTCATTGACGCTACCAAGAAAGGAAACCTTGGTCGTTTCTGCAACCATTCGTGTAATCCGAATTGTTATGTCGACAAGTGGGTGGTCGGAGACAAGCTTCGCATGGGAATCTTTGCAGAGCGCCACATCAAGGCAGGCGAAGAACTCGTCTTCAACTACAATGTGGATCGCTATGGCGCCAACCCGCAGCCCTGCTACTGCGGCGAATCCAACTGCACTGGCTTCATCGGCGGCAAGACCCAGACCGAACGGGCTACCAAACTGTCGGCGGCAACTATTGAAGCCTTAGGAATCGAAGATGCCGACTCTTGGGATACCGTGGTACCCAAACGCCCGCGCAAGAAGAAGGCGGCAGAAGATGACGAGGAATATGTCGACAGTCTTGAAGCTAAATCGCTGGATGCCGACGGTGTGACCAAGGTCATGGCTGCCCTGATGCAGTGCAAAGAGAAATGGATCGCGGTTAGAATCCTCCAGCGCATCCAGCGATGCACCGATGATATGGCATGGCACAGAGTTGTCCGCTTTCACGGTTATCAGATCCTCAATTCTCAGCTTTCGGCATGGCGGGATGATGAGAACATGGTTCTTCAGATACTCGACATCCTGGACCGATTACCCCGTCTCACAAGAAACAAAATCGTCGATGCAAAAATTGATAAGACAATGCAGCCTCTGACCGAACATGCCGACGAAAGAGTTGCAAGTCAAGCTTCGGCACTGCTTGATGCTTGGTCGAAGCTCGAACTGGCCTACAGAATCCCTCGGAAGAAGAAGGACGACACATCGACTCCCATCAAGACCGAGCCCACACCATTCGAAAGACGAGAGTCGGCGCAAGAACGGAGACGGTCGAAATCCAGGTCTCCGACTCCCCCACGTGGTCCGGTCAATGCACCATCAGGTCCTCGCTCGCTTCAAAGACCTGGGAACTTCCTCGCTCGGCCTACCCCGTCCTTCAATCGTGCTCCACCTCCCCTGCCTCGAGGGTGGTTTACGGCGCAAGACAAAGGTCGAACATATTATTACTCTGCTTCCGGACAGACAACATGGTCTCGGCCGACAAAACCCGCGGACGACCCGCCTCTGCCTCCAAAACAGCCATCAGAGCAAGATGTGCTGAAGAGCATCATCGATAACATCGTCACAAAGCGGGAAAAAGAGGTCAAGACCGCTACCCCAGACACGCCAGAGCCCACCAAGGTCAAGAGAGAACATAAATGGCAGTCGTTTGACGAAGAGAAGCAGAAGAAGTTGTACGAAAACACCGTAAGCGATTCTGTCTGTTCATGCTCGACGCCTTTGTCACTAACTTTTGGACTTTAGCTTTTCCCTCATATCTCTCACGTCATGAACAAATACAAGCACAAAATCCCCCGTGATGATCTGAAACGATTTGCCAAGGAGATCACCAAAAAGCTAGTCGCCTCTGACTATAAGGCCGGTCGGGTGAAAGATCCTACCAAAATTGATGAGCGACAGCAAAAGAAGGTCAAGGACTTCTGTAAACAATTCTTTGAGAAAGCGTATCAGAAGCACAAAAAGCACGAGATGGAGAAGGCGGCGAGAGGAAAGGGGAAGAAGCATCGGGGAGACGCTGAAGGTGCTACTTCACCCGCTCAGTCGCCTCCCGGATCGCCTCCCGCCGATATGCCCCTGGAGAACGAGACGGAAGATGTCAAAATGTCGGATCATGAGGACGAAGACATTGAGGATACACCCAGCGCATTGACTCCCTCAGAGCGGAACGGGATGGGAACACTGAAGCGCAAGCGAGCTGAGCAAGACGATTCAATTGCCCTGGGGGACGATGACGACGGGGAACCGACCGGGTCGCCGCTGAAGAAACTAAATCTTGAGGTAGAGACCCCACCTCCACCGCCMCCTCCCCCTGCACCGCCGGTCGAAACACCACCTGCCAGCACACCGCGGGAATGCGAGGGAGAAGGAGATATGGAGATGGAGACGGATATTCATGCCGAAACGAATTTCAAGGGCAAGAGTATGGCGGATGTCCTGGCCCAGGCACAGGCGGAAGATGAAGACGAGGGCGAAGGGGACACAGGGAGAGATGTGGCAATGAAGAATGGGATCGATCCGAAAGAGAATGGAATGGACAATCCCATGGTTGACGACCAGCCGGTTGGGACTGCGGTGACAACCAATGGTGGCAACGAAGGGGCAAGTCAAACACCTCGATAGCTCGACCACGACGAGGACGACGGGCTGTGAACGATTGCAAACCTGGAAGCGTCTTCGCTGATTGGAAGAACCCCCAATTTTGGAGGATGATGGATGGGGGGAAACTGCCTTATGTTTTGTGTATCAAAAGACCTCTACAGTAGGTCAGGTCATCCTCCTCAGCTTGACTCAGCATGCGATTCGCACAGTTGGGCGAGCAATAGGACTCTTTTTTGCTCGAGTTGGTACCGAAGAAAGGGCTGGCAGGAAAGGGGTCTACAGAAAGTGAAAGCTCGAGTTTGAACACGAGTGCTGGAGGCTGGAGTGGAGTGGAGGACGCCGAGCAGGGCAGGCTTCAGGTATTCTCGGAATACTCAAACAAATACCCCCCCACATGTATGTTGGATGGATCAGGTAACCTAAGATACCTAATGGATATGGATATCGAATCCCCCTGCCTGGACTACTGGAGGAGAGTGCACACGCACAGCAGGTCCGACGTGATATCGAAGACAGAAAAGATCCTTTGAGGGGGTGGAACGACAATCATCAATACCATTGTGACACTCGCCAGAATGACTAGAATGCTACCTTGTAGGTACGGGAAGGCAGTACCTATCGCACTGTAGTTGTGATCTCGAAGAACCTTGGAACGAGCGAGAGCCTCCTTCCCCTTCGGCAAATCTGATTCTGATTCGGATTCGAGGATTCGACTCGAAAGAGACGCAAGGGCTGGCCCCATAAAGGAGATACAACATGTAGAGTATCTTCTCTTTTCGGGAATCCCCAATCCTTGGATATCTGTCCTGTCTTGCGTTCTGGCTCATGGCCGCCCTTTGTTCCGGGCCCTCTTTTGGTTCCATACATCTCCCCATCTCCATTTCCCCCTAACATCGGCTCCTGTTCGCCCATGGATACAAGCCCTGACTTTTGTCAGAGCATGGGGCGGGGGCGGGGTTGTTTTTGGCTGCTCTTCCTTCTTTCTCTCCTGCTTCCTTCGCAAGGACCTCCTTGGAGTAGGAAACCACTTTTGCACTTCGTCAATCATCATAGAACATTGCATATGCCCACACTCTTGCAGCAGACGGGGGCTTGAAGAATGCCATGCTTGCAATGCCCGTCTCTTTTGGGTTTGACTTTCTTGCCGCTCGATGCCAGAGAAAAGAAGAGGGAAGATAGGTGTGGGATGGCGGATCAGGTGGGGGCGGTTGCGGTGGCGGGCGATTTGGTTTCTGCGTTGGTGCTCTTCTTCTCTCATCCATCTGGTATTGATAAAGGCGTTTCACCACGGTGCATCGCATGCAGTGGTGCTTCACACTATTCTGTAGCCAAACACCGTATGGTAGAGTGATTGAGCCCTTCTCTCGAAACGCGCGATCTGTCGGGGTAAAAGGCGGACCAAATCATCATAGCAGCAAGAAGCTTAGTAAAAGCTCTCGACGATGCTTTCCTTGTTGGCATTCATTCTCGCGTCCAAGCCACCAGGACCACCTTCTCCGAGACGGAAGACACTCTCAATGACACTCAGTTCTGTGGCGGTGGTGTCCATGCCGGTCACGGCCAACCAGTCGTTGACGACCATACCCGCGCCGACGACGGGACTGCCGCGGTTGACACTGCCTGCCACGAGGGGCACCTGCAGCAGCGAGCTGAGCTCGTCTTGGTCTTGGATGCTGGTCTTCGGGTGCACGATGCCACCTTGGTTCGAGAGCGCCATGTACGAACCCGTCAGGACGTTGCCCGCGATGGTCTGTCGAAACACCTCGACGCCCAGGGTGTCTGCCACGATCTCCTCGGTCTCGCGCTCCAGGTCCGGGTGGACGAGGGCGACGTGGTCGTTGGAGGCGATCACGTTGCCCAGCGCGGACAATCTCTCCTCGATCCTCTGTATTTTCACCGTGTCGGGCAGCGTGTTCCGCAGGTGCTGCAGTTCCTGGTCCGTCGTCGAGGTGGGTACGAGCAGGCCGTTCTTGTTGCCCGTGGTCAGGCGGCCGACGATGCGGGTGCCGGCGATGGTGCAGTGGGCGATCGGGATGAGGTCGGCGAGTTCGGACTCGAAGATCGAGTAGAAGTTCTCAGAGGCTCCGATGGCCACGAGACAGTAGCTGTTGGTGAGGTTGGCGAAGACGCCGACTTCGTTCGAGTTCTCAAACTGCAGGCAGAACAGGCTAGTCAGGGCTGGATTCTCAAAGGAGGAATGCCATTGAGGGATTCTATCTTACTTGTGCTCGGACAGCCATGGTTGAGGTCGGTAATTCAAGCGGCTGAAACTGTTCTGGAATTGTGTAGAGAGAAAAGAGAGGTTGGAGGGGTAGTAGCGAAGAGAGGGCGTGGTTCAAAAGAGTTCTTCTTGTTGGTAGAGGACGGGTGTAAGTGAGTCTGGTTGTCTTGATCTTGGGAATGATGGCAATCAGGTTCTTTTCTCTGATCTCTGCGCCTTCAGCTGGTGGGGAGAGTGAGTGGATGTGTGGCACTGTGGGTGGTCAAGTCAGTGTGTGATGTTCTTCGCTCTCACCGGGCCGGACTATTTTTTCTCCCCGCTGGCCAATCACGGCGATGACGTCAAGCGAGAAAGAGTCATCAGTCATTTGTTCTTCCACTTGCCTCTTTTAATACGCTGCGAGTACTGTATGACTCTTCATCTTCCTCGCACCGCCTCCAGACTGTTTCCACTGTGGCCACTGAGAGGTCTATGCCATGACGGAATCGAAGTCTAGAACAGGGGCCTTTCAATGGGACTTTGTTTTCCATAGGAAACTCTACATGTTTTCTTGTCTCATCTGCAGATCGAGGTGCAACAGTTGAAGAAGCCAACAAACAACTGTTACTTATCACTCAGATCTTCACTACTTCACTACTTCACTGTTTCATCGAGACCCATGATCTTTCCTGCTTTCCCCTACCTACCCTGTCGTCACCGCAACAAGGCGTGGAGTGAGGGCAGTGAATGCAACAGCTTGCTGGGCCGTCAATTCACCTGACCTTGTTGTGCCCTTCAACTTCCTCCCGAGTGTTTCCTGACTGCTTCTGTCCTCTGTGTACGCATGCAGAGTCACGTCGTCCTTTCTCGGCTCGGCTGGACAAGGCTCAGGTTTCTGGAGTAGATCTTCTTATTCAATATATTACTAGTATGTGCAAATGATTGTCTGATAGACCGGTTTGCCTTCTTCCCTTTTCCCTTTTTCCTCGAAGCGTTATATATATATGTTCGCATTCTTCAAGAGAATTATATCTTTTTCCACAAAGGAGACCGGGTTCATCCTTGCTTTCCCCCCAAATTAGGCTGTCTGAGCTGTTCTTCGTCGTTATATCATACCCCCCTGTTTCAGTGTAGTCATCACGCTATAACAAATCCATGGCGGTCTCCGTAATTGATTCGACATATTTCCCAACCTTACCCGCTCGCTCGCTTCAACGCATCAATCATCACAAATTCCAGACTCCAATGCCGCCAGAGCAGCCTCATACCTTCCAGGGGAGTGGTCGCCAAACATGTCACGTCCAAATCTGAGCTCACCAAACCTGGTTTCCACATCGCGAACCAGCTTGAACTGCACCCGTGTGGCTGGTCGCCCGAGTGCGCGGTACAATTTCTCGGTTCGATC
The DNA here is from genome assembly GCA_001599775.1 of Exophiala alcalophila. NCBI lineage: Eukaryota > Fungi > Ascomycota > Eurotiomycetes > Chaetothyriales > Herpotrichiellaceae > Exophiala > Exophiala alcalophila. Next base: position 617,217 of record BCHY01000007.1, on the reverse strand, counting down.
ATCCTTTGTATCATCAGGCCCAAAGACAGCCTCGCGGGCGACATCCGGATCCAACCGATCAAACACGCGAGTGGTCTCCACGACAAACACTTCACCCGGCGGGACGAGTTTGTCGTTCACCATCGCCGCGCGTAGAGTCTTGAGCGCGGCCCATGCCCACGTGTCTTCCCCGAGGCCATCGCCAGCCATGTTTTCCGGCGGAGGTGGACCCTTGGAGTTGTTGTAGAAAGCCCTTTTGACGGCGTTGACAAGGCGGTTCCACACACGGGTCTTCAGCGCACCCACTGCATCGGTCGTGTCGGTCTTGAGATGGAGTGCCACAGTACGGAAGTCTTGGAGGATGCCGAGTGAGAGACAAGGAACGATGTCAGCATGGTTGACGATGGTGGTGATGAGGCCACGGGTGGCAACTCGAAGGAGCTCGGACATGCAGGCCGGGGTGCCATAAGCGTAAACATGAATAGGACGTCCTGCCGGAAGACTTATAGGAGGGACGTACGAGGTGAACGGTCCATTGTGTTGCTCGTGGGTGAGAAGTTTCGGCTTATTAGCTGTGACGAAAGATCCTTTGGAATCCTCAAGAGTTGGTTCGGCGATCAAGATGGCGAGAATGGCCGCGACTGCGCCTCCGAGTGAATGTCCGCAGAGGATGAGGCCATATTCGGGATATTGTTCGAGAGTCGCTCGGATAGTGGCAATAATGCGGCTTCCGCTGCCGCCTAGCAGTCTCCTTGCTGAAGCGTGGATGCCTTTGTGAACTTTATACCGTTGGCCCTGCCAAACCAGGTCGTCGTGGTCGCAGGTCATATCCGTGAGGACATCTTCAAATCCAAGAGTGCCGCGACAAGTCAGGACGACAGCTTTGGAATCGTCATCGATGGAAATAAAATGGATCAAGGGCGATATCGCCGAAGGAGACCAGTCGATGTTCCCAGTGACCCCCTTTGGATCATAGAACGATGAGAGCAAGATCGTGTCCGGAGGTAAGCCTGTGTGGCTGGAGAACGAACTATGCTCGTGGTGAATATTCAGGGTCGTGAGATCGGTAGCCTTGCTTAGTTGGTCTTCGGCGGATGTGATGCCCATGACCCGAAGGAAGTTGGAGCCATAAGAGGCCGATGCAAATCTGGCAAATCGTCGGACTGTCCTCACCAAGTGGCGGTCAGGAAACATCCCGGGCACCTTGCCGTTCAAAATAAGGTCATTTAGGATGTTTTGGTCTTCGTAAATCGACTTTCGCGGCATGGCCATCTTGGGTGCCAGGATAAGTGCTTCGGTAGAACCCTTGGTTGCCATTGAGTACAGACTCGGCACGAAAGACCGTGACCGTCGGTGGTGATGGATTGTGCCATTGGCCGAGTCAACCTTGGATTCACTCTCATTGAGAGCAAGTGCAATCTCCGATTTTGTCGGACCAAGGCCGTTCACAACTCGTGTGTGAACCCGAGTAAAGGTCGGTGAGCCTGGGCGGCTCTCGATTGAATGAACGGAGTACGTTTCCGTGGTTTGCGAGACAATTGAGTCTCTTCTCCGATTGTGTAGCGCAAAATAACTGGACGATGACTCTTGATGGGTGGTGCGTTGTAGACTTGGACTTGTCAGAGGGGTATGCCCATGGCTTAAAGATGTCAATGTTTTCCGAGGTGTCACGTCTCCACGAACAACTGAAGGGGCTCGTGATCGAGGTTGTTGGGGTGTGTTCGGAGGCTGAGGCTGTCGTCGCTGAGCTGCAGCCTTGTGGATGTCCTTGATGCCCGTCGAAGACTGGCTTGGACTTAGCGTTCTGAGGGCTTTCTTGATGACTCCGGCTTTGTCGCTCTTCCCACCTGGTGGTGACTTTTCTTTCTTATTCTTGACAAGAGGTATCCGACTAGTGCCGTTGGGAGGCGATCTGCTGTACGGAATGACCGGGCGTCGACTCTTTTTCTGGTTGGCCACAGGTCCATTGGGCTTTAGATGCAGCGCAGAGGTTGTCGATGGCTCGAAAACGTCGTCGTCAAGGTCAGAATTGGGCTGGGCAGAGTCGTCAATTTGAACGGGCCTGTCCAGTATTTTCTGTTTCCGCTTGGGGGAAGTCTTCATCATCAAGAGGTCATCCGTGTCGGCCTGACCAGGAGACGCATCGTCATTCGCAGTTAAACGAAGGTGGTCTGCCGGCAAAGGCATCTCTGTGCTGCTTGACCTCTTGAGGGCAGTCCTGAATATGACGGTTTGATGAGGCCCGGCCTGGGTGCCATTGGGAGCATCTTCGTGATTCAGGCGCTCCGAGACCATCACCGTGCCAGGTGGAGGGTCAATGTGAGTCGTGCTGGCATCATATATATCGACCTTGATTGTTTTGGCAGTGACCGTCTCGGAGGTGATTACGACGCGAGCGCCGGTCGGCATTTGGCTCATGATGCGGTCTCGGATTTCCTCGTCACTCAGCTTATTGGCGTCATCGGTGGTCAGGGCGACTGACGGGACATCGAATATAGTTCCACGTTCCAGAGCTTCAAATTCGTCATCGCCTTCGGGAGAGGCAAAGGTCATGGGCGGTCCCCCGGGATTGGCGTGAAGACTGATCATGCCTTTCCTCCTCGTGCCGACCACGTCTGCTCTGAACCCCCGGTCGTCAATCACGGCGTCCCAGATGGTTTCTTCGCCACCCTTTTCTCGGAAGTCAAGCTCCGTCTTGCGTCTTCCCCATCTCTGCAGCATGACGAACCCGATAATGCCAACGATGAGGTCCAGATAGGAAATGACCTCACCCGTGCCCCCCAGTTCGGGTTTGTTGAGCTCATCTCTGATCAGAGTTATGATGGCAGCGACCGCCCGAGAGGATTCCGTCGATCCGAGAATAGCATTGAGCGTTGAGAGGCCTTGGATGGACAGTCCGGATATCGAGTTCATGAAGGCCTCGGTCATGTAGAAACCCGTTGATGCGACGAAGGACGTGGTTGAGATGGTCGAATGAAGCGCAGAGATCTGTTCCACCGTCAGCCCCAGTGTCCTCTACATACCTTGCGGTGTCGTGGAACTCACACTTCGCTCCAGCAGATTCTCGGTTTCTTGTCGACCCAATTCGCCACTGCTCCGGTGCGAAACATCTCTTCCGGCTGCGAGGAGGATGCTTTCCAAGGCACTGCGACTGACGGCCAAGGTCTTCAACGTCGCTTCCCTGCCCGCGTAGAGCCCCCATCCTCCGACTTTGGTGGCACCTCGAACATAGAAGGAAGTGATGCCCGTGACGCCACTCACAATGGCAGCGGCGGGGGCGGGGAGGAGGGTTCGCCCTTGTTGAGGCTGCGCCAGGACGCAGTCATGCTGGCCGCCGTCGAATTTACCAACGGTTTTGTCATTCTCTTCAGCAGCCTCGTCCTCTCTATAGGAGTTGAACGGCATTGTGCGAGCGTACGGAAGTGTTCGGTCGAGAGAGCGGTGTGGGCGGCAAGGCGGGGAGCGGCTTCGCGTCACGCTCCATGAAGACGGGAAACGAACACAGAGACAAGATCAAAGGGCAGAAACAAGAGCCCGGGTATATAAAAGAGTTGGGAACAGGATGCAGGTACGCGTCGGGTTCCTGGCATTAGAGGAAGAGCCGGAGAGGAGGAGGCCGTGTGTTGCCAATGGCAGAGAGCGAAGAACTCGAGATGAGAAATCGTCACTGACACGACACGAGTCACGACACGCTTCCACTTCCGCCTTGAACAACCATGCAAACACCATCCACCAACAATTTTTCATCAATCTACGTACGCCGGCCACCAGGATCTTGTCACATGCAAATCCTGAATTCCTGCCTCACCCATGCATCTCGATTCCCATCCTGCCCGAGCCACGTTCGACCCGTCCACTGGAGTCGCAGAAACTCCAGGCAGCCAACAACTACCAGCCAACTTATCTCAACTCTTCTCGGGCTCTGACACGTTCTCGCACAGCTCTTCCTCAGGGGCTTTGTGCAGCCTAGGGAGCCTGACGGGCCAGAGGCCTCGATGCCTGATCAGATACCCCTGCTCGTGTGCACATGCCCAAAAGAAGGAAAAAGAGGGCACGAAAACGAACTTCTTTCACATGCTACGGCGCAGGGACAAAATTTTAAGGGTTTCTATTTGGGCTGTCGCAGGTCCAAGCACCCATCATTCTCCAGATGCCATCTGGGGCCGCTCTCGCTAAGCCGGTCTTCGTCAGACTCCTGGGGAATTTACTCACTGAAGGACCATCCGAAGCATGGCTGAAGCCTGAAGGGCCAAGAGGTGAGTCAGAACACATCATCCCAGAAAGCGGCGAAGTCTATTGAATATAAATTGGCTGCCGCTTCGCCAGAAGCCTGGCAACAAATAGCCGCCGGCTTCAGCTGCCCCGATGTACCACTCGACAAGATGCCTTGCTGAGGTGAGTTGTCGCAACTACAGGTGTCCCTCGCGTGCCTGGAACTCCGTGCTGGGGTCAGATCTGATCTCGTGTCTCCGGGCTGTCATCGCAACTTAGGCGAAATGAGGATTTTGATATGATCGTCTTTCCGCTCCACCAACTCCTCAAAGCCCTTGGAAACGACATCTTCCAGCCCAATCCTGCTGGTGATCAGATTTTCATACCCCGGGAACTTGTCTATCACCAGTGTCAGCCGTGGAACGATCTTCGGTACGCGTTGGACTTACCCTTTGCCAGCAAGCTCAGTACCTCTTGCCAGTCCTCGGACGTGTACCCCAAACAGATTTTGAGGCTGAGCTCCTTCTTCAAGAAAGAAACGAAGGGAACAACCATCTTCCGCGTGTGTCAGCGTCCTTGCCACATGGACATTCAAGAAGGAAAGCATCTTGTGGTCACTCACCGGCTTCTCCCAGATGGAAACGTTGATAATGATTCCGCTGTGCCCCAAAGCATCTGCGGCGCCATCTAGGCCTGCCTGGATGCCGGCACAGTCATAAACGATGTCCACGCCCTTTCCCCCGGTCATCTCTCGACACCTGTCTCCCACATTCTCTGTTCTTGGATCGATGACTGCCTCGACCATTTTCGACGTCTGCTCGCGTCTGGTCTTGGTAGGCTCGCTGACCAGAATACGCTTAACCCCGTATGCCCGCAGAACGTAGATCATGGCGATTCCCACCGGTCCGCCGCCAACGATCAAAACGTCTTTATCTGCGAAGTCCTGGATTCCGGTGATTTTGAGCGCGTGCATGGCGACTGTCAAGGGCTCGGCCAAAGCCGCGCGGTCGAGAGGGACGTTGTCGGGAACGACGAGGAGCTGGCTCTCGTTTACAGCGATGTAACCAGCCAACCCTCCGTCGCCGTGCACGCCGGCGAACGCGAACGCCTCACAGCCTTGCGATTTGCCGGTTTGACAAGGACGACAGTGGTTGCAGAGGAAACGGGGATCCACGACGACTCCCATACCCTTTTTCAGCCGGGAGCTCGTTGGCTCAGACACGATTCGACCACAAAACTCGTGACCCATGGTCAACGGGAGATGTTGTCCGGTCATTTTGTTGGCCACGTCGGCTGTGGGCATCATTGTAGGCCCTGTCGTTGCCGCGGTCAGTTGAGAAGCCACGATGAACGAAGTGTCATTCGGACCCGGGGAGAGAATGGAACGGTGAGTCCCGGTCCTCGTCGGCGCACTCGTCGTCTCTCCAAGCTAAAGAAAGGAGAAAGGGCAACTCACCCATGATGTACTCATGCAAATCGCTCCCGCAGATGCCACACCACTCGATCTCGACCAGGACCTGACCCTCGCGAGGCGTCGGGACGGGCACGTCCTCGACCCGGATGTCGTGGTGATTGTAGAAGCGCGCGGCACGCATGGTCGTCGGGATTGCTGTTTGTGAAGACATTGCTGCTGAGATATGCAGGTGTTTCTCGAAGCCTAAAGAATAGAGTCTGACTTGATGTACTTTAGGTTCTCAAGCCTATCCTCCTCCTATCCGACGTTGTAATTTTTGCACCCTGAATCGAATCAAATCTAAAGCAAATCGACACGGCGATCAGGAGGAAGCAGTCAATTTAGTAAAGGAAGGAAAGCATCTTCTTCCCCCGACTTCCAGCTACTAGGTACTTACCGACTCGGTAAGTACTACTAGCAATACCGAGTTCCAACGAGTCAGTCACCAAATCGTGAGTCAAACAGTGCGTGCGTTGTTGACTGCCAGTCGTACTCGGAACCCCACGCCCTGTTCCCCACGGGCCGCCATCAATTATTAAAGCCCCTCCCTATCCCCCTCTCCCCGGATTACCTACAGTACGTTTCCTCAACACCTTCTCTACTCGAGTACAGATATGCTACTATTACCTAAGGTACCTTACGGTAGCTATGCAAAGTAGGTACCTCAAGGAAAGGTAAGAAAGGTTCCTACGAGTAGAACCTTGGTAAAGTAGAGTATACCTACGAGTACTCGAACTTGGTGAGTCGTGCGTGACTCGCACTGGACTTTTGGACCTCGGTTACAAATATACAGGTACTCGTAATCACTCGTCAGGCAACTATGTACAGGACACCTTTAAAATGGAAGGACTGCCTCAAGGTACTTCTTACAAGATATCACCTGCCAAGTAGGTTGCTTAAGGTACCTTTAGGAAGATTTTGGAATACGAGTACTGAGGACTTAATTAAGGACCAGGGTATCCGATCCATAGCCGTTAACGACTTACGACATGACCGTGACGGTGACGGTGACGAAGTTCGCAGAGCGCAATATAAATACTCCAAAGCACGAGAGAGAGAGAAGTTTATGGGGAAAGGTTTTGGATGAAGAAAAATGCCGTGTGTTTATCATTTGTGGCCCCTTTTCTTCCCATCATGACAGGCGATCAAGGACGCAAAGCCCCCGTCCGTCCCCTGTTCTTGCATGCATTCCAGTGCTATGTCACCAACTCGAGTCCTGTCCTGCCTTCTCTCCTATGTAGAGAACAAAACGAATGCTGACCGAGCACTCTGTTTTTGGGCCTCTCCGACCTCCAGCTCCATTTTCCATCCAGCCCGCTTTGCACTTTTTGATTTCCGCGCTTTCCCAAGAGACCGGCTCGCTTGATGCGCATTGATGAGACAAGACAAAAAATACAAGTCCTGTTGTTGATGCAGAAGATGATCGAGATTTCAGTACAAAATACCCAAGTCGACGGTTGTTCCTGTGTTCACATCCCTCGATTTCCAATATTGTCGATGACTAACGGTCTGGCTACACACCGACGAGGTATGCATCCGCAGGGATCTGACCCTTTTCTCGGAGATCGACGAAGTTGGCCATCGCGGTCGTGTAGTCCCACCCGTTGGCAGAGAGGCAGGTTTCGACCCAGGTCAGTTTCAGACGCGTCTCAAAGCTGAATTGAAGTCCCATTTGTTCCTTCACCAACACCTCTTGCGGTTTGTCAGGCTGAGGCACGCCGAAGGTCGAGCCCGGTGGGAGTTCCGGGTGTGCAGGGGCGGCTGCTTGTGGCTGAGCGGGTCCTGGTATCTGTTGTGTTGGTGGTTGCTGTAAAGGTATCGTCTGTTGAGCAATTTGGGGGAGGGCGGCCACGCTATTCGTCGTACCATTCACAATCGGCTCGTTGTTGTACATTTTCAGTTTCGGATACCACTTGATCAGTGTGCTGAGTGTGTCTGGCTTCAAGGCCACTTCGTTGCCCGTGAGGATAAGATGCTCAAGGTCGCGGAACTGGTTTTTCCAGAACTTGAGTGCGCCCATGTCTTCTAGACTGTTGTTGGCGAGGTCGAGATTGCGGATGGTAGGAAATACGCTGGCTAGTGAGATGATGTCTTGTACGCTCTTGATGCTGTTGTCTCGTAGGCTGACACTTTCGACCGACTCTCTTCGTTTCGATTGCGTTTCCCAGATTTTGGATTCGCAGATGGCGAAGATGGCTTTGTAGACCTTGCTAGCGTCTTCGTCGGAGAGCCCCGAGTTCAAAAGAGCAGGATCTGCAACCAGCGCATTCAGGACGAGATGTTTTTCGGCCGGCAGATATCTTTCTCGAACGACAGAAATGATGAGGGTTTCGAGTTCGGATGTCAACGTATTGTTGACGCCGCCACGTGGGCCTCGGGGAGCGCCACCTCCTCGAGGTCCGGTGGGCGGTTGATGTGGTGAGCCATTCTGGAACGGCGATCGGTTCGGTTGAGAAGTTCTAGACTCTAAAGATGTCGGGTGGTTTGAGCGACCTGGCTGTGGTGTTCTCGAGTCAAAAGATGATGGTTGGTTTGGCCCTCGGTTCGGCTGTGACCGGGCGTCTTCGACGATGAGAGCCGCGCCAGCAAACGTGAACCCATTGAGGTGATAGAATCGGTCCTTGTCGTTTTCGTAAACTGTGATGAAAAGAATACTGCTCGTGCGACCAGCCAACCTTGACGACAGGATCTGGCGTCCGGACTTCTTTGCGAGGAAGCTGAGTAGGGCTTCCAGGCCTTGGTCGGAATTTGAGGAGAGCTTGCTTGTCGTCCACCCCTTGATCGCGAGATCTTTGGTGGCACCAGCACCGCCTTGGTTTGCTCGATTGAAAGCCATTAGAGTAATTTGGCGGGTGAGTTTTGGCGAGACCTTTGCGTGGAGTGCCCGTGGGCGAGAGCGAGCGACGACCGACTCGACTAAAGATGAAGAATTTTGGAGCGAGAGACGGAATATTTAACCATGGATCTGTGAATTGGTGGATGAGATGTGTCGACGGTGGATATGACTCGATGCGACTTGCGGCAGGCGTTTGACAATCCTGGCAAAATTGTGGAAGATCGAGCCTGGCCGCTGTTAATGAAGTGGTGAATGTGAGGCTGTAGATGTGCCAATGTCGTGAAGATGGCGAGAGGCACAATAGACGAGATGGAGGGTGCCCTCCTGGGATAGTTGTAGGCAGAACCAGAGGGAAAAGTTTCCAGGATGTTGAAGGCAGAAAGCAGAAAGCGGCGAAGACGAGAAAGTTCGGCGGTGGCAGGCAGTCGCACGTGACATTTAACTAGCCCCAATCCGGAACGTGGGCGGAAAGCTAGGCGTCCGTCCTCAGAACAGATTCTTTGTGCTGATTGGCTGCCTTGCAGGGTCACTCTATTGTTCTCCCTATTCAGTGTCTCTTATTGTTCACCATCGCACGCATTGTCTGGCTTTCGTGTCTCAAGAGCGCCGTTGGAACACGAGTGGCAGCCTTGTGCTGCCACATCTAGACGAAGTTTTGGCACCACTAGGCCCAAAGCAAGGGCGAAGAATACTGCGAGGTCGTGAAGAGTACTTTTCACAAAGAATGGGGAACCCGTGTCTCACGTTTCTACAATAGATGGCCCTTCTGCTACTGGCCAACCTAACGCCCGTTGGCCCGATCCTCAGGCGGCGCGGGGCTGGTTGCCTTGCTACCAAACCGCCCAATCCCACCAAAACCTCCCAGGTCACGTTTGAAGAACTTCCCAATGTTCTTCAGGTTCTCGTTCAACTTGGCCCCGGTGTCCGCGCTCGAGAATCCACCTTCCCCAGTCAACTGGCCAGCCAGTGCACCGCCGGGTGGCGGACTTTGTGCTCCATCTCGTGGAGTCCCCATACCCCCCATGTTGGGGTTGCTGAACCGATCAATGAGCGCATTCCCCAATCCAGCGGCATCAAACTTCATGTTTGCGGGAAGATTGGCGGTGCTGAGAGACGCGGCTGCTGAATTGCCCAAAGCCGAGAGATTATGAAGGGCTGAGGCAGAAGTCGAAGTCGCCGCGACCGCTGAAGGGGCGGGGAAAAGGTTCAACGGCGTCAGAAGGGGTGACCTCTCCACTAATGAATCCTTGTATCGCGGACTGAACTTGTGCATTTGGAACAGCTCCACCAGGTGACTCTGGTCTGCCTTGTTGCGGATCCCTTTGAGCTCGAGGATCTTGCGAAAGTTGTTTTCGGAGAGGTCGGCGATGTGGATCAAGTATGCCTGCACCAGTGCTTCAGGCGGAGAGGGTCGTACTTGCAGTGTCTTTAACAACGGATCGATCTTGTTGAACGCGGCGTTGACCCGTTTCAAAAACAACGGAGGGGGAGTTCCGGGAATAATCTGGCTCATGGTCGTGCGGATCTCGTGGGTGTCCATCAGCATCTGTTCTGCACCGCCCTCAGAAATGGGCTTGCACAGTGCAATATTCGAGAGGTACGTCGACGCCAGGAGTTCCACGAGGTTGTCCGCGAACGCTCGAGCATACTGCTGCTTGTGGAGCATGCCCAGAACATCACTGGATCGATCTTTGATGCGAGTTTGCAACCCGTGGATGTAAGGGCTCTGGTTGTCGCAACTCTCAATCCTTGACCAGGCCGTATTTCGCATCTCTCGCCAGCTCGGTTCCAGATCGACTTCGACCCGGCGGACCAGACCGCGAACCGCTGCACTGGCTATGCCCATGAACGCGTCCGCTTGACTTTGGAGATCCACCTTGTCCTTCAGCCCCTCGTCGATCCGACTTTTGATCTTGTCCTCCAATGAATTCGACGTATTGAAACAGTAATCGGCTGTATTCAGAACCAAGATGACATCTTCAACGGTAGGAATTCGTGAGGGAGTTCCGCCCGAAGGTTTCTCCGAAATATAGAATAAAAGAACCTGCTGCGCGTATTGATCGAGATAACGACCAAACACTTTTGACAAATCAAGCAGGGGTTGTCCCGTCGACAGTTTGGCACACTGCGCGAGGGACAGGCGGTAGAAGTTAAACAGCTCGCTCGAAGAAGTGATGACCTGCTGCGACGAAAAGTCTTCATCCGCGTGTTTCGTCGGTCGTTGCTTATATTGCGGGATCAGACCAGCCAATTCTCTGTCCTGAGCCTCGACCCACAAACTCAAATAAGGCTCGAACGCGTCAGAGATCGGTTGGCCAAAGACCGGTGTGTCGCTGGCGGAAGCCATGGTGTCGATCGACGTCCGCGAGGTTTGATTGAACCTCCTTTCCAGGCTGTGCTCGAATTCTAGAGTTTGTTGCAAACAGGATAGTAATAGCTTAACATCAATGCTCTGTCCATTGCGGGTGGACCGTGACAAGATCCCTTTGAAGTCGTCTCGTGTGCCTTCGGCGAACACGTTGGCGAGAATTTCATTGACGCGCCAGTGAGAGGGGAAGATAGCAGCATGCTCCTCGTCGTAGACTTTGAGGGTCTTCTTGAACCACGCGTATCTTCGATCAATGTTGTCGAGGGACCCTGCCTCCTGATCTCCTTTGAATATATGGCGATACTGACGCAGCTCTGTGTTGCAATACCAGGTGGTCAATCTCGACCGGGCGGCGTCCCCGAGCGCATCCACCACAAGGCACGCTTCGTGGAGCAGTCCTCGCTTCTGTGACACCTCTTCTTTCGTGAACGTGATCTCAAAGTCCTCACACACTTGTTCCAGAAGCTCCCTTTGCAGGTCAGACACATTCCTACTCAGGGTGGCGATCTGATCAATGGAGCGGTAAGACTTGAAATGCGCCATGAGTTGAATCACCGCCTGGAGAAGCTGCGCGCATTCTCGGTATTGTCTCGTCTTGCTCATGGCGCGTAGCTGCTCGTAGGCCGTTGTCAACATCTGCAGTCTCTTCAAAGCCGTCATGGAAAGTGTCAGGTTCTTCTTCGTGTTGTCCAGCTGCTTGATGTCTGCGGTCATCTCGGTGATGTTCCGCTCGGTCTGCAACGCTCGCTCGCGCACATTTTCGATCCGTTGGAAGAGCTCGGCGAGCTCGGCCTTGGACGCTTCCATCCGCTGCAGGCATTCCGCATTGGATTGGATCTGGTCGTCCTCCAGGGCCTCGATCTCATCGTCGAGATCATCTTGATACCCCTGGAGTATTTCGTACGTCTGGCTGACAGATGAGAGGGTCGAAGGATGGGAGAAGATGAGGTTGAGGTGCTCTATCGGGTCATAATGGTCTGGCGAGGTCAGCAATCCGCAGGTCGAGAGAGGAAGGCAACTCACCTGAATCGAGTAGATCCACATCCTGTTGTATGCCATTCATATGGGCTGTGGGAATCCGGGGTGAGGCAGGGTAGGGCGTGATGGTAGTCGGCAACGACACGCATGGCCTTTGAATTCGGACTGATTAGGCCGGAAGAAGGCTATGTCCGTGGAGCAAGGTCGCCTACGTAGGATCTGGGATACAGTCCAACATGGAATGAAGTCGCATATGGAGATGCCAGATCAGACGCGTTGACGAATGCGATTAGCGCCTTGAGGCGGGATTGAGCCGCGCCGCTTTAATCCAAGGATTCGCCCAGAGAATATCGGAGCATGTTTGTGTAAGGATTCATTTGGCTCTTCTCTACTATTCCTCCCGGTGACAAGATTCATCTGATTCGAGGAAGCAGGGGCTACTATGATCATCGTCCATCCATACGGTACGGCGCCTCATGACCGACTCGGGATACATGTAAAGTGCAGCTTTCGATATGCTCCCAAAAGGGATTAGTCCACTTTCTCAAACGCTATTCCATTTTAGGGAAGGCGCACTTGTATTTTCTCTACTCGTACATCAGTTTCAACTTGAACTTGAACATGTTCCAAACTTCCAACTTGCACTTGTGAAAATTGACATATGTAATATGTTCACGCGCGCAACAACATTACGCGTACGGATGAACGGTGATATGAATGTGCAGCGATTCCTCACGATGTCTATATTATGTCCTGCAACAAGTTCCTCGACCCGGCCCAAGTCCAGAGTCCAACACTGCTAACCCAAGCACGCGCTCGCGTACCACGCACATACTGACGAGCCCATACCCAAAACCTTACTACTCAAGACCACCAACCTACACACAAGTACTAGCAGTAGTACTAGCTATATGTGAGTCAACCCTCCAGCTCCCAGCATCCGATCACACACACCCCTCTTCGCAATGAGCACACCCCACCACGACAACCACTCTTAAAATGATGACCACAAGAACCACACGGCATTAGGAAGAGCCGGAAAAGGAACCGCATTCACCTCCCCCCTCACACCAAGCACAAAATCCCGATACGATGTTTAGGGGAACGGGGAAACAACTTACCGGCAGCATCGTCAAATGTTGTCCGTTGTTCTCCCCCTCTCTATTCAAAGTATCAACGGGAGAATCCTTCGGTTCGTGAGGGTAGGGCGGGTTTGCGCATTCGCTGCTTAGAATTGGCTTCTTCTGATAACGAGTACCTTTGCGAAGGGGAGATCTTTTGCTCTTTCCCCCATCTCTCTCTCTCACTCTTTTTTCTCATCACGCCTTTTTCCTTCTACAATTTGGTGGAGGGGGCAGAGGAGAGGTGACAAAGGATACATAATCCTGAAATCGTCCTCTCTCTTCCTTCCTTCACCATCTTTGATCGAGTTACGAGCCCAATGCTAACGGTGAGGATTCCGTTCTTCTAGGATACCCTTCAGACGACGCTTGCGGGAGGGATGTCATTATCAGGTGAGGTTTCTTCGACATTCAAGTCAATCGGCGAGGTGTACAAGAACACCAACGACGTGTTGTTTACCTTGCTTGGATGGATAGTTTATCTGCGAGAAGAAGACATGAAATGGAGGAGTGCTTGTCAAATCAATTCTGCTGGAATATGTCACGCTATCTCTCGCGCGCCCGCTCGCTCGCTCGGTCTCTGTCCCCAATCTATGTTCCGCATAAATACAGAATCTTTATCATCACTCTTCTCCTCCCGCTGTCGCTTGGAAAGGCATTACTTTTGAGGGGCTTAGTCTCCAGAGACAAGGCGAGAAAGCCACATAGACTTTTTGCGCAAGGTCGGACCCAATAACGGGAACCAAGTCATGGAAAACGAGTCCCCATATACTTTTCTCTATTCACACAATGTGTCTCATCAAGCTAAATAGAATAATCGGGTTCACATAAAAGTATTCGCTTCCCCATCATCATCGTCATCATCAACCCTGATGCACCTTCTTCAAGCGATTCCCACCCTCGTAGAGCCCGCGATCAATAGCGGCCGCGACGGTCAAAGTGCCACCGACGACGGCACAGACGCCCGTCAAAAAGTTGGCGAATGTCTTGGGCCGGGCCTCGCGGTTGATGACCTTCATGGGCGAGATGTCGTAGGAGAAGAAGACGCCCGGGATGCCGCCGTGGGCGTGCAGACGCTCCTTGTGGCCCTCGGCCGCGTCGGTGCCGCCGCCCAGGGACCGCTTGTGCGAGGTCACGCTGTACTGGTGCGTCTCGATGGATCCCTCTCTGCCCGCGCCTTTGCCCTGCATGCCCAGCGGGATCAGGTCCGCCAGGCTGGAGTGCTGCTTTGTCGAGCGGTCCTCGTCCCATCCTAGGGGTAGGTAGCTCGTCGACACCACCTTGATGAAGTACATGTAGTTGAACCCGGCCTGGTCCGTCTCCTGTCTGTGGTTGTCCAGCGGGTTCGCATGGTGGTGGTCGCTCCACTTGGACTCGAGGCCCTCGCCGGCCAGCTGCGGTCCGAAGCGGAGCGAATGGATCTCGTGGGTGAAGGTGTGGCCGCCCTCGACCGGGGTGTCGAAGAAGTTGATCAGGTCGTGCACGTGCATGTTGCCGTTGCTGAAACTGCGCCCCGGTGCGATGTGGAAGTTGCCCACGACCTTGTTGACGCGGATGACGCCCTCGATGCGACACCCCTCGTGTCTCTGCGCGTCCAGCCTCTCTCCATATCCTTCTCGCTCGCACTGCTCGACCCCCTCTCCCCGGCCGAACGCCCAGCTGACCGCGGCGTACGCCTCTCTCACTTCTTCGCAGGTATTACAGCAGCCGGGCTTCTTCGCATTCGGAGGCGCCTGTGCGGAATAGCAGGAACCGCAATAGTTGGGATCGAGATGGGTGGCCCCATCCTGCTGGTTGAGCACGAGCGCGGTGGTGTCGATTTCCTTCGACCCGTCGGCCACAGACGAGAGTCGCACTTTGCTCACGCCGTGCACGACGCCGGATTGGATCTCACCGGACACGTCCATCACGTCGAGCGTGAGCAATTCGCACGGTATCCGGGGGAATGACATGTTGAGATGGATCTCCATCTTCTCTCCTGCGCAAGAACCGTCAGCTTTTCCACTTTTCTCCAACGAGTCGATGAGAGACAAGGCCCTGCATACCTCTTCCCTTGTCCACAATCAACTCCGGCTGCACCAGGATTTTTCTGTATTCCCACCATTCGCCGAGGACAAGATAGAAAATGATCAAGATGGATGCGATCGTCACGATCCCACCGGAGGTCGTCCGCACCCGCGCATCCTCGACCGTCTTGGTGAAAGCATCGAGCTGCGTAAACCGTTTCTTCAACGCCATCTTGCGTGCAGTCCCGCTGGCTTTGAAACTGGGTTGATGTCGCGAGGTTTCGCAGGTAAGGTAGACAGGGGCGGAGGTTCAGGGCGCAGGGAGACTGTGCATGGGAAGGGAATGCCAACGACGACACAAGCTCTAACGAAACTCGAACTATAACACGTGAGAAGTGGTCATGTCATATGAGGAAATAAGTGACATGTCATTGCCTCAATGTCACTATCCTGGCGAACGAAAGGGTAGGAAGTAGTCAACGGTAAATAATGCAAGTACTGTAGTAGTGGCCAGCATGTTCCGTTCCCATTGCTGAGTCCCCAAAAGTTCCTCCGCAAGGGGCGAGACGTGTATGGTCAATTCACGCCACTTGGCGCACCGGACCGGCTTCGGCACTCTGCACACCGGGGTCGAAAACAGTCCAGATACGCTGTGGACGAGTACTAGGCATGGTCGAAAGGAAACGAAGAGAATCAGAGCTGAACAATGGAGGATTTTGGAATTATCTGTATTGGACCAAAGCAACGATCTTGCGCTACGGAGTACAGAAGACTGTAGCCAGGAATACTCTCTGGTGTAGACTGCCCGGCATGGAGCCCTTCCACCCCTTTTTTGTCCTGCATTCCGCCAGTCTTTGGTACCATGTCACTCATTGCCGGGATATCGCTGAAGAAAAGGCAAGGCAAGAGAACTCAGTCTGACACCGGACGCCATTAAAAGATGATACAGAGACAAGCTCGGAAGGTGACAGATCTTGTCAATGACACCATCTATTAGGGAGTAATCTAGTCGACCTCCTCCATGGCGCTCTCACCAGTGGCCTCAGCCGCAGGAGCAGCCTCCTCCTCGGCCTTCTCCTCGGAAGTCTCGGCCTCCTCGTCGACGTTCAGGCCGAGAGAGACCAGCTTGTGGATGCGCTCGGCGAAGCCAGCTGGCTCCTCGATGGTGAAGCCGGAGACAAGCAGCGAGGTCTCGAAGAGGAGCTGGGTGATCGACTTGACAGTGCGGTCGTTCTCACCATCGGTCTCGACCTTCTTCTTGAGCTCGCGGATGATGGGAGACTTGGGCGAGATTTCGAAAGTCTTCTTGGAGGACATGTACGAGGACATGGAGGTGTCACGAAGAGCCTGGGCCTTCATGATACGCTCCATGTTCGCAGACCAACCGAATTGGCCAGTGCGGATGGCGCAAGGGGAGCCGATCAGCTTGTGAGAGACGACGACCTTCTCGACCTTGTCTCCAAGGACGTTCTTGAGGCTCTTGGCAAGTCCCTCGAACTCCTTCTCCTCTTGCTCACGCTCCTTCTTCTCCTCCTCGGTCTCCTCAAGCTCGAAGTCCTTGGTGATGTCGACAAGCTTCTTGCCATCAAACTCCTTGAGCTGGGTCATGGCATACTCGTCAATGGGGTCAACCAAGAACAAGACCTCGAAGTTCTTCTCCTTGAGCGAGTCGAGGAAAGGAGACTTCTGCACGGCCTTGAGGGATTCACCAGTGATGTAGTAGATCTGCTTCTGGTGCTCTTGCATGCGGGTGATGTAGTCGGTGAGAGAGGTGACTTCCTCGCCGGACTTGGTCGAGTTGAAGCGGAGGAGCTTGGCCAGGGATTGACGGTTCTGCGAATCCTCGTGGATGCCGAGCTTGATGTTCTTGCTGAAGGCAGAGTAGAACTTGTCGAATTGCTCGCGGTCCTCGGCGATCTCGTTGAAGAGCTCGAGGGTCTTCTTGACAATGTTCTTCTTGATGACCTTCATGATCTTGTTCTGCTGAAGAGTCTCGCGAGACAAGTTGAGAGGGAGATCTTCCGAGTCGACGACACCCTTGACGAAGCCGAGCCACTCAGGGATCAAGTCAGTCGCATCGTCAGTGATGAACACACGGCGGACGTAAAGCTTGATGTTGTTCTTGGTCTTCTTGGTCTCGAAGAGATCGAAAGGAGCGCGCTTGGGAACGAAGAGGATGGCTCGGAATTCGAGCTGACCCTCGACGGAGAAGTGCTTGACAGCCAAATGGTCCTCCCAGTCGTTGGAGAGCGACTTGTAGAAGGAAGCATACTCCTCCTGGGTGATGTCGGAGGGGTTGCGAGTCCAGATGGGCTTGGTCTTGTTCAGCTCTTCTTCCTCGATCTTGGACTCCTTGACCTTCTTGGTCTTGGGCTTCTTCTCCTTGTCTTCCTCCTCATCGTCGACCTCTTCGATCTTGGCCTTCTTCTCCTCATCTTCCTCGACCTCTTCGGCATCCTCATCGGGGACCTCCTTCTCGGTCTCCTTCAGGACGTGGAGGTAGATGGGGTATGAGATGAACTCGGAGTGCTTCTTGACAACCTCCTTGACCTTGGACTCGTTCAAGTAGTCGGTCTGTTCATCCTTGAGGTGCAGGATGATCTTGGTGCCACGGCCGAGCTGCTCGCCCTCGGTGTCGTGGGTGATGGTGAAGGTACCACCTGCGCTGGACTCCCAGACGTATTGCTCGTCATCGTTGTTCTTGGAGATGACGGTGACCTTGTCAGCCACAAGGTAGGCAGAGTAGAAGCCGACACCGAATTGACCGATCATGGAAATGTCGGCACCGGCGGTCAAGGCCTCCATGAACTGTTTGGTGCCAGACCGGGCGATCGTACCCAGGTTGTTGACGAGATCCTGCAAACAAACAAGTTAGCATCAGGCTGAACTTCGGCAGCGGCGGAAATCAAGGCAACTTACAGCTTTGGTCATGCCAATACCGGTATCGCGGATGGTCAGCGTCTTGTTCTCCTTGTCTGGGATGATGTCGATTCGGAGGTCTTTGCCAGAGTCCAGCTTGCTGGGGTCTGAGAGAGCCTCATATCGGATCTTGTCCAAGGCATCGGAGGCGTTGGAGATGAGTTCTCGCAGGAAGATCTCTTTGTTGGAGTAGACGGTATTGATGATAAGAGAGAGGAGCTGAGAGATCTCAGCCTGGAACTCGAAAGATTCGCTCGACATGATGGCGGTGATTGTAGAGGAATTAGATCTGAGACGGGGGTAAGGTCAGCAGATGAATATATAAGCTTAAACGCAGGCAGCAACAAGGTGCCAAGTTGACAACAATGCAGCAAGAGGGACAAATTCAACTTACAGGAAGGTTTTTATGGGAGGGAGAGCACGACAGGAAGAAGAATTCCACGGTTGGACGGTTGAAGCAGAAAAAGGATGGCTCGGGGTTCTGGCTCTGAACTTTTGAGACCGCAGAATGAAATAGAAAGAAATAGAGGTGCGGAGGCAGCAGCAGCGGTGGGTCATGCACCGACTGGCCGAAGGTCTTGGCGGAGACCACGTCCTCCTCGCAGCTTCTCGAACGATCCCTGCCAGTCGCCAGTTGCCAGCTGGGAGCTGTGAACTCGTAGCTCTGGCGATGTCACATGTTACCGTGTCACTCCCACATTATTGGCTCCAGCTCACGCTCAGTGAATACACGGTGACACTACAAACTACAAACAGCGTGCAGCCAGGCCACCGATATCTCTACCAGTGTGGTTCTCTTTCAACATGACATATTCCTCCACGTCTCACCTTGTCGTTCGATACATTTTCCATCACCAGTTCAATCATTTGAATCTATCTATTCACTTTACGGAGTAGTACGTGACAGTCCTTGCGAGTATGTACTGTATGTCTCTGGCTGGTGCCTGAGGTGAGGCGCCTACTAATCCAGGGGGCGGGCGCCCTGTTCCCCAGTGACGCACGACCGGGGTACGATGCCACACCCAAACCGTGACGACGGTGAAACAGTACAATATCAATCATTAATGATATAATCACCAGCACTTATTGCTTACGCATAACCTCTGATGCATTGAGTACTCCGCACTTAACAGTCATCCCATTTCCACATGGGAATTGGGAGCCTATTCAATAACTCAAAAATCACATCAACCTCGCAAAAGGGAAGGGGCTCAGCCTTGCCCACGAACAAAGGCATACTCGAGCACATGGGTCCCATACCCTGACACGAACACCGACCAGACCAAGGCAAGAACACAGCAGTTGGATTGTATATTTTCATTTCTTTTTCTAACGTGCTGTACTGTACAACGCACGAAGCCTTGCAGGGTGGAACATCCACAACCATGGCAAGCTGGACTATAATGTAGATGATTGGGCAACACAACTGTCTATCAGTTCTGGAGACATGGCCAGAAAATTTCTCCCGCCTGTCTTTATATTCATCCAACGTGAAAAATTCCGCCCTCGGTGCCTCTGGTGTACCTCTCGTTGCGGTCTGAAGAGTCATGAAACCATCGCGCCATAAATCCATTACGTCTCGAAAGATCAGATCCAAAACATACCGTCCGTCTATTCCTCGTTCGTTGAAGTCTGACTCTCCGCGCTGCTGCCTCTCTCCCCGTCGGCAATTTTCTTCTCGGCTGCTTCCAGCTTTTCTTGCGTTTCTTTTAGTTCGACCTGGAGACTCTTGATGTAGGCAATGGCCATTTCAACCGTGCTAGCCTTGCTCGCGCCTTGACCCGCGGCCGACGCTTTGCCGTCCGCGTCGTCGTTGTCGTTGGGCGCCGGGGTCGCCGCAGGAGTTGCGCCCGTCGACGGGCGCTCCTTCTTGGCATTGGTGGCCAGAATGGAAGGCGGAAGCAGCGCCTCGATCTCCTTGAGAGCGAGGTTGATTCGATTGCGCCGGCCTTGCTCAGCAATCTTGTGTGACGTACGCTTCGAGGTCAGGTTTTCCGCCAGGGTCTCGGGGTACGAGACTCCAGGCAGGTGGGTGCCCTCCAAGATATTCTGATAGTTGGATTTCGAGGCCAGGTAGAGCGCACTGGTTTCAGCCGACAGATGCGAGATGCCCGGACCTGTGGCCGTCAGCGATCCTCCATGTGTACCGCGACTGATGTGACACTTACCGGTCGCAGGGGCGAGCGGGGTGATATTGGGAGAAATCTTGGGCCGTAATGCGGGAGAGATGGTGGCCGAGGAGGTGCTCTGTCTCTTCTTGCCCGCACGGCCAGCTCCACGGTTTTCGATCCTGCCGGGCTTGGCAAATGTCTCTTGCGACGGTGCTCGAGCCAGCTGAGCACGAGGTGTGCTGGCAGCACTCAACTTGGCCGATTTTGCCGACAGACTTGGCGTGTTCTCGCCGTCTTCAGGGCTCTTGCTCGTGTCCAGAGTCGCCAGAGTCGGGATTGGCGCCGAAGCGACGGCGTCCGGCAACATGATGTCTTCCATGGGTTCGTCGACAAGTGTACGAGAGCCGTGCTGTTCAATTTGCCTTGCGGACATGGACTGGTTGGTCGGCATCCGCATCAGGGTTGCGGGAGTGACTGGGTTGCTGGATGACGCATTCTGAGCCATAGCCATGGGCTGGGGAGATCTGCCCGGTTGGGGGATGGGAGGGGGTCTCATCGCAGCCTCGGACAATGCCTCGGGAGACACTGAATCGTCACTGCCATGGAGGCCGGCGCTGTTGGGAGCAGAGGGATGGAGCTTCGAACCCTGAGCGCCTTGTGGAAGCATACTTCTGATTTTATCCATAGGCAAAGAAGTCAGCGATGGATGTCGGCGGCGCGGATGAGGCTTCATGGCGGGGGATTGCTTGACGCTCCGCGCAGATGTGTGTCCTGAGTTGCTGCCTCTGCGCCGTGGTCGCTTTGTCCCTGCCACCGAGGGCTTTCCGGGGTCGGCATTCAAATCGATCGGTGAGGCGGTGGTACCGGTCCCGCCGAACGCGTTTTGCGCTTCAATGGCGGGCGACGTCAACGGGCTGAAGAATTCGTCCGCCAGGCCGTAATCAGACAGGGTAAAGCCACCATCCATGGGGGTTTGCGCCGGAGAGACGAGCGGGGTGAAGGACACCTAGATATTGTCAGTCGAATCAAGAGACCAGAGACCGGGGTGGGTGTATTCTCATACCTGTTGGTGGTCGAAGAGGATCTGTCCATTGCTGCCCATCTGATGCGCATATTTTGAAGCATGCATTTCGGCACTCACAGGCGTCGGGGGAACGTGGTACTGCTGCGGCATTTGCATTTGCTGGTATTGCTGATATTGGCCGTATTGTGGAGTGGGCGGCATGGGGTTGCGATAAGACATGGGATCATTGCCGGAGGGGTTGTTCATGTTCATCTGCTCGGGGCCATTGTAGGAGAGGTCGTTGGCATTGTTTCCAAAGCCCAGGCGGCCCATGGGAGTGTCGAGACCGGAGTGCCCATTGTTCATGGCCGTGAACTGTTGGAAGTCGCTATCGAGATCGAGGAATTTGGTGAAGTCCTCGTCGCCCACCCCAGCAACCATGTGGTCATCCTGCATAGTCCCGGCCCAGACGCCATTCTGGTCCTGCTCTTGAGTCATTCTGTCGTGGAGGGAGCAGGGGGTGGAAGAAGCCCGCAGGTGGGCTGCGGATGGAGGTAGGCGTCGTCAGAGGGGGTTCATCTCTACGCCAGGGAGATGGGAAGCGCAGCTCTCGATCGAGCTGGAAGAGCAGCGACAGCGACAGCGAGGTCGAGAGGAGTGAGGTTTCGATGCAGCCTCGTGGGAGGACGAATGGAAGAGGCGGGTGGCTGCTGGACGTGTGCAGAAAGGGCAAAATTCGAGGTTGACGATGGGCGGCAGCGGCAGATGGCAGATGATACTGCCCAGGTGGGCTCTACCAGGCCGTGGCTCGGTTCGACTTTTCGAGGTGGGCTGGCGGGCAGGCGGGCAGCGAGCGAGTCGCCTTCGCTGCTTCCACCGGCGGGGTGTTGCGCTTTGGGGATGGCGTGCCAGGCGTGGGTTTGGTCCAACTTGACAGTCGGTTCTCAGTTTAGACGTGCAGTAGGCCGATAATGGCGTGGGCTGAGACCAGGGGGCCTGCCCTGGGCCCGTGTGCCAGAAGTGGGAGAGTGCCACTGTGCCAGAGCGTCAGGGAGTCAGGGTGGGTGTTGGGCCAGTGGGCGGGCGCACTGTGCAGTGTCGGACATCTACGAGAAGGATCCGGCCTTGGGGCGGGCATCTTTCCAGGGCTCGACGCCCGTTCGCCCTCATCTCTGACCTCAGGCTCGAATGACTCAGGGAGGGTCAGATGCCGTGAATTGCAGTACCACGACACTCGTATATCAGGCGCTGGACCTGCTCAGTTGATCCGGTGATCATCAGGTGCATAATCAAGGTCGAGCAGAACTAAAAGACAGAGGAAGCCTCGAAACGAGGTTTGCTAACACTTATACTCTGGTACCACCGACGACCTACCTTTTCTGGTAGGTACCTTAAGATAGGTTACAGAATACCAAGTGGTGCGGCTATGGATCGGATAGGCACCGCATACTAGTACGGAGTAGTACTCCAAGGCACAGTCCTGAGAGTCCTGACTCCGTACTCGGGTGACTCCTCAGCAACGCTCACGAACCAGAAACACGAGGAGCGGACGGACAATGGACTTCGCTTCTCGGAAACGGAGATGGGGTACTCCTTCGGACCACATACTGTACTCGTACTCTAGAACAAAAGCTCAGGTACTAACAGCCAGTGTCAGTACCGCCTCCCGCTGGTCCGTGAAGATGAGTTGAGTTGAAGCCCAGCCAGATTACGCCTGAAGGGGCAGCGCGAGAGAACGCATGAGAAGCCTGGAAGATGGTGCTTAGGCGCTAGACGGGGAGGAATCGGAATTGCTTCAGGTGTAAAAGGTACAGAGTCTGGGTGGGCCGGTGACACTCTAAAGGAGGGTCGGGACTTCGGAGGGCCAACAACTTGCAAGGTTGGTGGGTGCAGGTGCCACCTCCCAAGTGCAAGGCATCCCGGAAGGTGCAGCGGGGCGTTCCCGAAGACAAAAAGTTACCATTTTACCCGTAGTACTCCGTTCTCCGTTTAAAGTACTCGAGCTCGCGGCACGACTGGTGGGAGCCCACGGCAGCGGGTGAAGTGAGACGAAAAATTTCTCGGACCTGGAGCCACCAGCCTGGAGGCCTGGCTATCCACATTCGCCTTTTACCAAATTATTCCATTTACAACATCCAAAGGACTCAGAGGTCAAGACTCGAGAATCAGTGATAACGATCGATCAATCTGAGCAAAGAGCTTCTAAGTTCTCGATGCCAGATGGCCGAAGCGGTCGAAGTGGCCAAGCCCATAGTTCATCGTTCGATCGGCATGGCCATCTCGTCTCAAAGGCAGATATGATCATCTGTAGATGCTTTCATGCACTGTCACATCTTGTCTCCCAAAGCGATTGGCCGCGTTGACCTCTATCAATCTCACCCTTTGCCCTCGCACTACAAGTACGAGTAGTCTTGCCCGCGATCGCGCCACTAGTAATCAGGGTTGTCACGCCCAGGCTCACGAGTCAAGAGTCACACAGTTCCGCGGAGACAAAAGCGCCGTCAGACACGCACAAGTTGGAACCCCCAGTGTTAGAATTAAGGAGGCTCGGGTAAGGTTTTCGATAAGTACGAGGGAGGAAGGGTCACGCGGACGCCGTTAAAATAGCATGTCAGACCAATTCACTTTATCCAGCTACACTGACTCATGCTGCTTGGTCTCTCTCCCCCCCAAGGTGTTACAGACCCTAACTAAAGCCAATGCAAGGCGAGGGGGGTATAACACACTGAGTTACATACCAGGTAGACCAGACACTGATAATACTGTGAAAGCTGAAGAGCTCTAGAAACTGACGGTGACTAGAATTTGAGGCAGCCACCAGTCCCATAACACGAAATGAGGTGAAAGGTCACGTGGTCAATGTCAGTCAACCTTAGCAAACACCTGTCTGTGCTCTTTCTCTTCAATAGTACAATTTTTGCCTCTCCCTCTTTTGGCATCGAAAGTCAAGACAACGATCTTCGCTTTCAATAATCGCCCACTTTGATTGGATTTCAATTTACCTCTCCGTTGATTGATCTCGCTATTAGCCACTATTCCACATACACCCTAGTGAGTCACCCCCAACTACATAGCTTACTCGTAGTTACCTGTGAGGACTACTGGACCTGACGCACGATGACACTCGCAGAAGCAACAAGAGACGATGAACTCTGGGGTTATCTTCGAGGTCACCCCAGCTACTTCCTACTCTGGCCAACATGTCCAGGCCCAAGGCATTCATCAAGCAGTCTAAGGCCAAGAAGAAGGCCGAACAAGTAAGCTGGAGCCCATCCACCCTCCTCAAAAGGGAGTCCAAGCTGACAACATTCCCGCTCAGACCCTAGACACCGCCGATGACTTTCTCGCCGGTGAGTGTGACAGGACTCGTCAATTGTGAAGCAGCGCAGTTGCTCACGTGCTATTAGCCGGCGTCGATTTCGAAGAGGCAGCCGGGAAATGGAGAGCCGGAGATGGTGTGAAGTCCATGCGCTTCTTCTCTCGGGCCATCGAGGTCTATGAGCAGGGGTTGCAGAGGTTTCCATCCAGTCTCGACCTGACCTATAACAAGTTTGTGGCATCTCCTTCTTGGTTGACGAGCTGGCACGGCCTCGAGCAAGGCTGATCGAGTCGATAGGGCGAGAGTTCTGCTGGAAATCGCAACCCATCCTCTTCTTACGAAGCACTTGCAAAGCCCGCTTCTCGATGTCTTGCAGCAGGCCCTCGAGGCGCACCGCTCTGCTCTCGCCCTGGACCAGGACAACCCTGACACTCTCTTCAACACTGCTCAGGTTTTGACAACCATCGCCGAGGTATACGCCAAGGACCCCAACCATGCGGACCAAGATGCCCTGCAGCCCCTTGAGCAAGCACTGGAGCTTCAAAACCGATGCCTGGGCATTCAAGAGCTCAAACTCGAGGAATCTATTCGGCAGCATAGTGAAGCAGCCGTCCAAACGACGTCAGAAGGATCGAGCCAAGCAATTGCCGAAGCCGACGTCGAGAAATCCGATGACAGCAATGGCCAATCGGCAAGCAATGTCGAAGACCAGTGGTTCTCCATTGTAGAGCCAGTGACAAAGGATACACTCATCGAGACCATCCTCGCCGAGCTGGGGACGCTGACGACTCTTTGCAGTATTTTGGGCTCTGCGGCAGCCTCGTCCTCAGCCCCCAGTCTAAGCTGGATCGAGGACTTTTCCTCCACCCTGATCAAGACCAAACTGCCATTTCTTCTTGAAGACGCCCCAGCCGAGAGGGTGCAAGAAGTCGCGCTGGCAAGGGCTAATTTTGTCTCATCTCTGCTCGAGGCGGGATACCAGTTAGGTTCAATTGACTCTGACACATACAAGCGCGAGCGAGATGAGGCTTTCCGGGTACCGGAACTGGATCTGGAACGGAATTTTGCGGCGCTTCTGGCCAACGCCAGTAGCCTTGTTTCCTTCAACGCTGCTGTGGCGGATTCAGATCCATCAATGGCCCCATCCAAGGCAGTTCAGAGGTGGAATGCCCTCTCTGCGGCCATGACAAATATGGCCACGGCATCTAAGATATCAGGCCCTGTTCCCGAAGACATCGCCGAGACGCACTTCGTCCGTGGGAATTGTTCCCTCTTGCAGTATCAACTGGGACAGCCGCCGGTATTGTACCAACCGGCCTCCGCCAACGCAGCTCAGCTACTGAAAAACGCGGACACGTTCTTCCGCAATGCCAGCAAACTCTATCAAGAACCCGAGCAGAAAGCCGCCGCTCAAATCCGGGCCGCAGTCTCTCAAGGTTTACAGTCGGGTACCGCCATTGAGTTGACCGTGCTTCAGCTGACCCAGGAGAGAGGTAGAGACTGGGTTCAAAACCAGATTGATGATATGGTTGATGATGGGCTCATTCCGCCACAAACAGACAGAGCTTAAGTCAATCGAATTTTCCGTCTTCTTTTCCTGTCCGACGTTTCGAAGAGATCGCCATCCACCGGAAATGCGAATGTTGAAAATCAAGTTGAAAAAGCCGAGCCGCATGTTCGACTTGTTTTTACTGTAGCATCCTTTGTCACGCAATTCCTTCCGCGAGGACGCCTAGGCATGAAGTGAAACCAAGTCGCTCGGGTGCGGTCAGTTTGAGGAGGTGCGGCAGAACCATCGCAGCGGAAGGTTTTCTTCACTCGCACGCGTCCATCTAACTGTCCTGTTGAATGCGATGTACAACCCTGCTCCTCAAGCGCGATCGTCCATCACCACCATGGACCAGACGCCTACCCAACCGCCGCGTACTGGTGGTCAAGACCGACGAATCTCGTTCTACAAAGATGAACTGGTCGAAGTGCAGAGGCTCTACTATGAACGTCGATATAAGCAATGTATCGACCTCTGCGATCGACTCCAGCGACCAGAGGTATGTCTGCCACCTGGACTGCGAAATTCCAGCTGACGCTGACGGACGTCGTGTCAGATCCACGCCATTCATCAAGCGTTCCTCCTGTTCTACCATGCCGTGTCGTACGAATCCATGGGCCTCCTCGCTCACAACTTTTCGAACCGCAAAGTCGAATTTCTCGACTCGGCCAAGCAAAGTTTCAGTCTGGCTCTTGGATGCCTGCCGTTGCCCTTCGTCTCCACGGAGAGCGGAATGTATCAGCAAGAGGAAAATTCTCCTGTTATCCTTTCATTTGCCGTTCCGTGCCCGAGCCAATCGAGAATAAAACAGGATGCGGCCTCTGATGCACCGGAAGATACAATCTTTCCGAGATCGGTCTCATCCAGCAGCTTTTACTCGACAGAAAGCGCCATTGTGGACGCAAAGAGAGATACACCACCCCCTCCTTGTACTCCACCTGACCGGAAAGAAAGCCCACAACAAAGCCCAGTGGGAACACGACTTACACCGGCAACGCATAAAAGTCGTCTCAGTCAAAGCCTGAGCCTTACTCACGTCCTGGAAGACGAACTGGTTCCGTCACCATTATTCAGCCGAGCGCCGAAACAGATCCAGATGGATGGCGCAGGTGACAACGACACCTCCAAGCCCTTGCCTCCCCTCCCCTTCAACCATCGCTCCAGCTTCACGATTCAGGGCGGCCGTGTCGTCCAGGACCCCCCGCTACGCAAGACTGCCGTCCAGACGCTGATCGCCCGGTACGAAGGGATCCTCCCACTGCCTCCATCTCCATCTCCACAGACACCATCATCCTCGCCGTTGACCCGAAGGCAGTGCGAAGACTGCACGATGAGCCTCTTCTCCTCCTCATCGCCATCGCCATCGCCGTCATCAGCGACCCCACGATTCCAAATGATCCGCGACGCATTCAGCCCAGACCCGCGCAACGCCCACCTGGAAGCCTACCTCTCTTCGACACAGTTGGCCCGCTTCAACGCCGCCCTAGCCGCCTCCCGCTCCAACCTGCGCAAGCACGTCGCCGACGTGGATCGGGAAATCGATCGCGTGCAGAAGATCCAGACAGACCGCACTGCGGCCAAGGCACTGACGAAGAATCGATTCGCTAGCTTTTGGTCCTTTGATATGGCTACTGCGAGTGCGAGTGCGTCTGGCTCTTCGTCCAGGAGTACTAATAAACCAAGGGCCACGAGGTCGAAAATCTCGAGCCGCGCCGCTGACAACGGAGATCCAGCGGTCGGAGGGGGAACGGGAACGGGAAGGAGGGAGAGGATCGAGAAGTTGAGGCGCGAGGGCTGGAAGGTCTACGAAGGAGAAGCACGGGTTCAAGGGCGTCAAGTGGTACGATGATCTGCGGAGGAGCGTCGAAGTCGAAGCATCAGAGGGGCCAGTCTAGAGTGAGTACTCAGAGTCTACACTACTACTTGTACCAGGTAGATAGTGTCGCGGTTCACATGCGTCACGTGGCTGTCTGGAGGTAGTGGCAGAGGGTAGATTGAAATGATAACGGACAGTTTACCAGGCACGATGCAATGGAATGTTGATCTGTGAAGGAGAATGGATTCTGTATCTTTGTATTACTGCATGTGCAGGACCTCCAGCTAAGCCTCATGCTCCATTGCCCCAGCGCCGCCATGACATTGGAAAGATGAACTTGTTCAGCCAGGGTCCACGAGTAGAGAAAATGGCGTTTGTCAGGATTGATTGGATTCACTGGCTGGGTGCATTCTCTATGCCCCGATTCCTTTCCCATCCTTAGGGAACCTTCCATACATCTTGTCAACTTAACAACCCTCAAGTTAATTCAATCTGGTTCTCCATCTCAAACTGCTCCTCCTCATCCAACGCAAGAATTGAGAGACAAAAATAGCATCATCACTTCGTCACACGGCCATCGCCATCGCCATCGCCATCGCCATCAAGTCGATATTCTCGACACCTCCATCTTTTTTTCGGTGGGTTTAAGACGGGTGGAGTAGTGAAAAGGAAACAAACAAAGAGTCCTTGAGGACAGTAAAATATACACAGCGTCCGGTGGATGCTGGATCTGAGGACCCGGTCCGCTAGAGTGATCTCCATCTGAGGAAACCACTGGCCAGTCTAATCCCTCTAATTGCTCATGTCGTAATCAATGAAATCACTGTCGTTCCATGCGGCATCGAACATTGGATCATTGTCGAGAGACGCGAACGCCTCCGGCCCGCCAGGGAACAACGTCGCGGTAGCAGCAGCCGGGTTGGAGAATGCGCTGCTGCTCTCACCCGCAAAGAGTGAGAAGTCGTTCTGTGGAAAGTCCGAGTCCGGGTCCATGAAAGACGCGTCGCCGAACGAGTGTTTGGATGGTCCAGCAAGCATCGGAGAATTGTCCGAAATGGATGGATTGCGCGAGTGAGGTTGGAAGTAGGAATCGGGAGTGGGCAGTCCTTGATTCCAGGTGGTGGGATTGGTGCAATCCAAAGAAAGATCCATCGAGCCGTTGTACGGAGATGGCTCGGTGATGTTGCTGTATGTGGGTGTAATCGGCGTGGTCATCAGATTGGGATATGCCTGAGCGGGCTGGTAGGACGACTGGAACGGAGTGTTGAAGTCGAAATCGTCTCCCATCTGATTAAACTGAACCGGTGGCGTGGCCCTTGGGAAGATTGGATTCGAGTACGTGACGGGAGTTGGATTGAATGTGTCAAAGGCATTGGCAGACTGCTCGAAAGGTGTCATCGAAGTGCTGCCTGGGACACTGCCCGAAAGGCCACCTCCAATGCTTCCGGCGATGGAGCTCGTGTCATCCCAGGTTCTGGTAGAGACAGCCGGGCTGGGCGAGTAGTCCATGCTGGGAGTCCGAGGAGTTTGGGCCGGGGTCATCCTGGTGGGGCCTGCCTTGTCTTTGCCTTTGGCACGCTCATAATTCCAGCCATGCTTCTTCTCCTGATGTTGTTTGCAGTTGCTCTCACGCTTGGTTCTGAATTCACAGAATTCACACTTGTAAAACACTGGGTTTTTGGAGTGCTTGTCATTGTAATGACGTTCACGCTCCTTTTCCGTGGGAAGACCAAGCGAGTGGTACTTGCAGCTTTCTTCGGGACACTTGAAGGGACGAGAATGTGTCTTCTCGTGCTTCGCCAGATCACACTTTCGGTTGAAGACCTTGTCGCAAGTTGGGTCCCGGCATTTCATCTCGACGATTTCGGGGATGTAGCCCTTCTTTCTGCGAGCCATCGATCGGAGGACATCTTCATCCAAATCCCCACTGCTCTGCCTCTTGATGCCAGGCGTGGGGACATAGGGCTGGCCAGTGCGGAGGGAATATCCCTTGCCGTTCTTCCAGCGGACGAGCTCAGCTTCAGCTCCGGTGGCCCCGAGGCCGCCTTCGAGGGTAACCTCATCGTCAATAGAGAAGGCCATGTCGTCGTCTTCTTCCTCAGCAGAACCGGCCTGCTGATCGCGGCTGGATGAGCCGATATGGGAGGCCAGTCGGTTGACTTGTTGAACCAAGTCGAGGAAATAACCGTTATCGTATGGACGATCGGCGGCACGTCGTTGTTCTGATTCAGAGAGGTGTTGATAGGTGTCGACGACGAGCTGGATGGTGAATTCACCAAAGACGCGATACAGATGCCGGGAGACGGCAAGAGTCTTGTCGAGAACGTCAGACTGAGTCAGACGTTGGGAAGCGAGAGTGCTTACCAAGGGTTGGAAGATGAGGCTCTGTTCAAGGTCACGCAAACACCTGATGGCCTTGTTGGTCTTGGAGCCAAGGGCAGTGACAAGAGGATGAAAGTCCTCAAATCGATCCTCTTGGAGGATGGGGGTGATTATGTGTTCCTTGATCTGCTTGCGAGCGAAGGCAGTCAAGGCCGGATGACGACCGGATCGGGTTTGTGGAGGAGCGACACTTTGAGTGACGGCAGAGTGGGTGATGGTGGTTGAGCTCCTAGACGAAGGCTGACTGCCTCGCTGCCTGGTGCGTCGGGATGTCGAGTCTGTAAAGTCAGCTTCTGCGGGCGGATGGTTAACAACGTCTTCACACATCAACACGGCGCGGGCAATCCAACCTTGAATCAAGTCTCCGACAAGACCGTCTTCTTCAGAGTTGTTTCGGACAATCTTCTCCGCTGAATCACTGATGGAGGTACCCAGTCCACTATCCTTGTTCGACAAAAGATCCAAAGCTCTTTCAAATGTCTTGGACAGGCCTTTGTCACTTGCGGGGCTGATCGAAGAACCCAGTCCTTCATCCGACGGAAGAGCAACCCGGCGAACTGTGACTTGGTGGTCAAGGTTCGGAGTCGGGCGCCGACGGCTTGATGTCTTCTTGCCTCGGGCGCCAGAGAATGTTTGCTCGAAATCGGCGATAGACTGGGCGACGTCTTCCTTCTCGGACAGCCAGCTAGTGAAGGCTGAAGGGGAGCATGTTGGAGAGCGTTTGGTCAGATGAGGAATGCTGAGGACGGGATCATCCCCCGAAGATGGCGAGGATGAATGATGGAAAGTGGCGCCCTTGGACAAGGACATCTTACGAAGAAGACATTCTGATGACTCCGGCGATGCGGGTGGTGATAAAGGGAAATGTTTGGTAATGAGTCGATGGCTTCGACGATGAGCAAAGGTAGTGGGCGGAGGAGGCATGGTTGAGGAGGCCATGGTTGCTATATGAGCCTCCAACACACCGGGGAATGGTGCAGATGACACGCAGAGGTGCTAGCCTGAGGTTTGGCACGCGGCTTATTGGTTGACTTTGTGCCTTGCCAGTGGCCTATGACTCACTCGCGTCGACAGATATAATCGAGAACTGAGGATGTATGGAATGCTGTGGCCGCCCGCACTCACAATTTGGCTGAGTTCCTTGCTCTTCCTGGTATGATGGTGGTGATTGCAGGTCGGTGGATGCAGGACTAGTGCAATCGTCGCGTGTGGCCTGGTGTCGAGGTTGTTGAGTGTATGAAGGATAGAGTCTCTTGCAGGATCGAGAACATCTGTGGGAAGGGAACGACGGGAAGGCGGCGCCGGTGGGGTCGTGAGTATCCCTGCTGATCGATGGGCAGATCGATGGGCAGATCGATGGGCTGATTCGAAGGGATTGAGAAGTGCACAGGTGTTCGAAATGAGGACCGAACAGAAGTGCAATGCGACTTGAAGTGGGTTGAGTGATGAGTTGAGGTTCGAGTGAAATGAGGTAGGGTGCAATGAAGGCGATTTGGTGGAGGGA
Source organism: Exophiala alcalophila (assembly GCA_001599775.1). Classification (NCBI taxonomy): domain Eukaryota; kingdom Fungi; phylum Ascomycota; class Eurotiomycetes; order Chaetothyriales; family Herpotrichiellaceae; genus Exophiala; species Exophiala alcalophila. The sequence goes on along the minus strand of BCHY01000007.1, from coordinate 585,661 downwards.
GGTTCAGTGTCCCGGTCGAGGTACACCTGAGGCCAGCGTGGCGAGAGCTGGAAGTATGCTCTCGAGGAGCCGAGTTGCCCGGGTTGAGGAGATGGTGAAGGAGAGGGATTGAGGTGAAGGAGGAGAAGAGTCGTGATCAGATGCGAGAAGCCATGGTGATGATGAGAAAGCGATATGGCAACTTCGCTGCCTACTTTGCCAAGGGGCTAACGATTGCCTGAGCACGCCGCCCGCTACGATTGGCCGCTGCGCCACGAAGGTTTCGAGCCACTCGCTCTTTCGCTTCAGAAGTTCAGATACGTACAGATTCTCGGACTCCACGCTTTGGATTCGGCCGATTCCTGTCTCCAGGGTCCGAGACTCTATGGTACGACTGATTACTCCGTCCGTACCTACGTTTCTCTCGAGAACATCAGTTCCATCCTTCTCATCCTGGTCTCTTTGCACAACAGCCCAAGATTATTCTGTCTTGCTCTAGCAGACAAAGCAATACGTATCCTGCGGGCAGCGTGCAGGGTGCAAAGCCAGAGCGACCGACGGCGAGTGATATAGAGTCGAGGGGACCTGTGCCGTTGTGCAGTGAGCACGTTCGATGACATATGCAGACGTGTGCAAAAAGCCCGCAGAGTCACGCTATCGCTTACCAAAGAATACATGACCCCACGCGGCGGACAAGCAGCCTCCAAGCACCTGCGACCAGCCTTACGCGGCTCCCGGCTCAAAGACTCTCCGTGTCCCAAAACTCAAAGAAGGTGATGCCACCGTTAGGGCCACTTCTGAGCCGGAGGTGATCGTACTCGTACACCTGAAGATTGATCGCGTCTTCGGTATCTCCCACAGATACATTCACCGATGGCGGTAGTTTAAGACGCATTGGAGAAAGACGTTCACGGAGCAGGAAATAAACTCACCTCAGATGTTGCCGTTGTCCTCGCGTCAGCGCGTGGGTGATTGCGTCACGGAGCTCCCTGGCCCCGTGGAACGCCTGAAGTTCTCTGCACTGGAGTCTGCAGCCGTGGTCGTGCCAGGCATTCACCGGTTGCCAGTTGTCCCACTTCAAGTCAATGCGCGTTCTTCCGCGAAACGCGTGGAAGACTCAAGAAAGACAGGGTGGCAAAATTCACCAAAAGGCCCTTGCGAGTCCAAACAGACGCGGTTCAGGGTGGAGCCATCTCCTCGCGCGTGATTTCGTCCGACCAAAAGCTTGACCTCTACACAGCCTCCAGGCCCAAGGCTCAAGCACTCTTTCTGCAAGTTGCTGGCCTCCCAGGCTGCAGCCTACAGGCTACAGGCTCTCGGAAACAGGGGAGAACGACTCGGAGCCAGTGGATTGCTGGAGCCTCAGGCACTCGGTGACTGCGACGAGTCATGCAGTCTGAGCCATTCCCTTCTCGAGCGTGACTCATGGCTGTGGCCCTCGCTCAAGCCGGACGCCTTCAATTCCTCCCCGTCGTATTCACAGCCAGTCAGCGTTCCTTTCCTTCCGTGATGAGTCTCACTGCTCTATCAGGAGAATCTGTCACATGATCGACTGAGCGTCCTTCCCAAGACACCTTGCGAGTGCGTACTCTACGAGGAGTTGGTGGTCCACGCGACCTTCGAACTGACTTAGGGATCGTGGAAGAGATGTTAGACGTGGACAAGCCATGTACATTACTACATATCATTCATGATTGGGGGGATTCGGAGGCGGTATCATGTTGCTACACTCGGATTCTCTTCGACAGTCCATCCCCCAATCCCCAGTATCCCCCCGTCGGAATTGTGCCCATCCATGCTCCATTTCCTGACAGGAGCACAACCGAGGTCGGTCCGATATCCAGCCTCAAACATCTCAATACCTGCCCAACCGATCATCGCCGCGTTGTCCGTGCACAGCTCGACGGGCGGGAAGACCAGATGAACGTTTCCGAATGACCGCACATCAAGCAGCCTCCTGAGATAGTAACGCAGGAAATCGTTGGCTGCAACTCCTCCACTCACGACCAAGTTGGAAATCTCGACTCCCTCCGTCCGGAGTTTCTCCAATGCAATAATTGTTCTGGAGCCGAGATGCTCGAACGCTGTGCCCAACGCCGATCGAGCCAACAGGATACGTTCCTTGTCGTCCATCAAAGCCGAATCGGTCCCACGTTTCAGCATCAGACGCTTGATCTGGCTCGCGATGCCGGAGAAGCTAAAAGCCAGCTCTCTCGTCTGTGACATTGGGGTGCTCAACTTCCAGCCATATTCATTGACAGGGTGATTCGTCTCTTCGACACGACTGCGAGGCACTGGCCAAAACGCAAAGTCTTCCGGGCTTCTGAAGGCGTATGCGGAAAGGTACTTGCCAAAGGCTGTGTCAGGCGTGCCTTGCTGCAGTTCTGCAGGTAGAATGTGACGCCCGCACTTGTCCAGCTCGTCTCCGACCGCTGTATCTGTTGCCGTAGCCAGAACCTCGTGCTCGACCAACCCTTTCGAGTAGAGGAGCATTGTATGGCCACCGCTAACCAACAGTGTCAGGAATGGGAACGCGGGTTCGAGAGCCTGCGCCGACGGAGGTCCATCTCTTCGCATCGCACTCACGAGTCTCGGAGTGAGGGCGTGGGCTTGCATGTGATGGACACCAACCATCGGGACCTGCCAGGCTGTTGCGAGTCCTTTCGCTGTGGCCAACCCAACACCAAGGTTCGCCGGCATTCCCGGCCCGCGCGTCACCGATATGAAGTCCGGCTTTTGTTTGAGAGATCCATCTTTAAGCCTTAGTCTCTTAAGCTCGGAGGACATTTCGTCCGCATTGGGGAGGAATGGCAAGGCCTTCTCGATCAGATGCGCCAGGTTTGATTGATGGCTGCTCAGGGCTTCGCTTGGTACAATACCCCCCTTGCCGGTGTTTTCCGCTGTCTTCTTCTCGTTGAAGAGCAAGTGCGCTTTCGAGGATTGCGTGTCATGGCGGGCTTTGTTTTTTGAGAGAATCGACACACAGGTGTCGTCGCAGGAGGATTCAATTGCGAGCGTCAAGAGGGAGCGCCGTGGCGCGGATGCGAGCGTGGTGCCCAAGCATCTTGTCAATAGATACCTCTTGAAAAGGCACTGGCCATGCAGCATCGACGTAAACCGAGGAATGTGATGTTTGAGCTGCCTTACAGTTCTTGTGAATGCGCTGCTGTACTTTTATCCCCCAAGAGACTCGACAAAACTCGAAGTAAAGAGCGGAGCGCACAGCCTCGTGCTAGTTTACATCGGGCTTAGACCAAAACTTGCAGCCTCGTCCTCTGGCTTTGGTGGATTGAAGTTGATCCTCTGCCTCTCGCCATCTTCAAAGAACCCATTCCACTGAAAGGTTGATCTTTTGATAAGACTCCATCTTTTCTTTTATCATGTGTCTGCCCGTGGTGAATCAGGCTATTAAGCCTCATTAGATACCATTAGCACCCTCAATCCCACAGCCTTGTTCACGACACTAAGCACTTTATGCTTCGACCTATATAGTCGATCATTAGATCTTAAACGCAATCTTAGCATCGCCTCGACAACCACTGTAGAGTCTCAGACTTCGATCTCAACCTCAACTTCCATTAGTTGAGATTAGCCCTAATTGGCATTCGTCATCTCGAACAGGAACACGGATCTTTACTTTCCTTCTTCCAGACCGAGTCCAATTTCGTTAGATGCTTGGTCTTCCCCTCTCGGACGAGAGATCTTCCTAATGCTCTTCTCAATCCAACGAAGATCACACTGTCCCCTGGAAGTTGCCCTCTGTTTCGGGATCATGCAATATTCCTGAGCTTTGATGTCAAGCCCAGTGTCGAGCTGACATCTAGCCTCAAAGCGGCCCAGGTTACATAATTGAGACTCTTTTATTTACCAGCAAGGCTTTCAAACCCGACCACCCTTCATCTTGGATTTGTGGGGTTAGTCGCCGCGCCACATTGGGCAGATGTTCCAGATCTGTTCTCAAGAGTTGAAGACGCAAGACTCGTTCACTCCCCTTCTCCGGAGGGTGTCCTTCGAATCGCTCGTTTTGCACCTTCTGGAGCCGATGTGTGCCCACCCCGTCTCGCTCAAAGTCCGCTTCTGTACCCCTGACTCAATATTGATGTCTTCACGATGTTGATGGAAGGCCCATCTTTCGAGATTCCCGCAACTCGCTCCGAGACTTAGACTCGGATGACGACGTGAGAAGGGATTGCCATGGAGATGACCACTTCCAATGCCGCACTTCATTACAAAGATATCATGGTGGTTATTTCAGCACATCTTGATTCTTTCTTCCATGCTCTCTTTCACCAACCGTTGTTCCTTACAAACAAATTGCGCTACGCGCACTTCCACACTCCTTTGCCACAATGCGTTCCTTATCCTCGCCTTTCGTACACTCATTCATTGCCGTTCTTGCTTTCTTCAATCTACTTATTCCACATCATGTCGAGGGTCTAGCCAGTACAGACACAATCACTTGGGGTGGCTCTAATGACAGAACCGGATATCAGAACAATCACAATATGGATCCTGCTGTTGTCGGCAGTGCCCAATTCGGCCTACTTTTCAAGACCCTGCTCCCAGGAACTTATCCCATCAGTGGACAGAATGTGCCCGAACAGATATTCTCTCAGCCGTTGGTGTACACCGGGTCCGATGGCGTTCAGTATCTGTACATTGCAACGACTCAGAACAACGTGTACAAGCTAAATGCTAGGACTGGCGTGATTGTGACGTCGCGAAACCTCCATCGCCCATTTCTGGTCAGCGATCTTAACGGCTGTGTTGATATCAATCCAACTGTGGGTGTAACTGCAACAGGAGTCATTGATCCAGATACCGTATGTCGATATTTTTTTCCTTTTCCGAGTGCGAACGCTGACATTGCCGACAGGACACTTGGTATCTAACGTCGAAGACTTACATTGATCAAAGCGTCAATGGTCCAACTGGTCGTCCGAATGGCAGATACTATATTCACGCCATCAGCACAGTAGATCTTTCTGAACAACAGAATTTCCCTGTCAATCTGGAAGGCATGGTGGCAAGAAACAATCCAGTGCGATCTTTCAATGGCGGAATCCATCATCAACGTCCAGGTTTGCTTCACTATGGGGAATATGTCTATGCTGGTTTTGCCAGCCATTGGTATGTATCAGTATCCTGTGCATCTTTGTCAACTTCGAGAGCACCTGATCTGTTAGATCTTGATAACTGACTTGTCCTGTGTAACCCCAGCGTCCAGTGGAACTTCACTGGCTGGATCGTTGGCTGGCACAAAACCACCGGCCAGCTCGTCGAACGATTTGCAACAGAGGGAGGTAGGACAACTTCAGCCCCACGTTTAAGGAGTCTGGAGTTCTGACATATTCAGCTGGTGTCGGCCCAAATGTCCCCGGTGCGGGAGTTTGGATGTCAGGCGGTGGTATTTCCAGCGACGGGCAAGGCTCCATGTTCTTTGCTTCCGGAAACGGCTATGCTTCTCAACTCAACGGTATACCGGTCAACGGAAGAAACCCGCCAACCTCCCTTGAAGAAGCTGCTGTGCATATGGCCATCAATGGTGACGGCTCACTGACCGTGGTTGATTTCTTCATGCCTTGGGAGAAAGTCCAGCTGGATGGGGCAGACAAAGGTAACAAACTCGCTCTTCCACTAGGTTGTCTCCAAAGTTGACCTATAACAGATCTCGGAACATCACCTTTGGAGCTGCTTCCAAGTCAGTTCTCTTGTGGAGATGTCAAACGCATCGGCGTTGTAACTGGCAAGAGCGGCAAGACCTACTGGCTCGACCTCGACAATCTCGGCGGCTATCAGAACGGACCAAACAAGCTTGACAACGTGCTCCAGGTCTACCAGAACGAAAATTCTGTCTACGCCGGGGCAGGGGTGTATCCTTTAGAAGGCGGCTACATCTATATCAACGTCATACAATATCAGACCCATGTCTTCAAGTTCTCCTGCAACAACGGAGTTCCTTACTTCAACAAAGTGGCCGACTCACCTGAGAAGAATGCTTACATCCTTGGTGTCGGGCATGGCACTGTCACTTCCTTGAATGATCAGCCCGGAACTGGCTTGGTCTGGACCTCTGATGTTGAAGGATCAAATTTGCGGATCTACAGTGCGGTTCCCAATAACGGGTTGATGACTGAAATCAACTCTTTTGTCACACCCGGGACGACCAAGTTCACTCGACCAGTCTTCGGAGACGGTATTGTCTATCAAGGAACCACACTGGGCTACATCTATGCATATGGAGCCCCTGTCAATCTGCCTCTGAATTGTACCGCTCTTCAATTCGGCACAGTGAGCCTCAACTCAACAACCGCGCCCATGACAGTTCAATGTCAAGCCAATACGGCTGCCACTGTGACGGCTGCCAGTCTTTCAGGGAATCCAAATTTTGCCCTCCTTGGTTTGCCTGATTTTCCCCTTGCTGTGGCCCAGGGTCAGCAATTTTCCTTCCAGGCAACCTTTAATCCTCAGACGGTTGGCGCTCTGGCTTCGTCTGTCATCTTGAACACAACTCAGCCAGCCACTGGATACAGCGTCAACACTCCGGTGCAGCTCAAGGGAACTGGTCAGAGCCAAGCTCCTTTGCTAGTGGTGACGCCCAATACTGTCAGCTTTAACGGTGTCATTACTGGACAGCAAGCCGGCGGTGTCAATCAATCTGTGGTTATCAGCAATCTCGGAAATTCTGCCGTCTCTATCACCAATATCCCATACTCCCTCGTCGGCGAAATAGGGCCATGGATCTCACCCAACGGTACGCAAGAAGCTGTCGTTGTATCAGCATTCACATTCTACAACATGCCATCAAGCATCCCGCCCAACAGCGCCATCACAGTTCCGATCAATTTCAACCCGCTCTACAGCGGCAGTTATGGTGTCTATCTTCAATTTGCTTCCAATGGCGGCAATAGGATCCTCGATGTTCTTGCAACCGGATCAGATGTACCCAAAGCTGTTCTCGAGTTTCAGAGTCTCAGCGGCGGCTGGGTTCCATACGACAACAAGACAGCCTTCAGCTTTGGCAATGTCACCGAGAACACCAGCCGCTATCTCAAATTGCGTCTCACGAACAATGGCAGTGCCAATGCTGCAGCGCTATCCGTCACTGTGAGCAAGCCTCCGTTCGGCATTGCGGGCAGCATCATAGGTGCCAACAACCAAGTCGACCTCGCCGAAGGAACGCTTGTGTACGCCGGACAAAACCTTACTGCTACACTTTTCTGTTCCGTGCCAAAGAGTCAGATCAACGTTGATCCATATACGGGCACGGCCCAGTGGACTATGAACCTGAACGATCTCGGCTTTGGGAAACAGTACATTCAATTCGTCTGCAATGCCGTCTCCGAGCAAGCGCCCCCACTGCACCCAGTCACTCAACAGGGCATCTACAGATACGCGGGTTGCTTCAAAGAAAACGACCCTGGCAGACAACTCCAGACTGCCATCTACAGCGGCTCTAATAATACAAATGATCAGTGCGTTGCCACATGCGGCGCCGCCGGTTACATCTTCGCGGGAACTCAATACACACAAGGCAAGACAGAATAGTACCATTTGATCCAATGAAAACGCTGACCTCTCCTTAAGAATGCTGGTGTGGCTCCAATCGGCCAAAAACCGTAGTCGACGATGCAAATTGCAACTTCGGATGCACAGGGAATGTCAACGAGATCTGCGGAGGCAATGGCATCAGCGGCACTGGGTCATTCATTTCGCTTTTTGGCGACATCACACGCTGGAACGGCAATGCCACAGACAATCCAGGACCATATGTCAATCCTGGCAAACTGGGATTCCGAAGTCTGGGCTGCTATACCGAGGGGTCTCAATCTCGTGCCTTGAACGTCCAACCTAGCGCCAACAATACTGTCGCCAGCTGTCTCCAGGCGTGCCAGGGCTACCTCTATTCTGGAATCGAGTATGGTGGCCAATGGCAAGTATATTTCGGTTCAAGCTGACAAGAATGTGCTAACACTCGGCCAGTTTTTGTGGGAACGCTCTCGCGGCGGGAGCAGTGAACGCGAGCGCTTCCGATTGCACCATGACTTGCAACAACAACCAGACAGAGTATTGCGGAGGTAGGTCTGCTCACCATCGCCATCATACAGCAAAGACAGCTTACACAACGTTTACAGGTCCAAGTCGGCTCAACATGTACATCTACGGAAACGGCACCCTTCCGACCTCCACCCCCACAAACGGCGGAGGCAATAACAACAACAATGGCAATCCATCAGGCCCTACTGTTCCTTCCAGGATCGGTAATTTCACCTACGTGTCCTGCTACACCGAGGCCACCGCTGGCCGCGCTCTCAACAGCTTCGCCCTGGCCGATAATAGCATCACCCTTCAGACCTGCGCAGGAAATTGTACGCAGTATCAGTATTTCTCAGTCGAATTTGGTCGGGAATGTTACTGCGGGAACTCTCTCGGATCGGGCAGTGTTCCTGCTACTGATGGCCGCTGCAACATGCCTTGTTCGGGAAATTCGAGCTTTACATGTGGAGGACCAAACGGACTGACCCTTTACATGGACCCGAATTGGACTTCAACTACTCCTCCCCCGCCACCGACAACTCCTGCCGGACCAAGCATCGTCCCTAATGTCGGGTACTTCCAGTACGTCGACTGTCACACTGATGTGCCTGGTCGAGCCCTTACTGGCAAGGCTGTCGCCTCCAACGACATGACCGTGCAGTACTGCGCTGGAAACTGTACCGGATTCGCCTATTTCGGCATCGAATTCAGTCACGAATGTTTCTGCGGAAATACCATTGCTGCTGGGTCAGTCACTGCCACGGATGGAAGATGCTCCATGCCGTGTGGAGGCAATTCGTCGACCATCTGCGGAGGGCCGAACGGGTTGAGCCTCTATCAAGTTGTGATACAATCGAGTTCTACATCGAGCACCATGAGAACCACTACGACCTCTGTCAGCAGCATTTTATCAACCATGTTGAGTGTGTCGAGCTCTGTGAGTACATCCATGACGGCTTCATCAGACACTCGGAGTTCAAATTCGAACGGGAGCTCAATGTCAAGCACCACCACAGCTACGACGACCACAAGTCCAACTTCGACGATGTCGAGCTCGGTCGTTAATCCATCTTTGACGCTGAGCACAGCCACTACAATGACTTCAACACCACCGGAAACTTCTACTCTCTCAAGCATACCCTTGCCCACGTCCACATTCACTACAACTATGACATGTTGTCTCAGATCAACATCAAGCCTCCTGGCAACATCCACGGGCAGCGGTAGCTCGTTTCTCTCAGTGATCACATCTTCAATGTCCAGTGGAACCAGCACTGTCAGTTTCGCATCCAGCATGACTTCGACTTCTGTTGGAAGTGGAAGCTCCTCATCGAGCACTGTTGCAAGTGGCAGTTCTTCACTGACGACTGTTGGAAGTGGCAGTTTTGCGTCGACGACCGCTGGAGGTGGCAGTTCCACATCGACGATTGTTGGAAGTGGAAGTTCTTCATCGACCACTGTTGGAAGTAGTAGTTCTACATCGACGACAGCGACACCTGCATCTAGTCGAAGTGTCTCACCCTCCGCATCGACAACTTCAGGATCCTCCGGCAGCAGCAGTATCTCTTCTGCAATATTGACGACTTCTGCGATGACAACCGCTGGTACTACCATATCAACCACCGTCCGGCCAACCACCTCAGGAGTGACTTCTTCGGTGTCATCCACTAAATCTACATCAGTGTCCTCCACTCAATCTTCAACGGCGTCCTCCACTTCATCTTCGTCGGTGTCATCCACTTCATCTTCAACGTTGTCCTCCGCCCAACCTTCGTCGGTGTCATCAACATCCTCACCCGGCTCAAGCACAGCCTCCGGTTTGAAGCAGAGCTCAAGACCGCCTACCACTACCAGTAGTAGTAGCAGTCTCACGAGCTCATCAATCAGTGGACTGGCATCAAGTACCACCTCGTCTACAAGCAGCAATACCTTCGGCACCAGTTTCCTTGCGAGGCCGACACCGAGCAGCACGACGGCCGTTCTTGCCGCCTTGTCTTCTTCCACGTCCACTGCCCTCTCGACAGTGACTTTGACATCTACTGCCTCCCGCTCAACCACCATATATACTGCATCTACCATGACAACGACGACAACTTCAGCATCACCGTCTAAGACCCTGTTCCCGAACGTCTACCTGGGCTGCGCGTCGGAGCTGTCAACGGGCCGCCTCCTTTCATCCGCATCAATGTCAAATTCATCCCTCAGCACCGAGAGCTGTCTGGCTTTTTGCAACTCTCAAGACCTCCCCATTTCGGGGACCCAGTACAGTCGAGAGTGTTACTGCGCATACTCCTTACCCGCTGGGACGGCTCTGGACGTGACGGGATGTACGATGACGTGCGCGGGCGACAGTAGCGAGATCTGTGGCGGCCGAAGTCGTCTGAGTGTGTACAACAACACCGCCCTGTCACCGCCCATGGCCAAGTCTCCCATCCAGAATTCCGTGTACCAGGGCTGCTATACCGACCCGTCGGCGGCCCAGCGCGCCCTGCATGGGTACAGCATGTCGGCGGGGACCATGACCCAAGAGCTATGTGTATCAACGTGTCAGGCAAAGGGCTGGAAGTATTCTGGCGTTGAATACAGTCAAGAATGCTTTTGCAGCAACCAGATCAATCTCATGACGAACGGTGGTAAAAGCGCGCCGGCCCCTGAGGGGGATTGTTCCATGCGATGTGCCGGGGATCGAAGCGAGTTCTGCGGTGGCAGTTCAAGGATTGGCATTTGGATGGCCGCATGAGCCGGCAAGATGAAGTGTGTCTTTGGACGTTCTCCTCCATTTACATTCTACTGAATTGGCGCGTTGATGTGACAGGGAAGTGGATTCGTTTGCTGAATGGGAGAAGGAGAAGGGTTGCGGTGGCGTTAAAAATTTGGTTCTTCGATTTCATTTGTTTATTCTCGGAGTGCTATTCAAGCATCCACCTTGTAATATGATAATATGCCTAAGGACCCCATAACAATAATAACTACAGAATTAATGAGGGTCTCGTGAGTACATAAGTACAAGTCTGGAGTCTTGAGTGAACCTTGATAGAAGCAAGTGGAGCCATCGGCGATAAGAAAGTCCGGGGCCCGTGCCCCTCCCCTCGCTGGCCCCTCGGCGTATCGCGTATCGCTTGCCAACCTGACCACCTCCGCTGTCAGGTGTTCGTGAGCGGGAACAGGCAGCATTCTGGCCTTCAGCCGTGGGGTCCTAGACTCCTACTCGTAGTATTCCTATCTGAGGTGGACTTCACTTGTACTATCTCGTCCGCGTCCGTGCTCCGCCCTTTGGAGAGACGTCAGACTTCACTAGGCCGCGATCAGTGAGTGGCCTGGCTCGCCCGACTTCAACACCGCACTCCCTATTGTCAGCCTATCTCTCTCCCTGAACCTGAGCAACTCTTCAACAACCCTCCTCAACACTCCTCCCGCTCCGCTTCGAACCCCGTCTCCTCCTCTCATGTTCCAACGATGAGGCCCGGAATCGGCCTTGAGAGTGGGGAGCCACGCCCTCGAAAGTCGTCCAATGCCGAATCCCCCTCGCTCACGGGTGAGCGCTACAGCGCATCTCCCACTACCTTCTTCCTCTCACGAGATCCCGATGTTTCCAGGCCGTCGCCCGAGCGCGGCACCGGGCCGACTGCGTCCTCGTCGACCGTGACTACACTGCAAGATATCATGCAAGAGGCGGACCGCCCAATCAAGCAGACTGTGCCTCGCCCGGCAGAGCCGAGGAGTGGGAGTCGGCGGAGATCTACCATCAAGCCGGGGAACTGTGAACTGTTCAGACGAGGATCGTCAAATGCCAGCGTGGAAGCCAACCAGCGAGATCACGAGAGAGGCGTCACTCCTTCGCCTCTGCCTTCTCGAGATGTCTCGCTCCCGAGCAGCCCGAAGTCGGTATCGACGAGGTCACTCCAGAAGTCCGATGACGAATTGACAAACGACGAGACTGGCAGCCAGGCCGTACTGTCCAGTGAAGAAGACGAAGGCGAGATCCCGGGAGTCGTGCAGGATAGCCAGCCGGAACTCATCATGCCGAGTATCAAGATGCCCAGCCGCAGGCCGTTCACTCAGCGCGGGAAACGTCTAGGAAGATTTAAGATCATGGTTGCAGGGCGCAAAGGTAAGTTGATTGCGCAGACTCCCATGGTGCAACGCTCACTCGCCCTCTAGGTGTGGGCAAGACGTCCCTCATCAAGTCCATCATTCAACTCTGCGAGGATATTGTCCACGTCGATCCCATGCTCTCGAGCTCCACGCGGACCTCTCACCGAGGCTCGAATGGTTCATTTGACTTGGTCCACGAGGTCTACGCAAGCACTAAGCCCTACCCTGCCTGGTGGTCGAACGTGGAAGAAAGTCGGATACTGAGGCGTAGGAAGAGCATGGGTGATTCCGTGCTCGAGAGGAATGTCTGCTTTGTCGACACATCGGATGCCTCCAAATTGGATAAGCTCATCCACTATGCGGAGCAACAGCTTGTCGGTGCCATGTCCGCAGTCGATCAGCTCTCGAATGAGTTTTCGGGTATGCTCAGCGGCCGAGGCTCCTCTCAGGTCGACGTGGTCCTTTATTTGGTTTCGAGAGGTATTCTTGACGTACGATGCAAGGTGAATTGTTGCTAATGTTCAACAGAACACGTCCACGATGACTGCGAGCAGATTCGACAGCTGGCGGAATTGTGCAATGTCATCCCGCTTGTGGCGAAATCCGATCTGCTCAATCCAGAGGAGGTGCAAGAGATCAAACAGGCCTTGGATCTCAGTATTGCTAGCTTACCTCGACTGCCGGTGTCTTTGGCTTTGGACCACGAGCCCAGAGTAAGTGCAACCGCGCCTTATACCGTGACTTCGACGAACGGACCCGATCTCGACACGATGGATGCATCGCTTTTAATGTCACCGGAGTATATCCAGCCTCTCCTTCCTTCCGAACTCAACCTTCTCGTGGAGCAAATATTCGAGCCCGAGACGGTGGCCTACCTCCGACATACATCAGCAAGGAAACTGGTAGCCTGGCACAGCGCTCATCCCAGGCTGACATCCGCTCCGTCTCCGTCCTTGCCGTCCGTTCACAACTCGAGTCTCGCATCCCCGCTGCAAACCCCACTGAGCAACTCTGGCGTATTGATACCCGTCGGCTCGGAGGTGTCCCTCAACACCTCCAACAGCTGGGCGCTGGCGAAAGTGGCGGACCACACCCAGCGAGAGGAGCGGTTGGCGCAAATCCGACTTTCGAAATGGGCGAGCGAGCTCCAGCTGAGCTTACAGCGGGAGAGGGAGCGGTACGAGAGGCTAGCCCGCGGGGAACGGGCGATCTGGCTGGTAGAGCGGATGGGAGAGGAAGTCCGCGACGGCAGGATATCAGGGCCGGACAACAACTCGCAAGCGCTGGTACGCAAGGGGGCCCAAGCCGGGATGGAATACGGGGCAGTCCCGACTTACCAGATGCACGACCCGCTGGGCCTGCTTCGATGGCAGGATGGCCTGCGAACTCGAGGGTGGTTGGCTCTGCAGATCGTGGGGAGCTTTGGAGTGATGGGAGGACTTGCATTCTGGCTGGCAAAGTCCTGGGGATTGACGACGAGCATCAACGAATGGGCACAAGGCTGGTACTTCCCTTGGGGTGGTAATGAGTGACGTTGATTGATATCCTTTTTTGCTTTCTTAGAGATGAAATCATGGGGTCATGACGGCGCAGGGACTTGGGGAGCATTTACATGAGCACAGCACAGTACGGAGTACATCGATGAATTTCAAGGAAGGTGGACGAGTTTCAACACCGGGCTTCTGGAAGCTGCTCGGCCGGCCAAGGACTCTCCCGGTCATGATGGGGAACTGGGGAATCCGAGTCATGGAGCATTTTCGTTGCTGGGCCTTTCTTTTTTTGATTGCTTCATCATCGCAGAAGGGCAATCAATACCCCGTACTAGCATCTGGACTGGCAATAATCGGCGCGACGATGGGTTCAATGGTGAGACAGACGGCACTTCTCCTAGCTTACTCCTTTCCTCCATTACGTATCTATATAGCCATTATCTCTTTGGCATCCCCAGTGTATGTGCATACGTATGTGCATATAGTGTCCACATGAATCATGCTGATGGGCTAAAAATACCACCGGGGGGTTGGGTGAGTTGACGCCGGATATGACGGACATGTTGACATTTTCTGGGGCGGCGGTGACCTGTCACGGCCAGCAATCGGACGCAGGATAGTACGGTAAGGTATTTGTCTATCGAAAAGAGAGGCAGCTGCAGGTCCGACGGATTCGTGAAGCCCGAACTGGGCATGATGCAGTTGAAACATTCCCAGTCGGTATGTACATGCGCGGCATAAGAGAGGCGGGAGCTCCCCTTGATCATCAGTTTCTGATCAGTGATCACCAACTCCAGGGCATGCAAGGGCCGGGATTTCGGTGACCAAGATTTCATCCTGGTCGTCATCCGGCCGTCCGTTCACTGTTCAGGAAGGAGAGGATGGGATCTTTCCACCTCGCTTGTGCCTTGCAAGTTTCAAGGGAGTGCCCTTGGGAACCCTATACCGTTTCTGTCGCCCTCGGCCAGCTGCCACCTGGGAGATGCAGTAGTGGACTCGAGTCCGGAGCCTGGCAGTGGCAGTTAAGATGGAAGCAAAGGGTCAACCAGTGACTCTGAGTTTCCGTCGTCGTAATTGAGATGCAGAGCGTGCCGTCAACCACGTTCTGGACTCTGCCACCGACGCAGCCTCTAGAGGGGCAGACAGCAGCCACCACGCACCGCTGACCAGTCGACGAGTCACGGCGCCGGGAGGGAATCGATTGAAACACATCGCAGGGAGGCCGACCAGCCCAAATAGGGGAGAGGGATCCGATGGGCGGGCAGCAGTCGCAGTGCCCAGATGGCGTGCGCCTCTCCGACGGTTACTGGACTGGCCGCCTGGGAGGCCCGAGGCTGCGTCCCGGAGTCCCGGTGCGGCGGTGAGATGGTGACTTGGTGAGCGGTGCCGCGAACAGCGCCCCTCGGGCCTCAGCCTTCAGGGTCTAGAGTCAGGAGCGGCGAGCCTATACGAGTAGGCTACTCGTAGAGAGGCTGCAGCCAGGTGCGCCAGGGCGGGACAAACTAAGGCACCTTAGACTCCGTTAGGCTTTTTAGCGATCTAGCTCCCTGCGCTCCCGAGTCCCGACTCCCCAGGCCCGGGTCGCCCAGGCCAACAGGCGGCCAAAACAGATCCACCTGCGCCCCTCCAGGCTCCACGAGAAGTGTGACTTGACTCCAGCTCAGCCTGGCGAGTCGCGACTCGCGACAGTGGTGAGTAGTGAGCCTGGTGAGCCTGCCCTCCATTTCCACTTTAAGGGGACTTCGAGTACAAACTCACTCGATCTGCATCTGCCTGCGCCTGCGCCTGCAGCCTCTGAAGACCTGAGTGATTTCGCCGCTGCAGCTCTCAATTCTCTGCCTGCCCTTTCGGTACCTTGTTAATGCAATCAAGGGAACGGCACTTCTTTCTGACTCAACGACTACTAGTAGACCCAACATCCATTACTCCCATCCTCGTAAACAGTTTCGCCGACACCTCCGTACGATCACCGATTCCTAATCCCCCTGAACCTTACTATTCTTCACCGACCTGATCAGCTCACTACTCGTACTGTCACGAGACGCCTTCTCCGTCTTCTCGTCGCTTCTCGCCCAGATCATACCCGCGAGACTTTCACTTCCAGCAGTACGGAGTACCGACCTACCTACCAACCTATCTACCTACCAACCTACCTACCTACCAACCTACCTTACCGCTCTGTCCTCTTCTCCTCCCGAGCATCCCTCATCTGCTACCATCAACACCACCACCAAAGCTAAACACCCCTAGTCAGCATTCCAACAACGAACCCTTGACGCGAACATCCAGCTGCGCCCCAATTCGGCCGACAGGGACCCGAGTTGAACCTGAGCCGCTGGAGCTCAAACCTTACCCTCAGTCCTCCCTGATATCCTTCCTCGAGCGGAGGTTTTCGCCCTCTGCCGCGACATACCTGACTTGCCACTATTCTGGGCCCACGATATTCTGGTACAGACGTCCAACAAGAAGAAAAAGAAACAACGCATTGACATTTATACCCAAACATTTCTGGTCGTCGACACCGAAAACTCAACCCTTCGAACCACCGCAGAGATGAATCGCAGATCCCTAGACTCCGAAAGGCCTATCATGGCTCCCAGCGTACGTACCGGCTCTGCCCAACTCTGTGTGCCACGGCAGGCATGTTAACATCTCTTTCAGGTCATCTCCAAGCGTACCTCGAAGCGTTACTCGACATACTCGGCCTCGCCCAGCTTCTCGACAACCAGCACCAACTGCTCCAATTCACAGACGCTAGCAACTGCTGGCGTGACCCCCGAAACTGGCATGGCCGAGATCCGCGAACTCACGCAAGGTCTGGACCGATTGGAGAACAAACACCTGCAGCAGCAGCGCTTCATTCCCTCGCAAAAGAAGACCGACGACCTCAGCAAGTTGAGCCTGGGCGCCAAAGTCGAGAGGGCCCTAGGAAGACGAATGACGGACCAGGACGCCGTCCTCCGAGTCAAGAGACCCGTAACGAAGACGAGCAATTCTTTTACCACCTACCTCAACGAGAAGGCAGCCTCCCTCAAGGCATAGACAAACCCCCCCAAAAAGAAGAAGCCTGGCACATATTGGGCGACGCCATGGACTTATGAGGTCGACGATGCATTTTTCCCTTTGAGGGTTCTTGTTTTGGGAGTTGAATGCCTTGAACATCTTGTCTGTGATACCATGTTTTCCATTGCATATGAGTGTTAGGATGGGATAGGCGGGATTGGGTGGTGTTGTGCTGTGCTGCGAAACGACCCCTATCGGTATTGCTGTTGTTATTGCCCCGAGTTTCGACGAGGATGGAGCTCACGTCACGGGGTGGCGATTGATATGAATTCAAGACCTATGCATGAGGCGAGAGAGCAGAGACCAGCGCAGCAAGCGAGTGCTCGGATCCGTTGACTCCCTTGGACCCCTTGAAGCGCCAGAGGGGAGGTTTGGAATGAGAATAGCAATGAATGACTCTCAATGGATATTTTTAAAGATCTCTGCGACTCCGCGTTCCAAGTGAGCTCCCGCGCATCGTCTTTATAAGTTAGCCTGTACGTCCAATGGTACGAGTACTCGTCCTCGTGCGTGCTGTGCTGACATAGCGAATCGCAGGCGTCGGAGGAGCTCTCGTCCCCGACTCCCAGTTCCAGGCCTGGTCATGCAAGTGGTCGCCTGCCTGCCTCTTGGGCGCCAAGGCTTAGAAACCTCCTCCAACCCTTCTCCACTCTTTTTTCCGCATTTCGCCAGACACAGACAAAGAGCAAAGAGGCAGAGAATCTAGCACACCCACCACAGAGGCCTGCCCTTAATTCACTTGCTTCCATCCATCTCTGATCACCAATCGATCCGCTCAGCTCACCAGCTCTCCATCTCTCCTTCTGAAAAAAGCACCTCTCTTGCTGCTTGCTTGCTGTACTTTCTGTTCCCTCCCTTTCGTCGCTCAAAGGGAAAGAAAAAAGTTCCGCTCGGCAACTCTGCTTGCGTGACAGATTACCGACCCTGTGTGATATCTCCCAATTCTCGATTCATCGCGCCTCGTGGGATCTTCCCCATCTTCTCGACTCAGTGCGCACAAGCGAAAACTCTTCTCGATTCCTGAGCCCTGTCTTCCTCTGACGCGACCTCGACTGCTCCCTTAACGCACGCCGACATCGCGTTTTCCTCTGTCACACCCACCACACCCTCCATAATTCCATTGAAAATGGCTACCGAGACCGCTCCTGTCAATGGCCTGTACGGCACCGCCCAGTACAGCCAGCCAGCCGAGCTTGCTGCGTCAACTCCTTCTGCGTCTGCCCACGCCGCCTCCGCTTCCCAAAGCACGACCACCTCTACGACTCCTCAAAAGGCAGACCCTCAAGAGATTGGGTGGTACTTCGTTGAACAATTTTACACGACTCTCTCGAAGAATCCCGAGAAGATCCACTTGTTTTATTCCAAGAAGTCGCAATTGGTCACCGGTGTAGAGGCGGAAAAAGTTGTCCCTGCGGTCGGCACCAAGGTATGTTTGCACGTCGAGTAGGCCGTGGAAGAGACCATTGAAACTGACCCGTCGATCATAGGCCATCAACGAAAAGATCAAAGCCCTCGACTACCAAGACTGCAAAGTTCGCGTCCTCAATGTCGATTCGCAGTCCTCCTTCTCCAACATCGTCGTACAGGTCATTGGCGAGATGAGCAATCGCTCTCAGCCGCACCACAAGTTCGTCGAGACCTTTGTCCTTGCGGAGCAGCCAAACGGCTACTTCGTGCTGAACGACGTGTTCCGTTTCCTCAACAACGATGAAGATGAGATTGTCGAGGATGAGCAGCCTCAACAAGAGATTCCCGCCGAAGAAGCCCCCACTCCTGCCGAAGGCCTGACTGATCCTCAACCACACGTTGAAGACACCGTCGCCACCGAAGATGCTGCCGAGGAAGTAGATGAGAAGCTTGAGGAAGAGAAAGAGGATACTGTTGAGGAAGGTGCCACCGAAGCCAATGGCGCCCTTGTTCCTGCTCCTGCTGAAGAGACCACCGAGGTTTCTCAGAGCACTGAGGCTACCGCCGAAGATGTGACGGCCGATACCACTACCGCTGCCGCACCAGAGCAGCCAGCTGAACAGGCCACGACTGAGCCTGAGCCTGCTGCTGAGACTGCCGCTCCCGCCGCTTCTGATGCGCCGCCAGCGAAGAAGACCTGGGCCAGCATGCTTGGTGGCGGTGCTAAGGCTCCCGCGGTTCCTGCTCTCCCTGTCACCGCTGCGGCACCCCAAGCCAAAGCTCCTCGTCCCTCAGCGGCCGCTGCTGCCCCCAAGGCGCAGGCAGAACCTCAATCAACCGCCGCGTCGAGTACCACCGCCAGCACCCCAACTTCGCAGAGCAATGGCTGGCAGACGGCCGAGCACAGCAAGAAGGGCAGTCGCCCCCAGAACAAGGCTGCCTCGGAGGGCGTCGTGCTCGCTTACATCAAGAATGTGAATGAAAAGGTCGACGCCAGAATCCTTCGTGATGTGCTCGAGAGCTTTGGCGAACTTCGCTATTTCGATGTTTCGCGCCAGAGAGTATGTATCCCCACGTCAAAGCATCCAAGTACTTCTAGCTGACCCACGATTTTAGAACTGCGCCTTTGTGGAATTTGCTGATCCTACCGGCTACGCCGCCGCCGTCGCAGCCAACCCACTCACGGTTGGCAGCGAATCAATCTATGTCGAAGAGCGTCGTCCTCGCCCCAACGCGTATGGCGGTAGTAACGCCACTTACACTCGCGGCGCGAGCAACGCTCCCAGGGGTGGCGCCAGTGGTGGTGCTCGCGGTGGATTGCAGGGTGGCCGCTCCGGCAGCCAAACCAACTTTCCCAAGGATGCTGGACGTGGTGCCGGGTTCCAACAGAGAGGTGCGAAGTCCGGTACGCTCACCCCCAAGGGTCGTGGTCAAACCCCGGCCGCCTGAGACTTTTTCTCCCACAGGATGATACCACCACTCTTACTCGAACGGCGCTTTACCATTGATTGACGACATTTGCATTGTCCAAATCACCTGACACTCTTGCCTTTTTCATTCCTCCCATGGGTTACTAGCGACACCAAAAAGCGAACAAATGGGCGATTTGAAACCCCTTTTCCTTCCCGCGGCGTATTTGGAAAAAGTCTATTCTTCCATCTTTCTCTGCTCACGCAGAGAGTCTCTTTTTTTTCCGCCTCGCATAGCCAGCCAGCTTCGGAACTGATAGGAGAGAGGAAGGCGACGACGACGACGATGAGGAAGAGGAAGAGAAAGAAACAGAGTCGAGGGGTTCCTTGTGTGTACCAGCTTCACTTTTTATTCCAATGCCACCACCTACGATTTCGAGCGGCATCATCTCCACATACAACCAAACGAACGCAACACACAGAGACGATCCTCGCCGAGAGACAGATGTATGGTACGAGATTGCGGGGGGACAGTACGGCCTTTTTAATTCAGAACATCGAGAGGGAATCGGTTGTGTGTCTTGCCATGTAACTTTGGTTTCTCGCTCTTTTCCTTTTCTTCTAGCCAAGAAGATGGGGATCAGATCACACTATCTCGCCCCGGTTTCTAGGATTTCTTCCTCACACACACCTTTTTCCTAGAGGTGGGCGGGGGAGAACGCGCGCACGGGGATGTTTGTGTACAATAGGCATATTAGGCATAGGCATGAATGACATAGCGAGTTTGATGGTGACGAAAGAATTGTGTCGTGTATCTGTTTCGTGCGTGAGTTGACGGTTGACACTTTTTAAGTTCATGTTCAGAGGAGGTGGAAGAAGATGATGATGAGGAGGAGGAGGAGATGACTTTTACATTATGTAGGTATATATATGCTTTGTGTTACAAGCAAGACAACTCACTCGCTCCGTATAATAGTAGTAGGTGTTTGCAATCCAATGCAATGCAATCCAATGGAGTAGAGTGGAGTCGACACCTTGCAAAGGATGCTTTTCGAGTTCAAGATATGATATAGATGTATTTTCGAATCCAATTCATATCATACCAGGTATACAGATTGGAATCGGTATTGGTTCTTTTGTACATCATCGATCAATTGGGCGCGGACGGAACCTTCTAGGAGGCGGACAATTTGTGTCTGGCGGTGGAGATGTTTCCGAGTAACGAGTAAGCGAAGCCATGTCCTCGAAGGAGGCCGTTTGGGAAGTCGGAGCCCTTTTTCGACGTCTGGTTTGCCCCATTTTGTGCCAAAGGGGCTCGATGGGCTCGGCAGTTTTCTCGATGGTCGCGCTGAGTTGTTGGCTGTCTTCGAAGTTCGATCGTATGAAGTGCTGCAGTTGCAAGATATTGGATATTTTCGAGAGGGGTTTCCTCGCTTTTGCGTAGAGCTGTGGCAAGAGGATGTGGTTCGGTGGGCACAGATGCTCCATTGAGAGATGATCTTGCAATTCCGAGCGGGATTTCCCAAAGGGTTCACGCCTGGATCAACGGGCATCCTCTGCATACTCCCGAGCCTGACCGCGAGAAGATCGAACCGCGAAATGCGAGGCAGATGATCTCAAACTCCGATCATAGCCTTATAAGGCGTCGAGCCGGTGGTCGAGTACAGGGAGGCAGACTCGTGGGCATCAGCAGAAGAGATCTTGTCGTCGAGCTCGACAAATGGCCTTCGTATGCAAATTCCCAGGATCGCATTTGTTTCTGAAGAAGCCCTAAGCGGCGAGAGGCAGAGGAAGCTTTGGTCGGCCGAAATCTCCTTCAAAGGTGTATAGCCGTGGCGCCGTGGTTAATGCACCGTCTGGTGGTTCTGGTCGCGGCGAAACTGCCTGCCTTTATAGACGATTGTCGCTTTTGCTCCGGCAAGCGAAGAAATATCGACAATGACCCTCTGAAGAGCTTCAATAAAACCCAGGACTCCGCCGAGTGTCCGATTTGGGCAGTGCCGGTGACAATGCTTTATCTGCCGCAGTGCCGTTCTGGGCCTCGTTCACCGGATTGGCATCCTGTTCTTCCTTCGCCAGCCTGTCCTGCTCTTCTCGACTTTTCTGTCTGTTGCTCTGCCAGAGCCTGTCCTCATCTTGCAATTCTTTCAAGGCCTCTTCCCATTCCCGCTCTTGTAGTTCGTCTCCGGTCCCGAGCACCTTTTCCACATCGACCTCCTCCCCACGCTGGAGTTTCTCAATCACCTCCCGGAGCTTCTGTATCTTCAGGTCGGCTTTGCGGTTGTATACCACAAAGTCGTTTTTCACGCCCATGATCCGGATCGCCTGCGATCCTATGAGGAGGTAGATCCAGATGAAGTATGTGGCGGGATTGCCTTTTTTCTGCTTCTGGTCGGAGGGCGACGCCCTGGTGCGCAAAGCTCGAGGAATAATGGAATGCCATATCGAGGGTTGGGCAAGGCGAGGAAGATTGTTTTCTTGCGGAGCTGTATGTTGGTGTCGCTGCAAGAACCTTGGTCGGGAAGGGGAGACTCGACTCGCCGGTCCCGCTGCCGGTTTTACTCGAGGTATGAATCGCGACAAAGGCGGCTTCATGCTGGCTGCAGCAAAGGACCAGTGCGCGCGAGGCGAGTGTACTGTAACGCGAAGACCTCTTATGAGTATGCCTGTTCGTCTGTAGAAATTCACAGACAGTGCCGCATCTCCGCATGTCGACAGCGGAAATGTTTCTCGGCAAACATGCCCGAAACAGTCTTTTGTAGAATCACGCTCAACCAATCAATTACGGCTCGTGTTTACTTTCCTGCCGCATTCAGACCATTGACGCGCATCAACATCAGGACGCTGAACTTGACAATTGAAGGACTCATTACAACTTCGGGGCTGTGTCAATAGGGCTGTGACTGGCTTCTTACAACAATATGACAGTATATTCCATTCTATTCCGACGATGACAAATACCCCGGGCAATGCTGCCACCGCGATTGATACGATCCGCGCCAACCTCGATTCAAATGCGCCCACGGTTGAAACTCTGCGATTCCTTCGCCATGTCCTCGGCCTTGAGTCTCAGGACGACCCGAAGCCTACTCTTCGTGGGTCCAAGAAGACGGTGGAGGCGAAGAAGCCCTTGAAATCTCGAGCCCCCGTAAGGAGTGCCACGAAGCAGCCAAGTCGAAATGCTGCAGCACCTTTTCGAATCCATTCAGCCACGGACAAAGAGTTGCCGTGCCTATCAGCGGGTGACCGCAGCCGAGTAGCAACGGAAGCCTTCAATGTCACACTAAAACGACTTGGGGCTGCTGCTAAGGCACAGAGAGATGTCTCGAAGCCTGCAGATGGCAACTCGACACCACCACGACTTCCCCATCCCAAACGTGCACTTCAAGAAACGTCGCCGAACAGAGAAGGGAAGAAGATAGCGGGCAAAAAGACACAAGCAAGTCAGCTGCAGCATGAAGAACCAGATTGGAAGGTGCTGGCCGAGTGCTCTCGTTCCGCCCTGCAGGTGTTGCGGAACAATACTTCAGGGAAACCCTCATCGGCCCACGATATGGGGATGGAGAATGCGGCATTGATCTTGGTCGACAGATGCATCACGTTGGGTCTGACTTCTCAAGTGCAGCTTCAGCTGAGCGATCTGCATCAACGATACTCAGGACATAAAACCACCAAGGGCTCGTGTTCGGAGAACACCATTGCAAAATTCCTCCTGGGGAGGTCTGATGCAGCAGACGACAGTTCCACATTCGGCTTCACCTCGTCCATGCAGAGTCAGGTCCTCCGTTTTGCCCTGCTCTTAGGGCCAAAATGCATCGATGAAGAGTTGCTGAAATCCATTCAACTCGAGACAGTGGGAAGCCCGGGCTGGGTAATCTTGCAGGGCCGTCTGAAGGGTCTACTCAAACCCGAACAGGCCGGCATGCAACTTCGCACCATCTCCCTTGCTTTGACGAAGCTTTATTCACTCACCACCAAGGAATCGAGCGGAACAATCTCTGCGGAGAGAGAGTTTGAGCTCTTCTGTATAGCACTGCGGATCAAGTTTGAGTCGTGGACGCATTTGGGCCACACGCCGGGGCCAGTGGAGGTCTGGCGACCATTGCATGCTGCCGCAAAGAGGTTGTTGGCACATGCAAGAAAGAATCAGACTTCGGAATGCTCAATCAGTCAATATCTACGCTCATTCCGGGACTTTCTCAGCCTTGCTCAGTGCGACCATCATATCCCCACAGAACTGACCGACACTATGTTGCAAGTAGCTCAAAGCAGACACGAGCAATCAGAGATTCTTGCATTGATTGAAGATGAGCTTCAGACGTGCGAACGCGTGTCGTACCTCGCCTTGAGCTGCCAGATCATGGTAGCCAGGTTGGGCGACCTTTCAAGAAACTGTGAGGCGATGCTGAGGTCTGCAGAGCGAGCGAAGAGCGCATTTGAGGACAGCGCCGTGTTGCCGTTTGCCGACCTTGATCAAGTTTTGCTGCATGTCGCTCGTCTTCGCAAAGCCGCTGTTGAAGCTATAACGGCTCTGGAGACCTCTCTGACTAATGATACTCAGAATGAGGAAATCCGAAAACTTCAGAGCATTCTCATCCAGTTGACTTATGCATGCTTCGAATTCCTACGTCACCAAATTGGCACAACAGACATAAACACAACCGATTCACCGAGAAAAGAAAAGCAACAGGCTCTCCTGACAACGCTCATGAAGAGTATAGAGGCCGTGCTAGCTACAGAAAAATGCACCATTATGCGATCCTCTGAGATGGACTCAATGGCGTGCCAGACTCTCAAGTCTTGTCTTGACACGGTCGAATGTCTTCCGGTCCAGTTTGCCACCTTGTTCACGGACAGGTCTGTGCAATTAGCGATCAATCACCTACAAGTACGACTTTCTCAATGCTTTTGGTCGCGATTCCTCAAAGCGGTCGAACAACGGAAAGAGATCTCGGACCAAGTCTTGCTACTAGACTACTCCCTAAAAGCCCTCTCTGGACTGGAGCTGGCCGACCAAAAAACAGCATATATGGGATTGAAATATGAGAAACTTGCGGCGTGTCACCTGGAAATGAACAACTATGAAATGTCACAAACGGCCCTACGGAAAGCTATTGAATTCAACATCAAAGATGGTGTCCTCCACGAAGTCGCCGACCTCCTTCTTTCGGGCCCCTACTCTGACGGATGGTCTCGACCTGGATCAAACTGCAGAGTGCTTGAAAGAAATCTCATCACGTATTCTCGGATGTTTGCTGCTCATTCCTCAAGTCTCAGCGATGCAGATACCTTGTTCGATGACGGCTCCCTCTCACCTATTGACCGCGCTGTGCTTCTGGAGAGGCAAATCTATGCTATACTCGAAAGAGACTTGGACAACGGCCAGCTCAAGGCTTGTAAATCCCATGCGAGGTCTGTCCTTCTGCATCTAGGCCAGGAGGAACATCGGGTATACAAAATGAGATTTGTCTGCAATGTTGTCAACTTTGGCCTGAAGAGGAAGATGTCACCTTTGGACTTTCTTTTGGAGCCTGTTGATGTTCAAGAAGCCCTCGAAACTGACGATCCAACCAACAATACAACATTTCTGGGTCCATACGCGCCTGGACTTCGCTCATTACTTCGCCTGCTCTACGGATTCTACACAGCTCGAGTCAATGATCGCATGTTGGAGGCAGATGCCACACAACTTTCCAAGATGATTCGCCAATGCGCATCTTTGGCTAGTCTAAGAGCCGTTTTCGACGACCTTGAGACCTGTATCTCCACTTTGTTGATCACAGCCGACTTTGCAGAGATGTTTGAAAACCAAGGAGCCCTTCTGTTGACTTTGGAAGCCCTTCAACACCTCATGAGCGTGGAAGGTTATGCCCCGAAGCTGTCGAAAATCAATGTTAATGGCCGCCTGGGGAAGCTCCATGGTTCTCTTCAGGCTGTGCGGCCAGCTGAGAAAGCTTTCAAGCAAGGGGAGAATGCTCTTCGGGATTACAAGAGCGACGTGCTTGCAGAAATCAACTTTGCTTTGGCATACTCCGAGTATCATCTCAACAATGGACATCTTGAGCAGTGTTTCGACTGGCTGCAACGCGCCAGGCACTCTTGGGAAGGTCGCCTGAAGTCCGACACGTCACTTTCGACCAAGTCTAGGCTGAGGGAACAAAGCTGTCTCTGTCGAGCCACCTTCGTGGCATCTCAACTAGCCTATGAACAAGGGCAACTTCCGAATGCCATCACCCTCGGGAGACAGTCTGCTAAGATTGCTTCAGCACTCTGGCTCTCAATCGAAAGCTTATGGAATGCTACAACGTCTCCGGATCCGGAGACGCAGGCGGATCCTCATATGAGTGAACTCGCTGTCGATTTCTCAAAACTTGACCTCTCGCTCGGACCGAAGCAGTCAATGACACCGACCATGGCGGCATATTGGGAAGAGATTTCACTATATTGCAAAGCTTTCAGTCATTTAGCGTTCCTCAATTCCCACTGTGGATTGTACCAGGACGCAGTGCAGTTCTATGAACAAGCCCTCAGGGTTGCCCGCAAGACAGGTCTTGCGAAACTCGCAGCTGTCACATCGAGCAGTCTTGCTCTACTACACGCTCGTGCCGGCCATACCGAGAAGGCAAAGGCTGAAACCAAAGCGTTGACAGATATTGCAGTGAATCCTGTCAATGGTCTGGCGCAAACCTTGCTCGACATCAACCTAAGCGATGTCTACCTCATACTAGGCGACACCGAATCAGCTTCTCGATACCTGGATGAGGCCACGCGCCACCTGCCTAGCAAGAAGATTGATCGAGAGGAGCCCAAAGCCCGTCATATATCCAAGTCGAAGGCGCCGCAGATCGCAGTGAGGCCTCTAGCGAGGAAGCCAGCTGTCAAGGACAAGAAAAAGGTCGCTCCAGTGGCTGAACAGTCGCCAGACGCTGCGTTGATCTCCTGCAGCTCAACTCTGGAACTCAAACGCATCCATGAGAGGCTGTTCGCATCTTGTTCAATGCTGCGATTGCTTGACAGTTCTGGAGGTACGCACGTTGCAATTGAGGCTCTCGGGAAGTCCGCAGGCATCCTTGAAGATCCACGAGCTTCAGCGTCAGAGGCTCTACGGTTGGTCCAATCAGCTCTAAAGATGTTTTCCGAGGATGCAGTGCATAATGTACTCGCTGAAACAGCAATGGCACTTCCTGTGAGATATCGATCGGCCAGGAAAAGCGGGAGGGTATCATTTGTGCACAACATGGCCTCCCAGCCCCTCATGGACGACAAAGCGAAGAGGACCAAAAAAGCGACCAAAGCAAAACAAGTGGAGAGAGCTTCACCGAAAGGTGGCAATGAAGTTTTGCTGGAAGCCTATGAAATTCTTTGCAATGCAAACGACACCCGGCAAAGTCGACTATCATCTGATATTGCTCACACAATTCACAAGACTCTCACGGGAATTAGCCTATTGTCGACCGCTCTGGGAGAGCCATTTGTGAAATCCTCTTCTGATCTGGTCCTGGATGCAATGAGCCCCCTGGATCTGGCGCGAGGTCGTGAACGACTGATCACAATGGCCGAGTTAGCCACCGCTGAGAAAACCCAGATACAATCTTGGCCAGGAATAGTGAACGCCCAGTCTTCCAGCAGCTCCTTCGACGGGGATGGACTCCCAAGCTACGACTTGAGCCTACTACCTGCTTCATGGTCAGTTGTCTTCCTTGGGCTGAGCGAAGACAGAAGTGAACTTTTCGTCGCTCGGCTGGCCCAACAGGGATCTCCATTCGTGGTTAGGATTCCGCTCGCAAGGCCAGATCTCTCCGACGCAGATCACGAAGAATTGGATTTTCACAGTGCTAAGGCTGAAATTCAAAGCATCATTGCAAAAGCAAACTCAAGCGCTCATGATCCCAGGGGAAGTTCGGCGGATAAGTCGGTGAGGAAGGCTTGGTATGCTGAAAGGCAGGCGCTGGACAAGCAGCTTGGTAACCTCCTGGATAATATCGAGAACGTCTGGTTTGGAGGGTTTCGTGGACTTCTCTCAGCGTCCAACATTGAGGCCACTGAACTTCTGAAGTTCGGGCGCAGTCTGTCCTCAACGCTGAACAAGCATCTACCATCACGTCAAAAGTCCTCCAAATCGGCTGGTCCGAGAGTGGAACTTCATGATCATGTACTGCAACTCTTTGTCGCGCTTGGCCATCCTCGCGATATCGAATTGGATGATGCCATCATGGATCTCCTCTATTTCGTCATTGACGTCCTCCAATTCAACGGAGAGCGGAATGCATATGACGAGATCGACTTTGACGCCATCATGGTTGAGATCACAGACGCTCTCCATGCCTATCACGACGCGATGACGCTCCGACCAGGGCGGCAGGACTCACATATGATTCTGATCGCGGACAAAGAGCTGCAGGTGTTCCCCTGGGAGTCGATGTCTTGTCTCAAAGATCAGGCGGTTTCACGGATGCCTTCGCTCGGAGCAACGTGGGAGAGGCTGAGACAAGTCCGGCAAACAGCTGGCCAGCCCTCAGGCTATTTCATCCCGAGATCTGAGGGAGCCTATATTCTGAATCCATCTTCCGATCTGACGTCGACGCAAGAGGCATTTGGCCAGTTGTTCCAAGACAATCTGCCCGAGTTCGAAGCTATTGTTAACCGGCCTCCGTCAGAGGAGGAGTTCGAGGCAATTCTGCATGACCAGTCGCTGGTCCTCTATTTTGGCCATGGCGGAGGTGCGCAATATATCCGAGGACGCACAATTCGCAAGATGGACAAATGCGCCGTGACGCTGCTGATGGGGTGTAGCAGCGCTAAATTGACCGAATGTGGGGTCTATGAGCCATACGGGATGCCTTTGAACTACCTGAATGGAGGCAGCTCGGCTGTGGTGGGAACTCTCTGGGATGTCACGGATCGAGACATTGATCGGTTTGCATTGGAGCTTATGAACGATTGGGGCCTGACTGGCAGGGCTCCTGGTTCAGAAAGGAAAGCCGAGAAAGCCCCGCGAAAAGAGCGAGGCAGCAAGGAGGGCCAGGCGAACAGTCTGAATCCTGACGAACAGAAGCGTGGCCCAGTGTCATTGGATCAGGCAGTTGCATATGCACGAGAGGCCTGTTTGCTGAAGTATCTCAACGGGGCGGCGCCTGTCATGTATGGGATCCCCGTATTTCTGGAATAGACAATCCTGTGGGATGAATAGAGAAATTGTCAGCATCAACGGAGTACTTGTTATGCGAATTGTGCAAAGTGGGTGCTGCTACAGCCGTTTGCACTATGTATGCAGGCGGAAACTGATGAGGCTGAATCTCCTTTCCGCATTGGTGGGCAAGGCTGAACCCCCGGACGTGGGGATGTTCCGGCTGCCGCTCGAGGACCTGTTTGGATGTCAGGCTCACCGCCCAGTCACGAGGCGGCTAGGCGTGTTAGGCCACCCTAGCCGCCGCGCTACGGAGCTGTGCAGTAGCCTGTAGGCTGTCACTGCTGCGCCGGCAACCAACTAAAATATGTGGTACTAGTACTCGTACTACGGAACTCTTACTCCGCAGGCAGCCGCCATCGAAGTTGGCTTGCTGCGTCACATCATCTTGATCACAGCCTCACAAATCACCAGCCTTCCTCTCTACCACGTACACACATCAGTCCAACGCCCCTCCATCGTTTGTGCTACGGTCTATTATCCGTATTTAACCCAGGTCCCTGTCTACTGTCCTCCAAGAGTTGTACTCTTCGTCCCTCCGTTCCTCCTATGCAACTCGACTCCCATCGCCGCCAATTGAGCGTCACCATGCCGTGCCCATGGACCCGACGCTGCAGAGCAGCCACAGCCGCCACAGCACCGACCTGTCTCCTCCCTTCGCCCACCTCGGCTCCTGATGTTGAGGACTGGAAGAAGATCCGAAGACACAACCTCCGCATGATGAGGAAACAGGTCCGCAGCGTCATTCTGCTGATGGCCCTGATGGAAGCCATGCGGGTTGGCCCCATTCAGATGGTGTACGCTGGTCGTCATGGCTATCCAGCCCCAGCGGCGGATGACTTCGGAGTACGTAGACGGAGTTCTCGTCCCAAGAAGAGAAGAGATATTGACGAAAGTGGCGGCAGATCGGCTATACTGTTGGATACCTCATCAGCTGGCTTTACGTGTGTGCGTTCATGATCATCTGGGTCCCACTGTTCGATGTATGAAATCCTCCCATCGAATACCCACGCACTTTTGTCTTAACATTTTCTCGCAGTGGTGGGTTCCCAAGACACCCTACGACCCCGCGGAACAAAGCATGGCCACGAAATTCGTCGAGATCCTCAAGAAGATCAACATGATCCTCCTCCCCGCGACCATTGCTGTCAGCCTTGTCGCTCACGTCTACTATACTATCCATACTCTGATCTACGTGGACTCCCGCGCATGGGGCTCTGCCAAGTTCCCTAAGAATACTCGCAAGAACTGGATGGCTCGGGCCTTCATGTTGATGGGCATCGGCAGTTCGTTGTTCTTCGGCGCCGGAGCCTTCAGGATCCTCGCCAACCTTGACCTTGCACACGTCAAGTGCATCGAATACATGGTCATCGTGGTTCCTGTCCAGGTCAACTTGGGGGTTTTACTGGGCACGGTTGTGCAGTTCCATATGGAGAAGAGAATCGCGCGCAAGCAAGCGCTGGAGCTGCAGCATGTCAAGATTGAAGATGGCCCTGCCGAAGAGAAGACCGCTCTCTTGGATGTGTAATGGTTCGGTCTGTCATTGTGTGTGTCGGACACGAGGATGTACACATCCCCAAGTTAGGCACAAACTGGGCCAAGAATAAGTTTCGACTCATATTGGAGTGTGGACGCTGGTATACGCGCGGCGATGTTCCCTCAGCATCTGTCGGGAATAGATGTCTGGGCGGAAACATGGCACGCACGAGCACAGAACGTTGACTGACTCGTTTCAACGTTCTTGCTACGTTTCTGGATCTTAGCGATGGTCAGAACCTTGGAAAAGAGGAGGAAATTGTTCTCGGATCAGGGTATAACCTATACCATCCTTACGAGGGTGTTGAGTTTTGTACGAGTCAATGTTCTATTGTCAGAATCAATTGTGTCAAGTACCTTACTAGCACTACTCCCTCTGCTACTACCTATCCTACATGAACACGTCCAGATCACGATCCCCAAGACAAAAATGAACTCTGCTTTATTTAATATTTTCATGACATTAGAATACGTACATAGCAATCCAATTGCTTTTTGCTTGCTTTGCGTCCCAAAATATACACAGGTATCTACATAAATAGACGGGGGTCGTATCGACAACCAATCGAACAAGGGAAGGGCCATCCATTTCCCGACTTCTCAACACATTTTTGTTTGGGCAAGATTGTGACACGTCACACGAACTCCAATGGGGCCGAGGGAGGAGCGTCGGTCAAGTCTCGTCGTGGACTCGTGGGCTGCGGCTGTGTGACCGACCAGATTCAAAAATCGATTCGAGTCGATGGGGCTGGTGAAGATCAACTTGTTCAGTCGTCCTGTAGTCTGTAGATGGGGCCACGAAATCCTCTGACTGCAGGAAGGGATCATGATCTTTCTTGATCCTCACCCTCCCAACTAACAGCCCTACGCATATCCCTCGGTCCCAGTGGCCTCTGGGCGTCGCGTCGCTCCTGCTGTAATTCGGCATCTCGCTCTTTGCGCTTTGTGCGCTCCTTTTCGCGTCGTGCCCTTTCGCGTCGGGACATTGGTGATGATGAAGCCGACGATGGGTCGTCTTCTGTTGATGATAATGCCGCTGCTGGTCCTTTCGGTTTTGACGCTGGTGATGGCGATAAGGATTTTGAGAATGAGAATTTGGATTTCGTGGTATTGGTGTTGGTGTTTGTGTTGGGTGACTTTTGTCCGAGCATGGCCCTCGGCCCGCCGAGGATCTCGTAGGTATATGACGACTTTTGCTTCGTGTGGTGCGGCGGCGCGGCGGCGGTGTCAAAGTACGAGCATGTTCTCGATCTCGTTTCTGCTGCCTCCACCTCTGCCTCTGCTTCTCTCTGTGTCTCTGCCTCGGCCTCTGGCGACGGGGATGCGGGCGACGACGCGGACGACGACGCGGATGAGGATGAGGACCCCGATTCCGATGACGTCGATGACATCGTTATCGTCGAGTATGTCGACGGTGACATCGGAGTCGGAGGCACTACCAATCCTGACGATGTCGTGCCCAGCCACGGCTGTGCTTGTATTGAGGGCGAGGGTGAGTAAGGCGGCATCCGTGTGACGCGGCGACCAGTCCGTTCCGGGTCCGGCGTTGAGGTCTGCGACTGTGATTCCGGGATGCAGGCCAGCGGTTCCCTGTACAGAGGCTCATTGCGGTGTCGATGGCTGCGCGTCGTGTGCAGTTTGATCGGTCGCTGTACCCGGGGACCGTTGGGCCGCGCCACTGGTGCTGGCAGGGTTGGCGGCCTTGGGAGACTCTGCGCGGGATCTGTCAGGTCGGAATTCTCCATGCTGGGGACGGTGATGGTCAGAGGTACTCCTGCTCGCAGCACAGCCGGGATGGAAGTATCCCGCGTGAGGTCGTCGGTGCTCTTGTTGGTCCCGTGGGTGTAGAGGTCGATGATGGCGCTAGGGTGCAGGGACGAGGCTTCGCTCTTCAGACTACCGGTGCGGCTGAATGCCTTGACCGATGTCTTGGGCTGCTTTTGTTCAAGGTCGATGCTCATCGGTGTCAGGGGTGGTGAGGTGTAGCTCAGTCTGTAATGCGCGGCCATGATCCGTGGCATGACTTGAGTGATGGGATGGCGGAACGAAGGGAGACAGGCGCATATGATTCCCACGTTGATCTCGACGGCCGACCATATCGTGATGGAGGCATTGTTCTCATGTTGGAGCGTTGCCGTGCACACGCTGACGAGACGTATTATCGACGCAATGCACACACTGGAGGAGTGGAATGTCAGTATATCTAGAAACGACCTTTGGATCGATGGAACTCACAAGATTCCAAGCCCGAAGATACCGATGAGAATCCAGCCTTGCTCCCGCGGGAGTTGAAGAGCCTTCAGCACCGGAATTGGGAGAATAAGCACGATGATAGCCGTGATGGAATTGAAAGCAGCGTTGAACAACCAAAACGCCAGAAAGTCGATACATTTGCCCCCCTGGATCTGATGGTCCCAAACAAAAGCGGTCGGGTGACAGGAGAAGATGCCTACGAAGAGGGCAGAGATGCCGTAGGCGGTGACAATCGATCCTAGCGTCCAGCATCCACGTCGATAGCCCGTGTCGGTTGAGAATCGCAGGTATTGGAACAGTAACGAGTCCTTAAGAAGGAAGACAGCAAGGTTGTAGGTGATGTTGGCTGCCCAAGTTTCCTGAAGATACGTTAGCCATTCGTGCACGAGACCTGTGGTGCCTTGAATTCTTACCCTCATCAGCATCGTTTCGGGTGAATCGTCACCATCAAACGTGAATTGAGGCCCTAGAGCAACAGTGAGCAAACCTCGATCAGGAACCATCAGGAAGGCATCCGGAGGAGACGTACGGCGAGCAACGACGGCCATGGCCACTGCAGCCATCCAGGCAAATGCAATGAGGAAGTCTTCTGCTCCGACATGTTTGACCACGATGATGCGTGAGAGGAACCGGCCCAAAACACAGCATCCCGAAAGAACGGCCAAAGCGATTGCAGCGGCGGCAGCACCTTCGAAGGACGACATGGCGAGCGACTGTCAGGACCGCCGCGATGGCTGACCGCCGACGACAGCGACACCGCGGGATTCTTTTCCTCAATATGAAGATCTTGAGATCAAGCGGTGGACACACTGAAGCGTGGAGACTGACATTGCAAGCCTCATATGTTGCCAAAATAAAAACCGCAAAACGAGCGAGAGCGAGGGCGTGTAGGATACGAGTGAGATGGGGTGATTCCGTGGTAGTGGGAGTGGTAAAACAATAGTTCATGCGCCAGGTAGAGTATGCGAGGTGAGAGAAAGGAAAATGGGATGTGCGAACAGTTCATTCGGACCATGATGACGAGTAGAGAGGAGGCGAGTAAACATAGAGGCGAACCCAAAGCACAAGCACAGAAACCATAGTGACCACGCACAGATCAGATCGATGGCCCGGGACACCCGTCAAGTTGCTTGGGCAAGGCGGGGGGACCGAGCGAGATGGGTCTCGGGAGTTTGAAGTTGGGATCTAGGAGAAAGTTGGGGTGGTACAGATGATTGATCTGCAGTCCGTCCTTTCGGACGGCCTTGAGTGAAGGTCCGGTATACCAAAGGCATCATTGTGTTTGGAGGTTGGAGTTGTCGCAGGACGCGAGGAGGAAGAAGAGAAGTTGAGAAGATGAGCGTGGAGCTCGGAATCCGAAAAGGGAAAGACGATACACACGCGGAAAATTGTATTTCCGTTCCGAAAGACTTCCCTCCGCACAGACCAATCAGAGACGATCGCCGCCAATGACGAGGCTGCACTTGCAACTTCGAGCCACTAACCGACTCAACTCATCAACTCACCGCATCAATTCTTCGACGAGGAATTACTCGAATATGCGATATTGATCAGCATCCCTGACTTCTCAACGCGTCTTCAAGGCTCACGTCCCGCTGTCGACACAAGATACTCTCCATTTCCAGGCCCAGATGCAGTCCCTCGGAGTCCCTCCCGTTCTCGCCTTTTCCCGTCAGCCACTGACCCTCGCGAAGTGGGCTGAAGCAACGTCCGTGCAACGCGTTGGTCGCAAATAAACCGCAAAGCTCAGGGCAACCGCAAATCTTGAACAACCGGCCAGGGGGGTCTGGCTCGCGCTACGCCACACAGATCTATGAGTCCTACCGGTCCAGGTGTCCAGCACCCACGGCGCCTAGAATAACTGAACCGGGCGATCGAGTCCATCACCAAGCACCCCACGTGCACTCGCGTCGCAACCTTGAAAGGGTGGCCAGCGCGTCTGCTTATGCCGGAACACCACGAGAGTTTCGGGTGGCATCCTGCAGGCCAGCCGTTGTTCTAGAAGGGGAAAAAAGACTCGGGATGCGTGGCTCGACGGGCGTTTTGTGTGGCGTTCAGGGACGAAGACATCCAAATACAACATGAAGCCATAACTACATCGGGACGTCTCGCCGGCCAATGCTTCTCCTATTCCATAATGTGCTTGATCATCGAGAAGTCGAAATGTCTCAGGGTTCAAACCGTGCAGAGGTGACGAGGGACGCACGCCCACCTTCTTACTGCTACTGACAATACTTCTTCTCGCCCATGCACAGAACAAAGGGAAAGCTCATGACCTCGCCCTGGCCCGGCTGCGTCGGCCCACCGCCATTGCCAAACTCGCCCTCGAACTTCTCGACCAGCTTGTCCATGCTCCAGGCGCGCACGATGCGCGTGTTGACGAAGCCGACCTCGTTCATCAGGGCCTCCATGGTCTCCGGGTGGGTGCCGTGCCTCTCGACGCCCTCCATGCGAGCCTGCGGGTGGAACCGTTGGGACTCCGGACCCGTGTTCTCAAAGTCCGTCAGGGCCACGCTGCCGCCGTCCTTCAGGCAGCCGAGCATCGTGGTCAGCACGGCCTTGACGTCGGCGATGTGGTGCAGCACCAGGTGCGAGGTGATCAGGTCGAATTTCGCCCGCGGTCCGTCCGGATTCTGCTCGTCGGCCGGTGGGAGGAGATGGTCTTCTGGATCCTCCAGCAGCACGCTGACGGGGACGATGTTCTGCGGCGTCTCCGGCTTCTGCAGCTTGGAGGTCAAGACGTCGATCATGCCCTGCGCGGCATCCACGGCCACGATGCGTTTCGCGTAAGGCGCCATGATGCACGAGAGCAAGCCCGTGCCGCATCCGATCTCGAGCACGTCCAGGCCATTGTTGTTGCCTGCTGGAGGGTTCTTGAGCGCGGGAAATTTCGGCAGGATGGCTTTCAGGGCTTGCTTGCTTGCCTCGTGCACGAGCGGGTTCTTGTCCCACGCTGCAGCTTCTTGATTGAAGCGGTCGTTGCCCGAACCGGCCTTGAGATTCGATGCGGCGGAGGCCATCGCGCCGAGTAGAGCAGAGCAGTGATGAATTTGCCGACTCGTAGCTGAAGCTGAAGCAGTAGCTATAGCTGTCGAAAATGTCCGACTCTGACGCGCAGATGAGCTCTCAGCGAGGTAAGAGATGAAAGAAGCTGTGGCCGCCCGAGTGATGTAATAATGATTGATACTTTAGAGAAACCCGACCACTGACCAGCCGTTCTGTTCAGCTCGACTCGGACAGACAGACAAACACGAAAAGACCGAGATCTGTGACCACGATCACGGACACGAACACGATCTGAATCTTGATCTTGGTTTTGATTTTGAGGTGTGGTCAAAGTGTCAGACTCCCTCTCTGCGGAGAATTCGATCCATTGAGGTCTCAGGTGAGTGTCATTCGGCCATCTCCATGTCAAAATTGGCGTGTGGTGGCCTCGGGAGTCGGTACGTACCCGCAAACTCTCCGTCTGGGGTATCAGCAAGAATAGATATCTATCTACCTACTCGTATGTTGTCGATTCACGCAAGGCTGCGTCTACAGTATATCACAGTCGTATGATGCGAAATATACACAAACAGGAACCTCCTCAGGGCCACCAAACAAATGCAACGAACCATCTCCCAGCTTCTATTGACATCGTTGTCGATTAATGTACGTCTCCCTCTCCTCTACCTCGGCCCTCCCCGGCATCCTCGCATGGAGTCCCCCAACTCTTCTCCGCGCACGCGCTCGACATCCCCTTCCCCTCTCTATTCATCAGGGTCCTATCATTCTATGCCGAATGAGGTATCACGAGGTAAAGCAAACATCTGGACCCTAAGGATAATGTCAAAGACCCCATCACATCCCATCCTTAGGTATTCACAGGGCTTTCATCTATAGGTATAGGCAAGGCACATCTTTCTCCTTCTTCTCATGATATACAACGATAAACAATGGCCGACCCCAACTCCAATCCTCCTCAAACCGGCGCCCGCGTAATCGCCCAAACACTGCACTCGCTCGGCGTCACAATCGTACACACGTTGGTAGGCATCCCCGTCGCCGACATCGCCGAGGAAGCCATCGATCTGGGGATCCGCGTCGTCGGGTATCGAAACGAGCAGGCGGCCAGTTACGCTGCTTCTGCTTATGGGTATATCACGGGGAGGCCGGGCGTTTGTGTCCTCACGGGTGGGCCGGGGATGGTGCATGGGATGGCGGGGGTGAGTTAGTATCTATCATATACATCTATCTTCTCTCACACACACACTCTCTCAAACAGATCACAAACGCCTCAGCGAATGCATTCCCGCTCCTCGTCCTCGGCGGATCCTCCGAGTCCTCGGCCGTCACAAAGGGGGGCTTTCAAGAGCTGGACGCCGTCTCGCTCCTGAAGCCGCACACAAAGGCCGCCATCCGTCCCGCCTCCAACGACCCCGCCAGCATCGTCGCCGCTATTCGCGATGCCTATCGCGTTTGTTGGTACGGTCGACCGGGCCCGGCGTTCGTCGACCTGCCCACCGATCTGATCATGGGTCCATCTCCCGAACGGAGCTCGAGTTCGAATTCGCATCACCCGCTGATCTCAGTGTTGGATCCTCCAAAGCCATCGGCAGACCCGACTCTGATCACGGCCGCCGCGAGACTTCTGAAATCCGCATCATCTCCCCTCGTGATCGTGGGGAAAGGCTCGGCGTACGCCCGCGCCGAAGGCACCATCCGGGAGCTCGTGTCGACACACAACCTTCCCTTCCTACCGACTCCGATGGGCAAGGGAATCGTCCCGGACTCTCACCCTCTGAACACGTCCTCCGCCCGCTCCGCCGCGTTGAAACACGCCGACGTCATCCTCCTGCTCGGGGCGCGTCTCAACTGGATCCTCCACTTCGGCGAGGCGCCCAAGTACCGACCGGACGTCAAGATCATCCAGGTCGACATTTCGCCGGAGGAGCTCGGCCGCGCCAACACTCATGGTCACCCGGCCCTGGGCATCTTTGGCGACATCGGACTCGTGGTCGATCAGCTGCGGCGCGAGCTGGGTCAGGACTGGAAGGCGTTCCCTCATGCGACGATCCGCGCAGACACGGCGACGACCACGCCCTCCTCATCATCATATCTGACCCTCCTCGCGGCCAGCGCGGCTAAGAATGAGCGGAAATCCCACACGTTGGCACACACCCCGACACCGGCCAACAAGGCCCTGATATACGAGCGCGCGTACCACATCATCAAATCCGAACTGCACGCCCTTTCACCGCCGCAGGACGGCGGGGTGGTGTACGTCTCGGAGGGGGCCAACACAATGGACATATCGCGCAGTTCGTTCCCGCTGGAACACCCGCGGCAGCGCCTCGACGCAGGCACGTGGGGAACCATGGGGGTTGGGTTAGGGTATGCGATCGCATCGTGGGCGGCGTACAACCTGCCCACGAGGAGGAAGAAGATCGTGGCCCTCGAGGGGGATTCGGCATTCGGGTTTTCCGGCATGGAGATCGAGACGATGGCGCGCCACAAGATGGACATCTTGATCATCCTCATGAACAACAGCGGCATATATAAGGGTGACGCGGTCGATGAGTCATCCTGGAGAGAGATGCAGAGCCAGACGGTCCGGAACTCCACGGCGATCGTACCGCCCAATTCGGGTGAGCGCAGGGGCTTGCGGAGTGGCTCGCTGTTGTACGAGACGCGCTACGAGCTGCTCGCGGAAATGGTCGGCGGGAAAGGGTATCTCGTCCGCACCGAGGCCGAGCTCGCGAAGGCCACCAGGGAGGCGTTCCAGGAGACCGACAAGGTGTGCATCTTGAATGTCATCATCGACCCTGGGTTGCAGCGCGACGGGAAGTTTGGCTGGCTCGAGAGTAAAGAGAAACATGGCGGCGGCGGGACGGGAGGAGAGAGTAAACTGTAAAGCCCGGGGGAGTGGGTAGCTGTGTGAAGAGGCCCAAGCCATTTTGAGGGGATGTGACGTTCTCATTCACTGTATTTGTCCTTGTAGCAGATGATCCAATGCAAAAAGCCGATGGGCCATGTGTGGCAGACCTGGCCGCTTCTGAACCTCCAGCCCTCGAGTTTCTCGGCTGGGACGTTTTGGCGGAGTAAGGCCATGACCTCGTCCGGTGTCCGCGTCCTCAGGCACGAGATGTAGCCGTCGTAGACCCAGATGAAGGGCAGGATGGGTACGAGGTATGTGAAGAATAGGTGACCGGGAGAATTGAGGAAGTAGATCGGCGCGATGAGCATGGCGAGTGGCCAGAGGAGGCTGACGAGGATGAAGGACGAGAAGTGTCGGGATTGCAGTTCGAAAATACTTCAAGTGGCACCGTATGTTAGGAACCCAGATCACGCAGACGAGACAAGAAAACTCACCAAAACCCATCCGCGGTGTCGATGGTGTTCTCCAGCACCTTGCCGGCGAGGTCGTCGTCGAAATGATGGAACGCCAGACTGAACAGCCTCATGACTTTCTTCTGCTTCTTGCCCTTGACGACGACATCCTTTAGCAGCGTCTCCGGCGCTGGGGCGTTGGTGGCGTCGACGCTCTGCGCGACAAAACTGATATTCTTGCTCCTCTTCGCCGCCTTCTCCCACGCCGCGATGTGGGGTTTGATGTCTGTAAGCACGAACTTGACTTCTTCTGCGTCAGTTGGCTCCTCTTGCTCTTCCTCTTGATCCTCGTCATTGATCTTGGTCTTCTTGATATCCTTCGCCTGCCTGCTGCGGATGTCGCGGTTGAGATGCTCCTCGATGTACGGCGTTGGTCCGCCCGCGCCGCTCGCGAAGTCCACGTACACGTACTCTGCCAGACGCTGGCCGAGGACGTCGGAGAGGACTCGCGACACGAGCGCCGCGGGTGAGGTTGTCTGGATTATCGGCATGCGGTTGATCCAGCCAAGGGTGAGGTAGTCTTGGACTTTCTCCCGGAGCGTTTGTGGGAACCTGGGTGAGGTGTCAGTTTCCTGCGATGTCCACCATCCTTATGGTTCTGTTCGAGGTCTCATACCATGCTTGGTCGTTGACTTCAAACAGGTGTCGTCTGGCCAGCCAGACGCCCTGGTCCTTGCTGCCGCTGCCATTCTCCATTGGAGTGCTCGACATGTTCGGTATTGAGACTTATCGACGTGCAAAGTCCATACTAGCAATTTTGAAGAGGTAGGTCGTTCTAGTTCATCTCTGGAGCAGAAAAGGGGTCCATCGCTGGAGAGATTGCGTGTGCTCTCTTTTATGAACGGCTTTGGGGGTCGCGTAAGTTGAACGCGTCAAGCTCTGGTTCATGGGTTGTTGAACTTTCTCAGCCTCGTCGACAAACGTCATCCATCCACCAGGACAATAGGCGAAACTGCGGAAGAGAACGCCGGACGGAGTTGGTAAACTCGGCTACAGTACTGTACTGTATGTAGACGACGTAAGGTATTGAAGATTATGGTACGGTACCCGGTATTCAGTACCTTACATTACCATACCAGTATTCTGCCTCCTGACGGACGAAGCGTTCAGCTTTTCGACTCCTATTCATACCTATGTACCTATAGGTATCTGAGAAACCCATCCTCGACCTGAACTAACGAAGGTACGGAATGACGGCTCTGATATGGGGTCCGTTCATATCAATTTCAGTGTCCAACCCGTCCTGCCGGTGCCAGAAACCCAGTTAAACTGTGAACATTGAGTCCACTAGTGTGATCAGATCCCTCAAACGCCAACTATGCCATAGTTGCACAATTCCCTCCTTCAGTTAGGAACCGTTCAACTACCTCAAAGCTACGTCTTCAGCTGGAGAGGTTCATCAGGAAACAGCGAAGTCCAAATGCCGCTAAGTACTGAGGTATTCTTTGCCGTTAATCGGGGGAAGTTTTGCAGCGTCTGGCCGTCCAATATCGCACGGCGCAGATGTGTCTGCAAGGTCTTTCGTTCCACAATGGGGGACAGAGCAGAAAGATACACGGTTGTCAAGAGTAGAATGTTTCGGAAATCTCTGAAATCGAGCCCAAGGATTTCCCGTTAGCAGGCATGATCCCCCTTGGCTTAGAGTCCGGGGCGGTGAACATACCTCTGAAGCTCTGTTGCGGTGGAGAAGCCAGGCGAAGGATGATGCCGTCGTCGTTGAGATAGTCGTTCAAGCTCGTCAAGGACGATTCTGACCCCACGCTCCCTTGCACTGAGAGTCAAGACATCTATATTGTCAAGCCACTCTCTCGGTGGCATAGGAGAGCTGCGAGTCACTGGGACAACGTTTCTTGAATCCCCCTCGGTTTTCGCACCGTTTGATACCAATGCGCCCATCGCGTTGGGGAGAACTGGTAGATTGATCAGAAGTTTCAGCTGGCAGTACCTTTCCTTCAGTTCATCAAGGTTGGTGGCTGCCATGTAGGAGGTATGATTATCCCATCGCATCCAGAGAGGAAGCAATTTCTTCCATTCCTCCAATTGAGCATCGAGAACTGAGATGGCCGCGGCTTGAGAGTTTGCTGGGAATGTTAGGGCCTATCTCACCTCGCGATCTGCTTGTCCTGACTGACCTGGTGTATGCTTTCCCTGGTATAGAATGGACGCACCTTGACGAGCTAGTTGCAGGAGGCACACTTTGTTGATAAAGGGGACCAATATTGACTGGTCGATTTCGGCGGAACCCAGCGTGGTACAAGTGTAGCCTGTAAATAGCTCTCGACGCATCCGAGGACAATTTTCTTCAATTCCACTGGATGGCAGAGCGAACTCTGTTTTCACGTCGCTGCCGTCTTGGATTAGTCGCTGATTCGGACACGTAATGCATGGTTGTCCATACCTTTCCAATTCCACGCAGGTCCAAAAGCTCACACGGATCATTTCATTTCGGGAACTGTCGTCTGACGGAAATCTTTCACTGTAGGTTGGTTCGCCATCAGCTCTAGCCGTGATAGCCAGGACCGTGGGTTACGTACAAATTCAAGAGTCCCTTCAGAGTCTTGGATGCTTTGAGAACGTAGCGGTGACTTGTGAACAGATCCCCCCTGGCGACAAAGTACAGACCTGATAGGAGGTGTGCTTGGACGAGCTTTAGAGGATCGGCGTGGCGGTTGAATTGCAGGATGCGAACGGCCGCTTGAAAGAAGGCCGCGCCGGTGCCAGTGCCGGTGCTGTTTTTCGGGCTGGGCTTTCTTTCATCTCTGTCGTGGCCGAAGCGCGAGATCATATGTGATCGTTGGCAGTCCTCTGTCGCGATGTGTCGGAAATCTCGGAATGGTTCGCTGATCGGAAGTTGATCGCATGCGTAGTCTCCGGTAGTATCTTCGTGCAGCTCTTGGACCTCTCCGATCGCAAGGGCCAGCAGGAGGATGCCACATTCAATGGAGTATTGAAACGGGTGGGACTGCGGGTGTGAGATGTACTCAAGCGACTCGTCCCCGGAAGATGCACTTGATTGCGATGGTGATATCCCAGGGCTATTGTCGGTCGCAAACTGGAACTCGACATACATCCTGTAAATGGTATCGAGATCCAAAAGCGGATGACTCCTGTGGCTCGTCCTCATGTACGACTCGACATGACCCCAGGGGCACTGCACCGTCTTATCTGGTGCAGAATATGGATCGTTCAGTGCATTTTGATAGACAGAGCAGCGTTCTTGATGGAGTTGCAGAACGGTCTGCAACGGAGGTACTTGGGTTGTGTCCCAAACGACTTCAGGTAGTCGTCCAGGAGTAAACCAGAGTGGCACTCCCGGAGGAATGTCCTGAATCCAGTCGAAATGACTCTGGACACACCCTGTAGTTATCAGTTCGTCTATTTCGTACGGATGCGTCTCCTTAGGTAGTATTGATTGCAGACCCGGCCAAGACAGGATGCTCTCTGTGACGGTCCTTCGAGGAGACGATACGGCGGTTTCCCATTCCATTGTGTGCATTCGTGGAACGGTGAGCAATAACTAGAATCCAGGTTATGAAGTGAGTTCAAGGATTTTTTGTAGGTTCATGTTGACTCAATGCGGCTCTGTGGGTTTGGCCAATTGGTCCTGTTCTCAATCTGGGTTCTGGTATCGAGTTGAACAGACTGTGAAAGTGGAAGCAATCTGATAGATGACGCTCATCCAGGCCTCGCTGATTGGAGACTTGCTGTTTCTCAGGTCAATAAAGGAGAAGATGGCCACTCTTTTCGAAACCTCCAGCCGGAAAGACGAGCCGGCAATCGTGCTTTAATGACGGCTCGTGTGGATTATTGGTACTTTTCGAGTACTAGGATGGAAAAGCAGCATCACATGGGATATCAAGACCACTATCTGTGAGATGTGCCAGAGGTGGCCCATTGTTTCTCTACGTAAAGCCATTAGATCCACTACCGAAGTGGCAAGGGATGGCAAAGACACAAAAGGCAATAATACCAGGATGGATAAGAAAGAGTTTGAACAGGGAAGCGAGGTGGCGACGAATGATGAAGGGAAACTGTAGCACACCATCGTCCATCATTCATACCTAGGCAGTGAGCAGCTCGCGAGTCGCAGCGTGCATCGTGTGATGCCGATGTTCTGGCCTCTCCGCCCATGTGCAGTAGCATGCTCGGATCAAGCTCCGCGCAGAACACTGCACTCGCAGTCCTCTGGAGGCTGTGGGCGAGGAAGATGCATGATGCCCGATCAGGTTACCGAAGAATGAAGGGCGCGACTCACAGTTCAACTCCCAGAGCAACGAGGGCCCGAGGGACGAGGGACGAGAGACGATTACCCCAGGTCC
Organism: Exophiala alcalophila; assembly: GCA_001599775.1. Taxonomy (NCBI): domain Eukaryota; kingdom Fungi; phylum Ascomycota; class Eurotiomycetes; order Chaetothyriales; family Herpotrichiellaceae; genus Exophiala; species Exophiala alcalophila. The sequence continues at coordinate 542,517 of BCHY01000007.1, read as the reverse complement.
AATGCCCGGGTCGGGACCCGTGCACGCCATTCCAATAGTCACCTTATGCACGAATCAGCCTGGGCTTTGCACAGCAATCCTTGTAGAGTACTAGTATTCGTCAGTGACTACTACTACTCCTCTCGTTGCCATCATCTCCCACATAGCACGCCCCGGCCGCGCAATGGAATTGGTGGAGAGTTCTTCGTGAGACTGACTCGCCGTATCTCTGATACCCTTGATGAGCATCTGGGCAGTACCATCAAAGACAATCCAAGGTACTTTTGGCAGTCGTTGCGCTGTGGTGGGATTGAAGTTTGAGCTCTGCAACGCTCTCGGCATGCTCTCTTTGCTTCTGCAAAGTCAAATCACCGGACCTTGCAAATCGGGATTCAAAATGGGAAGGAGAGCTGAAGCTACGCCAATCGTCCGGCCTCTGGCTCTTCACCCAATCGTGCGGCTCATTCTCCGATGGCCGAAGAATGAAATGTGAGTGGTGCACTGCTCTGGTGCTCTGTTCCTGCCCTGTACGAAGAGTCCTCTGACGGTGCCTCTGGGCTTGCCTATTCCAGATTCCGGAGTTTACGCGAGGCAGTTGGCCAATAATTTTCATTCCGCAGCCCCACTCACATCTCCGTCGCCGTGACGTGCAGATGTACTAGTGCAGTTATGCATTAGCGCAGTCTCTTCTTGGCATTGGACCCACTTTGCTCTTTCCCCGCCTGAGCCAGCGATGTGCGTCATGGCCATTCAGAGCACTCGCATTGTTGACCGTCATCACTCTTCAATTCTTCATCGCAGGCCGATCAATGATCGTCGATCTGCTCAAGCCTCACTTCGGATTTCGGAAATGGTGCATCATGCATTCTGCATTCTGCATTCCGCCTTCGCTCTCTGCACGGCCCATCGTCTTCGCAAATCGTCGGCTGGGCAACACGAGTCACGATTACGAGTACGCAGGATTCAGCATGGCCAGGGAGCGGGAGCTCGTCCCAGCCGTGTGGACGGAGTGCCAGTGTCATGTCATGCACGACGGATGTTGCACGTCTGTCGTGCGCACATGGCCTGTCCTGCCCGTTCCAATGTCAAGCCCAGGGGACCTTGGAAGGTTGGGATGGTTATCAACCGCCAGCCGTGCCGTCCCACGGCCCTCCAATCAACGGAAGAGGCTCCCGACAACGGCCTGTGGTCTTGATATCAACGTTTGGGAAGACCGAAGATAAGAGCAGGAGTGCGTTTCTGGCAGGATGCAAGAGGCCTTCAATTTCGGGCGGACCGCAACCCCCCCCTCCCCTGGGCAAGAAGCACGGAGGGTCACAGGGTGTCGATGTCCATTGACTAATTCCTCAATGGGGTACTCCTTCTGCTTTGCAAACCACTAGCACCTCTTCCCTCTCGTATTTATCCATATCAGTGTCAGACCTATCGCTACCCCGAAGGCCAATGAAAGCTTATAATCCTTGCAACAACCGCTGTACTACCGGGGTACATCACCACATCGAATGTCCGCTCTGGCAGAGGACAGGAGGACAAAGGCACGCCCGGCCAGAAAGAGTCTCTTCCTCTGCCCCTACGGACTGCCACTGGTACGGTGTTCCGAACACCCTGAAACCCGACGCAATGCTCTCGAAAGTCAAGAGTCGAGGCCCCAGAGAGCCGCATCTTAGCTAACAGTACGACCCCAGGGGTTCAGTGTCCACCAAAGCTGCAGGTTCGTCTGCTCACCACAAATCTTGCGGGGTCAGGGCTCGCCCTGGGTACTCAGCAACCAATCCTTCCCATGTTTACCTTACTCCAGCGACTCTTCTTGTTACTCAGATCTTTGTCCGGGTGGTCGGTGGCATGGATTGGAATGGGGCCAACGGCGCGCCATCGTATTCCTGCTGCACTCACCCCTCCCCCGGCTCTGAGATCCCTCCTCCGTTTCCATGTGGTGTGTGTTTGCGTCAACGGTAAGCATAGAGCTATGAAGCTATGGTAGCACGGACTTGAACTCTGCATTTGCATTTGCATGTGGTTAACGGCGAAGGTATCTTCGTATGAACATAACCGTTCCTTGCCCTTATTTGAAGCTGTTCACGGCTGGAGAAGGGGTCTATCCAAACCTTCATACCTCCTGTTCTCTTAATATCGATCCGCCATCTCTGCTGCTAAACTTTGTTGTTTGATCTGTCCCAGTCCGCAGTGCGAGAGCTATTGAGCTTCAAAAATAATGGGAGACGCCCGCCAACATGGAAGATGCAAGGCCAAACAAGCGATCATATCTCTAATTCAGAAAAGACGACCGGAGACCGTCCCTTGCAGCGTATGCTGGGGCTTCTGTATCCTTTGCTCCATCTGGAAAATGTCGGATCAGATCTCCTCTCGATTCGAGTCCCGGCTACATCGATCGCCCTCTTCACAAAGTTCGTCGCGCACGTCAAGCAGTTGCACCACCAATCCCGAGGAGATAGGAGCACTTTTTGGGCATCCAGAGTCAGAGCCCAAGCCAGAACGTGGTTACAGCATACATAGACGGTTTTCACGTCGGCTATTCTACGAAGCGAATCTTTCCCACCTCGACCTTTCTGAGACCACCAGTGAGAAGACTGAGAGTTGGGCTTGAGCCAATCACCCTGGAGGTGGTACAGCATAATCTGAATGAGTGGTAATAGGTAATAGGCGATAGTTGTACAGGGTACAACTTCGTGGTGGTTGGTTTATCGACCAAGGTCAAGGAAGCTGGTCGACCGACTTGGCTCTACGCCATTCTCTTTCACTCCAACTGTATCCGTCTGGCGCCTCAACTGTGCGGGAAACCAAAATGGTGAATGAGCCCTTCACGGCGGAAATCTTTCAGCAACAATAATGAGTAATCTAATGTTATCAAGAAGCGTTTTCCCCCGTTGGCGGAACCCCCTGCTGAGCGGGAAAAGACAAAGAAAGAAGCGGGCCTTGATTCTTTTGATATATACACTACTATTCTGTACGGTACCAATGCCTCAAATGAGTGAGTGATACCACTTCACAATCTCACACCGTCCATTGCTCCCTTTGTACTTTCACCAGTTCGAGATCCTAGCCACCCCACCCCCCCCTGGAGGGATCTCTATATATACACGTGCTCATACATACTTTCGACTCCCGTCTTGGACTCTTGGGAGCCATCAGCGTCTGTAATGGGGTTCTCACTACATGACATGGATATAGTAGCTGTCTTCTACCGAACTCCCATGTTGAGGGATGAAGGCAGGCTGACATTTGATGGTTTTGATGTTTATGATGCCTTTTCTCCTTTTGTCCTCATCAGTATCGTTCCAAGCCTCCTCGGGCGTTCGAGACGGCGATACCAAAAACCATCAATTAGGGGGATTCTCACAACCCTGATTCCATCGGTCTGCTGGTAGGCCTGCTACGCGGCGCGAACTGGTTTCAGCAGTACGCTTCTTCGGATGGAAGACCTCTTCTTTTGTCACCCATGCCTTTTTATGAATTTAAAAAATTCTTTTGCTTCCAGGGAGCAAGCTGGCGCCATCATCTTTAGAGGAGTAGCAAATTAGCCGACGTCACTTTTTTTTCAGGAAGCACGAAATGGAATGAGGGAGAGACAGAGAAGGGACAAGACCAAGAGAAATGAAGGAAGACGAACCCATCATCCATCTGCTGAGACTTTGATTGCGACATTTGATTCCTCGACATCTTCAACTTCTTCCACCTCCTCGACGTCTCCACAACTGCAAAAGGCCGCATAGTCGTGCTCCAACACCCCCATCGTGGACGAGATTTGTCCGAAGATGGATTGAACCGCCAGGATCCGATCCAGTCGGGGGTCCGCCCGCGTGCCTTCCTGGAAGAGTTTGATCTCTGACAGGTTCTGGAGCCGGTAGCTGGTGAAGATGATGTTCTCCCTCTCGCAGGAGAATCTCGGTTGCGGAAGTCGTTGTCCTTGTGACTGTGACTGTGACTGTGACTGAACAGGAGGAGGCTGTTCTTGGGGTTTGGAGGACAGTCTCGGGGTTGGTTTTGATCTTGGTTGTGAGGTTGTTGGTGCTGCTGTGAAGACTTGGACAGGCATAGTTTCTCATGTACTGGTCTCGCGTGCTAAGGACATGGCCTTGCAGTCCATAAAGATAACGGGTTTGCTAGAAGATTGAAGGAATGATGTAGTGTAGTAGACACTGTGCAATGGATGTCAGATGGGAAGCTGAATATCCATGGTATGACCTCCGAGCCTTGAGGAGTGCTGACTTCCACGCACAAAGAACGCTGCGAGAGCCACGATTGGGGGGTTACTAAGAAGAATAGAACACAGCCCAAATTCCAATATCACACCACGCGCCGGACTTCAGCTGGATCCAAAGTCGAAGGGGTGGATGCTCCACAGGACGGAAATACAGCCTGCTTTTTCGTATCTCTTCTCCTTTCAGCACATCATCTCAGAGCAGACGTGCCCGTTTGGATCCCTCGTCAAGGGGGTGGTGTTCGAACTGAAGTCCACGAGCGAACGCAACATGAACGATGTTACGAAGGTTTAAAGGTGATCCTGGACTCGACCCAGGCAGGTAGGTAGGTCCCAGGACCAGGGCCATGCTCAACCCACGTTGTCCGAGCATCCATCAATCAACAAGAATGGGTCTGTCCAACGTCCATGCCTCTTCCCCCCGCTCACAACTACTTCCTATCCCTCCCGGACCATACATCCCGGCCTGGCCCTGGATTGTCGAGAGGGTCAGGACTCAGGAACCTGAGCTTCCTGGGGGCTCTCGACCAACCCAACGGACTCCAGAATCACCAGCACGGTTCCCATCATGCCCAGGGACCTCGAAAAAGCGTTCGAACCACATGTCTGCCCCCCGGGGCCCGGGGCAATTGCTGCGCCCCCCTCGAGCGTTTCGAGTCAATCCTTCTTACCCGCGGCCCCGGCCCTGGCCCTTCCATTTACAAGTTCCCCCCATCGAACGATGTGCCCAGTTACCACTGCCAACATTTCTAGGGCAGAAAGAGGGAGGACTCTTTGCCCTGATTTCCCGGGATCAACAGGAAGGTAAAAACAAAGGACACTTGAGTCTTGAGTCTTGAGTCTTGAGTCTTGACCCACCGACACCTCCCTGCATGCGTGCCTGCCTGCTTCCATTTTTGATTCCATCCGCGGAGAAAAAAAAACAAGACAAAAAGAAGTAGCCCTGAAAGGAAGGTCGGACAAATGATCCGCCTCCGCCTCTGTCTCCGTCTACTGATGAGCCAGGGATCTTTCAACGGCGTCCTGTCCGGGGAAGAGCCATATCCCTGCTGCCCTGCATCTGCCAAGCACCCTGCGATGGTGGTTGAATTTTGAAGGGGGGTGGAGGAAGGTTTCATCCCAGACATACATACCTAGGTACAGTCCTCTACTCTACTCTAACAAACTTCCCGGTCCACAGAGGCCGAAAGAGGCATTCGGAGGAAAGAAGGGGGAGAGGGAAGGCGGAAGGTCTTTCTTCTTCCAGTCCAGTGAGGTGTTGGAGGGGAAAGTGGACCGCGATCTCTTTGTTCAAACTTGCAATGGGGGGACTGTATAGTTTAGTTTAGTTGTCGGCTCTCGCCGGGGCGCATTTTGCCAGAAGAGATCGATCGATACTCTAGATCGATAAAAACGCTCAGACGCTGCTTAGTTAACACCGCCCGGCTCCATGGGGTGTCTGAACATGTGATGGCAAAGAAGGAGAAGGGAAAAAAGCCTCCGCGCGAAAATCGATACCCATGTGGCAAAGGGAAAGAGGCACTGCACTGGTTTTCGCAAAAAGAAAGTACGAGTACAGTACAAGCCCCGGACCGGAGCAACTGCCCCGTGTACCATGTACCATGTGCCTTAATATCAATTGACAATACGGATGAAGGAAGAAGGAAGGAAGGGTACATTAACCGCCACCGGAGCTGACGGAGGAGGGAGGTCGACGAGGCGGAGGAGAGAAGCACTGACGGGGCTGGGTGACGTCCCTATCGGATGAACTGGGCTCCGCTCCACTGTTCCGAATCGTATTTTTAAGTTGCGAGTAGTATGGCAGTGCTATGTATGTATTCCCCGAGGCAACCAACCGTCTGAGCCTCGTCGAGAGGAGAGTCCAGACCACACCTCGTTTAACGCATTTGTGCTTGCAGAAATTTATTACACGATATCTGTACGAGGTTTCCTCTCCCGTACCTAAGCTCTTTCGAGTCTCTGTCTCTCTCTCTCTCTTTCTCCTTCCTGCCACATCGGATAAAAATAAAAAGGAAGTCCGATGGCGCACGCAGGGCGTTTTGGTAAACTCCAATAGAGGCCATTACTAGTATCTCCACGTAATGTGAATGTGCTGTTGAGGCCGAAAAAAAGAAGGTAAGAATCTAAGAAGGGGAAATGCTTCAGTCGAGGGCGTCTTTGAGTCTCGACCTGAGTCTATTTCCCCATTTTCACGAGGACGAGGATGAGGACGCCGGACCGGACAGCTGGGTCGCGTCGTAGCGGGCAATGACGTCTCGTAGGTCCTTTGCGGATTGCTCGAGCAGGACCTCTTCCTCGGCGTTCAGGGGCATGCGGATCGTCTTGAGAATGCCGCGACGGCCGATGACGGCCGGGAGGCTCAGACAGCAGCCGTGGTCGTCGTGCCAGAAGCTCACGGGCTGGACGATCTTGAGGTTGAAGAGGATGATTTTGCACAGCGCGGCGACGGCCGCGCCGATGCCGAATGCCGTCGCTCCTTTGGCCTCGATGATCTCGTAGGCCTTGGTCTTTGTGGCTTCGGCGATGGCGGTGCGGTTGATCGATTCGGCGAAGCTCAGGTCGGATAGAGGTATCCCGCTGATTGATGCTGCGGACCATGCCACCTGTGTAAGGGGAGAGGGAGGAGAGTCAGTTGACAGACAGGGAGAGATAGTCTCTCACTGGGGCCTGCTAGATTTGGATCTGTCAAACTCACAAATTGCCCGTCCCCGTGTTCACCGAGGGCAAACGCCTGGACTGATCTATCCGAGACCTAGGCCAAAGTAAGAATTTGCTCCAATGGGCGAATAGACGGCCCCTCGAAGACTCGACCTACTGAAATGGTCTTTGCCAGCATCCCCTTCAGCCGGACCGAGTCGAGAAACGTGCCAGACCCAATGACCTGCGACTTGGGCAGGCCGGAGATGACCTGGGCGAAATGGGTCAGGACGTCGACCGGGTTCGCGACGATCAGGAGGATGGCATTCGGATTGATAGGCTGCATGTCGGCGATGATGGCCCTGAGGATCGCGATGTTGCGGTCGACGAGGTCGAGGCGCGACTCGCCGGGACGCTGCTTCGCGCCCGCCGTCACGACGATGACATCTGCCTTGCCAGCCTCCTGGTTCGTGGCCTCCTTGATCTCCACCCCGCCGAAGAAGGCGGCGTCGCTCAGGTCCTGCACCTGGGCTCGTCGGAGCTTGTCTGCTTGGTCGGCGATCAGAAGCGTGCCGGCCACTGGGTGCAGGAGTAGCGCATATGCCACGGCGGCGCCCACAGATCCAGCTCCGATGATGGCGATTCGGTGAGAGGAGAGATCCTCGGCGTCGGTGCCAGCATCCATCTTGAGTGGCCTGGAGCTCTGTCTGCTCTCTGACTTGTGGAATGAAAGCAACACGAGGGCGTTTGACGGTCGGTCGGGTCGAGAACTGTCACAGACTCACGAGAAGCTTGCTTGCCGCGGGGTCAACGTTTGCTTTTGGTGATTCTCTTTATAATCTTTATACCTAGTTAACTCTCGCTTCTTCGTTGCCGAGAAGCGAGCACGTCCAACCATCAAGCTGCAAATCCTTGATGAGCTGAGATTGATGACCAATGACTTAGCTCTGTTTCTTGATCCCCCGCTAGATTGCAAGTTTAGGTTCACACCGAAAGCCTTGGGGCATCGTATTGCTAGGCACGTTCCATTGGGATTGTCACATGCCGCTAGACGTTCGTGGCGTGCAGTGCAGTGCAGTGCAGTGCAGGTGGTGAGAAGAAGAGGTCACGTCTCGACACTGACTGGACGGCGCGCTGGATACGAGAAACACCTAGGGAAAGACAACTATCGGTTGCTCGTGCCTCAAACTGGTAAACGTAACGAATATTGGATACATGGGTCTCGCTATACGACTCGGAGGCTGACTGACGGGCCTCGCTCCCTCCCAATGGTCTGCTGGCAGCCTGGCACTGATGTTCGATCAGTGGGAGTGGCGATGACCCCCAGAGGGAAATCGAGTATGTTAAAAGGCATTCCCCGTGTGCGGTCAACCGTGTTTTCCGTGTGGCATGCTTTCACAAGCTCGACGTGCGCATATCATCTGTGACCACAATCTCTGAACGAACTCACCTGTTTCCTCTTAGCTGTCCTCAGGATATCTCGCCATGGGATCCTTCTCCAAGGGAGTCTCGGTCGTACTCAGGTTTGGGGAGCTGGTGTCGGCTTCCGTTGTCGCAGGAATCGTGGGCCGATATCTCAGCTATCTCGACGATGCCAATCACATCAGCCACGGACAAGGTCGATTCATTTATACCGTGACCATTGCCGGGATCAGCATTGTCGCCAGCATCCTCCTGATGTATCCGTCCCGGTTCAGTTTCATGTGCTTTGCTCTCGACGGCGTCCTCTTCGTCGCTTGGATCACTGCCTTTGGATTATTGATTTCCGTGAGTCTTTCCTTCCTGACTATCTTCGACCGAGCTGCGCATTCTGACCTTGGGGCACATGCCCCCAACGCAGCTCACCAACGGTCATGGCTGCTCCTCAACGTGGTACTGGACAAACTGGGGCTACTATTGGGGAGGCTTCTGGCGAGTTGTGCCTGTCACGTCAGTCAATGGAGATATTGTAGGCCATGCGGCTTGCTCACAATGGTTCGCAAATGAAGCCTTCTGCTTCATCGGTGGTATGGCATGGCTTGGGAGCATGGCCTTGGTAAGACATCCCTCACTTTGACCCGACTTGACTGACGCTGGGAATCAGGGCATATACAACTGCTTCTTCCGTGAAGACGAGGTGCCGCCGTTGGCACAGCCAGAGGGTGCCATGATGTCTCAGAGCTCGGACGGCTACAGAGAGAACAAGGGAGATCCTCTGGCATCACCACAGCCATGATTTGCGACCCAATCTCAATCTGAACTCGGTTGCACTCTGAGGTTGCTGAAGGTGGAAGGTTCGGAGGCATATGTCTTTATCTCGAAACGTTCGGACAGGCCAGTCATGATGTACTTACCGTAGGGCCAGATGCGAGGGCCTTGTGATAGCTGGCCTGCATGTGCTCGCCAAAGTATGTAAGGTTGAGAATAGCTGCTACCATCACTTCACACTCAGTCCCTTGAAAGAGTGCAGCATGCGCAGTGGTAATGCACTAAGACGGATGGTTGTGACGAGACCGTGTCTTTAGACATGTCTGACGGTATCAGTGCGGAGCGATACGATACATCAGTACCGTAAAAACGGCGTCAGGTCCCATCATCATCATCGGCAAAGTTCCGAAGTCCTGCAGGCACGCAGCCTTCCCGCTCCACCTGCCGCCGATATAAAAGTACCACACCTCAGTGCTTGTCAACTTGGACACCTTCAAGCCCCTTGCGCAATTCATAAACGCCCTGAGCTTATTTCCCGTCTCGAAAATGGTCTTCTACAACAATCTCGGTTTCCTGATACACATCGCGATCGAGATTCCCGCCTGCCTGTCCTTCTACCTGTGTCCCTCGCGCCAGCTTGGCCTTCACACGCCTCACGCGCACGCCGTGATCCGGCAATATGCCGTGCTGATACTTTCCACCGTATTGGTGGCGATGGTGTTCGTCAGCCGGCCGAGTGATGAGACCTCAGGCAAAGTAGCTGCGGCGCTCGCGGTTTATCACGTTGCTCCCGCTATTCGATCGGTTAACAGGTTGACGGCACAAGCCCGGGCGGGCTATCCCCTCATCCTGTCGGAAGCCTTTCTATATCTGGTCGTACATGCTATATGCTTCGTTGCTTTGCTCCATCATACCCGGACCGCTCTATACAGTTGAACGAGATCTCTCGAATATCCCAGCATGCGCAGCCAAACTCCATGCTCAGCCTCAGTCCACGTCCTCCGCTACCAGCGTCTCCGGAGGACTGTCAGTCCCGGTCTCTGAACCCTGGTCACTCCTTCTGAACACCATCATCTCGACTGCGATCCCTGGCCCGAAGGCACAGCCGACAATGTGATCGGTGGTCTCGCCCTCCAGCAAGCGACTCATGACGCTGAATATGGTGGCGCTGGAGCTGTTCCCGTGGGTGATGTAAACCTCATAACTCGCTCGAAGATGCTCCGATGTCAGATGCATCGCCTTCTCAATGCCCGTCAGGATGGTGGCTCCCCCCGGGTGAAGAGCCCAGTCATAGTCCGAGGCCTTGAACTTCCCCAGATCAACCAACTCCGGAATTGATCCGACCAGGTCTTCAAACATGGCCGGTACCGCGGAGGTGGCCAACTTGGGGACTCGCTGCGTCAGGACGACTTTCCACCCTGGTCCCAGAGTGTGAGCAGAGGATATTGCAGAGAAGAATGTATGCGTGACTCACCTGAAGGGTCAACGTCGAATCCAAGATCCTTATCCGTGTCATCAATGATCTTGTGGTCCCATCCTAACAGCTCCAATATGGGCTCTTCATCATAGCGATCGCTAAATCCATTCCCAATCACCACAGCTGATGCGCAGTCACTGAACAAGGCCAGACCTATCCTGACCTCTTGGCTCTGGTGAATCGAGTCCAGTTCGGATCGGGCGAGGACGGTGCAAATTTCACAGGCGACAACCAGAATTCTCGCCGGTTTCCGTCGAAAACTCGCGCCGAGGGCGATATTGCCCGCGGTCCGTAACGCGGCCAGCCCACCGGAGCACCCGACGCCGTGCAGAAGAACTTTCTCAACGCTGGGATTCAGGCCGAGCCCCTTGATGACATAATGGTCAAAGCCTGGGTTCGCTGAGTTGGTGCAGGTTGTGGCCACAACATGCGTAATTTCTGCCAGGTCCCCTCCCCATTGCTTCAAAGCCTTCTGGCACGCTGCTATCGACAACTTGACACCATGATCGAGGAAGACGTCGCAGAGCTGAGCGATTGTTGGGGCCTCTGGCGCATTGACGATAGGGTGGTCAATGGTGCCAATGGAGGAACGAGAGTCGATCCCCGTATACTCGTTGATGGTCAAGACCTTTTCCAGCCTGCAGAAGCGACAATTAGGAGACAGGAGAGTCGGTTGGGAGGGAAGCAAGTCTTACGCTGGGGAGCTGGGATAGAAACGCCTCGCGAGAGTGGCCAGGTGCTCGGGCGTGATTTGATAAGGAGGGTACTCGACACCGATGCCGTAGATATGTAGATTGGGCCTTTGATAAGGCGGAGTGACCTTGCCATGAACTGCTGAGGGCGACATTCCTGTGTGGCAGGTTGTGTATGTAGAACAGGCCAGGCTGGGAACCGAGGCCCAACAGTTTTTGGAGACTCGACGGAACGATGACGTTGAGATTCTTATGGCATTGGCGCTTTGGAAACACGCAGGAAGCAGACCCCAGGCGAAACAGGAACGAAGGATGTCTGGCCAGGTTCAGAATGAGTGACAATGACAGTAAATTGAGAGATAAGAGCGACGTCGACGGCGGAGAGCGAGGATTTCGGAGAGGGTATAAGGTTTGGGTGTGATACTAGTCGGTGTGGTGATGTGGTGGTGATGGAGATGGAGGTGGAGGAGGTGAGGAGTTGCGGACCTGGAAGGTTTGGCTGCAGCTGATGGGTGCAATACGAAGTACGCTGACGAAGTACGGAGTGTGATATCAGCACTCGAACTAGTAAACTGTACGGAGAACTGTAGTAGTACGAGAGAGAGCAGGAGCAGATGCGACTCGGACAGAAAAGCAGCAAGGAATGTAGCCGCGGATGGTTGCAACTGGGAAAGCAGGCACGAGGCAGCTGCAATAATACTTCGTAATGGTGCATTATTGGTGACGGTCACTCGGTGAGGCGGCGGCGCAGGTACGAGTACACACAGCACCGGACTCAGGACTGGCGCAGGCTGCCTGGTGCTGCTGATGTCGCGTTCCTCGCGAGTTGCCCGTCGAGAGCGAGTCCGCGTCCTGATTAGGCTTAGCAGAGCGAGTCCGGACTACTAGTAGCACGTCGTCGTCCCTGGACCGGCTCCCTAAGCCTTAAGGTACCTGCTCTGTCGTGCCTGCAGCCTGCAGCTGCAGTCTGCGGCTCGGAGCCTGTCCATGGAATCAACCCACGAATCACCACCTCACGCTTGCTGTGTCGCCATCCACGATCCAACCCAACTGTGAATATTCCCCCGAACCACAGAGCAAAAATAGACAGGAATTCATCTCTTCCGAGTGGCTCACGATCCAACAGTAGACTCATCATCCAATACCGCATCCGGCTCGGGACTCATCGCCATCAACATCACCACCACCACCACCGGCACCAAAGCCTCCATCATCAGACCACTCTTCGACCATACCTCTGCGCATTCTCTGCCATGATTTCCGCGTCATGATGCTTGTCTGAGCCTCGCAAGGCGCGCTACAGGATCTAGGGCTTAAGATCGGAGCCGGGCTTGAAGAGATGGCGTGAACTTCACGACGTGAAGAAGCTGAGGCGAAATGGCCATGGTCGGGATCACCACCATCGTCGCCCTGCTCCTAGGTTCACTCCTTCTCTACGCCTTCACACGAAAGCCCCGGATTCACCGTCAAGGCCAGAGGTTGAGGCAAGACAATCCCTTCCTGCTGTTAGGTTGCTCCCAAGTCCTAACATCATCAGCCGTCCACCAGATACGCTTCCAATCCTCGGCAATGCCGTTCACTTCCTCAAACCTCGCCATGTCCTCTTCGACTGGTTCGTAAAGTGCCAACAGATCTTCGGCTACGACACCTTTGAGATCTCCGTCCCAACCTTGCCTCCTGGTGTGGTCATCAATAGCCCCGAGAACCTCGAGTTCGTTCTGAGGAACGAAGCATCCATTACCAAAGGAGAGTTTTTCCGCCAGCGATCCTGGGACCTGTTTGGTGAGCAATATAGCACTCCCACCTCCTGAGCCCCAGCTGACTGAGAGCCACAGGCTATGGAATCATCAATGCCACCGGCGACTTGTGGCGAGCCCAGCGGAAGGCCGGGCTGAGGTTCTTCAGCGGCGCGAACCTCGATGCCATGATCGAGGAAGTGCTCCCTGATGTCTACGTAGAGTCGACGACAAAGTGTCTCCTCCAGGCTGCCAAAGACCAATCAGTCGTCGATATGCAGCAAGTCTTTCTCGACCTGACCACAACTGTGGTGGGACAAATGGCTTACGATGCAAGTCTACACTATAGCCGTGAAACGCTCCTTGAACTGACCAAGCCTTGTGTAGATGGAAATCGATGCTGCCTCCCCGTTCAGCAGGGCCTTCGATTATGCCTCCTCTCAGATCGGACGACGCTTTCAGAATCCGCTGTACCAGGTCACCGAATTGTTCACGGGCTCTGTCTTCCGATCATCGTTGTTTGAAGTTAAGCGCTTTGGTCGCCAGATTGTGTCCAAGGCTCGCAAACGTCGAGCGCGTGTGGCATTCGAGAGTCTCATCGCCGACGAGGATGCAAAAGACCAGGACTCCGATGCTGCCGGCTTTGGGTCGCTAATCGACTCTTTGATTGAGGCCCTCGCCAAGCCGACCGTTGTCGCGGATGCTGCGTTGAACTTTCTCAGCGCGGGTCGCGATACCACGGCGCAAAGCTTCACCTGGACGCTGTACGCTCTGATGAGGCACCCAGATGTGCTTCGACGCGTCAGAGAGGAGATTGACTCGAAGTTCGGACTGCAAAACCCATCCGCACAGCTTGAAGATCAAGAGGTCGAGATTGATGTCGCCGCCCTCCAACCTGCCTCCCTGCCATACACCCTTGCGGCATTCTACGAATCTCTGCGCCTATACCCACCGGTGCCGTTCGAGATCAAGCAAACCGAGGCACCGATAACCCTCCCAGATGGAACATCCCTCCCAACTGGAGCGGTCGTAGTGTGGTGCATCTATGCGTTGAACCGCTCGACCACAACCTTTAGTCCCGATGCGCTCGAGTTCCGACCAGAGCGCTGGCTTGACGATGAGGGGAAGTTCATCGGCAAGGACCGAACCGCTGGAGAGTTCCCTGTCTTCAATGGCGGTCCGCGAGCTTGTCTGGGTCGAAAGATGGCCGAGCTAATGGGCTGTTGGGTCATTGTGAGACTCCTCCTACACTGGGAATTCGAGGAGGTCCGAGATGGCCCAGCGAGCAAGGAGAGAGTCAGCGCGAATAGCTTGACGCTGCCCATGGAGGGAGGATTGCCATGTCGCGTAAAATTGAGAGAAAAGAGGAAGAATGCTTATATAGAACCGGATCTTTAGTGTTGTTGGTCATCACGAGAAGGCAAAAGTTGCAACGACTCATGAGTCCGTTCAACGATTATGTAGAAATGTTAAGAGTCAAAAGTACAAGTCTCTCAGGAAGTCAATATCGGAGGGCATCAATTGCATCACGCAGCATGCGCCACCCTTGCGAGACGCCTATTCACCATGCTGCATTGGGACAAAGATATAGATGTTGGATATTGGATGTTCGGAAGAACGGGGGAAAGAATCTTTCATGTTTCCTGGATATGAAATCGTAGCACCGCTGCCTCCGTCCAACGGGGCGGGCGTCCTACTACTCCGTACTACTAGTAACGTAGAAGACACTACCTATGTAGAAGTTCTCTCTCTCTCCCTCTCTGACTCGGTCCCTCGCTGTACTTATGATCCTCTGTCTCCCGCCCATCGCCCAGCTACGACTCATGCCATGTCGTCGTCATCGTTGTCCTCGCCGGCGAGACTGTCGTAGGCCATGCCGCCGGCGTTCCTTCGCAGTCTCAGCGGCACCTCGTACATGTGGGCGTAGTCGACGACTTCGCCGCCCAGATAGCCCTCGCCGTTGTTGCGCTTGCCGAACACGGGGGCCGGGTCGCACCAGAAGTCGCGACAGTTGCCGATAATGCCGCGGCTGAAGGGGTTGGAATTGCGGCTCTGCAGCGTGCCGTGGGAGGCGTCGGATGCGGTGGCCAGGAAGGCGTCGAGGCCGATCAGTTTCTTCCAGCGTGTGAGGCACGAGTCCGGGCGGCGGGGGATTGGGTTGATGCGCGATGCGGCGGCCGCCGTGTCGTTAAGTGAGGCGGTCGCAGCTGAGGCGCCCTGGGTGACGGATCGGGCGTGCTGGGGGAGTATAGGGCGGTGGTCGTGGGAGTGGTCGTGACGTTTCATGTTTTCATAGGTCGTTTGGTTCTTGGAGATCTGTACGGTTTGCACGACGATCAGCATCGTCACCCACACGAGCTGTAGGCAAGACCAGAAGGCCAAGGCGACCGTCCAGGAATCACGTAGCACGTAGGTGCATAACGAGGCGCTGAGGATGTGGCATTGGGAGATGGCTTCGTCGGCGGGTGTAGGCAGGAGGCTGAGGTATGAGAGGACGAGGCGGATGTAGAGGAGAATGCCGACCTCCAGACTGAGTATGTAAAGGTAAAAGTGCCGGATGTTGTTGTTTCCCACACAGTTGTGGATCCACGGGCAGTGGTGGTCTTGTTTGGCCACACAACGACCGCAGCGGCGGCAGTGTTTCGACCGTAGAGGCTTGCGGATCATACATTGAATGCAGAAATTGTCCTCGTCAAATTTCCAAAGTGCGAAGAGCTCGTCGATCGCGGCGCGTTGTTGGTTCCGTGACGCAAGCTTGGGGACCCAACCTGGATCCTCTCTCATTGCTGTGATATAGAAGTAGGCGGTGCTGCTGTAGAAGATGATGAAGAGGATCGTGAAGATCGGATTGGAGGAGAATGTTGTTGGGAGGACTGAAGTCAAGAAGTTGGCCCCGACCCAGAACAAGGTGGCAGCAAAGATCCCGGCCAAATATGGCGTCTTGTGGATTGTATGGTATTCTAGCGGACCCAGCATTGCGATTCGCTGAGCGAGGTATTGAAGACCCAGGCAGGCGACCAGGAATAATGGAAATCCGACGAAAATGCTGAGGTGACTGATGATGTACAGGCCGACAAAGATGATGAAAAAGGGGAAAAGGAAGAAAAACTTGGACATCTTCGACCCATCCCGGACGACGACATGTAGATTTAAGGGAAGCTGTTTGAGGTTGCCCGAGGCATCGTATCCATGGTCGGCCAAAGACCGGTGATATGCTCGCTTGGTGTTCATCTCGTCGGCACAGGTGTTGGGCGTCTTGCCTTCGTTCGTCTTTGCAAATCTGTCGGCCCCGTATTCGATGAGCTTGTCGAGACAGGATTTGGAGCCCTTGACCAAGGCCCAATGTAAAGGAGTATAGCCATTGTCGTCGGCAGCGCTGACGTTCGCCCCCCAGCGCAGCAGAAGATCCACGCAGGCCGGCCAGCCTTTATATCCCGCCCACATCAGACTGGTGTGGCCTTGCGGGTCTGGAATGTCGACGGGGATGTTCTGGAGAAGGAGCAGGACCACGAGAAGCGCATTTCCGTCAATCGTGGCAAGATGCAGGATGTTGTAGCCTTGCCCATCCGTCAGGAGAGGATCGGCCCCGTTCTGGAGCAGGAGATTGACGATGTAGAAATGGCTTCGCTGTGACGCCCACATGACGGCTGTGGCATTGGATTCTCCTCCTTTTGCGTTGACATCCGCTCCTTGTTCAATGAGATATTTGCATACAGCATATTGATTGTTGATGGCGGCCCAATGTAAGGGTGTGATGCCCTCTTCGTCGTGGTATTTGGCATCATGCTTGCCGGACTGCAGCATCTTCTGAATGTGCTCGAGCGCCCCTATCCGAGCACATTGCATGATGTCCTCCTCCAACGGTATACTGGGCTCGGCCTGGCCATTCTGAACGGGCCCCAGTTCCACATCTTCCGAGGTGATCTTGGGCGAGGCCGCGCTGGCTTTCGAGGCCGGGGGATGGGAGAGTTTCTGAGAGACCGGAGACGTCATTGCGATTGCGAGAAAGGTGCTATCGTCGCGACTGTGAGCATAGTGCTCTGGCTCTCATTGCGGTGACTAGGCTAGGTCAGGAGTATGTGTGCAGCGTCCGAAGAAGCCGTCGACGAAACTCTCAATCTGCCATGTTCTCGTAGTTGGACGAGGCGTATGCAGCCCCCGAATTAACGGCGCAGCCAGGAGGCACGAACCCTTTGCTCAACTCAGCAGCGTCGCGTTCTCCCATGTCACGTGACTGAATTTGCCAAGCCCCGCTCCAAGGCGAAAACCCGGCACCGGAAGCAAGGAAGGAACGTTTGCCGAAGCACCATCGGGCTAACTCGATCGAAATCCTGCAAAGCTCCTTTGACCTCCCCTTCAACAGCAATCAATCTGCTCTCCACTCCCCTTCCATCTCATCCAGTTCGCTGCTTCTCGGAAGTCCTTCAGTCTAGCTTCACGAGCAGGCAAGATGATGTCGAGGAACGTTCTGCGCCAATCTGGCCGCATTGCCGGCGCCCTCTCTGCGTCTAGCAGAATAGCTGCGGTAAGCTCAAATTTCGTCCAATTCAGCTATCGAAGCTTCCAACCCAGCTCCACGGCCATCGAAGAGCTCTCAACCATCGCCCTGGAGCTCAACGCTGGCAATCGAAGCTGTAACGAAGCATTTTGGATGAATTACAGGCTGATCAAGCTTTTGTGTAGTCCCGCATCGCTACCCCTGCGCCTTTCAATGCGGCCTCGAAACAAATCCGATCGTACGCTGCCGATGCCAAAGCCTCTCCTACGGAAGTCTCTTCCATCCTCGAGCAAAGAATCCGCGGTGTTCAAGAGGAGGCCGGCCTTGCTGAGACTGGCCGTGTCTTGTCCGTCGGTGACGGTATCGCCCGTGTCCATGGCATGAGCAATGTCCAGGCCGAGGAGCTGGTCGAGTTCGCCTCTGGCGTCAAGGGAATGTGCATGAACTTGGAAGCCGGCCAAGTCGGTGTTGTGCTTTTCGGTTCTGACCGTCTCGTCAAGGAAGGCGAAACCGTCAAGCGAACGGGCCAGATTGTGAGAAACACGAGCTCTCTGGTGTTACTTGATGGTAGCTAACATGTATGACTAGGTCGATGTCCCTGTCGGTGAGGCCATGCTTGGGCGTGTTGTTGATGCCCTCGGCAACCCCATTGATGGCAAGGGTCCCATCAAGACCACCGAGCGTCGTCGTGCGCAGCTGAAGGCTCCTGGTATCCTTCCCCGACAATCCGTCAGACAACCCGTACAGACCGGTCTGAAGTCCGTCGACGCCATGGTGCCCATTGGTCGTGGCCAGCGTGAATTGATCATTGGCGATCGTCAAACCGGAAAGACCGCTGTCGCTCTCGATGCCATGTTGAACCAAAAGAGATGGAACAGCGGCAACGACGAAACCAAGAAGCTCTACTGCGTCTACGTGGCTGTCGGCCAAAAACGATCCACCGTTGCCCAGCTCGTCAAGACCCTTGAGGAGAACGATGCGATGAAGTACTGCATTATCGTTGCTGCCACCGCTTCCGAGGCTGCTCCTTTGCAATATATCGCTCCTTTCACCGGCGTAAGTTCTTTCCTTCTCTTGTTCTCCTCTGAAGGCAATTGTTCGAGCGTCCTTCCTGGCGGCACAATTACCGCCCTCTTGGACTCTGCAGCGTCATCCTCTTCAGCATGCGACACTTGGTGAAGCTTCCTTTCAATGAGGATTCTGGACTGTCACATCCGGGCTCAAGAAACACAACGATTTCAAGGCCCACCTCCGGAAGGAAGCTTCACTACTGAAGCTGCTGGAATGCCTGATTTGACTGATTGTTGTTTTCTGCAACTCGTATGATCTCTTTGCTGACGATTCCTTTCAGTGTGCCATGGGTGAGCACTTCCGTGACACTGGCAAGCACGCTCTTATCATCTACGACGATCTTACCAAGCAGGCCGTGGCCTATCGACAAATGTCTCTCCTGCTCCGTCGTCCTCCTGGACGTGAGGCTTACCCCGGTGATGTCTTCTATCTCCACTCCCGACTTTTGGAGCGTGCGGCCAAGATGAACGACAAGCTCGGCGGTGGCTCTCTGACCGCTCTGCCTATCATTGAGACCCAGGGTGGTGATGTGTCTGCCTACATTCCTACCAACGTCATTTCCATCACCGACGGCCAGATCTTCTTGGAAGCCGAATTGTTCTACAAGGGTATCCGCCCTGCCATCAACGTCGGTCTTTCCGTCTCGCGTGTCGGCTCTGCTGCCCAGCTCAAGGCCATGAAGCAAGTCGCTGGTTCCCTGAAGCTCTTCTTGGCCCAATACCGAGAAGTCGCCGCCTTCGCTCAGTTCGGTTCCGATCTCGATGCGGCCACCAAGCAGACCCTCAGCCGTGGCGAGCGTTTGACTGAGCTCTTGAAGCAGAAGCAGTATAGCCCCATGGCTGTCAACGAAATGGTTCCTCTCATTTTCGCCGGTGTCAACGGTCACTTGGACAGCGTCCCTGTTGGCAAGATCCAGCAGTGGGAGGCCGACTTCCTCGCCCATTTGAGGAGCGACAAGGCCGACTTGTTGGCAACCATCGACAAGGAGGGTCAATTGAGCAAGGACCTCGAGCAACAACTGAAGGAGGTTGTCGTCAGCTTCACCAAGAGCTTCTCATAGGTATGTACATGGTTGAGAGACTCCAGAGACATGAGCAGAAGCGCTGATGATACAACGCCGAACAGATCTGAGGTTTAAAGAGGCTTGTACAATTTCAGGCTGGTGAAAAAGGGAGGCAATGCCGCTCGAACTGAGGCATCAATTGGCAGGCTGTGCGCGACGAATACTTGCCAGACAAAAGACGAAAGTGTCTCGTTGTATTTAGAAACCTACCAGTCCTCAATCAATTCCATTTGTTCTTGACGGGTTCTCGGAACCGTTGGTCTGTTAGGATTCCACCGCTCAAATCTTGATCGCTTGCTGCGCAAATTAGCCATGATCGGCTGCGATGTTTCTGACTACATGGACAGGATTTTCCGGCTTCGCCTCTTTCCTCGCAGAGGAGCATGAGTAGGAGCGAAGAGCAAGGAGATTCCTGTTTGTCAAACAGTGTCCATTCGACAGCTGCAGTGGTTCTCAAATCCAGTGTTAGGAACCGACATGGCCGAGTGATTCCTACTCATTCCTACTCGCCGTGTGCTAGTATTTCCGATACCAGGCAACACGATGCGCAGACCTCTATCTTCAATCGCTCTGTGTATAAGGATGCAGCTTCCTTCTCGAGAGAGGTGCTCTTCCAGCAACCACGGGTCGACCAAACTCCTCCGAGGGCTTGAAGCAAGTCCGACTCACAACAATGTCTTCCACGAGTCTGTCTCCCATCTCGATACTTCTGAAGATGCCGGGAAACACATGGACCTTGGGTACTAACATCTGCCGTTAGATTCGACCACCACTGCAGCCGCTGCTCCGACGACATCGACCGCTCTATGCAAAACCCGAGTCCCTTCTCAGCCTCCTATGAGCGCCGAAGCCATTATCACTCTCGTGTTGGGCATTGCCGGCATTCTAGTGGCTGTCCTGTTTGGCATTTGGACCTTGAGAGCACAGTCAGGAAACGGTGCGTCCATTGGGAAACCCCCCACATGTTTAGGAATTAGGAATCGCCGTCCCTGATGCTGAAGCGCTCATCTTTCTTTTGCAGATCGCTTCGAGCCGAACCACTGGCAGGCGAGAGATCTGGAAGGCGGTGTCCCGGTCCCAACCCCTGCAGAAAATCAGGAATCAGGCGACGGCGCGGAACGAGAAGAGCGGGAGACACTTGCGAGCCCGAGTCAGCCTCGCCAGCTCAACAATGCGGCCGGGGCCCAGCAAGGTGCCGTGGGCCTTGAACAACGCAACAACAAGGCTGAAGAACGCCCGGCAGAAGAGGGCGTCGATGGTGGCCGTCCGGATGATCCAGCTGAGCCTCGTCCAGTCCATGATCCATTCCTTGCTGGGTTAGATTAGGAATGAGGCTTGCTCTGCTGATGGCGAAGTCAGGATGATTGGATAACGCCTGCTTCGTATCGACTAAAGTTGGTGAAGCTGCGTGACTGACCGACACACTTGCATTTCCATATTTCTCCCTTCAAATATCATCAAATGGCTGCGAATCATCCAGCGTGATGCTCGCTTGCTCTTTGATTCCTAATGTGATGGGTAGCCCAGCCACGCAAAAGGCCCCGATCTGTTATTATAACAGCCGTTCCGCCTGAGGCGGAATTTCCAACTTGCAACACCTTTTTCACAACACTTGAGTCTGGCTATGAGGATACCAGTGGTCGCACTGGTGGTTGAGATTTGTGGCAAAGATACCTGAACCATGAATGACGACTTTCTGGTTCTTCTCGAGAAACATTTTCCTGACTGCCCAGACGCGGTCTTCTTTGATCCCGATGAAGCAGCTCCATTCTTTGCATACAGTGAAGTCTTTGAAGAGTGAGCGCTCCCCAACATCGGCAGTTCTCTGCTGACCAGATAGTGGCCGTTGTTATCGCGGCGAATCCTTTGGGGGAGGTTACTTCTCTTCAGCTCGCACGACCAGAGATGGCGCAGCTTTCGTCGTCGCCAAAGATCGCCAACGGAAGACTCTGGTGGTGAGACTAAACAGCCCAGCCTTGAAGACGTTCCTGCATAAAGCCGCTCATCCTGCGTTCCAACCAAGTGGTCCGTGGCACGATGACTATGCCTGGATGAAGGACGTATACTCATTCGATCAACTCTCCCCATGTTATCATCAATATCGTTGTCTTCTCTCGAAGTTGGAGAAAGACCCGCAGCTCCATCACTTTTGCAAGATCTGGACTCTTTTCACGAAAGACTTCCTGTTGGACTTCAACATATGGAGCTCGCTTGCCTTGGAATCGACACCATCGCGGCCTCGACGCATCGATCCGGTGCATTGGAGAGGCATGAAACGATGGTCGACGGAAGCGGACCTTCACGAGTTGAAGGAATACTTTGACACAGAAGCAACGGATGGCACCGCTCACGCTGAACAGGACGACGACATTCGCGACGCTCTTCTCCTGCTCGCCGCCGAAGATGGCGACGCCCAGGAAGTCGAACACCTGCTTTCAGCCCGAAAGGAGCTTGTCAAGGCTAGATGTCTTGCAGCCGCTGTGAACGGTGGACATCGACGGGTTTGTCAGCTCCTTTTGGACTTTGGGATCTCGCTGGAGGATGAGTTTTCGCTCAGGGGAATCGCCATAGTCGCCGCCCGCAGGGGGTTTCTCTCCGTACTCCTAACTCTACTCGCGCTATGGCAGGAACCAGTACTGGCGCCTTGGGAGCGGGAACAATGCAAGTGCTACACTCGTATGGACAGTTGCCTTCGTTGGTTTCTAAAATGGGATCCAGAATGCTGCCCTCTCCCCTGCTACCCACTACAGCATCTTCGCGTGTCTAACCCCGGGTTATTCGACGATATCGTGACGGCTGCTGCTCGAGGAGGACGCTCTGATATCTTGGCTGCTTGTTTGGGTTTGGAATTCCCTACTCAGCCTTTCCAACCCACGTTTCTCCCTGAGTCGGGTCGCAAATCCTATACCGATCATCCTGTCGAACACACACTTCCTTCCCATTCTACGACTCAGTGGGTCAACAAAATTGTGGCAATTGCGTGCGAAGAGGGCCATGAATCCGTCATTACATGGCTCCATCAAGTTCAGAGCTCCTTCATCGACCCTGACGCGGGCCACATCCAAGATCACATTGCCGACTATGTCAACAGCTTGGATGTTCCGAAAGAGCCCCCCACCTTTGCCGCCATGCTCTCCATGTTCTCCATGCTATATGATGGCCATGCCACCCAGCTGAAGGGCATGAATATGAGAACGAAACAGGGATGTTTTATGCGAGAGTGTGTGCGCCAGAGGTTTCTCTTACAGCACAAGACTTTTCTCCGCAGGTCAACCTCGACTCTTCCGTGCGAGCTCCTACTGCGGTTTCAGCGCACTCTGACTGATCCCCGAACTGTCTGGCGACAAGGAGTCGATACCATTCATGACCTGTTGAAGAACCGACCGCCGGGGAATATCGCGGACGTGTTCTGCTGTATCCAGGTATCTCGGGCAATCCGACGCTCTCTTCGGGTTTGTCACAAGCAGGCTCAGATACCGACCGAGGATCCCGCGGATCTGAAGCGCTGGATGGCTATACTACCAACTGAACAACAGCCCTTGTTCGGCCTTGTCTCACGCATCCTATGGTCTCAGGAACGCTTTGGAGACTGTGGGCCTGGCTATGATGATCCCAGATCTCCCTGCACTGAGTGTTCCCTGTCCCCGGGCTCGGCCGAAAACTGGCGTCTTTGCCATGAGGAAGCTCTGTCCCACTTCCAGAAGATGTTTGAGGCCTTGATATCGGAGACTCGCAGTACCGGGTTGTTGAGAGGAAACAATGAAACTCGACAAGGCGAACGCCTCTCGACAATTCAAGAGCGATATCAAGTCGACACTGAGGGGCAGAACCAACCAGCCCTTGAGTCCTGGTCGATCCCACCGCATCGGCGTCCGCCAGATCCTCCCGACAACATTCCAGACAGCGATACTATTGCACAACCCCAGGTGGTGATGCTCGCAGCGACTTCCATCTTCATGGTCATCATCGCGTTCTTGGTTCGTAAGTATAGTCGACATCCCCCGAACAAGGCGGTATCGTTTGCTTACTTGGAATCCCAGTACTGCATTTCTTTCGAAAGATTCCAGTGAGCCCGGGAGGTCTTTTGCAATTCGCTACATCAGGATCCCTTGCTCACTACTCGTACATCATTGCCGTGTACTATGGGATTTCCCATGAGGTTCCGGTACCTGAGTTTGAGACCAATCCCGTGGATCCTAGCTTCCAGCCCTCTACAGCCGATATTGCTGCCTACAGCGTCCCTACGGAAGGTGCTTGGCCATGGATCTCGCCTGATGCTCAAAAGTTTGACCCAGAGAACTCTTACGCAGATGAAGGAATGGATGTCTTCGACACCCCAAATGAATCCTTTTCAAGTCGCCTTCAATCCGCTCCAGACACCCCATCCAGACCCTCGCCAATCTCGGCAACGTCTATCTCGTCATACCCTCTCTTGTCAAGCACATCCACACAGTCTACGCTTCAATCCACACCGGCGACAATGGCGGAGACATCCCACTCCTCCCTCAGGAAGCAGTGCCCACACTGCCAGCGCACATTTTCGAGCGTCAGCAACCTGGGCAAACACATCCGCTCGGACTGCCGCAGGTTGGAAAAAGGCCAGAAGCAGACGTTCCTGTGCCGCAATCTCGGATGTGGCAAATCCTTGACGAGGGAGGCATATCGAAATAAGCATGAACAGGAGAAATGTGTCTACAAGTGAAGGGCAAGGATGAGCAAACCGGGGACGGAGAGAGATACATTTTCATATTTCTTTGGTATGATGGTGTTCAGTCATAAGAAGGAGAGAAATATCGCCTGCTCACAACCTCGCTGCGCTTTTTTGAGGTGTTTCAGGCCGTCCAGGTTCGGAAACGCTGCTCTGGCCATCCCATCCAGATATCAAGTCCTCGACCACAGCTATCTCGTCTTGACCCCAGATGATATCGCTGGCCAGCTTCCAGCCCTGATCTCCAGATCCAATCTTCCGCCTGAAAATTCTGTAGCTTGGAACGCCGCAGATACCCGTGTCCTTTGCTTCTTTCGTCCTTCGTCTCAAGTCCTGTTTGATCTCGGAGCTATTTGCCTTTTTCATGATGCTGTCGGCGTCAAAGCCCGCTTCGGCGATGACAGAATGAAGAACCGAATCCGATGCCATGTCTTTGTTTGTCTCCCAACAGGCGGCGACTGTGGGGTGTGTTTCGATGTTAGCTCTTCTATTCGTTTGATGTGATTCCGCACCGAGGTGACTCAGGGACTCAGGATTCAGGACTCACATAACGCTTCGACCAATTTCGGCTCGACGAGCACAGCTTTCAAGACCGTGGGTGTGCGAATGGGGAAGATATCGGCCCAGTAAAAGTCGATGTTCTTGTCCTGCTTTCCCTTTTGGACGTTGACGTCGTTCCACCACCGGCACCAGTCCGAGTGGTCTAATTTCATGTATGACCGTTTGGCTTCGGACACGGCTGCCATGGGTAGATTCGGTGCACCGATCCTACGAAGGGGGGTTAGTTGACGCGAAGCTCACAACACACAGTAGAGTTGGGGGGCTTTGGGGCATGTAACGTACTCCCTGAACAAAATCCCCAGCAAAAAAGGCTTCATCTCAATCTTCAGCCTCGGTCCGAACGTCCGTTGCAGCCTCGCGAGTTGCGTATAACCCAGGAACGCCCAGGGACTGCTGAAGTCGTACCAGAACTCCAGTTTCACCTCTTGACCTGTCGGGATTGCTCTGTTGTTCACGGGGATGGATCGGGGCATTAATGACTCTAGGTCTGGCTTGTGTTGGCCTCCTTCCAATGCGAACAAGACCTTGTCGACGAAGTGAAGGCGATCCTGGCCCCAGTATAGCCTGCCCTGTTCATGCACCCAAAACGCCGGTACACCGAACGCTCCTCTTTTGAGAGCCACGTCCGTCGTCTCCTCCAGGTCCTTCCTCTGCTTGACACCCTCATACTGACCGCTCTCAAGTAACGCTAGAAGTTTTGCTTTGGTGGCCTGAGACAATCCTTCACAGGCTGTGACAACGCTCACCAGCACGCTCACATCACTCACATCGCGCCCTTCAACCCAATAAGCGCGGTACAGAGAATTCGTCAATGCCGCTCTCTCCCCCCCATCCGAACTCTGAGTGCAATAAAGCAACCTCAGCGCCCTAGTCGTCTTGAGCGGATGCCGCGGTGGCTCTCTATACTCGACGCCCAGCCGTTGCAGAGTGCGTCGGAATGCAGCAGAAGTGACGGTTCTTTTGGTCGAGTTGAATGTATCTGATGCCGAACCTGCGGCGCCTTGTGGTGCGGCTGTGGCTCGATAGAGAGCGCCGAGGAGGACGGGCCGGTAGTTTATTTGCAGGTTTGGGTGGCGGTTTTGGAGGGCTGGGATGCGGAGGGAGGCCATGTATGCGAAGGGGCAGGAGATGTCGTAGTGGAAGTCGAGCTGGAAAGGTCGAGGCTGAGATGGAGCCATGGCTGCTGGACGTTGTGTTTGTGTTGGAGTCGAGGCGGTCTTCTTGTTAGAGAACGTACTCGAGTACGAGTACGGTGTTGGACGAGGTGGAAGTTCAATTTAAGCTTGCCTACCTAGGTACCTAATGCTCTATAAGTTTAGGGCATCTGATACTTGTACATGATATGAGATGTAGAGATGGAGCTGGAGAGAGTGAGACCCGTTTAATAAAACCTGATTCCCCCGCAGACACGTGCCGAGGGTGATCGCACGACCGGGCCGAGGCGCATCAAGATCTATACACAGACACAACTTAATATAACTGAGGTTATACTGAAGCAAGCCTTTAGGCTGCAAAAGCCATAGCCACATAGAGCCAGAGCCAAAGCTACGAGGTAAGGTTGATACAAGGACTGCACCTCACCAGGCCTGCGTTTCCATCCGTCTTCTCCACCAGGGGTTCCCGAGATATTTCCCTGAAACAAAGATTGTTGAGTTGGAGTTGTATCAAAGCAACATCTCGTTGGCCATTCTCGATCGAACCAGATGAATGGACAGTCGAATGGGATCAAGCCCTGTTCTTCTGATCCGACATAAGATGAACTCGTTGCGTTTCAGAGCCTTGGGTGTTTGTGAGCCAGGCAAACAAGGTTCGATCACGCTCCCCCCTTACCAAGGGGTTCCCGAATTCCCCAAAGCGGCAGTTTTCGTCGTCCCTCCGCTATTGTCATACCTTGTACCCAGGAGGCAGCCAGTACCCACACGATGTAAGGGAACTCCGGGCGGCAAGTGGTCGAGACGTGGCGCTAGCATCTGGACTCGTCTTGATCGAGGGAGCATCGCAGATGATACTCTATCTTAACGGTGGGCTTTCATGCGGACTCCATGCGGACTTCATTGGGACCGGGGCCATGGGTTTCTTGCTGATGTTTTGCTCGTACCAGTCGCTGCGGGCCTCGTCTTTCACAGTCTCGAGGTCCAGTCGGGTGAAATGTTGGATCTCACGTTGCTTTTGCCGCTCCGAAGAGTTTGCTGATACAGGGATGTCCATCTCTTCCGCTGCTCCCGGAGAAGGGTCCTCCATTTGGGAAGTCCTTACGGTATTTGTAGAGGCCGACCCCGGGTTACTCTCTCTCATTGTCTTGCTGCCCTGTGCAGGTTTATCTTCAACTGCTTCCCCACCAGACAACCACGATGCCATGACGCTGGTCAACATGACCTTGGAGTCGTTTGTTACGCGGCTAAAGACTCTGGTAGCATCAATGACCGCTTCAGTCAAGGACACCTCCTTTGCCTGCCCTCCTCCCTTGCGATTGGAGGCGGCATCGACGTCGGTCCACGCCTGTGCGACCATCCATACCATGAGCTCAAGCCTGGGCGTTGACGTGTCCGCGAGAACGGAGAGCCTGTCCAGAAACGATGCCGCTGATTCCCGAGAGACGGAGAAATCCCACAAAATGAGGTTGACGAGGTAGAGGTTCAAGAAGAGGCCCAGTTCCTGTTGCAATGTTTGAGTCCGGCCCGACGCCATTAAGAGGCTCATGACGGTTGGATTGATCATCGATGCTCCCATGACGATTGACCACGGACTGCCCGGTTCTCGATTTCGAGGCTGATCACTCTGCACAACGGATCTCGCTTGCAACCCCTGGACGTGTTGTTGCAATTGCCCCAGAGCGGCGAGGAACTTGTCTGAGCTCAAATGAACATCGGCCATGTTCAGGGTTTCCAGTTCGGCCAGGCTGAAAAAGCCTAGACAGAACATTGGGTGGAACATGAAGCAGACGCAGGAAAACAAATCCTGGAGTCCGCGTTGGGCAATCATCTGGGCCAGACCCATCAAATGGATACGATTGATTTCGGGGCTTACAGAGCGCGACTCAACGGTAATAGCGCTGCAAACGCAATGCATTGCTTCATCCGAGATCTGAGTCCGGGGATCGGCCAACAACTTGGAGATGTACTGGTATGCCATTGCTTTCCGGCGATGGAGTCTAAGGGGGACTGCTGTGCGTCGAGACCAGGCCAAGAAGGTATCACAATCTATGAGAGTCCAAGGCAGCCCGGAGGGATATGTGACGATACTTCTCCAAGCAATATCCCGGCTGGGGCAGAATGGGCTCTTACTGTCGCTCCCCCATGCAAGATCGGAGGAGAACTGAAGCCATTTGACCACAAAGCTTTGCTCCTCGAAGGTAAGAGGCTGCGGCTCGCTTAGGAAAACATCGAGGATGCTCTCTCGAGGACTTGTTGTCTCCCTGCGAGGTGGCGACGAGATGCTGGAGGGAATGGCATCCGGAAGGTCGAGTGCTAGTGACCCCTCGACTCCGGCCCGCCAACTTTCCGGTTCTTGAGGATCGTGCGACTTGACTGGAACCGAGTTGGCAGCCGCAGATTCATTTTTGGATTTCTGAAGAATGGAATCTCTCGTTTTGTCGGTCGGTCCGCCACTTGGGCCACGGCGATGAGAAGCTCTCGGCTTGCGTGTCTTCTGAGCCCATCCGGATGGATCTTTAGTGGAGAAGATCTGTAGCTGACCTCGAGGCTCTAAAGAGACGGCGGCTTCGCTGGGCTGATCTATCTTGATACGGAAGCGTCCTCGAGACATCTGTCGAGTATAGGACTTGAGCAAGTTGGGGGCCGATGCTGATGGCTGCGAGGGGTTAAGTGAAAGGCGATTTGAAGCAGTCGCGGTTGAGGTATCGGACTCTTCAGCTCATCAAGGTTTTCCATTCAGCTCCCAGACGAAGCTTGACCGAGACGGTTGGGTGACGTGCGGGTAAGTCACCACAGTCGCAGCGTCATTTGCGAAGGTCGAGATTGAGACAGCTCGGTCCCAGAGAATCGAGCTGTCGTCTACGCTCTGTGCAAAGAAGAGGAGCAAGTTGCGCAAGGAGATAGATAGCCCGGCACAGCGCGAGAGGCCCGGATCGACGATACTCTTTACCTAGGCAGAGAAGCAGGCATGGACTTGCTCTATCCAGATTCCTTACCTTAGTCATTTTGTCCAGCTCGCTTAGTGATTACCGCCAGCCGGCACTTGATCAGCCAAGCATGACAAGTAGTATCATTGGATGAAGGGGATGAGACCTCATAATGGCTGCGAACGAGTGCTCGTATCCTGGTTATTATCAGTGCCATTGATAATGCTGAGCATTGAGAGCGCGGCAATAAGGAAGATAAGTAAGACAAGAGGGAGAAGTGACTCGGGTGCCTGGTGAGGTTGAGGAAGAAGTGAGTGAAGTGGAAAGAGAGATGGAAGGTGAAATATGTGGACTGCAGTGTGGAAGGAGCAGCCTACAACGACGCACCTGCCTCCGGGGGACGAGCCTCGCTGTTTCAGTGTCAGCAGGTACCTACAGGTACCATTGCATATGAATATCTACCCTCAGGTACATACTTGGTACTTACCACCGACTTTCACTTCTCATCGTCTATATGTGCTCTGTACACAAAACACTGTATGCTACACGCCCCAAGTAATCACTACACAACAACTTATTAGTTTATCTTGGCATCGGCCTGACTGATTCTCCGTGTGTATCGAGTTCTCCCGACTCCGTGTTGGCGATCACATGATCATCCTACTACTTTCACCTCATTATTACCGGATCTGGACAGTACGGCGTCTATGATCCTCCGCTGGTCTTTCTATTCCCCCGGTAGCATCGCTTTGACAAGGTCTTCTTTATCTCGTTCATATGCTCTTCGTCGGCTTGGGCACGTTTCTCCATTCGCAGCACCATCAACCCTCCAGTCTTTGTATCGGACACATCCTGCGTTCTACAGCTCTACGCCCGCGATCAACATGAAGTCTGCCCACGTGTACAAAAAGGACGAGGGGGTCCTCGAGGTCCGGATCAAGGACATCCCTGTCCCCTCCCCGGAACCGGATCAGGTGCTCATCAAGGTCATCGTCTCCGGCACGAACCCCAAGGACTGGAAGTATCCTTTGATGATGGAGGAAGTGAGTGGGCTCAACACGGGCGACGACATCGCCGGCTACGTCGAGGCCGTCGGCTCCAACGTCACCGAGTTCAAGGTGGGCGACCGGGTCGCCGCATTCCATGAGATGGGCAAGCCACACGGCTCCTTTGCCGAGTATGCGATTGCCTGGGAGAAGACAACCTTCCACTTACCGAAGGCCACGTCCTTCGAGGAGGCCGCGACTATCCCCCTGGCCGCCATGACCAGCGCGGTCGGGCTCTTCTGTCGCCTCGGCCTCCCGGAGCCCTGGGTCCAAGTGTCCCAGGCCCGCAAGGATGCGCTGGCCGGGGGCGTGGTCGTCTATGGCGCCGCCTCGGCCGTGGGCGCCTTTGCCGTCAAGCTGCTCGTCCGGGCCAACCTGCACCCGATCATCGCCGTGGCCGGCCGCGGCATGACCTTTGTTGAGGGCCTGATCGACAAGTCCAAGGGTGATACCGTCATCGACTACCGCAGCGGCGACGACAATGTGGTCGCCGGCATCCGGGACGCCGTTCCCAAGGGCCAGAAGCTCCTGTACGCCTTCGACGCCGTCAGCGAGAAGGGCAGCTACCAGAACATCATTCAGGTCCTCGATCCACACGGCCACATCAGTCTTATTCAGCCCGGAGTGGAATATAAGGGCATTCCCGCGACTGTCAAGCAGACCATCACCATCGTCGGTGCAGTGCACGGCGTCCCAGACGACCTCTCAGATTTCGGATATGCTTGGTTCCGTCTGTTCGCATTAGGTCTCAAGGAGGGTTGGTTCAGTGGCCACCCTTTCGAGGTTGTTCCCGGTGGCTTGAACGGCGTGCAAGTGGGACTGGACAATCTCAAGGCTGGCAAAGCCAGTGCGGTCAAGTATGTGTATCGCATCGACGAGAGTAGATCGAAGTAAGATATAGAGTACGCCCCAAACATTGAGCAATAACACCTTGATAAACAAATCATCATTCAAAGGAAGAGAAAGCGAGCGAACATGCCAACCCGTTTTTGACTTACCACGCCACGACCTATGTCTTTGGCTCCAAGTGATAGAGATGCGACGGCTACCACTGGATATCTCAACACTCAAAGTCCATGTGATTAGATCGACAACGAACCCCCACTCTCTTCTTAAGTAGCACCAAGGCTTCCAAGGAATGATTGGAATAAGTATTCACAGAGAGGACCCCAAAGGAATTGACGGAGAAGGTTGACACTGGACAGGAACTTGGAGTCGGCTGATCTTCAGCAGGGATCAACCAGAGAACTGCGGAGTCCTTGGAAACACCTTTGAAGCGAAATGCTCATTGGTCTGTCAATAGCTAGCATGCGTTAGCGTCGTAGAGCTTGGGAAAAGTGTACGTGATTCTGACTCTCGGGGAGGTCGTCTGGCACTCTGCGTCCTTATTCAAACCTGCAGATCCCTCGCCGAGGAGATTGGTATCGGATTCTCAGTATTGGCGAGGCGCAAGTTGCGGTGTGTGTTGCGGAGCACCTCGCAGACCAGTTTGAGACGCTTCAGGAACTCCATCCAATTGACCATTTAAGCCTCGAGGGCGTCGTTCAGGCGGGGGAGGGGCCCCAGATAAGGCCGGTGTCCAGCCATCCATCCGCCTGACCAGGATCTGCCCTGGGCACAGTGGGCAGCAAATTACCTTAAGTAGTACCGCTTCGATGCGCACAAGCAAAAGTCTGACGATAAGGTAAGCATGCATCATCTGCTTACGCCGAACCAGCCTGGAGTTGGGGCAGCGGTTCTCCACAATCTTCCAAAGGACGAGCGAGGTGGTCAAAAAGTCCATTGTTCGTTTCGAGATGATGGTATTCGCACTCACCAGGATCTCTGCAAGAACCCTTGCAAGTTGCGATGAGCCCGCAGGATCCCCCGAGTGACCTCCTTCGAGCATGCATGGCATCACAGGCTAGTCACCTGGAGAAGGATGAATCCATGATCGACAGATAGCGTAACTTTTAGGGGCAATGACAGAGCGCTCAGAGCACATCATCGGGCATCCTTCTGATGGGCCGGGGCCTCTCGACTCTCGTTCGTGTAACGGAGGTGCTCGGGAGGCGTCTGGTTCAGCGCGATTTCGGGTGGCTGCCCTGCAGCTAAGGAAGGCTTGAGAGCGCCCCGATGTGCTTCACTGTCAGGCTTTAGCTGACCCCTGGGCGTTTGCTTTTTTCTCAGCTTTTACCCGATGGCTTCTGCATTCCACCTCTTTCAAAGTCGTTGCTCCATCCTTCGCCCTCCGCCTTGGGGCTCGCTGGAGTCGCTGCCCTTTCCCCCGGCTGCCGGTGGAATCTCGTCGTCGGGCGCGAAACGGTATTCGATGTCTGTGTTTCAGATGGGCCTGCAGTAATCTCAGTAATGGACGTGCATAGAGAGTGATACACTGATAGGTACTCTGAATTGAGGGGAGTGGATGCGGGTGGATCGTAAGACGGCCACCGCTTGATCGTGCCCATTGACGAGATGTTTTACTGGCTTAAAGTGGTAGCGCAAGAAAACTCAAAAGCTTTCTTGTTCAAGACGACAACCATTCTCTGAAAGGGACATGGATCTGGGAGTTGGAAAACCCGGGCAGGGCGCGGATGGGGGCTTGTGCGATTGGATGTGCTGGGAGAAAAAGGTGCGGAAAAAATGAAACTGAGGACTGACGACCCCCACGGTGCTCGGCCAACTGCATCTGGTGGCCTGCTGCAAGTTTTGGGGGGCATTCCCATTTGCCCAGAGGGCCTTAGGCAGGACGGAGTAGCGCCATTGGACCCGCCCCGGGCTGAATTTTCTCGGGCCAGTGGGAAGCCTGGGAAGCCGGCAGCCCAGGGCTAGGGGGGCTTAGGGTGGCTCGCCTCCCCGGGTTCATTAGGGAAGGCTGCTTTGAACAGCCACCCGAGGCTGGTGAATCTGATGACGATGAACCTTGAGCGATGAATGACGCTGGTCAGTGTCAGGCCTGGAACCCAGCCCGGACAAGCATTCTCGGGAGCACTAATGACTACCGTAGGCTTTTGGCTGTGCCATCTCCAGGCGACAGCTGCAAACTCGGGCGAGGCTAAAGTCACTGCTGCGCCGAACTCCCAGGCGGCACCAGCCCGTAAGTACCTACCTGAGCCTTACCTAACTCGGGCAGGAACAGGCCGCATGCACTTCGCGGTCGGTCTCCCGGCACGCTCTGGCACCTGTGACGCCAACTCGCTCCTCTTGGAAACCTCCATTTTCCTCGACTCAGACTGACATCTCGCATTCTTTTGTCATTTCTGCATTTCTCAACTCTCTTGCGCCCACCACACCCCTTAGCTGTTCCCTCTCCTTTCTACATCTCTTACCCACGTTGCGACAACTATTCCCCTGCGCATGCTATTTATTGCCATATTCTATTCGACATTTCGACGTTCCCTCCTCTCCCTTCTCGCACGCCGCTCCGACCTGGCCATCACGACCTCATTTCTCCAGTTGGCTTGCTGACCTGGAAGAGTCACCAAGCTGACTGGAACCGAGCCTACCTCTCGCCCCCAACTCTTCATGCCGCGAAACCCCGCGGCGAAGAAGCATCAGCACAATAACCGCCATGAGAATGGCCTTGTAGGCCCTGGGAAACGCGTCACAAAGCAAAAATCGAATGGTCATCTCAATGGCACCGCAAAGGGCCCTGTCCCCTCCGAGCCTGTTCCTCAAGCCAACCCGACCGATCCCTCTGTGAGCGCACCCGCCAACGATCAACTTGTCCCAGGCGCTTCCGATCCGCAACAAACGCCCTCGAAGGCAGCCCCCGACTCGGAATTGAAGGTGACAGAAGCGGAGTCGAGCGACGCCAAAGAGAAAGAAATCAAGCGGGAGTCGAATGGATCTGCAATGCTACATCAACGACGAGGCGAAATGGTGTCCGCGAAATTCAAGACGACCCACGAGGTCAGCGCCTTTCACCTGGCCTCCACGATCCTGAGGTCTCGTCCGGCATGCGACACGGTCTCCTTGCTGATTGTTCTTCTCGCCTTGCCTTCGATGGTCCTGACCATCGTCCAGGCCTTGTTCGCGTCCTTAACTCTCATGCCTGGAGGCGGCGCACCGGCGTCATTGATTTCCCTGCTCGACATTTTCCAGGGGTCCGCCGGTGTTCCCAATATCAGCACCACCGCCATCGTTGATGCCATCTGTTTTGGACTTTGGATTTGTCTCTGGACATGGGCACAACATTTTGCCTTGGACTTGGCTCAGATCCAGATCGCGATCACACTGGGAAACGGTGGTAATGGGAAGAATGGCAGAGCCAATACCTTTTGCGTCGCCGGAGTCCTCCTGCTGCACCTGGTCCGGAGTCGAGATGTTCGCCGATTTCTCTACACGAACCTGGTCCCCGTCGAATTGATTTCCCAGGCCGGCTTGTCCGATTACCTCAAATATCTCCCTTCCGACAGTGACCTCGGCGACAGTCCCGGGGCACCATCCTACATTCGGAGCCTCTTCGCAATACATATCATCAGCCAGGCTGTGATGGCAAGTTTCCGCCGCTATATCTCGTCATACACCACAGGGACGGCAAGATCCAAGCGCATCGACACAGAGGCCTCAGCAGGCTCTGTATCGGACGCCGCGCTATTAGACGGCCCTGCCAGTGTTGCGGTTTCGTCATCTGTCGATTACCAGCCTCCTCCGACGCCTGGTCTGAAGGATGGCAAGGATTCCAAGGGCATGAGTGCGAAGAAACGCAGGCGACAGGCGAACCACGTGCGAACCAGGCAGCCATTCTGGGCCGCCCTGGCCAGCACCAAGGTCCATGTCATGAGAGAAGTTGAGCACAACAAAGCCCTCCCGACAGTTGCGGCCACCCAAGGAAGCCCATTTGAAGCCACGCATCGAGACCTCGTTTGGATCACGAACGTCGAACCCTCGTCCATTGCCTTTGAAGCAGCCTACATTCCCTCAGAGGAAGCCGACCAAGATTCAACGAAACATGCTGACCACCGTCCTTTCTATGTGCGCATCAATGGAGCTAAATGGCATTCGGTCTCCCTCGAAGCG
This sequence comes from Exophiala alcalophila, assembly GCA_001599775.1. Classification (NCBI taxonomy): domain Eukaryota; kingdom Fungi; phylum Ascomycota; class Eurotiomycetes; order Chaetothyriales; family Herpotrichiellaceae; genus Exophiala; species Exophiala alcalophila. Next base: position 507,561 of record BCHY01000007.1, on the reverse strand, counting down.
ATCGAGGGTTCTTCGCAACCCGAAGGCCCTCATGCAGACTGGTCCGGTACGATATCTGGACTGGCACCGAACTGCACCTATACCTGCACCTTCATTCGCACCGACGGGGACGAAGACTTTGCATCGATCATGGTCAAAACTCCAATACTGCTGGACAAGGATCTCCCTGCGTCTATGGCTCCTGTGGCTGTCAGACAGTCCACCGCGCCATCTTCTCCGACAACGACCCTGAAAAACTCGATCTCGACTGCCGAAGCAAAATTGAACGAGGCTCGCAACCGCCTTACCAAAGTTCGGCGCCAGCATAGAAGTACCCTCACGAAAGTGGAAAAGGAAGTTGACAGCTTCAATACGCGACTCAAGACAGCGAGCGACGACACCAAGCAGAAGCAGAAACTGTTGCAAGCGGAACGTACCATTCGTCAAACCGAGGACGCCACAGTCGAGATCGATGCTGCGCTCGATGTTTTGGTCTCTACACCTGACGACGAAACTGAAGATCACAGTGCTTTCAAAGAAGCATACGAGGAGCAGACGGCCCTTCTTGCCGAAGCGAACGAGGCATTGTCTAAAGCTCGAGCGGCTGCCACCAACGACCTGTCCTGCGCGAACGGTGAACTGAACACCATTGTTACTCGCAAAGAGCGCCTGACAGGCCGCAATTCCAAGCTGACTGAGCAGCACGATAGAATCAACCACGCCAATGCTCACGGTATGAACGAAAAGGAGCGGAAGGCTGCCGAATCGAATGCAAAGGAGGCCGAGCGGCATCGACGTGAAGCCGAAATGAACAACCAGCTTCGACTGATGGACAATGATCTGAGGAACGCGAGGGTGCGATGGGAAAACAACCTGCGCGATCTTGACATCCTTGAGAAACAAGAAATGGTCCAGAGGCAGATGATGCTCAACAACAGCGGCCCCCTAACCCCGGAAGGGGACCTCCCCGGCACGCGTCCTCCTCCACAGTATGCCCGTCCGTACACGTTTGGCAGTTTCCAGGCGTTTCCCAACAGTCCGGTCATCCCCGAAGTTCAAGGATCCCCATTCCTGGCATATGCAAAGACCCTTCCCTCGAACGATCACCGACGACCAAGATCGGATACCAACCGGTCAGCCGGTGGCATGAGCAATTTCTCCACCGACTTTGAGGATGCCGATCCGATTCCTCCGATGCCATCGACCGCGGAGTACGACGTGACCGGTCGCAAGGGAAGTGGAAGTAGCCGGGGCAAGAACAATGGCAGTCCGGCGACAGGGATCATCGGCGGTGGTGGTGCGCTGCGAGGGAACTTCAGTCCAGGAAACATACGGTAGCCGCAATGTGGTCGCTGAGGGAAATCGTGGTAGTTGCAAAACAAAGCTGTTCGAAATGAAGGGCGGGTGACTGGCAGTCAATCAAAAAGTAGAGCTTAACGAAGTACTCCGTATTCTGTCCACTTGGAGATTTTTGTCTCGTCCAGTTGACTGTCGTGGTTCACGTTTGGAATGATGCCCAATCCGCAATATCGCTCACGTGATGACCTTGTCCCCGAAAACATTTCCGCCTCACCACCGCTTCCTAGGTACTGACTCACCACCACCCACCACCTCGACCTCGACCTACATGCGTCGCTTGCTTCGGCCCTCTATCCTGCCCAAGACTCTGAACAGACGAATAATCCCCACTCCCCCGATCCGCTACTGTGCCACGATGGCGAAGGGCAAGGAAAAGAGCAAGAGAAAGGACGTTCTCAAAAACCCGAAAGGCACGAGGGACTGGTCCGGGTCTGATGTCGTCTTGCTCGAGGACATCATCGGGGTGATTTCGAAAGTCTTTGACAACAAGGGAGGGAAGAAACTCGATACTCCGGTCTTTGAGCTCGAGGAGCTGCTGATGGGAGAATATGGCGAGGACGAAAAACTCATCTACAAACTGCAAGATCAGGGCGGAGAGCTGCTGGCGTTGCGCTATGACTTGACCGTGCCTTTCGCTAGATGGCTGGCCATGAACCCGGAGGTTGAGACGTACAAGAGATGGGCCATCAACAAGGTGTACAGAAGAGACCAGCCCGCGGTTGCGAAAGGGCGCATGCGGGAGTTCTACCAGTGCGATTTCGACATCGCGGGCACTTGTGACCCCATGGTCTACGACAGTCGCGTCATCCGGATCATCATCAAGGTCTTTGAGGCCCTGGAGTGGAGTGGACAGTACACCATCAAGCTCAATGACCGCAGAATACTGGACGGGCTCTTCGAGGTGTGCGGGGTGCCCGCGGACAAGATCAGAACGATATCCAGCGCCGTGGACAAGTTGGACAAGCTTCCCTGGGAGGAAGTCAAGAAGGAAATGATCGAGAAAAAGGGCCTCGAAGAGTCGGTGGCGGACAAGATCAAGACATACGTGACGAGGAAGGGCGGGAAGGATCTCCTCGAAGAGTTGCAGAAGGACGAGGCTCTGCTGAGCAACCCCAAGGCCAAAAAGGGTATTGACGAGATGGCCCTGCTGTTCGATTATATTTCCACCGGCGGTGCTCTCGACAAGATCTCCTTTGACCTTTCCCTGGCTCGTGGTCTCGACTATTACACCGGCATCATCTATGAGGTCGTTACCGAAGGCTCGGCGCCTGCCACTGTGAACGACGCGGCTGTTGCCGAGGAGGCACAGAAGCAGGGGAAGAAGGAGAAGAAGGCTCGGGAGGAAGACGAAGACCGCTCGGACGACCCATCTGTGGGAATTGGCTCAGTTGCCGCGGGTGGCCGATACGACAACCTCGTGGGACGATTCCGACCAAACGCCGAGCTTCCCTGTGTCGGGATCAGTTTTGGCATCGATCGCATTTTCAGCATCACCAAAGCGAGACTCGCAAGGGGGGAGACCTTCAGCTACATTTCCAAGGACAGGATTGACGTCTATGTCATGGCCTTTGGCGGCGGTGGATTCGACGGTATGATGCGACAGCGGATGGAGATCAACGAAATCCTCGAGGCTGCGGGTCTGAAGTCGGATTACACGCCCAAACGGAAGCCGAAGCCGCAGATTCAGTTCAAGCTTGCAGAGAGGGCCGACGCACCCGTTGCGGTCATTCTCGGAGAAGACGAGCAGGCCAGAGGAGAGGTTCGCGTCAAGCGGATGGGCCTTCCCACCGGCCACCCGGAGAAAGAGGGCGTGCTGGTCAAGATCGAAGATGTGGTGCGCGAAGTGCGCGAGCAGCTGAGCAAGATCGACAACACGACTGAACTGGTGTCCCGATAGAAGGGCATCGATCATGCGAAGAAGATATGCATGGGGAGTTTGCAAGAGCAGGCTGGAGGCTCCTCACAGATAGGAAGACCCACGGCCTGCGAGTGTAAGACTATTAGAGCGAGCATTTGCCATACTGTAGATGCACGCGATGTGCTGAAAGGCGGTCGCACAGGCACGCAGCCCGCCTGGCAAACGGGAGGAGAGCAACACGAAGGACAAAACAGGGCAACAATGCCAAGATACTCACTACCCCCTTTCAAGTCCTCCGGGCGTTCCTGCTCCCTTCTCCGTTCTCCGTTCTCCGTTCTCCGTTCTCCGTTCTCCGCCCCCTTGACTCCTTGAACCTCTCAACTTCCAACTTCCAAGTCAAACCGCGGAACCCTGATGGTGGGTGCAATAATGTCCCCATACCGCGAACCCTTTGATGATTGAGATGGACCGGTTACATCCCGACAGATCTCTGCCATCTGGTCGCCTGGGTACTGTAAGCGCCGCACCAGCAACGACCATCGGGAATCTCGCGCCCGGCTGCGCAACCCCTGATCGGCCCAGATCTGGCTGCGACGTCTCAGCCTCCGAGAAACCTGGAAGCGCTGAGCAGTATGAAACGCCGCCCGTCTCAGCAGGCATTCCTGTCACAACTGGGCCTCAACTTGATACTCCCCAGCCACTGAAGGGTACAACTTCGAGACTGCGATGAAGACGTTCGCGTCGCATCTCACGTTTGAGATGTTGCGGCCGGCCAATCGCGGCCACGATGCCGGCGACTGTAAACACTCGCGCTCTCCTCGCTGTCTCCTCGCGCCTGGTGCTCCCTGTCGTCTCGCAGCGTTCGTCGTCTGAAGCGACTGTCCGGATGTCCTTCTCACCGAAAGCAACTGTCTCCCTTCAATTTTGGCCATGTCCGATATCCCTTGTCCCTTTTCTTTTCCGCCCTTCAAAAATGCGCATTTAGGGCCGCGCATCTCTTGCGAGAAAGACAAAAAGTTTCTCATCTTCAATCCCAATTCCAATCCTTTTCTCCATCCCCAGAGTCATTCGTTCGTGTTGCAGGACAATCATCACCTTAATTCATTTCTTCCATTTGCGCTCCCTTCGATAAATCTTTTCACATACAATCGCGATGCCGGCAGTTCGCTCCTTTTTCACCCTTTCAGTTCTGGCAGCTTGCCTGGCGCAAGTACGACATCTACTCTGTCGGTCGGGTGTGACTGTTGCTTACCATTTTTGCAGGTGATGGCCGATGGATACGGCTCTGGTGATGGCGGCTATGGCGGCGGTGGAAAGGGCAGCTGGGGCGGCGACAAAGGAGCAACTGGATGGGGTGAATGGAGCTCTGCTCCCTACACCTCCGCGTGGCCGGTCGAGTCGCCAACCACCAATGTCGGAGCCCAGAATTGCCCGCCACCCGTCACCACGACCGAGACAGTGAGTACTGGGATTGCGCCTTTCGGAGAAGCACTGACCGACATCGACAGACCACCGTCACCGCCGTGTCGCCTTGCACAGAGTCTCCTGTGACCGCCTACGTGACTCAATGGATGAACGCTCCTCCTGGCTGCTGGTGCGGTGCTGGAGGTCCTCCGGGCGGCTGGGATATGGGAGGATCATGGAACGACTCTCCCGCCTGGACCCCCGGCCTGTCATCCATCCCGGCGTCTGAAGCGCTCCAAACTGGAGTGACGGTTGCCGCAGCTGCTGCAGCGCCACCCCCGACCGGTGGTGCGGGCTACTATGGCGCAAGCTCGTGGAGTAAGTTTTATCCCATTTCGTTTTTTGGCCTTTTGAGAGAGGACAGAAAAGAGCTAATCGCGTCGTCCCAACAGGTTCTGCAGTCTCGACATCTGGTACGGAAACCTCTGGCCCTCTCAGCGTTCCATCTAACAAGGCGGAGCCTACTACTAAAGCAGGGGAGGCTCCTAAGCCAGAAGCTTCGACTTCAACAAGTTCGTCATCGTCATCATCGTCAGCAGCAACCAGCACCACCTCTACAACGACCGCCACAAAGACATCATCCACTTCTACTACTACATCGCCTACTACAAGTCCCTCACCTCCAGCTTCCGCGGAAGCCGAGTCCGATTCCGTCAGCTCCAGCAACGGCGGATTCCCAACCGGCTCATTCGTGACCTACGACCCATCCACTCTCACTCTCAAGAACGCCTATACTCTGGGTATTGGGAAGAGAGCGCCTTTACCAACGCTGTTATCACCATAGAGAGATCTAACTCAATCCATCGATCAATTTAACACGCGAACACTCACCACTGGCTGGAGGAGAAGGAAAAAGAGAGAAAAAGAAAACCAGAAAGGCAGTTAGTTGCTGTATGCGCTGAAACAAGATACCCCAATCCCAACCCGAACAACAGCGAACCGAATTGAATCAGAAAGGAGGCTCTGGCTTGAGAGAAGAGAAGGAGGAGGAGGTGTGTTTTCATTTCTTGTTACCCTACTTTGGGGATTGGGAACTTCCCCAAAAGGACAGAAAAGGCCCCGATTGACAGCTGCGTCTCGGAGGAAGCCTTTTTCTCAGAAAGACTACTTTTTATTTACACATACTCCGTACTATATACCACAACAACGGATCAGGATATCATATCATATCATATCACGCTATGCTAGTCCCTTGATGAAGTCCCCTTTGTTTTTTTTGGTTTTGGTTTTGGAATTGCCCTCAATAGGTTCAATTCATTTAACCACCGTCTCGAGGGCGTAATGGCTACTACTGCTGCTACTGCTGGTCTGTTTCTGCAGTATTGTTGTTGCTCTCCAACCTTGCCTTTTTGGCTCTGCGCTTCATTTCGCGCTTCGAGAGGGGCTTTGATACCGCATCTTCTCCTGGCGTGTCGATACCGCTGGCAGCGGTGTTTCCTCCTCCCGTGCTGGTGAGGGTGTCGAGGGGTGTTGTAATGGACGAGACAGAGGCCTTTCTCTTCGTCCCGTTCGATAGAACGGGCTTTTTCTCAACCGCGCCCGCACCTGTAGCTGCCTGTGATTTTGGGTTCTTCTCGATGTTTGTCGCCTGCTTGGGCGCTCCGGCTGCTTGCGATTGAGCTAGACCTTGAGCTTTAACTTGTGCTTGGGGTTGTGTGCTGCTCTTCTCGCCGCCTCCCTCAATCACATCGACCACTCCACGGAAACTGGTCCGCTTGAGCCCGGCCAACTGCACGACTTTCGCTGCTTCGTCGCAGAGCGCCTCTTTCCCCCTCTCCTGACCCAGACCCCAGATCTGCGCGAGGTTGATCACGTCGTGCGGTCCGCGCACGCCCAGCGCGTTCTTCGCCTCACTGCTCAGTATGATGCCCCTGCCCCTCGTGGCTCGGATCAGCGCCGACGCCCCGCCGATCAGGTTCCTGCGCGCTGCTCCGACGTCGCCGCTCCCAGTCCCACTCTGTATGCCGGGAGAGTATGCGATCTCGAATCTCACGCCACGCTGCAGGGCGGACGCGACGGTCTTGAACCTCAGCACGAAGGGCAACCGCTGGCTGAAGTCGAGGGAGATGAGGTCGCATTCGAGCGAGTTGCAGCAGAGCTGGAGGGCCTTTTCGTTGGTCGGACGCAGCGCCACGAGAGAGTAGTGGGGCTGGATGGATGCCAGGCGGTGGTTCTGCGTCGCGTCTGAGATGGTGATCGTCACGCGCGTCAGGACCGTCGGGATCGAGCGCGGCACGGAGAGGGAGGAGACGGGGATCGGTTGCGGTGTCGTGGGCAGTTTGCCCGTCTCGGAGATCGCGAGGGCGACGACCGAGTAGCCGAGTTCGGCGTGGAAGGCGAGTGTGTGTTGTAAGGCGGCGTGGTCCGTCGTGTACGGGACGTTAAGGTCGTGGAAGGGCATCTTGTTGGCGGTGTTGGTGTCAGTGTCGGACGCAGCTGGGCGCCTGTTGGATAGCAAGAGCGACCATATTGGTACTCGCTCAGAGGCTCCGGGAGGCGTTCCTGGCGTTGCGACCGTTGATTGTGGTTAGAATGACATGGCTATGGGTTGTTGGATCCTGATGTGGGTGAGGCTAGAAATTTCGGGCGCAGTTGTTTTCCGCGCTCAGAGCCTCGTTGGTTATGGACCTACAGGATGCAGGTGCAGCCTGCAGTGCTTAGAGGAGCCGGATTTAGCTTCCGGCCCGACGGTTGGAGCCGGCTTGGCATAATTGACTACTCTGACATCGGCGACGTTCAGACTTGAGATCCTTCACCTGCCCTTTGACACTTCTACCGACGGCAGATACAGGTTGTCGACATTAGCCCCTCTCACCCGAATCGATATGATCTCCGTTATAGAAGGCTGTCGCCTCCTAGTGCGACCGTGAGCGTACGATGTGGGGTCCAACCAGAGGGAATCTTGAGGTTAGCTAAGGTAGGTGCAGAGTGTCAATTTGTACAAGATCCCACCTGCTAAGAGGCCAGGGCATATACTACTGGTATTTGACAATCTCATGGATGTCCACTAAACAGGAGTTCCAGAGCCGGCTTCACCGCCATCCGACTTTCATCCTCAAGCCGTTCGCGCGTTGTGAGAAAGAGGTGCGGCAAGAAATCAGACACATCCTCCCCGAGCAGCATCTTCGCCACCGCCTCGCCGCTTGACCAGCACAGAGGCATGCCGTAGCCATTGAATCCAGCGGCTATCCATTCGCCATCTTCCTCTCCACGGCGGGTAATGCTCCGCGGCAATGGCCCGACGAGTGGAAGCCGGTCCGTCGTGAATGCCATGATCCCGGACCACACTTTCTTCACCTCGGGCTTCGCACCGCCACTCCAGCCGCGAATGAAGTATCTTGGAAGCACGGTGGAGATGTTGTCCCGGCAGGGGTCCTGGACCACGGAGTCGTCGCTGACAAACACCTCGTTGAGCCTCGCTTTCTCGCCGCCCACAAAGATATCTCCTGTCTTCGCGTTCTGATTCGAGTAGTACAGGCCCAGGTCGACCGCGTTGGTAGTACTGTCGAAGTGGCCGCTGTTGACCATACTCCATGACAGCTCGTGGCCGTGGCGTCCGAATTCCGGCGTCGTCGCTTGCGTCGACATTGTCCCGCGCACGGGGTAGATCTTGCCGCGCAGATGTGGAAGCAGGTGTCCGGCGTATCCGTTCGTGGCGTGGATGATCCGCGAGGCGCGGACAATTCCTCGTGGCGTGTGGAGGATGTAAGGGTGCGTCGGGTTCGTGCTTGGGTCGTGGCTGATCTCGGTGACTGGGGTGTTGGTCTCGATGGAGAGTCGAGCTCGGTGCGCGGCGTAGAGTTGTTCCCAGAGTCGGGTGATCAACCTATATGGCCAGAATGCACCGTTGTTGAATAAGATCCCACCCTTTCCTCTCATGTTGTACTTCGATTTCGACATGTCAGTTCAGATCGAAAACCATAGAAACGCCATCGGGTCATTTCTGAATCTACGGGAGTTGCAGTAACTTACAGAAGCCGTCTCCTCGGCACTCAAGATCTGAGTCTTTCCACGTTCTTCAGGCACGTGCTCTTCATAGAGCCGGTGAGATTCTTGAGCTTCACGGAATGAACCTTCGTCCTCGAAACAGATCACGTCCATTAGTCTCCTGACTTCGCTGACCTCCTTGAGCTCCTCGGAAGAATTGCCCAGGGCGTGCATCTTCTCGAGCGTCTGGTTGGCAAACCGGGCGATTTTGACTGTGTCTTCATGGCCGAACCGCTCGCTGAGAATTTTATAGTCGCCCGGGACGAACGATGTCAGGACTCCCCCGTTCCGGCCGGTGGCCCCGCTGGTGAGAGTCCGGGCCTCGAACACAGTTACTGTAAACGCGCTCGTGGAGGCAGAGGAGTGTTCAAGGAGGTTTTTGGCGATGCTGCAACCCGTGATTCCTGATCCAATGATGGCATACTCCGTCGTGGAAGGCAGCGTCTCTGACTGTACCTCGGAGAGAGTGGGATGTGGTGGCAGTTGCCAAAACGATGTTGTCGGACTCGGTCGCGGCAGCTGAGGGTCATCCTGCACTTGAGCGACGAGCTCGGCCATGAGGCCATCGTCGATACGCCGTGCCATCCTTCACGAAAAAATGGGCTTGAGAAGATAAGGATTCGCTAGTCGTTGCGTAGCCATCCGACGGGGACATGGCGAGCGCACGATGGACGCGCCTTCATATACCTCCTATCTTGCCAAAGGGGTGCGTCTCGATGGATACAATCCGACGCTCAGTTCATTGTGGCCGGCCGCGGCCCAGCCGGTCAAAAGCCTGCAGTCAGTCATATCGATTGTCAATTTGACGTTCGGCCGGTGTGGATGCACTGCCGGATTCGGAAGCCGGAGCCGAAGCCAGAGTGCCAAGCCGGTCTATTTGAATTGCTGTGATTGGCTGCCGTTGGACTTCAACCGACCTCAAATCTCATCCCCCATTCATAGCAAACTGCGCTGTGTCGGCGGTGGCAAACCACCCTCTTAAAGTCTTATCTCCAACCAAGCCATTCTCGTCTTCCCCACAACCGCTATCTGCGAAATGGTGCGGACATCTGCATTGCCTCCAACTCTAGTCAATCTTCCACTTCCAGTGCCTCGGAAGATGCAGACCTCTTCCCCAAGTATAGATAGGCCATCGAGCGTCCTCGAAGAAGTCCATGTCTTCTCGACTTCTCCATCCCCACCGTTCGACCGAGAGCCTTCCTCGTACCGAACGCGAAACGAGCAGCACCCAGACTGACCAGGAGATCCTCATCACAATGGACCCGTCTACCAGTTACCACGAGCGAGACCCAACGCTCTGGCCCCCGGGAACGGTGACTTTGGAAGACTGTAAGAATGACCTCCAATCTTCCCTTCATGTTGGGTTGCCATCGTCAACGTTCGGCGATGTGGACTGACTCCGGATCAATCGTACAGTGCGTCGCACGAACGACAAAATCATCCTCCATCCAGTGCCTTCCACCGACCCAAATGACCCGCTCAACTGGGCCAAATGGCGGAAGGTGCTGAACTTCGTCCTGGTGTCCTTCTACGTCTTGATGACCTTCGTCCAGCTGGACATTGGCTTCACGGCTTGGGAGCAGTACCAAGACGAGTTGGGGTTCTCAATCAACATCTTGAACAATGCGGCTGCCACCAACTACGCCGCGCTGGGAGTCGGCTGTATCTTCTTCGTTCCCCTGGTCCACAAGTACGGCCGTCGCCCGCTGTACCTATTCAGCACAGCGCTTCAGCTGGCATCTTGTATCTGGTTCGCAAAGACGAATTCGAGGGGCGATCTCTTCGGAAGCAACCTGATCTCCGGTCTCGGTGGCGCCATCAGCGAGACGATTGTCCAGATGACGATTGCAGACCTGTTCTTTGTGCACCAGCACGCCGCTATGAACGGCTGGTATCTGTTCTCCACCTTCACCGGCGCGTTTCTGGGGCCCGTAGCCTCGGGTTACATCGTCGACAACCAGGGATGGAGGTGGATGTTTTGGTGGTGTGTCATCTTCTTCTCCGTCAACCTCCTCCTCATCATCTTCTGCTTTGAGGAGACAAAGTATGTCAGCATCCTCCAAGGTCGTCAAGATCCACGACCTACCCAGCTGGACCAGACGACAGAACTCCGTGGAGACGAGCCAGAGAGCGAACGCAGAGATATCAAGCAAGCTGAAACTTCCGGTCCCGTCGAGCGGACTCGGTCCAACCTCCAGATCGACCACACGATCAAGATGAAATCATACCGCGAGCGTCTCGCACTGATGACCAAAACAGATGGTTCGATCCTACACGACTTTTACCAACCCGTGGTACTCTTGTTCAGCTTCCCAGCCATTTCGTACACAGCCCTCACATACGGCAGTCTTCTGGCATGGTTTGCTGTTTTGACTTCGGTCCAGGCAACCTATCTGTTCGACCCTCCGTACAACTTCTCGGCTGCTGGCGTCGGCCTTATGAATCTGGCGCCCTTCGTCGGCACGATTCCCGGCATCCTTGTCGGTGGATACTTGAACGACAGGTCCATCATGTGGCTTTCCGCCCGAAACGGCGGTATTTACGAACCGGAGATGCGGCTCTGGCTGGCTTTACCCTCAGCGATCCTCACACCGCTCGGAATCCTGATCTTCGGTCTGGGCTTGAGTTATGTATGTGCGCTTGTTGATGGCTTTTCTCCTTCTCCTTATTTCAGTGTTGCAAATACAGAGTTGTGGAACACACCAAGCTAATGATATGCTTCTTCAGGGATGGCCTTGGCCGGCGCTCGCTGTTGGATACGGAATCTTCGGGTACGGCTTTATTGCCGCGGGCGACATTGCTCTGTCGTACATGATGGATTGCTATCAAGACGTAAGTAGCCCGTGGCACATTGACAGAGGTCCCAAATGCGTCGTTTGGCCCCACCTCTGTCATTCCTTCGAAAGTCCTTGGGCTGACCCTGAGTGTTCAACTTTAGTTGGTTGGAAATGCATTAGTTGGAGTTGTTTTCTCCCGGAATGCCTTTTCAGTCATGGTACTCTTTACCCTCACTCCGTGGATCGAGGGTATGGGCCTTCAGAACATGCACATCCTCATTGCCGTTCTTTCCTTTCTGTTTCTGCTGATCCCTGTGCCTCTTCTCATTTGGGGTAAGAAGGCCAGAGTTGCGACAGCGAATAGATACAAGCGAATGGCAGTGAAGCAGCCGACACATAGGGACATTTGAAGCAGCTTTGATGTTGCCGGTAGAAAACTGTCAGACTCGAGGCATATAGAGTGAATTGACATTTCCACCAGCGGTGACTTATCGTGCGCTCTCTATTCGGCAAGTTCTTCGAGGGATGAGGAGCAAAGTCGGTTCCTCTGAGGTCCGGTGATCAATCTCCTAAATAGAGCGGCAGGCCTTCCCAGTAGATAGAATGGCTGTTCTCATCGTCTCGAGCCGACCAAAAAGTGACGATCCAATGGGTCAGCTCTTGGCGAACGTGGGATGAGAAATCCACAATACGAGGGCATTTGGTCAATACAGCTTGCCTCTCCGAAGGCTTTGTGATCTCAAAGCAAGCAACCAAGTAGGCCAAGTCTCCAAAGGGAACCGATCTACTCGTGAGTTCGACAATGAGATCGAGTTCCTTGAGAATGGCGTTGGACATGGCGGCGGCTTTGCCGTCCTGGCTGCCGTATGCGTAGCGCAAGCGGTGCAGAATTATCAGCGCTGTGAATCGAAGAACCTTTGCCTGCGCAAGCATCAGTGTCACGTCGGTCAGTGGATAGCGGCCGCAAAGAAAATCGGCAGGCACGGTCGGTTGCCAGCTATCAACAACCTGTTCGAGATTGTCGAGGCTTTCCTGGAGGGTTCGATCCATTAGCACGCTCCCGCGCCGGCAGCCAGAAGTCCCAACCCCGTGAGCTAGCTTGCAAATGTCATAGAAATGGGTCATCATGGCGGCGGAAACGCCGATGAAACGGTCCACAAGTTGGTAGGTGTCTTCCAGCTTCATCTTCAGGGTCGGTGTTCGGCTTCGCACGAGACAGATGCTCGTTTCAGTTCCCAGTAGGCAAATAAGAAAAGAAAGCCCGTCAGGACCTAGTCGCCGTGTGAATGAGGAGTCGTGTTCATACAGTGGTTTGACCAGACCAAGAATGTAGCTGCAAAGCAAGGCCTCCCCGCCAGAATGGTGCAAGGCGAAGGTCACCATGATCATGCCTAGAATCAAGACCATCGGTAAATCGTGGTCATTGTGAACTTCCAACAGGCGAAGCGAAGAGATAGCAGCTGCGGCTCGCTTGTGACTAACTTGCTGACCCTGGGCGAGGTGTTGTAGTTCTTGGTTCTCGGTGAGAAGGGGCGCACATGCAATGAAAGCGTCCTTCAGCAGAGGCATGCCGGCTTTCAAATGGTCGGCGAATGCCTGCAGGTGCCGCTCGCGAAAGCTGGGACCGATGAGATATTTATCCACCTCAATCTGCTGACACAGGATGATGTCGAGAAAATGCAATTCCAAGGAACTGAGTTCGGGAAAGAGGGGTGGCCCTTGAGGGACACGAAGCTCATGCTGATGGCCAGGTACAGAGACGATCCCACGAGGGGACGATGCACTTTCGCTAGGTGACGATGCAAACGACTGATCGGATGATGAGGAGAGGGTGCTGTGCCGTCTGCCAGAGGGAGGACATTTCCTTCGCAGCGGCAGACGATCACCCACAGCCAATCTGGGTTTCCTCCCAGCTTTGGCCATGGGTCGGTCGGAGTGGCACCCGAACTTCAACCGGGTGCATCTTTCGCACACATCGGCATCATCTGTCGGCCACCGGCACCTCTCTTTGATGGCATGGCAACGATCGCAGGGTCTTCGCCTTCGAGGGTGTGACGGCGATCGAAGTGAGAGCAATGGAGGACTGTGTCTGTCACCGTCGTGTATGGTGTCGGTCATGATGAGGGTGAAGATGAAGATGAACCATCATGTACGTATCGGCTCCGGAACGAAAGGGCTCTGAAGCTCACCATGATCTTGGCCTGGTGCGAAGTGATAGCGGACTGGGACGGATGGTGGTTTTCGCGAAGTACCTCACGAACACGCTTCAGGCTATCGGAGGGAGTCGGCAGACCTGCCGAGAATAGAACCGCATCGGGGCTTTCACATCCGTTAGCGCGGACTGCAGAGACGAGTCCAGACTGTTTGCGGAACAGCAGCACTAGAAGTGTAGCACCACCACAAGGGCCACGATTCCCTGCCTCCCACCACACCACGCCAAACCACCCAGAAGCCTGAAGGCCGACTGTCAGTAGTACTCCCGTACCACATTTCTCTCACTCAACCACTGCATCCCAGTCCACTTTATTGTTCCAGCATCACTCTCTTCGGCGGCGCCTGCGCCTTTGCGCCTCTCTCCTCTTATTTGCATTCTTCTCGAACGGCCGGTCATTCAGCAACCCCTCCTCGTTTCCGACCGAGCCTGCGCATGAGACAACCCCACGACCTCCTCCCGGAACCGCAATCATGGCGCGAGTCTACGCCGACGTCAATGCCAACATGCCGCGGTCATATTGGGACTACGACTCAGTAGCTATCTCGTGGGGCGTCCTGGAGAACTACGAGATTGTGAGAAAGATTGGTGAGGCTCAACGCACACTCTCAAATGAAGGCGCGACTGACGAGGCTGCACACAGGGCGAGGAAAATACTCCGAGGTCTTCGAAGGCATTAACGTTGTCAATTACCAAAAATGCGTCATCAAGGTCCTGAAGCCGGTCAAGAAGAAGAAGATCAAGCGTGAAATCAAGATCCTACAGAATCTCTCGGGCGGGCCCAACATTGTCGCCCTGCTCGACGTCGTGCGCGACAGCCAAAGCAAAACCCCCAGTCTGATATTCGAGAACGTGGACAATACCGACTTTCGGACCCTCTACCCTCGATTTGTCGACTACGACGTGCGATACTACATCTTTGAATTGCTCAAGGCTCTGGACTTCTGCCATAGCAAAGGCATCATGCATCGAGATGTCAAGCCACACAACGTCATGATTGACCATGCAAAGAGAAAGGTGAGGACCCAAGAGACCCGGAGAGGCGAGTGAACACTAGTTGGTACTGACTCACAACCAGTTGCGTTTGATCGATTGGGGACTGGCAGAGTTTTATCACCAAGGAACAGAGTACAATGTGCGGGTGGCTTCACGGTATTTCAAGGGCCCAGAGCTGCTGGTCGACTACCAAGAGTACGATTACTCTCTTGACATGTGGTCTTTGGGTGCCATGTTTGCGTCCATGATCTTCCGCAAGGAGCCGTTCTTCCATGGTAACAGCAACTCCGACCAATTGGTCAAGATTGCAAAAGTCCTCGGTACCGACGAGCTCTTTGAGTATCTGGATCGGTATGATATCGAGCTCGATGCCCAGTACGACGACATCCTCAGCAGATTCCCCAAAAAGCCATGGCAGAGCTTTGTCAATTCGGACAACCAGCGTTTTGTCAGCCCCGAGGCTCTTGATTTCCTCGACAAGCTCCTCAGATACGACCACCAGGTAAGTGCTTGAATCTGGCGCCGTTGGTGTTTTGCTCACACTCTACAGGAACGTCTCACTGCCCAAGAAGCTATGGCACACCCTTACTTTGCACCCGTGAGAAGTGCGGCGCAACAGCAGAATTCCCAAAACCATGTTTCGTGAAAGGCGACATGGTGGTCAACATGATATTATCTATCGATTCTCTATGACAAATCCAGTGGAGAATCATGAGAACAAGCATCGCGGCCGACGTCTTCCGCTCCGGACGAACAACGACGAGGGCGAACGAATCATCCCCGAGAGCCGTGATACTGCAGCAAGAGCTCCTGGCCAGAAATGGACCGCTGCTGGCGAGATGTGAATACCCGCTGTTGGGTTTGGGGAGCTATGAGAGGGCGCAGGCGTTGACAGAAGAGTTGCAACGACTGTGGAAGGGCCAGGATAGAGCGTAATGTGAGGAACTCGACTCAATCACTACTACTCGCATGTCGCCAGAGTACGACCGACCTTTGGTCGTGATGGACCAAATATTGATTTCTGAATATATCTGTCTGCTCCTGCTTCTGTGATCTGCGTGAGTGCCCAAATGTGAACGTATGTCACCATCCCATATCCTTTGCACCATCCCAACGTCCTCGGAAGTCATATGTACAGCTCTTAACTGCTTATCTGTCGGCAAGGCTGTGATGACTCTTACATATGAGGTCAGTCGCTACCGAAGTTCTTAAGGCTTGGCGGAATAATTGCGGACTCATAATTCTCGACCCCGGATCATTCGCTCGTGCCACCACAGTTCCGTTTTCCTCAGCTTGGAATATCCTGCAAATCATCCCTTCGCCTCTTTCTATGCTCTGTTGTTGATGTTGAAGTGCATTGACTGCCTTTGAAGAACCAACTGAAAGGCATATTCAAGCCGCAAGGCAGTTGGGCAAAATACTTATCAGACCCTTCTTCTTGCGCCCTCCTACTTGGAGACGGCTCCCTCGTTTCAACATGGCGCTGAATGCTGCATCTCACAACATCAGTATGTTGTCAGTCACTCCCCGGACGGATGCATTTGAGATTGACGATTTTTCGCAGCTGGTGACCCGACCGGCTCTGTGTCAGGTCCTCCTCCGCCAGTGTCCTCCGAGACGACTTCCGCAGCCAAAGATGCGGCATCCAAAGACGCAATGGGCCAGAATGTTCCCGGCAAGGATCTTCAATCCAACGACAAAGGCCAGACCGTGATTGGTGAGGGTGGAAAGGAAAAGACTGCCAAAGAAAGTATGCAAGGATCTGTTGAAGGACCTCATTGATGCACATTCGTTGTACGCTCTCGTATTGCTAGGCTGGACTATGCGACGAGTGGTGACTCACTCAATGACAAGTACCGGATCGCCAGAGACCCATGGTGTATGACTGGGAAAGCATTTTATAAGGCCGTGCAAGGTCTCATAGTCAATCAGCTGCGCCTGAATAAACATTCGCTCACCACACTCCTCTCCATACCCACTATTGAAGGAAGCCAGAATCTGACGATCATGCCTGATACAGTTGAGAAAGAGCGGAAGAAGGCTGAGAAGCTGGCAAAGTTCCAGGAGAAACAATCCAAGAAGCAAGCACCTCCGACCAATGATGCGCCCAAGGCTGCAAAGAAAGAGAAAGTCAAGAAGCCCACTGCTGTGGATGCCTACGAGCCGCAGAAGATCGAAGCCGACCGGTATGAGTGGTGGGAGAGCAGAGGATACTTCAAGCCTCAGTTCACCAAGGAAGGGAAGGTCAAACCCGAGGGCAAATTCGTTATCCCGATTCCTCCTCCCAACGTTACTGGTTCACTGCACATGGGTCATGCGCTCACGAACTCCTTGCAAGACACGATGATTCGACATGCGCGAATGAAGGGCAAGACCACGGCATGGATCCCTGGCTGCGACCATGCCGGGATTGCCACGCAGAGCGTGGTGGAAAAGATGGTGTATAAGACCGAAGGGAAGACCCGACATGACCTTGGACGTGAAGTGCTGCTGGAGCGCATATGGACCTGGAAAGAGAAGTATCACGGCAATATTACGAACCAACTTAAACGTCTTGGAGGCTCGATGGATTGGTCCCGTGAGGCTTTCACCATGGATGAGAATCTATCCCTGGCCGTGCGGAAGACCTTCGTCGACTTGTATGACGAGGGGATCATCTACCGCGCCAATCGGTTGGTGAACTGGTGTTCTGCTCTCAGTACTTCTCTGTCCAACTTGGAAGTCGACAACAAGGAGCTCAAGGGCCGGACGAAGATCAAGGTGCCTGGGTACGACAAAATGATCGAATTTGGCGTCCTGACGTATTTCAAATACCCGATCAGCAAAGGAGACGATTCACACAAGTCTTCCACGTCGCCAGACCGGTTCAAGGACTATGAATTCATCGAAATCGCAACAACGCGTCCGGAGACAATGCTCGGTGACACGGGCATTGCTGTCCACCCGAACGATAAACGATATCAGCATCTTGTGGGAAAGACCGCCATTCATCCCTTTATCCCCGACAGGAAGATCGTGATCTTCGCCGATGAAGAAGTGGAGATGGACTTTGGTACTGGCGCCGTCAAGATCACCCCAGCGCACGACCCCAACGATTTCAACAAGGCCAAGAAGCACAACCTGGAATTCATCAATATTCTCAATGACAACGGCACACTGAACGCGAATGCCGGCCCCTACGCTGGCCAGAAACGATTCGATGTTCGGTATGGTGTCATCAATGCTTTGAAAGAGCTTGACCTCTATACTAAGCAGGAAGACAACCCTATGACGATTCCAATGTGCCAGAGAAGCAAAGATGTCATTGAACCGGTGCTCAAACCCCAGTGGTGGATGAAAATGACAGAAATGGCTCAAGCTGCCGATGATGCTGTGCTCGACGGCAGAATCCTGATCAAACCGGAGTCTGAGTCGCGGCGCTTCCATTTCTGGATGC
This sequence comes from Exophiala alcalophila, assembly GCA_001599775.1. Lineage (NCBI taxonomy): Eukaryota > Fungi > Ascomycota > Eurotiomycetes > Chaetothyriales > Herpotrichiellaceae > Exophiala > Exophiala alcalophila. The sequence goes on along the minus strand of BCHY01000007.1, from coordinate 489,493 downwards.
AGAACATTCAGGACTGGTGCATTTCTCGACAATTATGGTGGGGTCATCGAGCTCCTGCGTACTTTGTCCAGCTTGAAGACGGCACAAGCGATGACGCCGATGGCAAGTACTGGGTGTCTGCCATGGACGAAGAGGGAGCTCGCGCCAAAGCGGAGAAGAAGTTCCCGGGCCAAAAGTTCTCGCTGCAATGGGACGAAGACGTGCTCGACACCTGGTTTTCCTCTGGCTTGTGGCCATTTTCCACCCTCGGTTGGCCGAATGAGACTTCGGACATGCGGGAGCTCTATCCCACGTCCATGTTGGAAACAGGTTGGGACATCCTTTTCTTCTGGGTGGCAAGAATGGTCATGTTTGGCCTCAAATTGACGGGCGACGTGCCATTCACCGAGGTGTACTGTCATTCCCTGATTCGAGACGCAGAGGGCCGGAAAATGTCAAAGTCCTTGGGAAATGTGGTCGATCCCCTCGATATCATCCGAGGCATTTCGCTCGAGGATCTGCACAAAACCCTCTATGCCGGAAACCTGGAGTCTGCCGAGATTGAGAGGGCGAAGGCATATCAAAAATCGGCGTTCCCCAAGGGTATCGAAGAGTGTGGTGCTGATGCTCTGCGCTTTACCCTCGTCAACTACACCACTGGTGGAGGAGACGTTGCCTTTGACATTCGCGAAATCGAAGCGAAGCGACGATTCTGCAACAAGATATACCAGGCGACCAATTTCGCGCTGGCGAGACTTGTGGGAGATTTTATTCCCGACACCACGCTGACTGACAACGAGCCCAAGTCCCTGGCTGAGAAGTGGATTCTTCACCGACTGAACGTTGCGACCAAGGAGGTCAACGAGGCGATTGAAGGTCGCGAGTTCTCTGTTGCGGCGGGTACGCTATATCAGTACTGGTTCACGCAACTCTGCGACACCTTTATTGAGAACTCCAAGTCCATCCTCACGCCGGAGGCTCCAGAGGACGAGCGCAAATCGGCTCAACAGACACTGTACTCGGCGCTGGAGGGTGGCCTGCTACTCATGCATCCCATTATGCCGTTCCTCACGGAGCACTTGTGGCAGAAACTTCCTCGCCGGAAAGGAGACACCACCGAAAGCATCATGATCGCCAGATATCCCGAGTTCAACAGCAAGCACGACGCCCCACAAGCGGCCGAGAAGTACGAGTTCATCATGGACATCGCATCGGGAATTCGTAGCTTGCTTGCACAATACGGGTTCAAGGAACCGGGAGATATCATCATCCAGACCTACTCGGAATCTGCGTTCAAGACTGTGTCGGAGGAGACGACTTCGCTCAAGTCGCTGGGTGGCAAGTACGCTGGAGAGATTGAGATTCTCCCCCCAAGCCCCGATTCGCTACCCCCGGCTGGCTGTGCCTTACAAAGCATCAACACCGACGCTGCAGTGTACCTGAAGATCGCTGGACGAATCGATCTCGGCGAGGAGCTGAAGAAGCGGGAGAAGAGCATCGAGGACGCAAAGTCACGCGCGGACAAGAGCCGAAAGATCATGAGCGGCGCCGGCTGGGAGAAGGCTAACAAGGAGACGAGAGCAAGGGAGGAAGAGAAGCTGCAAGACGCCGAGAGTGAGGTGAAGAGACTGGAGGAGGCGATCAAAGATCTGGAGAGACTGAAGCTGGAGGCATGATTAGAGAGAGGGACGATGGTATGTATCCTTGCTAGAGTACTTGCTCCCGCGTCAAGCATGTGAGCGCCTTCGAAAAAGTACGTACTGTAAGTGTTCGATCAGTGGGTAATGAGGAATCTACTCGTAAAAAGGAGCGCTCCCGAACTATGTATACCAGTAGCACCCGTGCATCCCGAGGGGGGGTCCAGCCTTTGCCGAGAAGATAGAAAGAAGCTGGGATAGACGTTGGGCCGGGGGTTAAGATACGAGAAGCATTGGCAGGTGCACTACGGAGTATAGCACTATACCTATAGCGCCTACGAGTACAAGCCATGCCTAGTGAGTCGTGAGTCGTGGCCTAGCTCCCCTGGCACTACGGGTAACGTACTCGTACCTGACAGTTGTGGCCTCCCAGGTTCTTATGCATGCCCAGGTGCCCAATTGCGTGCTCTGCAATAATCCAGTGCAACAATTTTCTCTCTTCTCCGTGTCTGGGGTACTTTCTCGAGTCTCGACAGGACGAACAAGCCTTTTTGCTTGAATTCGAGTAGTCTTCTCGTTGACTCGTCCTCCTACTACTCCAGATACCTTCGCAGAATGGGTTGAAGGAAAACCGAACGCCACGACCACTTTCCGACCCAACCTGCTGCATTCTTCTCTCCCCCCTTCGTTCCTTAACTTTTCCACGCGTGTCGCAGGCCCCGGCACCCTGCCACTACCTTCAGCTGCAACGCCAGTCGCCCAGATGCCGCTGACGCATTGCCTCCGCGCTCGAACGCGACACTTGTACCTCAGTCACCGCACATCCCTCAACACTACCACCGCCGGCCAAATTTATTCCACAGCGCAATGCAGACCAGCAAGCAGCCTGTGTTTTAACAGACCTTCATATGCTGCCCTCCGACACTCGAGAACCACTCGTCCCAGCCTGTCTCGCTGCCCCCACGAATCGATTCCCTTGCCATTGTCCACCACAGAAACCATGGTTCAGACGAGAACGCACGCCGGACACTCACATGGCCATGGCCATGGTCATGGCACCGCATACCTGACTTCACAAAATAAGAAAGATGCCGGAGTGAGGATAACCCGGATTGGCTTGTTCGTGAACCTTGGGATGGCCATTGGCAAGGGCGTAGGGGGCTACGTCTTCCACTCTCAGGCCCTGATTGCAGACGGGTTCCACGCCCTGACCGACCTGGTCTCCGATTTCATGACTCTGGCCACGATCTCCTGGTCTCTCAAACCCGCGACCTCTCGATTTCCCAGCGGCTATGGCAAGATTGAAAGTCTGGGTGCGTTGGGAGTCAGTGGGCTGTTGCTCTTCGGCGGCGTGGGCATCGGTCTCAACGGTCTGGATGCTCTCTATACCCAGTTCTTTGTAGAGGCGGCTGCCCATGCACACGATCACGCTCACGAACATGCTGGAGGTCTGTTCTCATTTCTGGGACACAGCCATAGTCATGCTGTCCCGGACCTGAACGCGGCCTGGCTGGCGGCGGGATCTATCGTGGTCAAGGAGTGGCTATATCGTGCGAGTAAGTTCCAGTACTCCATAAGTCGGTCTTGCAAGGGCCAAATCTAACCAAACCCAACAGCCATGAAGATCGCCAACGAACGCAAGTCCTCGGTCCTGGCCTCGAACGCCGTTCATCACCGCATCGACTCCTTGACCAGCATTGTCGCCCTGGCCACTATCGGTGGAGCCCACGTTTTCACAGACGCATCCTGGTTAGATCCAGTTGGTGGGCTGATCATCTCTGCAATGGTCATAAGAGCTGGATGGAACAATACAAAGGCGGCCTTGCTTGAGCTGGCAGATGTCACCGTCGACGACGATATCAAAGCCTTGGTCAGAAAAGCTGCGACAAGAGCTCTGAAGGGCGACCCCGCAAAAGGGATCGAAGCTGTCCAGTTTGGTCCCGAGACAGAGATTCGAGACATTCAAGGAATTAAGTCGGGACAAAACTACCTGATGGACATCGAGCTCGGCGTCCCACGGGAGTTCACTCTCCAGGAGATGGATATCATCGAACGCGCGGTCCGCGAGCGGGCAGGAGCGAAAGTTCGTGGTGTTCGACGCGTACGCGTCAAGTTTGTTCAGGCTCAGGATACAGAATCCTCGCTAGCAAGCGACTTTATCGCTACCGATGTCAGTCCGCGAAGCAGTCCAGAGCCAGAGGATGAAAATGGGCACGATGACCATGGCCACCACCATCATGACGCGAACCACGTTCACCAGCATCAAAATGGCCAAGCCACAACGTCGAAGAGAAGCAAAAAAGAAGAATGAACACGACATCTGGAATTTTTCCCTTTTTAGGCTTCCCGACAAACGGCCACGATGTGAGGCCGGTGCTGAAATCCGGACCGGCGTCCCCAGTATGATTTCAGGCTGATATCATGCCAAGCTGCCCACCGGAGCATCACTTCTCTTGAGTTTGTGGCGGGACGCGCATTACTCCACCTCTCCCCCCCCAAATCCCTCTCAAAACCACAAGTGTTGATGAAAGAATCATTCTGAATCCCGGAAGGGTCGCACAGGGTATTGTGTTGTATGAAATCCAGACGAAGTTGACTCGATTCTCCATTCCACCAGCATGGCGTCTTCCGGCCCCCTGTATCTGGGCTTTGACTTGTCAACCCAACAACTCAAGGGATTGGTTGTCGACTCCAGCCTTAAGAAGGTCCATGAAGCTAAATTCGACTTCGACGCCGACTCCAAGGGATTCGGTATTTCCAAAGGCGTTCTGGTAAATGAAGCCGAACGTGAAGTCTTTGCACCTGTTGCGCTCTGGCTGCAAGCTATTGACACTCTTCTCGCCCGCCTGAAGGACAATGGCCTCGACTTTCAGCGGGTCAAGGGTATCAGTGGCTCTGGAATGCAACACGGCAGCGTCTTCTGGAACGCCAATGCGGAACAAATACTTGCTCAACTTGATGCCAACAAGTCTCTGGAATCACAGCTTGATGGTGCATTCGCCCACCCTTTCAGCCCAAATTGGCAAGACGCAAGCACTCAAAAGGAATGCGATGAGTTCGACGCCGCCTTAGGAAACGAATCGCAATTAGCAAATGCGACAGGGAGCAAAGCGCATCATCGTTTCACAGGACCACAGATCCTGCGCTTTCAACGAAAATACCCCGAGAAGTATGCAAAGACGCACCGGATCACTCTCGTCTCCTCTTGGATCGCGACGGTTTTCCTGGGCAAGTTTGCTCCATTCGACATTTCCGATGTTTGTGGAATGAACCTCTGGGATATCAAAGCCGGTGCCTGGAATGAGAAGCTTCTTGAGCTCGCTGCAGGCCCATCCGGCGTGGATTCACTGAAGGAGAAACTTGGGACCGTCCCTGAAGATGGTGGCGTCCATCTAGGCCACATCTCGGAATACTTTGTCAAACGGCATGGGTTCAGTTCGGGATGTACGATTATCGCCTCAACGGGAGACAACCCGTCTACAATCCTGGCGCTCCCGCTGCGCTCGAATGACGCGATGGTCAGTCTCGGTACATCGACCACCTTCTTGATGTCCACTGGTGAATACAAACCCGATCCATCAACGCATTTCTTCAACCATCCCACCACGGCAGGCTTGTACATGTTTATGCTGTGCTACAAGAACGGTGGACTCGCTCGGGAGAAAGTCCGAGACGCCATCAATTCCAAGGCCAATATCTCAGAGAAGACTTCGTGGGCGGAATTCGACAAACATCTTCTTTCCACCCCGCCTTTGGCACAGGACGACGCCTCGAACCCGATGAACCTGGGTCTTTACTTCCCCCGGCCTGAGATTATCCCCAATCTTCCTGTGGGAGAGTGGCATTTTAGTTACGAGCCAGAATCCAACAAGCTCACACGTGCGAAGTCAGTTCCCAACAGCCCTGAACAAGACGCCCGCGTCATTGTCGAATCGCAATTCCTCTCCCTTCGCCTTCGAAGTCGAGAGCTCGTTTCGTCACCCTCTCCAGGCCTCCCGCCTCAACCGCGCAGAATCTACCTAGTCGGCGGTGGCTCGCGGAACTCGGCAATTGCCAAAGTCGCGGGCGAAGTTCTAGGCGGCAGCGAAGGCGTCTTCAAGCTTGACGTCGGCGAGAACGCGTGTGCACTGGGCGCGGCATACAAGGCCGTCTGGGCTGTCGAACGCACTCCCGGCGAGACCTTTGAGGAGCTCGTCGGCGGGCGTTGGCGTGAGGACGAATTCGTAGAGAAGATCGCCCCCGGGTATGACGCCGAGGTGTGGGCGCGGTACGGAGCTGCCCTCGAGGGCTTCGAGCAGATGGAGCTGGCCTTGTTACAGGAAGAGCAAGAGAAGAGGGAGAAGCAGGCTTGAAGATCAAGATCCCTGTGGGCACACGGTTGCACCAGTGTGGATCGTATGCAGAATTCGCTGAGTCTGGGAATGCATGTGTGGAAAGGAAAGGAAAAGAAAACTGCACAGTACTATCTGTGTCCATGTTGCAGATAAGGCTTAAAGTCAAAGAAACCATAATACCAAATTCATCCTTTCAATGAAACCGGGTGTGAAAGCTTGCTTTTGTGAGCAAAAATATATTGATTACGGTATCATTCGTGCCCTACGGCAGAGGAAGGAAGGCTTGTATCTTGCTTGACTTTGCCTGCCCTCACTAGCCGCTGCAGCGGTGTCATGAAAAAACATCCTCGTACGGTACGGCCAGGGAGAGACCTTTGCAGTGCGCATACCTCGACCTGACCAGCCACGGGTCAAGGGGGTCCGATCGGGATGAGTACGCACGCCCTGCCGGGGCAGGGTATGGCAATCTTAGTCTGTTCGCTGTCCTTTGGCGGCGGTCGGTCGCTTCTGCCCTGGTAATTGACGAGACGAGATCGGTGTGGCTTTGCGGTTTGTTTGGCATCTTTCTCTCCTCCTTGCCTGTGGCAACTGAACTGAACATCCCTGGATTTGTGTCTGAACGGGCTTTTGGGGCGCTATCGTTTTGATCGGCCTTGCTCAAAGAAAGCGAGGATTTCCGCGGGCTGGTCGAGGAGGCAGGAGGGGCTGTGGTCGAACGGCAGTTCGAACTGTCGAGAAGAGGCTCAGAGCGGATTGGTGACTTTTGAGAACAGAATAGAAAAGGTGTAGAGTCCATCGACGTCGTCATCCGCTTGATTGTCATTCTTGAACCCAACCCAATTCTCGAATGGCGTCCCGCGTAGCCTGAGTCGTCGTCGTATTGGTACAATCTTTCCCCTTTTCGCAAAGCAAGAGACGAGTCTTCCGGAAGTCCACTGCGTGCAGCCCATTCTCCCTCGTCACTCCCTGCTTTTAACCCTCATACGCCAAATCCGCCCAATGGTGTAAAGCGTGGTCCGCGAACGCGCTGTGGCTCACTTGAAAAACCGTCCCACCATCCCGGAGGCGAGGTTGCTAGCGATGCCGCCGCCGAGGAAGGCGGAACCGGCGAACGTCGAGGCCTGGCTGAACTTGTCGCAGCGGGAGAAGGCCACCGTGTTGGTGATTGTGAGGACCAAAGCGATCACTGAAAGGAGGGCAAGGGGTTGCAAGTCAGTACAAAATTCAAACCCACCAGGCACCACAGCTGGGAAAAGAAGACAGAAAGAACGCAGACAAGTATACGTACCGACAGTGACGAGCCAAATGAGATTCTGCAACCTCACGACAGCCAGGATCGCCAACCCGACCCACAGCGCGGGGACGATATACATGCTCAACCAGAAGAAGCGCTTGTCCGTCTTGTTCTCGGAGCGACTGGCCTCGGGCGCCGACTCGAAGACCCAATGGCTGTCTCCCGTGGAGGTGTTGACTTCGTTCCACCACCGTAGCCCGACGAGGCGGCGGCCCGCGATGTTCTTCAGGTAGTAGAAATCGATCGACAGAAGTAACAAGGTGAGGATGAAGACGAGGACGAAGTTGCGGATGAAGAGGACCCCGAAGAGGTACATTAGGAGGCTGCCTGGAAATACAAATCTGTGTCAGTGACAACGAGTTCTTGTAGAGCAAGTGCTTCTCATGTCGAGTAGAAGGCCCGAGGGTTACACATAGCCATGCATGTATGTGCGTTGGGAACTCCCGTACGGGAGTTGCGAATCTGGGGACGGAGGACGGGCAACTCACCTATTCGGAAGCCTAGATATGTGAGGAGAGTGATGGGATGCGCACTCAGGCGCCAATTGAGCGAGCCGGCCTCGTCTGCCATTGTGAAGTTGGTTGTTTTTGGAGTGCTATTGCCCGCGGCCGGGATGTTGCATGACACGGGGTGTATGTGTACAAAAGGGAGTTTAGGTGAGAAATCCAAATCGTCGGGGTCAGGGGAGGTGGGAGCTTTTTCGGAATGCAGCACGCGTGTTGGAGGAGTGAGTGAATGAGCGAGGCTGCGCGCACCCGTCAGTCGTGACGGAGAGAACAGAGTTGCGGCTCGCCGCTTTAACTCACCACCACTGGCACCACTTTCAACCTCCTTCGCTTGACCTTCCTCCTGCGGCTTTTACCTGCATGCCCTTCGATGCTGCGGAGCAATAGTCAACGACAATCTCCAAATGCCTGACAGCCAAAAGGAATGTCTCTCCTCGCGGTGAGATCGGATTGATGGCTTCTATTTTGGAACGATAATGTCGTCTGCCCTCCCTCCCAGACAACCTCCGAGGCCGCCTTTCAGTCCGGCTACCTCGCGGAATGTCGTCCCGCCCGGCGGCGGTGGCCGCAAGATCAGACCGCTGGTGTACGCCATCGGAGTTGCTGGTATAGTCGGGTCGGGGGCACTGATCGGAGCGATCCTGAAGATGAGCCAAGATGAAAAGAAGGCCAAAAAGGTTCGTTCGTAGCCCAACCCAGCAAGCAAAACGAGGCTGCCTTCCTCCCCGGGAATCTCTCATCAGACAGAAGAGAAGAACTGACAATAAAACAATATAGGTCGAACAGCAGCACGCACAGCAAGGACCGGCCACTACCACAACCGAGTCTCAACGAAACACCATCATCTCCGAATACGACAAACACATCTCCATCCTAGAAACCAAGCGCGCGAACCTGATCGGCCAGAAGATCGCACTGGAGAGGAAGATCAGCGACTTCCGCGAGGGCCAGCGCAAGGCTGCCGCCGAGGAGCAGGAGAAGAAAGAGTTTGGATTGAAGAGGTAGAAAATTCTATCTGAATTCATCTCGCGGTCCGGGGGATCCTAATGGACGGACGGACGACGTGCGTGGCCTGACCGGATTAGCACAACGCGACAGAGAGTCCGCGGGACTCGAGTTGCGGATAGCGAGACCGAGACTGGTTTCGACAGCCCCCCCTCGATTGCAGCTTTGCGCTGTTGGGGCAACTGCTTCCTTGGACGCCACATCGCAGTTTTGCAAGAGAGCGAGACCGACAGATCACCGCGCTTGATGATGCGAGTTGCAGCTGGCTTCACTGCCAGCTTTGAGGGGCTCACGGAACCACTCACAACATCAGTAGGATTTCTGTGTCAAAAGGAGTCTGTGTCAAATGAATCTGTCTGTCTGATATGAGATGGTGGTGGGCAATGGAAGGAATCTACAGCGACGACAGTTCTGATGATCATGCTTACTGTTTGGCCACTTGAGAAATGACCACGACGAAAATCACGACGAAAGACTATGGGTCGGGGTTAGAGGAGAATCGATGCAGTCCGAATCACCAGAAGGACGGAAAGCAGAAAGCGAAAGGTGGAAAACGAGGAGGCAATGGAATGAATGCATGAGTGGCAAACCTGTAATTTATCATTTGTCTCTCGCCATTTTGCGCAATCAAGGATGATTGATTTGATGTTTGTCTGGCATGCCATGCCAAAAAAGCTGCACTGCACGCACGCAGAAAATGTGTCCCATTGTCCAATGACGCAGAACAAAAAGGCGAGACGAACCCATGCACTCTCAATGACCTGACCCGGAAAACAAAAAGACATTTGACCACAAGACTCCTTCCCGCACGGTTTCCGCCGTGGGGGATAAGATCTCCACCGCCCCCTGCCTGTCCTGTCCTTTCCGCCCCCCTGTATGTCCCTCCCTCCCGATTGTTGAATCATTTGCATCAACATACACGACCCCAATGTGCAAAACCGAAACCCTGAGAAAATGCCGGAACAGGTTTGGAGGCTCCTAGTGACGAGATGGAGGCGGGAAACACAACAGACTTGGGAATTGTTTTGAAACTTAGATGGCCAGAATCCTCCATTCCAAGGGAGTTGTGCCCAAAGATTCATCCATCACACCCGTCATCATTTCATCCTTCTTGACTCGGCTTCGTACTTTGCCCATTCTGTGTGCGATCACCCGCATAACGCCTGAGATAAGAGATGTTCAACTGGCAAGTGTCGTCGGTCCGCCAAACTTCGTGTGAAAGAGGATGCTACTTCTTGCTGGATGGCCCGAAGTCGGCTTCAACGGCCTTCTGTGCAGTGCGCTGCTTTTCAACCCGGAATTCCGAAACAAGGGCGATGTGGTCACTGGGGAAATGGAAGTTGGGGAAGCCCGGCACTCGCTTCAGATACTCTGGATCGATGGCGCCCAGGAGCCCAGTGACACGGAGAGAGTTGCTCGAGTACCAGATATGGTCCAGAGCATCGACAAACGAAGGGGTGTAATTTGTGAACGGCATCTCGCCCTCGATCGCGGAATAGGAGGATTTGAGCGTGAACTGGTGAGACATGCCTGCTCGAGAAAAGGCGCCATAGTCTCTGCCGCTGAGATCAGCGTGATCAGCATCCATGCCCTTCTTCGTAAAAAGGTCGTAGACTGCCGAATCGGTGTTCGAGTTGAAGTCACCGCACATGATGATCGGGATTTGTGGCCCAGAGGAGTATGACAGGGACGGCCCGCAGTCGGGTTGTGGTACGTCTTCGGCATCGGAGAAGCGGAAGGCCTGCTTGTTGGTTGCAGGAGGCCATTTCGCATACTTGTCCGCAAGCTTTGTCACTTCCTCCATGATGACGGCGGCTTGGATGAGCTTCACATCTTTGAATGCTGGATCCCAGTAGATGTGAGCATTGACCACGATGACCCGAGAACCAGTCACACGATTCTCCAGGAATACAACCGTCGCGATGTCGTCTCTCTGCCAAACCCGATTGAGCATGTCTGCAGACGCCTTTGCGCCAGGTCGCTCGACGGCCTTTCGTCCCAAGACAAGATGCTGTGAATCCAACGCAATGTATTTCTTGTCCTTCCAGAACGTGCCACACCCATCGACGAACCGGGCCAGATCTCCCAGAGTCTCGGCTCGACTCTTCTGTGCGTAGTAGCCCTTGTAGCCGGAGATCGAAAGTTCGGGTCGGAAAAAGTCGTCGTAGCTGCAGCGGTCCAGCTCTTGCAAGCACACGAGGTCGGCATTGATTTCTCGAATCTCTTCCAGGATAAGCGTCTTTCGGAAACCCCATCCCAAGACTCGTTCGGGGACGTAGCCATATTGCTGAGGTGTCGCGTAGCGGTCGCACAGAATGTTGTAGGTCATGGCCTTGATCGTATCCTGGCTCGGGTCGACCTCCGAGATCTCTTCAAGTTGGTGCCATTCTCTCTCGCGGGGCGGGGGTGGTTCTGCTCATTGTTAGCTCTTCTAAGTCACTCTGCATGGGGAAAAAACAAACCTGGCATGCTCTCCCGAAGGTACTCGATGAGTTTCCGCGTCCCGCCTTCGGTGATCTTGTCGCGCTGCCCTTGCTCCAAAGGATTGCCATAGATACCCAGCATCTCAAGCTTGTACAGGAACCCGAGCTCGTAACACAGAGTTTGGATGTGGTTATTGGACAAAAGGAGTTGCTTCAGGTTCGTGAGCATCCCAATCTCTTCTGGCAGTTCCGTGAGTTGGTTGAATGACACGTCCAGGTGTTCGAGGTTCTTCAACCGTCCGATCTCGGGTGGCAGGGCCTCCAACTGGTTATATACAAGGTCGAGACGCTTGAGGAAATGGTACGACGGCTTGAATAACACTGGAGAAAGTGCGCACAGCCCCTGGCCACCCAGATCTAGTTCGTCCCAGGTTTGTCTGCTCGTTGTTTGTCCGTTTGAGGTCGTGGTTCGCGCGTTGTCTGTTTGAAGATCCTCTGCAGCCGCACCAAGGGGAACATAGTTCACTCCCTTAGAATGGTGTGCTACCGTCCGCGCGCGCTGGTTAGGTCCGCTGAGATCCTTGCTCTCTTCCCAATAGTGCTTTTGTTCCCGCCAATGTTCATTATCCGGCTCGTCCGTATCGTCATGAGGCATTCCATTGCCATTTCCGTTCGCTAGGTGCTCATGGCCGTACGACGAGAGATGAGGGGTTGAGGATTGGAAGCCACCCGAGGAGATGTTGTGCTGGTGCCCCAGTTGAGCAGAATGATGATGCTGCCCATGATGCTGGTTCACATTGTGATGGCCATGATGTTGTGGCTGGTATTTCGGAAGATGGAGGTTCCCATACCGCTGGTGACCTTGTGCTCCGTTCATCAAGCCATGTTGTGGCTGGTACCCATTTTGTGAGTACATGTTAATGTTGTGACCAGACAGATTCACGGGCGACTTTGACGGAGATGGTGTGTCAGTGTTGAAAGGTCTTCGTGCTCCAGAGGGTGAGGTGGCCCGATTTTGATTGCGGTGGGAGGTATGTTGGGTAGGATAGAAAGGCCCGGCTCCAGGCTGATGGAACCGGAATGCACCATCTGCCATCTAACGAGGCAGGCTGGTTGGGGTAGTGTTTTCTCGGGTTGGTGAACCGTATGTGGTACAGGGAGGAGGCGGAGGTGCTCGCACAGATCGGTGGATGACGGAGGATCGGGTCGAGGGCAAAGAGAGTCTTCGTTTCTTCCACATGAGCACCTTGTGCAGAACTCACTGTCAAGAAAGGATTGTCGCAACTCTGAGAGCCGAACTGCCGGCCTGGGAAGCGTTGCTCGAGGATGAGAGAGGTGGGAGGTGGTGGCGTGCGACGGGAGGTGTCAGGGAGAGGGTAGTGGGTGGTTCGGCGCGCGGGAAGCTTGTTGACGGACAGCGAGCGGCCAAAAAGCAGTGCAGGGAGTTCACTGCACAGGACACTGTTCGGAGTGGACAGAATATGAAGTGAAATAGGCACAGATAGCGATGGAGATTGTGGATGAGCGACTGTGAATGAGTCTGGATTGCGCAGACGAACGTCAGGGCGCAGTGCAGTGGGATGTGAAGCAGATCTCGACAGCCTCACCCAGCCACTAGCGCTTCGACACTGTTAGTCCGTTACTTGAGTACTAGTGGCACTAGTGCAGCGACTAGCGCCTACGGCGAAGCAGATGTTGTGACAGCACTGCGGCGGTGTATTTAGCCTTTTGACGTCGGTCTTATCACCTGGGTCAGTCTCTTGGCAATGCCGCTTTAAGGCCCTTGGGCCGCAAGGCTGAGAACCACAACGAGGCTCTGCGAAAACGTCGCCTCATATGCACACCGAGATGTGGGCACTGCAGAAGAAGGAAATGGCACTTACATGATCTCAGTGATGATCACATGGTCTCTCATGATGGCACGGACAGTCTAGATTGCTTCTTTCGACCAAGAGATCGCTTGTCTCGTACGAGAGGCGTCTCTCGACCGAGAGCTCGATTATGAGACTTACATGAGATAGGGTTGTCTGAGTGTCTTCCCAAGGACTACCCGTCATGGCTTCTATCACATATAGACGGACGAATTCAGCTCCATACTGACTAATGGGTTATAGCCGGTGCCCGATTAAGCATCCCAACGGCCTCGCCTAAGTATTGCGAGTGCCCCCAGTCTTGAACCGCCCTTCCTTCGACATGGGTCTATTGAATCGACAGACTATATACCTTACCCCCTTCCCACGAGAGTAGCCATACAACACCTTCTATCAAAACCGCAGAAGATGAGTGAGTGCTGCCTCCGAGGATTCCAATGGGAAGCGACCCCCGAGGGCCACGAAACAAAACTGGCCGGCAATGACTGTTATGTGACGGGGACGAACTCCGCCGCCGGCATCATGCTGATCCACGACCTTTACGGGTGGAAGTTCACCAACATCCGACTCCTGGCCGACCACTATGCCAAAGAGGTCGGAGCGACGGTCTATGTACCTGATTTGTAAGTTAACACATGCATCTCAGTTTGCAAGAGAGGATTGAGAAATTCACCATGACTGACTCTCGCCATGTCTGTGTGGCACCATCTACACAGCTTTGGAGGCGAAGTTCTCCCCGCCGACATCCTATCCCAACCACCTCCATGGCCACAACTGGACATCGAGGGGTTCATCGCGCGCAACTCGAAGGACGCCCGAACCCCCGAGATCGTGGAATGCGCACAAGAGATGCGCGCGAGACACCGCCGCACGGGGGCCATCGGATTCTGCTTCGGCGGCTGGGCTGTCTTCCGCCTGGGTGCCCGAGAACGAGGCGGGCTGGTCGACTGTATCTCTGCCGCGCACCCGACGCACCTCACAAGGGAGGAGATCGAACAGGTTGCGGTGCCCGTGCAGATCATCGCTCCCGAGATCGACCCGCAGTTCACGGACGAGATGAAGGAGTTCAGCAACAAGGTCATCCCGACGTTGGGTGTGCCTTACGATTACCAGTTCTTCCCGGGTCTCGTGCACTCGTTCGCCACCAGGGGGGATCCGAATGATCCTGCTGAGAGGAAAGGGATGGAGAGGGCGAAGAACACCGCCGTGTTCTGGTTCCGCCAATGGCTGCATGTGGACTGAATGACACCGGTCGCCCGCAGGCAAGTCCTGTCCGAGGAAGTTGAACAAACAGTGTTGAGCAGATGCAATTCGAGACTGACGCAAATGAATGAATTTGCTCTTAATCTCCTATCTTCTTGTCACATTTTTCTCCTGGCCCGGCCCTAGCCTGCCTATTCTTTTTATGACTCTTCCTTCGTATCAACCAAGTTACGATCCTCAAACCCAGGTGGCATGGCACCACCGGCGACCTCGGCGTTCTCCACAAAGCGTCGAATCTCAGCCTCATCCTCATCGGTCAGCTGGACCTTGAGCGAACCCCAGTTGTCGTCTAGGTACTTGATTTTCTTGGTGCCGGGAATGGGAAAGATGTCGTGACCCTGTTTCAGAAGCCAGGCAATGGACAGCTGGGCCGTGGTGCAGCCCTTTTTGTCAGCCAGGGCCTTGAACTGATTGACCAACTGGAGGTTCTTTTCGCGGTTGCCATCCTGGAAGCGTGGCATGATGTGTGGTCGCATGTCTGAAGCGTCGGTTGGCTCGTTGTTTACGAACGTGGACGTCAGCAGGCCTCGTCCCAGCGGCGCATACGCGACGACAGCGACTCCCAGTTCGCGACAGGTGGCCAACAGATCTTTCCCAGAAGGGCCCTCGATGTCAAGCACAAATGGTGAATACTCCACCTGGACCGCAGCGACGGGAGCGATTTTGTATGCTCGGCGAACCGTGTTCCCTGACACGTTTGACAGGCCGATACACTTGATCTTGCCCTCCCTATGTGATGGAAACTTTAGTACACTGGCTGTACTAGATGGTCGTGGTACTTACGCTTTCAGTTCTGCCAGCGCTCGCATCGTCTCTTCAATGGGCGTGTTCGCATTGGGCTGATGGGCATAGTCTGAAGGACCAACTTGTTTAGCAATCCCTCCTTCAGACGAAACGCCTTTTGAAACGTTGGGTACTTACAGAGGTCAATGTAGTCGGTGCCAAGGACCTTGAGACTCTCTGCGCATGCTTTCTTGCAGTACTCGGCGGAACTATCCACGCCGTAGTTAGGGTCTCCTTTGATGAAGCCAAACTTGGTGGCCAGGAAGATCTGGTCACGCTTTCCTGTGCGCTTGAACCACTTGCCGACCAGGGCCTCGCTATCCCCGTACAGACTGTGCTCAAGGTTAGAAGGAGAGCGCGGCAAATATCCACATTGAGATCGCAAGACTCACTCGGCACTGTCCCAGAAGGTCTCTCCTATTTCGACGGCGTGATCGAGGATGGCGAATCGCTCCTCATCGTTGGGGACTGCGCCATAGGCAAACGACAGCCCCATCAATCCAAAACCAAGAGCTGGCACACTTGGGCCATTCTTCCCAAGCGGATAATGAGGGACGGCCATGATGATGAATAGAAGAGGTGGTGGTGTTGGTGGTGGTAGCGTAGATTCCTATGAGATTCGGCTTGACAAAGGAACCATCAGTATAGAAAATGGACAACAGCACCGATGTAAGTACTTCCATTGATACCAGTACCCAACAGCAGGTCCTTATCCCTCAGTGTGTTGTCGACAGAGGAGCGTTGAGGTATCCCGTCACATATCTCCGAGTCTCCGAATCTCCGAGCCCTGCATATTTACAGCCAGGCATCCAATCATAAGGTGACGCTCCACCATGGCCGAATTCAGCCGTGCACAGTGACAGTTGGGGAACCAGCCAATCCAGAGGGAGAGAGTCCGAGCGGACGAATCCGAGTTATTCAAGAGTCGGGAGGCTGAGGCGAGAGTGGCTCTGGAGTCTGAAGGTCAGGAGTCGGGATTTCTGTAATTTCTGTAATAAATTGTGGAGGCTTTGGTCCCGAGATCCACAACAATCGTCAGACATGGAGAGGACAAAGCAAACGAGTACACCCAAATTGATGGATGACTCATTGATGAATGGCAGGCACCTGTGATCTGAGTATTAACCCCTCAGGCTTCGTCGCATACGTGCAAACCGGTGGAGTCTCCGCCATGCGTGAACCCGGTCTAATTAATCCATCGCCATGCCCATGGGCCATGCGGGAAGGGTCGTCATCCGGAACACAAGGCATTCAGGAACTATCGCTTTGAATTCTTTTCCCCGCCGTTCTCTTCCTGATCTTCCTCGTCATCCTCACCCTCATCTTCGTCATCGCTCCGGTCATCCTGCTTGACGTTGTTGATCAGGTAATTCTTCAGGATGCGCAGCAGCCAGAACAGCCAGAAGATGTTGACCGTTTGGAGACCGACGAGTAAGCCGAAGGTGATGTACTGAGAGATCCAGCATTTATACTGCTGAGTTTCCCAATTCAGTTCGAAGGGGCCAACGGTCCGGAATTCTGTCAAAACTGCCCAGAGAATCCTTAAATTGAGGTAATGGCGTAGGTAGATCCAGATACCGATAAATACTGCGTAGAAGGGTCCCACAATGATCGATTCTAGATAGTTTAATGTTTTCGAGGTCTGTCCATAGAGGTTAAAGAAGTCCAGATAAGTGGAAATATAAAACATACCGCGAGGAAGAAATCGCTGATGTCGTGTGTGATGTACACGGCGATGCCCATGTGCGTGAAATGGAAACGGTAGCTCAGGAATATCAGGGACATGGTGATAATGTGGTGGACGACCAGCTCTTTGAAGTCTTTTCGCGGCTTCTCGAGCAGAAGCATCAGGACAATGGCTTGCTGGGTCCAATAGCTGGCCTGGAGCAGGTAGTAAGCCTTGTAGACACCCTCGAGTTGGCGATGTGGGAAGCCCTCGAACATGGCACGGGTGTTGAAGTACCAAAGCGGGCCTTGTTTCATGACATAGATTCCCAAGGCCGCGGAACAGGCCATGTATATGGCAGTGTAGGCCTGTTCCATGAATCGGTATTGCTTTCCTTGGTTCTTGAGCCCGGCTTTCACCGCCCATGGTCGGAGAATCCGCTGCATGATGAACTCTCTGGTGAAGGTGAAGACGACGCTGTAGAAGGAGACAAAGACAAAGTCGAGTTTCCCTTTCCCGTACATGCATGCACCTCCGGCTTGGTCGGGCTCGAGTGGGTACGAGATGAAGAGGAGCGGACGAAGAGGATTCTGCTCGCTTGGGCTCACAAAGTACCCTGCCAGCACTGTGATGATGATCACCAGGGGAGTCAACCAAGTGTGCTGCAAGGAGATGTCCTTCCATTGTTGGAAAAGCGAGCGGCTGTTCTTTCGCTGCGAGGTCTGCGAGCATGGTGTTAGTCAATAGAGGAGAGCGAACGTTGTCGTTGCAGCACCATACCATAACTGTTCTTTTGTTGATGTGTCGCGTGGACAATGCTGGAGCACCAGTGTCGCCTCTGGGGTCTCCACCAAGGTTACTCGACCTGCGTCTCCCACGTTGACGTCGTTCCATGATGGCAATCGCAAGTGGAGAGGAAGCAAGCCGCAGAAAAGATGTTAGGATTGGTAGAGAAGGGAAGAGAGAGGGTAGGATTGTGGTTTTTGGCAGTGGCAGGTGAGAGAGAGTTTCGATGTCGCGTAGCCGTGGGACGCACCGGCCGCTGGTCTATTAAAGATCCACGGAGTTCCCAGTGCTTCAGGCTGCCGGCTTCAGGGAATTGGTAAGATTGTAAATTGGTAATAGGTGGTAATAGGTAGGTATGTATTCGTAGGTACAAGGTTGCGACCTGGACAACGTGCGAATCGGGAATACGGGATACGGAATACGGGAGGGATACGAAGTCCTAGCTTAAACTCCTTTCTCCGCAAGAACTCGCTGTCAACAACATGCAATTTCGTCGAAAATCGCCTATGCACCTGGTGTCATGCATCAGTTTTGTCTAGCGGAAAGCGACAGCTGCAGGCCGGGGGTGTTTTGCCTTACCACTGGCATCCCGACTCCCTTTGATCTCAGAAAAGGGTGGGCTCACGTGACTCTGGTCCAACTTGGAAGTCTCTCTCGACGACCTGCGAAATCCTGTCGCATGCTCAGGAGCTGCCACACTTGGTTCTCCGCAATTCATGAAACTTCGGGAGAGGAGCGAGTATGTAAACGTCCAAGATCCGTCAAGCCGGTGGGCGGTGCTAGCGGTGCCGGACACCCCGACGATGGCAGGTTGGGTGTACTCGCGAAGACAGAGCCACCCAGGGTGATGCCAGCTGAACATTCGAAGACACTTTCTGTGCCGTTGATGTCGAACATGGCCCAATGTGCGCGGAAGGTACCTTAAGGTACTCAAGAATACCGCTGTTTCATCTGGCGATATTTCTTGAGATAGTAAAGCGCCTCGATCTCCTTCTTGACATACTCTGCGCGCTGGATGCCCTGGCGGATCTGGTCCTCTTCTCGAAGATGGGCCTGTGACATGAAGGCCTTGTGCAATCTGGGCCGGAAGTAGTCGAACCCCAGGGGGTAGTGCTTGCCCATCTCTAGGAGCTCTGGCGGTAGAGAGAGAAGGTCAGTCAGTAAAGGGCCCATTGACCACGCGGCACAGGCAAAGAACAGCAATAGCGAGCGTACCTTTATAGACATTGATGACTTGTCTCCTCAGCTCTGGATTCATACTGGCTTTATTCCCATTATTGTTTGAGATGGATGAAGTGTGAAGTGAATTGAACTGTCAATGACAACAGAAGATGACGTTGAAGGGGAAGACGCCAAGACTTCGGCCTCGGCATTACATTTCGCCGGCAAAGATATCCGTCCATCTACTCTAGAGTACTCTCCTTCTCTCCCTCTATATCTCCTTCTCCTATATTCTTCTGTCCATCTCTCCCTCCCTCTATATCTATATCTAATAGTGCAACTCCTTATTGACTCTATTGATAAACCCAGCCCCCTCATTCAACGCCGTCAAATTATGCTCCAGAATCTCCAGCACCCTCCCCCAATGATTCGATGAAATCCAACTGACATGCGGCGTGATCAACAGATTCGGCGCCTTCCACAATCGATGGTCCTTGGGCAATGGCTCCGGGTTCGTCACGTCCAAAGCCGCGCCCCGAATCAACCCGCCCTCAAGGGCATCGATCAGATCATCCGTGTTGACGTGTCCGCCGCGCGCGACATTAGACAGAAACGCCTTTCGCTTGGAGAGGATCTGGAACTGTTCTTTCGAGATGATGTTCCGCGTCGCCGCCGTCAGTGGCAGACAGACCACGAGGATGTCGACGTCCTGGGCCAGGAAATCGTTGATGGCTTCCTTGCCGGTGCCGTGGAACCATCGCGATGGGATCAGTCCGTCTGGGTCCCCCGTGCCGGGCACGCAATAGCTGTCGTCCTTGCGCGACTCGGCCGTCAGTCGCTCGCGCATCGTGAACGCGATCACGTCCATCCCGAATGCCTTTGCGAGGCTCGCGCACTGTCGCCCGATCGCCCCGTATCCCAGGATTGCCCTGTGGTTCTGTCAGATTTATCCGTGTTGGTGTCTCTCCCCGTTCAAGATAAACGGATTGTAGATGTAGAGCACCTACATCCGGAGACCCTGAGAATCCTGGAAACTGGCACGACTGCTAGGTTCCCAATAGCCTTCTTTCATGAGCTCGTGATACCTGGGGAATTGATGCTGGTGCGATAGCCATGTCCCGATGACCCATTCTGCAATTTGAGGCCTACTCGTCCACTCCGACGGAACGGTTATCTTTTAAGTCCCGAATCTCTCATTTCGTGACAGTGACTTACGGATGCGACCCATTCGCCGTACAGAACGGAATCTCAGAATCCTTGTAAAGCGGACTCTCTGCACACTGATCCGCCCCCGCTGAATTCAACTGGACAAACCGCAGCTTCGGCAACAACGACGCCTCGGGCATGATGAACCCCAACAGGATGGTGACACCCTCCCAGATCTCCAGGGGCAGGTCTTCGTTCATGATGTAGCCGCCCGCGGGGGTCTTGATGTTCTGCCATCGGATCTGGATGCCGGGGAATTTCTGCTTCAGTCGCTCGATGTACTCCGGTCGCGGGTCGCCGGGGATCAGGAGCAAGACGATGTCCTGGCTGAGATTGTTGACGGTTGCCTGTGTCGAACCCATGTTGGCTCTGTTCTCGTTGTCTGTTGTCCAGGTCTAGCAAACAAACACAAAAAGGGCAACAAAAGTACCGCCCGCAAAAGCAGTGTTCTAGTACCAGTATGATGAACTCCGCTCGGGACTCCACAGATTGAGTTTTATATCATTATCAGAGTCACGGCTTACACTTGATGATTAAGGTAGGTAGCTACTTGTAGTAGCATTGAAGGTCAAGGTACTATCTCCGAATGGCGGAAGATTCGGCCGGTTGATTGCAGTTTCAAGGGTTCTGCCGGCGAGGTGGCCGCCCAATCGGCAGCAGTATCATCATGTATGAGCAATCTCAAGTCCTGGGCACGCGACGCGATCCTCGAGATGGATTTATTTATCCCTAGGTACCTACGTCTCTTCTCCTCTACTCTCCTTAAACAGGAACAAAAGGCAAGATGACATGACTCGCACACTCCCCCCCAAAATGCAAGACATGTCTCCCCTTATTCCCCGTCTGAAACTTGCCCCTCAACGGCGGGAACTCAGCCAGCACCATTTGATGTCCCGCAACTCGCAGACTGATCTTCTCGCCGGCCTCGAACTGGATCGACGCCGCCCACATGCCGATCTCCAACTTGACCACCTTACCGGGCGCGATCTTGTCTTCGCGACTGTGGTCGTGCGCGGGCCAGTGCGGCTTCGAGAGCTTCGAGTCGATGGCGCGGTGGCTGGCGCGCAGCACGCCCGACGGACCTATGTATTTGAGCGTGTTGATGTTTTCCACCTCATCGTCGGAGGTGAGGCCCATCTCGCGAAGGGGGATGTTGACGTTGCGAAGCACCTTTCCCGTCGCGTCGGATTTGCGCAGGATGACAAACACGTCCATGTCGTCGTGGTCCGCGCATGACATGTACAGCACTGCCCTCGGGGATCCAATCAACCTCGCCTTCTCGGTGAATGTGTAGGTGAACTCGACGAACTCCGGGTCGTTGTCGACTTGTAGCGCTGGAACGTCGGATTGGTATGACACTTCTCCCGCGGCGACAGATTCCTCCGCCGGCTCCAGCACTTGGTCTTTCGAGAGCCACATCGTGACATTCTGCGTCTCGGGGATCGGCCAGTCCGAGAACGGGATGTTCGGGATTGGATCCTAGGTAACCCCCTTGTTGAGTCGAACCATTTTTGAGAACCTGCTTGCACTTTCACTCACCTGGTTATAGCGAATGACGGAAATGCGAGCCCTGGGCGTCTCCTCCCAGTCATTCTTGACGTCCTTGGTGTAGAAGTCAAGGAACTTCTTCAGGTCCGCGATGACATGTGGCTGATAAAGGTCGTGCCACTCTTGCGTGCAATTCAACCGGAGCCTGTGGCCATGTTAAATCGATTTCATCAACAGACCGCCCTTGTTTCTTCTTGCCAGACTCTCAATTGCCAACCGATCGAGATTTCACACTGACCATTTCTTGTCATGAGGAATGTCCTCGAAGCTGCGAATGGAGCCGACGGTGTGCAGACCCGTGGACATACTGGCGAGGACGTATGCAGGGACGTTGATCAACTCCGATTTGGCACGCTTGTCTTCCCAGTAGGCATTCATCAAGGGGTATTTCGCAATCATGGCGATTGGATCTTCCTGAAAGTTCTCGCCTGTCGGCCACAAGACCTCAGTCCACTGCGTTCAAACCCCAGGTCTGGTGATACACTCACCGTACAATCCTTGATCGCGCAAGAAATTCCAGAAGGGCAGATACGGAACGCCGCCTCGACACAGCGATTCACGATACAAGTCACTCAACCCCTCAAGGGGCAGGATGCAACTCAAGTGAGGTGGCCGCTCGGCGGCGATGAACCACTGTGCCATGGCGAGCCAGGAGTTGCCGATCAACGCGACCCGGCCGTTGCACCAGGGCAGCTGAGCGATGACTTCGATGGCATCGTGGCCGTCTCGTCCTTCGGCGGTACCGTTCCATCTGAACAACACAAAGACGTTAGGTTTAAGAGCTAACGCGGGAAAGGGGCCAGGGGGAAAGCGCACAGCTGAAGGCCCTGGGACTTGAAGACACCCCTGGCGTCGACGTTGACGACGGCGTATCCATGCGCAGTCCACTCTGCGGCATCCGGCGCCTCGAAGGCTTCGAATCCGGAGAGCATGGACTTAGGGACACCCACTCGGCCTGGTACGACGTCCAAGGAGAGGAAACCTGCAAAGAAGAAGCAAACCCCCCAATCGAGGGGAAACCATGGTTAGTTCTGATATTCGCCTCCAGATGGCCTGGGCTGCCACAGGGATGATGACCACAAGCGCCTCATTCTGCCCTGTTGACTGAGAAACTCACCTGTCCCCGACTTCCCATAGGGACTCCAGACCATCAAAGCCGGCACCTTCTCCCCCGTCTCGTCTGCCGCCGCCGGACGAAACACATCAGCGCGCAAGATGGTCCCATCGCGCATTGGAACCTCGACGTCACGATCCCAGATTGTCGCGACCTCAAAGGCCCGACGGTTGGGTTCCTTTTGGAACCCCTTCGGTAGCGTCGTGGTCGATGGGTGTAAGCCGTTGAAGTTCGCGTGTGGGTCGTCGATGCCCGTCATCTTCTTCTGGAGTACCTCGATCCCGCCCACGATGTAGGGTGTTTGTGTTTGTGACATTGTGTCGACGCTTGCCTGGCTGTTATGGACACTAGAAGAGAGCTGCTCCGTCGAGGTCTCAGGTGAACAGTCTGTACTCGAGTCAAGTAGTCCCTGACACCGGTTTCCCGTCTTTATGAATCATCTCGTTCTGATCCATGCCGTCTAGAACAGCTTGTAGAGGTTTCAAGGTCCATCCATGTCTCCCATTTTCCCGGGCCTGGTGTCAGCAGCAATGCCCTTTCGGCCAAATCGCAGAGGGACTATATCCGAGTGACTGCCTTGAACGAACATCGTATATGTATGGACCGAGCTGATTACCAGAAACGGATTTGAACTCTCAAATCAAATCAAAGAATGGGAATGGAAACGGGGAAGCTTGCTGCCCAGTTTCGTGTTTTCCCCGCCAATATGTCATGTCAGGGCCGGCAGATGAGCGAGTGTGTGTAAGGCGCCCTATCAAAGGCATAGCGCCAGACTGAAGAGGTTTGGTATTGACCATTAGACAGTCAAACTCTATCTTTCAATGTTTGGCTAGAAGGTCGGTCCCCTCTTTCAGCAACGTGTCGAGATCCTGCTAGGCTGCTACTGCAGGTTCACAATGGACATCGGCTTTCCTCGAGACCATGAAGAGCGCGAGGTGGGGTGAGATTCGGCCTTTCGCAAGTGGCGAGGCGCGAGGTGGGCGGCCTTGTAGTACTTGTAGGGGATGTTCGGTCTTCGGCATTCGGATAGAAATTGACGAGGCTGAGCGAGGCTGAAGCGTTGGACATGTCACTTTCTATCGGGTGACAACTGTTGGATGAACAGGATACCCAGAACATGTATGCTGCATTTTGTCCCTTTCAGGTCGTCTGTCCTCATTGACACCCTGTATCTTCTACTCCTTAATCTTCTGCTTATGGAACAAATCTACAGTAGAACCAAAAAGGCATCATCACAAAGGTCAGCCAAACAAATACTCTCTAACCACTTTACTTTTGGTCTTCTTATTATCGCGACATGAACATGAATGCGATGTACTGATAGAAGAACAAGAAGAAGATTCTTACCTGGAATCTCCGGCATCCAACCATCCCGCTTGCTACAGAAGAATTCGCCCTTGGGCGGTAGATCGGTCGGTCGATCCAGCGTGCCGTAGAAGATATAGATGAAGTCACCTGCATTCGCCTTTGAAGAGGGAAAGAGACGTGTCAGTCAGCATGGGTTTTCGAGAACCTCGACAGTGCAGTGAGTGGGCGAAAAAACGTACTCCATACTCCAAGATGCCACTCCCACAAATATCGCAAAACTCACGATGCAGGATCACCCCGCCGCCGTTGTCAGCCTCGTGGACCTTGACCGCTCCCTGGCCGGCCGTGACGCTGAAGCTAGACTTGGGGATCTTGGTCGTGATGCCGAATGGACCACCCGTGAATTTCTGTTTAGATGAGAATGCAGATAGACCCATCGTTAGCGTTCTTCCTATCTTCTCAACGATACAAGATGTGTAGCTGGAACGAGTGAGATGAGCAACAAACTTTACAGTTCCCGCAATGACAGAGACTCGTCCGCGCGACGTCTTTGTCTTCCAGCTCGATCTCATACCGCACCTTGCCGCAGTAACAGCCGCCTGGGAACTTCATTTTCGACAATGGCTTCAAGTACAAATGTGGATGAGCTGATTCAACACCTAGAATGAATGTGAAGTACAGATGAACAGATTTACTGTCCTCGTCGTCGACAGCATCAACGTCATTGCATCAAGCAACTCCTCTCTCTGCTCCTTTTCGTCATATTTCCTCATTCGGCCGCCATCTCTATCGATGATTGGCCAGTAAAGCATCTCTCACGGTTCGTATTCCCATTGGATGTTGATGTTGATACTGATTCTTCTCAAATCTATACATATGTCCTTATGTCCCCTCTCTCTGTGTCTCTGACCTGATCTACTTCCGATGCGAGGAGCTTGGATCAAAAAATGGCAATTGTCTTCATCTATCACATTCGAAACCCACTGAGCCCGAGTGTGTCCAGTCTCGGATGTCCCGCAAAAGTCGCAGCAATCCTCTACCTGGTAGAAGGGTATTCAAACATCGGCAGCCCATCAGCTTCCTGGTGGTACATTGTTGTCGCAGCTCCACCGTGTGAGATGTCACACTCGTCGTGGAGGATCAATACCTTCCTCGCCTATCCCTGACTTGGCTTCGTAGCTTGGGCAACAAATCGTCCAGCCCGGCTGCGTCGTCTTCGAATTCTCTCTTCCTAGAATCCGAAATCATAGCTTGAACTTCTCCAAGTACTCGGTTGCAGCCTTCAGCGCATCGTCGACCTTGGTCGGATCGGTTCCTGTCCCAATCGCCACCGGGGCCTTCCCACCAGCCTTGCCTCCTACCAGGCTAGCCACGGCAGAAGACCATTCCGACGCTGTGATTCCGGCTTTGGTGGCATCCTGAAATCCTTCTGTTAGTCTCACAACTCGATTGATTCGCCGGAATAGAAAAGCTTACCTGGCTCACGAAACATCCGTGAAAGACTTTGCCGTCCGGGTCCTTTTCGTCTGCCACGACAACGTACACACTCTTGTCCTTCATCTTGGTCTGCACGTGCTTGACAACATCTGGGACGAGCTTGGGGTTCCCGCTAACGGGGAGCCTGATCACCCCTCCTTGAGCGGTCGCATTCTTCTCAAAGTACTCCGTCAACGTGTCGACAGCCTTCTTCATCTCTTCTTTCTGTTGCTTCTTCTGCTGATCCAGAAGCTCTTTGCTGACCTTAGCGAACCGTTCTCGGAATTGCGACTTCTTGACCGCCGAAATCGACAAGCTGTTGAGCTCCGGAAGAAGATTCTTCGATTCTTGCTCCTTGGGCGCACCAAAAGGCATCTTCTCCAGCTTCTCCAGCTTCTCCGCAAACGCCTCAGCCACACGCTGTGCCTCGTGAGCATCTTCGCCAGTCACGGCAATGATTCTGCGGATGCCCTTGGCAATGCCATTTTCTTCGAGAATGATCAAGTCCTTGATATCACCTGTGCTTCGGACATGGGTTCCGCCACAGAATTCAATGCTGACGGTTGCCCATCGTTCGTCCTTGACGTTCTTCAGGATATCGTCGACTTCAACGCCGACCGAAACGACACGCACAGGATCGGGATATGTTTCGCCAAAGACAGCTCTGACGCCGTGAATCTCGAGAGCAACCGACAAAGGCACGTCTTTGGCATACACCGGACAGTTCTGCCGGATATATTCGGTCGAGATATCCTCGATCTTCTGCAAGTCCTCGTCTGAAACGCCGGATTTATGACTGAAGTCGAATCTCAGCTTTTCCTGAGCAACCAGTGAGCCCCTTTGATCGATTCCGTCACCCAGAACTTCCCGTAGCGCAAAGTTGAGAATGTGTGTACCAGTATGGTTGTTTCGGATCGGCCATCTCCTCAGCTCATCATACTCGCAGATGGCCTGATCGCTCACTGAGAAGTGGCCGTACTTCATGTAGCCAGTATGCAACACATAACCAGCATAAAGTTGGACATTCTCCACCTCAAGCTCGGCTTGTCCGTCAATGACGATCCGACCCGTGTCGTATTCTTGACCGCCCTGTTCGGCATAGAAACAGGTCTTGTCGAGGATGACTCCAATTTGCTCACCTTCAGGAATATTCTTCGTGTCCGAGTGAAATTTCTTTGCGTGATAGATGGCCTGGATCGTGCCGGTGATGTTGTCCCTGCCGTGCTTAGCGCTGTCGTCGGTCTTTGTCACACCCGGCATCTTCTCCAGTTCACCCAAGTCATGGACATCCAGCTTGACGAGGTCGCTTGCGGCTTTCTTTTCGCCTTTGCTTGCCTCTTTCGCAGCCAACCTCGCAGCTTCGAACTCGTTGTCATCGATAGAAAGGTTTCGCTCTTCAGCCATGAGACGGGTCAGGTCAACGGGAAATCCGAAGGTGTCGTACAACCTCCAAACATCGGCGCCGTGGAGACTCTTCAAGCCCTGGACTTGACTCTTTTGGGCATAGACCTCGAACTGCTTCTCTCCGCGATCCAAGGTCTTGGAGAAGGAGAGTTCTTCCTCGTTGAGGATCTCCTTGACCTCCTCCTCCTTGCCCACAATTTCTTTGAACATGCCACCCATCTGCTCCACCAGAGTTGGCACGATCTTGGAGAAGAAAGAGCCAATCTCGACATTGAAGTACTTTCGGGCATACCGAGCACCCCGTCTCAACACTCGTCGAACGACATAGCCTCTTCCCTCATTGTTGGGGATACCGCCATCGCTGATGGCAAAGGTCAACGTCCTCACATGATCTGCCACCACTCTGTATGCTGTGTCAATACCGTCCACATCCTCCTCGCCAAACTTCCCCGAGTAAGGTCTGGCACCGGTGACTTCCTGGATGCGTGCGAAGAGGGGAGTGAACACATCTGTGTCGTAGTTCGACATCTTGTTCTGCAAAACACTGACCAGCCGTTCGTAGCCCATACCGGTATCGACGTGTTTGTTCGGCAGCGATCGCAGGCTCCTGTCGGGCTCTCGGTTGTACTGAATGAAGACGTTGTTCCAGATTTCCAGCACATTGGGATCATCCTGGTTGACGAGGCTGGCAGCGTTCCGACCGCCAATGCGATCGTAATGGACTTCCGAACAGGGGCCGCAAGGTCCTTGGTCACCCATCTCCCAGAAATTGTCCTTCATGTTTCCAGGGAGGATATGGTCCTCGGCAACACCGACACTCTTCCACAGCTCTTTGGCTTCTAGATCGGGCTCCAAGCCACCGGCAGGGTCACCCTCGAAGTAGGTGACGTACAGTCGATCGGGTTCCAGCCCGAAGGTCTTGGTCAACAGCTCCCAGGAATAGGTGATAGCCTCTTTCTTGAAGTAGTCGCCAAACGACCAGTTGCCCAACATCTCGAAGAAGGTATGGTGATAGCTGTCCTTGCCGACATCGTCAAGGTCATTGTGCTTGCCGCCAGCACGGATACATTTCTGCGAATTGACCACTCGTTTCCACTGTCCTTCTTTGCTCGTGGGATCGACGGTACCGAGGAAAATAGGTTTGAACTGGTTCATGCCCGCATTGGTGAAGAGCAGGGTAGGGTCCGAGAGGGGGACGACGGGGGATGATTTGACTGAGTCACCAGGTCAGAAAATTGTGCGGGTGCGAAGCCCGGAAGATGCACTCACCAAAGGTATGTCCTCGCTCCTCAAAGAACTGAATGAATGTATCTCTCACCAGCTGAGCTGTCCACTCAGTGGTGGACGCCATCTTGGAGGTCGTGTGCTGTCGGCGCAGGCTGGAGGAAGGGCGCAGAGCAGACGAAAAAGTTTCGGCGAGACGCTGGCCGGCAGAGAACCCAGAGGGGGACTCCAAATAGTGTGTCGAGACTCTAGTTGGCGTAAATATCCGCTTTGGATAGAGCGTACAGAATTTTCTGGTCGTTCCCGCGTTTGTTCTGGAGTTGGGAGTGAAGGGGGGAGTGGTGAGTGGTGGGGTGGTGCAGTGGATGAGTCCGTGGTGTTGGTGGTGTTGGTGACAGTGTCGGTGTCGGCGGTGATGGGTGTGCGCTGCTGCAGTGGAGAAACGGATAGAAACAGGCGCAGGCGCAGGAGGAGCAGCAGCAGCAGCAGCAATGGAAGCAGCTCTCCAAATCGCAGTTCTGCCGTGGCTTTGCATTCACTCCGTCGCCTCACTTCTCTCTCCTTTTCAGCTTGGATTCCTCTCTCACACCACAGGACATACACACACTGCGATCAATGTCTACCTATTCGTACGACTCCGACCACGAAGCAAGCTGCGTCCGTCGCTGCAGAGAGAAATGAGCAGAGGATAATACAGGTGAAAGAGCCAGGAATACGATTAAGGTACGATCAGGAATTTGGAGAAGCCG
The DNA here is from genome assembly GCA_001599775.1 of Exophiala alcalophila. Lineage (NCBI taxonomy): Eukaryota > Fungi > Ascomycota > Eurotiomycetes > Chaetothyriales > Herpotrichiellaceae > Exophiala > Exophiala alcalophila. Next base: position 460,756 of record BCHY01000007.1, on the reverse strand, counting down.
TAAAAGAACACCGCCAATTCGCCCTGCGCCCGCCTTTCTCCTCTCGCCTCAGGCAACGCAACCCAGCGCAGTGCAGCGCAGCCAGCCGTATCGCAACTCGCTCGCATTCTCGATATCCTCTGCACAACACCTGCCCATCTCAGGCTGAGATCGACCTCACGCGACCAATGGCTCCATATGCCACTGTGACTGCAGAATGGCCTCCGTGGCTTGCAAGTCAGCATCGCAGTAATCTGGTCAACGGCAAGCGCAAGGCCGATGACGACCTCGAGTCTCAATCCAACATCTCCTCGCAATTCAAGAAACTGCGCCTCAACCACGCCGTCGGCATACCTAATGGCCATCCACACTCACCAGCAGCGATACCCATACCGATAGCGCCGCTGTCGTCACCTTCATTGCGACCTTGCTCGCCTACGAGTCCCGGAAGCGTCTCATTCCGCCCTCATATTCCCTACACCGATGCCCGCCCGGCGCTTCAACTCGCCACCCAGGATGGTGAACAACAACTTCTTCCGCCTCCGCCACCTCTCATCCATAAACCACCCACCTTAGACGACTCCGATTTCATGCCTGTGGACGACACTCCCAACCGCATCGTCATTCACGACCTCTCCGCTGAGATCGCGGCGATCGAAGCCGAGGAAGCGGCAGCGGCAGCGACCTTCTTCCTTCCAGATATCGACCGCAAGGTCTCCTCACTCCCACATAAACTGCTCGAGAACGGGAGCCCACAGAGCGCCGGCCCAGGCCGATCCCTTGCGTCCTCCTCCGCCTCGTCCATCCTGAGACCGGGCCCTGCTCCGACCTCGGAGGACATGAATACCGCACTGATTCTGTACAAGGATCCAAGCAGCATCTCCGTACCGGAGGAAGAGGACATGGTGAGGAAAACCATCATCGCGGCACGAATGCGCACGAGGGAGAGACAGGCCGAAGAACAGCGACGTGAACATGAACGAGACGCCGTGGCGGCATCGGCAGTCGGTTCTCTCCCCATGCACATGCCTCATGGAAGGACCGCGGAGTTGGAATGGGACGATGCAATGACGGACCAGTCCACGCCGCGCGTCGATGAAGATTTGGATGCCATGGAAATCGAATAAAGGATCGAAGGATTCGACCTAGAGAAGAAAGAGACTCATGATTCGAGATGATTTGATTTGGAGTTACTTTGATTTAGAGCGTAGCATAGCAAGTTTTTATATCTATTCATTCATCTCTCTTTACGATCACACGTGCGATGTTTCGATATTTTGATGCCTCGAAACCAGTCAACATTTAATTAATTCAGGACTCCGACGACGGTATCCGATCTAAGTATTCATTCACACTAGGAGTAGTGCTACTATATATAATATGGAAACCTCGACGTCCCACCCCAAGCCTCTTTAGTCATAACTTCATGAAATGATGAAATGGAACAAATGAAATAGAAGACCCAACGGAGGGATCAGGGCTCCCTCCTTGAGGAGAATGAAAGTGAGGATCTTGGTCTGAGTCGCTCAGCGATACGATCGAGATACAATCGAGATTCGAGAAGCTGTCAAGGAGGGTCAATGTAGGTAAGGTGAGGTTGGGGGGTCTGGGATCTTGTTTCGAAATCTTCCCCTTGAGATGAGGATGGTCGATAGTCGACGGATCAATACAACACGACACAACACAACACAAGAAAGCGGCCAGCCCTGGTGGTGTTTCGGTCTGTTCAGCTGCAACGAGGCATGATTGAAGAGTGAAAAGGAAACAGGGACACGCTGATGGTGATGGTGATGATGGTGACGGTACAATTCTCTTCTTTCGTATCATTTCTTTCGTATCGTGTTGCACGTGCCCACCCCGGATTCCATCCCAACATTCTCGTTGGGGGTTCAAGGTGCTCTTTGCGTTGCGATGCCCAGCCTGTATGTATCAAGGATCAATTCCCTGTCAGAACACTCCAAGTCCCGTAAGCCCCGAGACAATTGAAGCAAGACCAAACGCCGATGTGCTTCCAACAAGCCGATCAAAACCCAGGACACCTACTCCCGCTCCATAACACGTTATCGAATGATCGCTGGCTGAGGCTGACTTGGCCCTCCAACCGGCGCCGTATAATGCTGGTCGGGATCGACTTTGTTTGGCGCCGCTGGTGTATACGCGGGGACGTACTCTGGTTCCTGGTACGCTGTAGAGGAGAGGAGCATTAGCCGACAATGAAGAAAAGAAAAGCAAGGCGGAGACAGGGGATATGGACATGAGAAGAGACGAAGGACGACGAAAATGCATACCTGGCGGAGGCGGTGGGTATGCGCCCATGCGGTACGCCTGGCCGTGGCCGTATGGGTTCTGGTGGGGGAGGCGGTAGAAGCCCATTTGGGCGGCATACTGAGGATATTGTTGAACAAAGGCTGCTCTCTGTCGACGGGGCACGAGCCACTGTGGAAGAGGGGTTAGTCTTTTGCCATATACAGCTATCACGACAGAAGATAGAGACGATGATGGAGGACGGACCTTATGGTAAGCCAGAGGCGGGAGACCCCTTTTCATGCGGCGTCGAGCGTGCAGGTAACCTCCAAGGAAATAGGCGACGACGATAAGGAGGAGGGTACCAATAACAGCCCATTTGATGGCGTAGGCAGTCTAGAGGTCACAGTCAGTTTCGCGTGTCTTTTGCCAAAGGAACTGGATGAGGAGGAGAGGGAAAAGGCAGAAGCAGAACAAATAGGGAGATGCCGTACAGGACTGTACCACCAATATCCATTGTAGTAACCGTCGTCACTACCGTCGGTGACCTGTCGTCGAAGGATTCTCGTGACCGCCATGGCGAAAAAAGAGTCTGCCTGTCGCGACTGAAGAGAAAAGAAAGCCTGTGTGATCGCGGGCTTGGAAAGATGACCAGGACAATCGAGTTAAATCTGGAAATCGAAAAGAGAGGTTCCTCTCGTCTGAGAAAAGTCGGGTTTCGAAGGAGGCGTGGCCCAAAAAAGCTTCCCAGGGGATAGCGACGCCGTCAACCGGTCGAGAAGAAAGATATTATCCGACGCAAGGACCCGAGGAGCTGGCTGCTCTTCAGGAGTTGAGAACGTTTGAAGAGGTGAGTAAAAGTGATAGGGAATTTGGTGATCGACGTTCAGGGCGACGTGGCACCGCGAGCGACGTGTGTCAATTGAGAGAATCGAGACGACCGTTGTCGCGTGTTGGTGGGAGAGGAGTGAGTGTGAGTGGGTGGCGTGTCTATCTGTTTGTGGCACAGTCGAGCGAGACCCGCCGACAAACAACCAACAATCGTCCAACGGCGTTGAAGTGTTTGCCTGAGTCCTGATGGAGAGTACTCCGTACGTGTGTGGTGTGTGATTTGAGGAGAAGAGCGATAATCGATAATCGAAAGAGCGAGATGGAGAGAAACAATGGAAGGGGAAAAGGAAAGAGGCGAGTTCTGAGAGTTGAGGAAGGGTGACGTTTCTTGCTTGCACTTGGGGACTTGGAGTTCTTGGAACAAAGCTCAGCCGAGCGTGATTTGGTGTAGAAGAAGGAGAAGGTTCAAGGCAGTTTTGGAGAATTGGGACCACAACCACTGACCAGGGCCAAGGGTATCACTAGCACTGGTTCAGTACTACTGAAGGGACTATTTATCTCTCGTACTGCAAACTGGGCACCGCCACAGTCTACTACTACTCTACAGGTCGTCTTCTCTACCATACTGTATCTTGCAGAATCGGGCAGTGTGCAGTGTGAAAGGACAGCCTGCAGCTTGCAGGAGACGGATGCCAGGTGTCCGAATCCCGACGGGCTCCAACCTCGCCAGTCTCGCCTGTGTCTCAAGTTTCTCAACTCTAATAACTTTCACGCTGGAAAGCAGGCAACAGCAGCAGCAACAGCAGGAGGCAGGCAGGGAAGCAAGCAGGAGGCGCAGGCAGAGGCCAGAGTGTGGCAGTGGCAGTGGCAGTCAAATCAAATCATTAGCTGCAGAATATGAAACAAGCATTGCCGAACCGCGACAACCAGTCACCCCCATTCGCCACGTCGGCAGGTGGAGCCGCGCCAACTCCTGGGGTGAGTCTTATGTAAAGAAATATCACGTGAATATCACGTGATATCAAATGATCTCTACCCAGAGTGCGGATTTCAGAATAGATCAGAGCGAATGCAGCTGGCTCAAGAGTCAAAAAAACATCCGGGTTGGTTCAAGACTGTCTGGATCCGCTAATGCACAAAGAAGATGGCTATTCAATACATTGGATTTTTTCCCTCGGGGCCGCCTGCCTACACCACCAACCAGGCTCGCCCACCCACTATCACCTCAGGTGAATAGATCAATCTGGGTCCTCAACCAGATCCTCCACCGTCGCATGCCGAGTCTTGGGTTCTGATGTTCCGGGTTCTGACTCCCCAGTATTGTGTTCGTCGTGATCACCACTGCCGTTAACCTGAGGAGGAGCGCTGCTAATCCCACCACCGCTGGTAATCTCCCCGGAGCCCCAAGAAGGGAGAGCCGGTTGCGCAGGACCCTCCTCAATGGGAGCCGCGGCCGGGGCAGGAATGTCTCCATGTCCGTTCAATGCCACTGTTGTACTTGAATTAGCCATGGATGCCGGCGCAGCTGGAGGAGCAACTCCGTTGACCTGGCCCTGAAGGCTGGTCGCATCATTGCTCGGAGCACCTCCGACTTCGGTTTGAGGTCTCGTAGCCTGTCGAAGCTGCTCATGCCCATGTGTCCATTGCGGCGGGATATGCGGTCTCCACCCCGCGAACGGAGGATGTGGGTGTGTTGGATCCATCGGACGAGGAAAGAGGCCGGGAGGTATAGGCGGAGGTGCAGGCGGCTGCCCATTCGGCTGCTGCGCTCCAGCCGGCTGTTCGTTGCTCATAGGACCCGGCGGTCGATGCGGCAGCGGAGGTTGTGGAACGGGGACCGAATTGAAGACCCACTGATGATGAGGATGGGGAAATCCTGGCATCGGTACAATGAAGGGCGGATTGTTCCCAAAGCCGGGGAAATGGGGCCAGGGCACGTTCACACCCGGTGGGCCTTCTTGTCGCGGAGGATTGGTCGCCGCTTGTAAAGGCATCATCGTCCATCCCTCGGGAAGTGTAAGGCCAGGAGGAAGCTGGTCGCTGCCTGCGGGAATGACATTCTGGGATCCATTGGTAGCCAATGTCGTCCAATTAAAAGGCCGAGGGGGGTTAGTCGCTGGTGTAGGCAACGTGGGCAGGCCATTCGCCGCTGTGGCCGGTTGTGCAGGTGTTTCTGGTCCTGGCTGACCCTGGTTCTGATTCTGATTTTGATTCTCCCCAGGCCGAAGGTTTCGCAGTCTCTGCATTTCCACCTGCATCGTTCGCAAAACACCCACCTCGGACGTTTGTCGGCTCAGCTCTGCAACTTCACGGGCAATTCGGTCATCCAGAGCATCGATCTGTTGCTGGATGGTCAGATTCTGCTCTTCATTCCGTCGAAGCCGCATCCCAGACCACCGAACGCCCACGCCGAATTGTTGTGGACCATTTGCATCCCCGTTAGCAGGACCGCGTGGAGGAGCAGGTCGATCACCGAGTTGTTGCTGGAGGTCCTCGAACATGTTGTTTCCTCTGGCGGCGCCAACACCGATTCGAAGCGGTCCAAATTGGAACACGCGTGGACCGGCTCTCGCACCGGGTCGATTCTGTCGAGGGTCGCCGCCGGGAGCTGCGCCGCCTTGCCCACCAGGGCCGTCCGCGCCTTGGGTCCCAGTAGGCCGAACGACATTTGCTCGGCAAGTCGGACATATCTGCTGTCTCTCGAGCCAACTTCTCAAACAAGAGAAATGAAGAACATGCCCACAGGGGAGCTTTTTGGGTCTCATCCTCTCGGCCACGGGATTTGGTCGTGGGGGTGGTTGGCCCTGTTCCACAACCGGGGGTTGATATGGTCGCATCTCTTCTCTGCATATGATACAGACATCTTCGGGTCCAATGTCGTCCACCGTGGCATCTGGGTACCGGGCGTTCATATCCCTCGTCGCCGTTCGGTATTTCATAAAGTCCGCAATTCGTTTCAAAAAAGATCGCATCGTTAGGAAGACGTCCCGCAAGATGTGGATCGGCAACCCGTAGAAGACAAGAAGAATGAAGAAAAAGGCGAGATAAATGACAAGTTTGAAGAAGTCGGTCGCTAGGTTCAAGTAGAACATGTAGCGACCTTTCTCCTCCCATCCTTCGACCTCCACCTCGTTCTCATCCACCGGCTGGTTGAGTGCTTCCTGGGATACCTGTTCGAGAGTGCGTTGGGTGGGAGTAGGGGTGGATGTCGTGGCGGCCGTCGCATCCGCGGATTCGGAGGAGGGCTGCGCGTCGGCAGCCGATGCGCCCTGAGACTCTTGGAATTCCGTCACGGCGGCCTGAACTCTCTCACGCTTGATCTCTTCTATGCGATGCCTCTTCTGCTCGCGGACAATGCCAATTTCGACCAGGTCGATGGCATACCTCGTGGCGGTGCTGATGCTCATGATCGAGAGCACGGCGAACTCGAAGCCAAACATGACCATCATGTCCGGGCGGGCCATGCGCATGACCTGCTTCACCACGTACTCGAGCATGGTCAAGTCGAAAGCGACACTCAACGCCAGACTCAGAGCCAGCCGGGTGTGAAAGAGTCGAGGGTTCCGCGGGGGTTGTTGTTCCAGCACTTCCACCCGTCCTTCTCCTATCCAACCCCAGACTTTACCCGTCAGGAGAGCAAAGAACATGGCGAGGAAGGTGAGCCCGATTTCGCCGCGGAAGACCGTCATGGCCAGGCACGTTTCCGTCACAGCAAACCATGCCTTCTCATAGAGCTGCTCTACCTCGATCGGCCGTAGGTTCCCGTAGAGGAGTTTCTGGAGGCCGAGCAGAAAGGAGCATGCGACGACGAAGAGGAGATTGGTCAAGATCATGAGGTTGGCCGAGGACTGCGAGAGGTAGACGGCGGCGGAGTAGAAATTCGGACGCTGCGCGAGGGCTTTGAGGATGACGCCGGCGGCCAGGGCAGTCGACACCTGTGCCAGGGAAGAAACAGTATTGTCAGCGGAAGAGCAAAGCAGGGGAGAGGCTCGACACAACATACCCCGGCGTAGGCGCTCCATCTCATCCTCATGCGCACCGGCATGGCGACTGCGAGGTGCAGAGCAGATGGTCTCTCCTTCAAGAAATGGCGAGTCGGGATGCGGATGGTGCCATCATACGGTCCACGATGTCAGGACACGGGCGGGTGGCAACGCGAGGACGACACGCTGGCTGGCGACGGGGGGTAGACAGAGATCACAACGGATGAAACATGGGAATCGTCGTGATGGTGAGGAAGATGGCGAAAGAGGTGGCCCTGGGACTTGGAAGGGGAGCACAAGTTGAAGTGAAGAAGCAGAGGTGCAGACGACATGGTGTTCAATTTCCTTGTTGCGGCGGCGGCGGCCTTTCGTCTTCTCCCACATTATTCGGTTCCTCCGCACGCCGATATCAGGAGCCACTTGACAGTACTCGTATGACCGACCACACACTCTCGCCGCCTGACAACCTTAGTGTAGGTACCTGGTACTACTACTATTCTACAAGTACCATCGATTCACAGTACGTTCACTCTTCTTTATATTGTATTGTAGATGTCTTTCTAGTTCCTGGTTTATGTGGATCCTCTATGTCTCTTCCTTTTCTATGGTCATTTCCGTCGTTTCAGTCTGCAAAGCCTCACCCAGGGGGTTGCATTTTCCAATAATGGACTCTCCTCCTCAGATGGAGGGTTTCCCAGCCTGTGATGAAGATGCTGCGTGCCCGTTTCCCTGTATGCCACGTCCTTAGAGACGTATCCAACAAACATGCCCCGCCTGCCAAACGCCGTTGCGCAATGTAGCCGTGCCGGAGGCTGGTGAAATCAAAACCCATCTCCATCTTTCCAGGGCCGCCCGGCGCTGTCAGCTCGGATTCTGGGATCCTTTCCTCTCTCTAGAGCCTCCTGTCTTCTTCTTTCCAGCTCGGTCCCCATCTCTCCAATGACGGTCTGCAACACCTCATTCTTTCCGGGTTCTGGGACTTCCAGCTTAGACGTCTCAATATCTGCCAGCTGGCCATCCTTTCGAAACTGCTCGATCTCTTCGGCCTTTTGCTTCCAATCACGAAGCTCGTCCTCGGCAGATTTCTGTCTCCATCGCAGCTCATACCACTTTTCAAAGTCGTCGTCGGTCTCGAAACAGAGGCCGAAGCCGTCGCAGTAGCACACTCGTTGGTTCGGGCACAAGGTGTTCTCGTTGACGAAGATGACCTGCCAGAGATACTCGAAGATTCTACCACTCATCGTATCTCGATATTCCGATCTCGACAGCCAGTCTCGAAGGAACTTATAGAACTTCTTGGGGATAGACTGAATCTTGTCCCGGCTCAGGGCGAACTGCGAGCAGCAGGGCTGTGCGAGCACCTCGGGAATGGGCTTGTCGGGGAAGATCTCCGCCCAGGCCGCTGCCATCAAGGACTGTTCCAGCTTGTTTGCGTCCTCTTCCACCTGTCCGGGACGGATCCAATCTGGACAGCCAGGGGTCCAGTTACATCTCAGATTCATGTACCCTAGTCGCTGGACCCGCTCGTTGCTCAGGCGTCGGATCATCTCGCTCGCGTCGTTGTGGAGCAGGTCATTGTTGTGCCAGGCCCAGCGATGGGAGTGCATGAAGATGCTGACATCGGGCAACTCGTCGTAGAATTCGAGAATGTAGGTTAGGTAGACCATGACTTCATGGCCTTTGTTCTTGGGTGGATGTAATGGAGCCTCCGGGTCGTCGGCGACGTAAATGTACGTAAAGAGATTTGGGCCCAGGTCGACGTCCTCGAGCCAGCCCACGTCCTCCTCGCGCGTCCTCGCCATGACAAGAGCCCGCGTATGATTCAAGCCCGATGGTCTCGCGGTGGACGAGAAGTTGCCAGGATCGATCACGAGGTCGGAATCCGATTCGGGATTTGAAGGCGGACGATTCCCTTCCTCGTGAGAAGTGAAATAGTCCCCGAGACCAACGATCTGTGGTACGCTGGTCCGCAGAGCATCGACAGTGACACCGACACTGATGGACCGATAGTAGATCAGTAAACCGAAGATACTGGTGAGGGCCAGACAGAGGGCCACGCGCCGCGCGTGAACCATGGTTGTCGAGATATATACAGGCGAGACGAGGTCCGTCGACGACTCATTCGAAAGATGTAGTCGAAGTCGAGAGAACAGGTAGGGAGCGACTGTTTATTTTTGTCTCGATCCAACAATGCTGGATTCAAAGATTGGGCCCCCGTCGTACACCGGTTGGGAAGTCTTTTTGATAAACAATGATGAAGAGCTCGACGTTTCTCTTCCCCCGCTCGTCTCGGCCAGGCAGAACCAGTTGTGGGAGAGCGCCGTCCAAGAAGATGGCAGAGCGATTGGCGACGGGAAATCAACTAGGGTTTAAATGAGAGTGAGCAAGCTGGATCCTGCCAGACCGTAAATTTGAGGAAGAAAGCGAAGGGGGATTTGAAGAGGGAGAAAAGGAATATGCACGAAGCCCGGACTGCAATGGCGTAGCCGGTTCCGGACGCGACAGAAGTTTCAAGGGAGCCAGCCTTCAAGTTCACAGCTGCAAACCGACAGCCTGACAGGCGCTCGAACCAGAATGTGCCAGGTACCTGGTAGGTACCTTAGGGACTTGTTGCTCGTACAGTCCAGAAGATGTTTAATAATTCGATCATTAACGCAAGGAGAGGGTGTGAGAGAGAGACCGGAGGAGAAGGCACAGCCCATCCGGTCCGTCGGTGCAGATCAAACAAAGGGTAGGGAGGACGAGGGTGGTGGTGGATGGTGGCGCCGACAGGCTCCATCCAGCAGCCTCAGGCCCTCAGCCTCAGCCCTGAGCCCTGAGCTGAGCCCTGAGCCCTGAGCAGGGTCTAGAAGGAGGCACGCACCATGGGGTCTGCACGGCACAGGGGACGAGAGACAAGAGTCGAGAGTCGGGTGGACGCCGGACGGACAATAGTGGACACGCGCGGCGTGCGTTGGCAACGGCGAAAGAAGAGACAGGAAGGTTTGAGTTTTGGGGGCGTGAAGGATCCGCGATATGTTGACAAGTGCGCGCGCGGCGCGTGGTAGGCAGGCAGGGCAGAGCTTGGAAGCAAAGAAGAACGGGGGCCGTTCAGATTGCGGGACGAGAATGGAGAACTACGAGGTACGTACAGTACGAGGATGTGTCCTTTCCGCTGCGTGTACAAAGGAAGGTTACTATTACGCAAAAGAGGAATTGCTTGGACGTCGGGGTCCGAGGCTTAGATAGTAAGTGATAGTGATAAGGTACGTAGCAACATCGCGGAAGGAAGGGACAACCATGTCTTATTACGAGCGAGTACGCATCTTGTTATTATTACTGTAGGGGCGAGGTGCGGAAGGAACAAGCCACGGCGCCATTGACCAAACTGAAAGAGTGCATGGGAACTTGGCAAAAGAACATTGAATGCTTTTCTACCAAGACGTTCGACCAAGAAGTTAAGACACATGCCACAATCTCAGCTCGAGTGGGGAATTGAAAAAGACCAGCATGAACCACGATGCGATGAAAAGGGGATTGCGATTATGCGAGTCCATTCCACCACACCTTATCCATCAAGAAACTGCGAGTACTGTACTCCGTACCTATCGTTCGAAGTCCGAGCGATGAAACATGAAACACCCCGGTTGTTGGGTGACGTGCGACGGGCGACGCGTCGGCTTCAGGCTCCACGGCCCGGGCGTCTTTGGGCCAGTGGGGAGATGAGGAAGCCCCATGAACCCATGTTCGACCCCATTACGTACCTAATTCTTCTCAGGACAGTAAGATACGAGTACGACTATTTCCGGTGGGATGGCCCTGAAGGCAGTGATGGGCCCAGGATGGAATCGAAGAGATCTGAGAGCGCCACTTTTAAAGCTTGCGGCCATAACGGTCTTACAGTAGAGTATGTAGACCATTTACTTGCAGGGACTGTCGACGTACTCCGGAGTCCGTACTTCCTATGCAGTACTATACACCAAGTGCATTGAGGTACGTACCTAACGTATGTACTCCTACATGCCTGGTAGGTATGTAGGCCCCAATAACACACAACTCCTACTGCGTAAGGTGCCCGCGTTTAGGAAGATATACACTTATCAAGAATAGAACCATTCCAGCGTTGGATAGATAGCACCCAAATGTCCACATTAAATTCACGACCCAGGGGTCCAAGTATTCACACTAAAATCATCCCTCGCTCGCTCTCCTTGGTATCAGATCAATATAAGGTAGCCATCTTCATTTCCAACCCGAGCTGGCCGCAGCTTTCCGTAGAATCGAATGTCAAGTCCCCCAATACCCATTACCACCTCATCTCATCCCACCCCATCCCATCCCATCAGCCAATCCGCAGACTCGTCGCGCTGCCGCTGCCACTCCTCATACTTCCTCCCCCGTTCCGCTCAAACTGGGATCCATTCATATTCGCGTTCATCATCCCCGAGCTGTGCGGGCTGGATCCCGTCACCCGCTGACTGCTCGTCGGAGTCCAGCTCCGCTCCGGCGTCACCACGCTCGGAGGCAGCCGTCCGGCCCCCGTAGCCTTGGGCCATCGGTCCACCGCCTTGTCCTCGTCAACGATCACCACCATCCACACCCCGATCTGCCCTTGGTTACCGTGCAATGGTGTGCAGTGAATCCATTTGTTCTTTCCGTGGTCGTCGCTTTTGGTGATCCATCGCACTTTGGCCGTCACCCCACGACCTTCCGCGAACGCTGCCGTCAATTCCTCTCGAACGCGGTTCGACCCGCCGATTTTGTTCAAGAACGGCGCCTGAAGGACCCCCGGCAGCCGTTGCGAAGGACTGGCAAAGATGATCCGCAGAGAGGGGTAAGGTCGCACGAGCAGGAACTGCATCCCCCGTCAGCGTCACGTCCCATGGGGAGGTGCTTGGAAACGAAAACTGCACACTTACGTGTTGATAAACCCCACTCAATCTTCCATTCACGCTGCCAATCTGCGACGTCACTGCAGCCGGGTCTTTCAGCAACAGGCGAGGCTGGTGCGAGCCGACACTCTCCACATCTTCTTCCACCATTTCGCGGTGCATCTTGCCCCCGTGACGGCGGATCGTGTTTAACTCGCCTTGGTTGAGCATTTCACTCAACTCTCGCAACTCGTCGTTCTTCTCCGGCGACGGCTTCTCCGGCAAGGGTGGATCTTCACCTCGGCCTCGCAACTCCATCAACCGTTGGAGTGACTCCATCTCGGAGCAATCCTTGACGAGCCCGCTGACGTCGACCTGCGCGCCGATGTGATACCGAGTCACCCCTCGGCTATCTGACAGAGGAGCGATCATGAGCAGGTTGACGAACGGAGATCCGTCCCGTCGACTGTCGTCGGTTAGCTGTCACGGCCCGGGATTGGGGTAGGGCAACGAGGGACACTGACTAGTTCAAAAACACTTCCTGGTGCTGCTTGCCTGTCTTGATCGCCTCTCGTAGTCTCCGCACACTGTGAGGACTGGTCATGGGCCCTTGCAGAAAGCGACAGTTTCGGCCCAGCACGTACGACATGCCATACTGGGTCGTGCGGTTGAATTCTGACCCGAGTTAGTAACGCGCGGATCGGGCACGACGCAGACGGGGAAGAGGCATACCCTCGGACGCAAATACAATCGGATTGTCTCGTCTCGATGGATCGGTCAAACAGAAGACTTCGGCCAGACCATCCGAGGCGTCTCGCAGATGGGGCGACAAGGACCCGGTGATTCTGGCCGTGATGCTCGCACTGACGATCTGGATATATTGATGCGTTACATACGCCGGCAGTTCCTCCGTAGTCAGGACCTCAAACGCTTTGTATGCCCGATCCTCCAACGCCGTGTTGATGGTGGGCTTGACCGGCCATTGGGTGAAGTCCAATCCTTCGATGGGATCGAGGCCTTCGCAAATCGCGTTCGCATAGTGGATGGCGCGAAGAGACTTGAGGGAGTCGAGATAGTGAACGAGGATCGGCACTGACTGTGGTCTGTGTGTGCCCAGGAAGGACGTGAACTTGAACAGGAAGCCGGGATCGCCGAAAATGACCTGTAGATGTCCCCGGGAGAAGAGGGCTTGTGTCTGGTTTTCCAACGAGAAGATGTCCGAGTGCTCGACGAGAGGCGGAGAGAGGAGATTGAAGGACGCCGGGTCGTCTTCGAGGATGGGCTCGAATTGATCGCCCTGCTCCAATTGTTCATGGACCTGCAGTCGGGGTAACTCTGTCTCTGCGTGGTCTGCGCCGTTCACCTGCGGCGGCGAGGGAGTCTTGTTTGTGTCTTCGCGCTCTTCCGACCGATGTACTAGAGGGTTGGTCGAGTAGGACACCGGGAGTTCGGAGGGTTCAGAGGTCGAATTCTGAGTGTCCGAGGGTGGTCGTGCTTGCGCCTGCGCTCGTGCCTGGGCATCTGGAGTACGCAAGGGAAGTGAAGATGAGGTCGAGGGCTCTGCATTCGATGGCGAGGTCGCGATCATCATCTCCACGGCGGCCCAAAGGGACCGAGTGCTAGAGAGAGCGAGCCTCTGTTTGTCTTTCTCTTTTTACCTCGTGGCCGAGCTGGATGTTGGGCGTGGGCTGTTCGAGGGAACGGGGACGCAGGGTTGCCAATGCAGGTCCTGACGTCGTTGTAGGTGCATCACCGAGCAGGCAGCGAGCAGATTGGGAGTTAGATGAGGGAATTGGGCATCGTGTCCGTGGCCTGAGGATGACGAGGTGGTGGGTTTCGAGCACGGTCGCGTGGTGCTGGTGTTGGAGCTGGAGACAGAGCTGGATCGGTTCGAAGGCGGCGGGCTCGTTTTGGGAGATGATGCGAAGTACGTACTGTAGAAATGAAACAGGGCGATCGCGAGATGGCTTGCTATGGATGGCGGAGGCTGGAATAGGATAAGGCAATGTGCAGGCAAGGCCGTTGGCGGCTTGCGACAGTGAGAGCAGAGAACACCAAGTAACGCAGACGTACGTAGGACCTGCAGTACGAGAGGTGCGGACGCTAGTGGAGAAAGGTCGCCGAGGTCAAAAAGGCCAAAGAGGCTACGGTACTGTAAAGAAGCGGGATGGGGGAAGTGGAAGTGGATGTGATGTGCTCAGTAATACGAGGAGAGGGATTCAAGGAATCAGCGTCAACCTTTGTGACTGGAACAGCTGGAGACAAACTCATGCAGGTACCGACAGGCAGATCTCTGGGGCGCTGATGACTTGCTCGTAGGTCCCTGGGTCCCGACTACCTTTGGTACCGTAGTACTACCGGGGAGAATGGCCACCTGGGCGATGTCCAAACTCTACTACCTCAATTAAAGATGAAGAACGAGGGGGTCTAAACTCGGCGAGCACCTGCACCTGCACTGCACCTGTACTGCACCCACCCGCACTTGCCACTGAAGCATACCTCAGGTAAGGTAGGTAGGTACATCGGGTGAGAAGAGCGATGGGCCTTATTCTTTCAGGCACCCATTAACGCCCCATTAGCTCCCCAGGCTCCAAACCCCCAACTTCCAACTTCCAACGCTCTGACCCTCACGCAGCCTTATCAGTACATGTACTACTACTACATACTCCGTACAGTATCATCAAGATTAAAGGAGTGCGTTGCAACAAGCAACAGTCTCGAGTCGCGACAGACTTCAGCCTGCCGAAGATCTGCAGGTCTCCGAGTCCGAACAGATCATGACGGAGCCTGAAGCCTGGTGCCTGAAGCCTAAAACGCGGGCTAGAGGGCCTCTATGTAGGCTGCGATCTGCGTCCGGCGTTTCACCTAACCCATGCACCCGGTCAATCATCAGGACTTGGTAGATCAACATGCATATCTTTTCCCGGGCTGTTCTGTTCTTCATATCCTATTAAACGAGTCAACCATCTCAGGCAGGACATGACTCTTCAGTGCTGAGTCGCCCCGGCAAATCCCGCTGCTTGAATGGCGGAAGCGCTTTCCGCTCCGCCGGTCAGTGCCAGATGAATCATGACATGACAGTTCTAACTTCTCGGTTACATATAACTTGTGGTGATTGCAAGCCTCTCGTCTGACATGTCGCACCTTCAAGTCACACACATCAAGGCAACCACCACCTGCACTTTCCCGTGTCCCCAGCAAGGGCGTGTACGTATCCATTCCGCTCATCGCATCAACATCAGTCTTGCCCTTCAATCTCTTCTGATCGGTGGCCTCTGGTACAATGCCACGCTTGACCTGCCTCTCCCCTCTCTTGAACCACTAAGCGCGTTCCTCAGCTCATCCTCGCGTTTGGCGGGATGGCGGACGACCCTCAACCTCCGCTGACACCCAAATACATCGGCAACGTTGTTGAATTCGACGATGGAATCTCCTACGAGATTCTCAGGTCACTGGCTTCCTACAGATCATGTCACGATGGGATCCCTGCCGAAGCTCGCATCGTGGTTACCTGCTGCCAGAAAAAAGGAGACTCTCGCTCTCTCGATGAGTTTGTCATGAAGATCAAAATCCAGTAACATCCCACTCCTTCTCCTCTCTCGCCTTGGATCCGGCTATAAGTCCCCAGCTGACAATGCGTCGCTCAGGATCCCAGGAGGAGAGCAGCGACCTAGCAACAGTCCAGAGCCTGGACCAAGCACCACGACCAAACATGAGCTGCAGGCCCTTGTGAAATTCCGCGATGCCAACAGCGCTCACACACCTCACTTGGTTCACTACAAGCAAACCGTTCAAGCCGATGAAGGCCCTCTTCCCGGCGGATATCTCACTTTCATGGTCATGACCAAAGTGCCTGGCGATTCTTTGTACAACCTGTACTACTGGGGGATGCCGACCGAGGAGAGGGAGGCAGTTATCCGAGAGTTTCTGGTTGCTTTAAAGTAAGTCCTTCAGCATTTCCGTCCATTTCCGTCCAATCACGTCCATGGCCCAGGCACTCGTTGATTCGGATGAATCCTGTCCAGATCGATATACGCCCAAGGTATAGAGCCGGTCGATTGCGGATTGAGGAATATATTGTGGGAACGCGAGACCAACAAGTGTTCCATCATCGATTTCGAATTATGGCGCGACACCGACGAACCCTTAGGCGACGAAACCAAAGAGCTTCAGAGATGGGGTCTTGCGCGGCAACCCACTGCCAAAAATCACTTTGAAGCCTTTTATCAAACTTTCCGGTGAGGTCTTGGTGGCGCCTTGCTCCAAACTATAGGATGAATGGTGATCTGTGCAGTCGCCGGAATATATCTCAGCCTTTTTCATATGATCGCCTTGGCCCTTGGATGTCGAGGCTGCTTACGTCCTCCTTGCGTGGTCGCTGCCGACCAAAGAAGAGCTCCTTTGGAATATGGAGAGTTTGGCTGGGTCTACTGTAAGATCATTTGGAGACAGATTTCGAGGACAAGATATTATATGCCCTGAAGTTCAACCTTACGCCCATCGAACGTGAGCGTGGAATACTTCTTCCCCCGGTGAAAGAGAACTCTCCTAGGCCCGGAGACCATCCACCGCGCCACGAGCCGCTCGATACCATGGGTGAGTCGCGATGCCCGGCCAAATCATCTGCCCAGTGTCCCAGTGTCTCCGCGCGGCTTCAGCTTCAGTCTCCAGCCTTCCATATTCACGCTTAACAGCAACACTCGCAGCATTCATAGCATGCCAGACCAGCGCACCTGAATCACGAAGAAAGAAGAACACCCAAGTCAGCGACATTGTCTCAGGAGTAGGGGACCATTTCGACGGAAAGGAGTTAAGGTAGGGTGTGGATGAATAAACACATACAAGCCACAGCAGATATCCTCGCCCTCGCCTCCACCGCGAAGGCCTACAGGCGGCTTGGTCGAATCCATGGTCGGCGGGGCCGTCTGGGAAACCGAAAGAAGAACGAGGTTAGCGATTTGCGAATTTCGGGGATGATTGGTTGGCTATCTATCCTCTTTCTCCGAGAGAGGCGATGACCATGACCATGACCTGTGAAGGAGGGAGTGGTGGAAAACTCACAGGTTGCTCAGAGATGACCGTGTGGGCTTCAGGCGGGACAGTGATTTGGGAGGGAACGTTTTGGTTTTGCTGCTGAGTTGGGCCGTCCATTGTTTCTTCTTGTTCTGTGATGGTGGGGCAAGTCAATGGGATGGATACAGTATCGAGGACGTTCAGGCGGTGAACTCGGCCACGAAGTGGTCAGTCGGGAGTTGGGATGGAAGTGTGCGAGGCGAGGGAAAGTCGGTCTGTTGAGATACACCGTACAGAGAGGGGAGGGTGAGGAAAGAAGAAAAGGCAGAGCTGAACGAGAGAGTGGGAACTGGAGGTGGGAGGATGGAAGGTTTAAAATAACGCGCCGAAGGGGGACGGAAGCACAGCACAGGGCACGGGGTTCAGGGACTCGGTACTGTACTCGTAGAGTAGGGCGCCAACCAAGGTTTGACCTTTGGGTACACGCGCGAGCTTCTCTCCAACAAGAATGTTCGGCTCACTCGGTGTCCAGGGTTCGCAAAATCCCAGAGTGAGATGATGATGACCGGGGGGACCAACCATGTACGTGGGTGGCATGGCATGCGGGCCCAGGACAACTCATCAGACACCGGTCCCCAGCAGGCCAGTCAGGAACTCGGTCCCTACAACACCGGCCCGTCGGGCCACGAGATCAGCGGAGTGCTCTCACTGAGATAGGCGATAGGGTGGAAGAACGTTGGATGAGTAAGTGGTAGCACGGAAGTCGGCGGCAGGCCCGGGCCTGAGGTACGGGGTTTGTCAGTATGTCGTAAGGTATTGTTGAAGTATCTAGGAGCTGAGAGAGCTTGAGTTAAGCTGGGGTTGGACCTTGGCAGGCACTTCAAGTAGCACGGAAGTACGTACCATGAGTCCAGGAGTACGGAGGTACTGTTGCTGTTGGCACGGGCAGCCCATTCCAGAGCCAATTCGCGAAACAAGCAATGTTAGTCCCCGTGATGGGTGAAAGCTTGGTACAATCCCTGTGGCCGCTGGGCCGCTTGGAACAAGCTTATCCTGCAGCTCCACCTCAGCCCGCCCAAGTTTAAATGGGGGTGGATTGGGGGGTGCTGGAGCTGGAACATGGAACTTGGCACACTCGGTGAGATCAATTGACGTCATCCCATATCAAGCACTGCTGGACGGTTTTCCAGAACAGCCGATTCAAGAAGTGGTTAGAGGTGAATGATCTGCTTATTTAAGTCCATCCTGCGAAGAGCGTGATGACCACCCAAGCGCCGGTGGAACGGAAAATCATCAACATTGTCCATATGGCCGTCAACGAACAGGCAGGGCCAGTTCAAGAGACGGTCGAGGGATCGAGGAGTCAACGATTCAAGGACTGAGATGAACTTCCTTGTCCCGACTCCCAAGAGTACCATGTTTCCAGGGACCAACAGTACATACCGAACCTTAATAAGAGTGCTAGCGCCATGCCACGCCAAGATATGGTACAACCCCCTTATTCCCAACTACATACGTACCTCACACATGCTGCCATAGCATATTTTCTTATTATTCACGATCTTAATTTGCGTAGTTCTAGCTACGACCATGCCTCCTCCAGTCCTCGACATCGAAGCCCAAAGGCTACGAAACCTCCAGGAGAAGCAGCGACTGCTCGAAGAACTGAACCTGAATCTCCGCAATGACGCCACCACTACGAAGACGTCGGCACAATCTGAAAGGAGAAGAGGAAATCCGCCACCCCCTACTAAAGGACGACGACTAGAAGACACCAACCCCTCGCAGGCGGAGGCAGTCTCGTCTTCTGGTCAAGAAGGGAGGAGGACTTCGGCCAGGATCGCCGCGAGTGGGAGTCGCGTATCATACAAGGATGACGAAGAGAGGCCCGCCTCCGCCTCCTCCTCTTTGACGGATAAAGGGCCAACGAGAATTTCTTCTAGAGCACGACGAAAGAGGCACCGATCCCCTGACGACCAGCGTGTATCACGAGCATCACGAGCATCACCATCACCACCACCACAAGGGGGGTTGACATTATCCCATCCCCTCCCCCTCCCAAGAGACCTCCCATCCCTCCTCGACCACTGGACATCATGGTCACAATCCCCCAGCGCCGACGAACCCACCCTCCAACCCAACGGAACATACCACTTCCCCACGCACCCGCAATTCACACCGAACAAGTCTCCCCTCTCGATCCTCCAAGAAGGCGCATTCGGAGCCTCGTTCTTCTCGCCCTGGTCCAGCGCCACTTTAGCCCCCCTGACGCTGCACTCGGACCACCTGCGCACGCTGCCCGCCGAGTGGCGTGCCCAATTGGTTCCCGAGGAGCGGTATCTGACCTCGTCGCGGTACAGGCCGGAGTTGAATAAGCATGGCGTCGCGGGTGGGCAGACGCTCGCGCAGTGGGAGGCTGCTGGGTGGATTAACTTTGTGCATGACCCCCGCGGTTGGTTTGAGTGGTATATTCGCTTTTGGCTTGGACGGCGGCTGGAGGACGGCGAGGATGAGAGACAGGTCGGGAGGTGGGAGCGGTGTGTCGGCCCGAGGGGTAGGTGGAAGAGGATGCTGTTGAAGAAGTACGTTCAGATGGGCGTGCGGAGTGTCTTTGATGATGAGGATGAGCAAGGCGACCGGGAGAACATGGTCAGTCCCGTCATGCATCAGACCTGTCTTCACTGGGCCTACCAAGTGTCTCAGGAGGACTTGGATGAAGCCTGGAGGGAGAGAGGAGGCCAGGGATAGTTCATCACGGCATGGCTACACGCATCTTTCGCTCAAGAATCTCATTTTGGACGTCTCGGTTGATGGGTATAGACACCGTAATCTCGCTCATCCATCCCATCTCTCGCACAACGCCTCCTCCTTGGTCAATGATACGCTTTAGACATCAATTCCCTCAGGCTCTGACCAGAACGACCGCTAAAGCAAGTTTTGTGAGATTCGTCATTAGATCCTTCATTAAGATACCGTTTCCTCTTTTGGTTGATCATATCTGTCGTTAGGCCACTCACTTTCAACAAGGGCCCGCTCCAGTGCGATTAGTTAAATCCTGTTTTTCCCGGCTTCGCCTTACGCTTGCGTTGCGACCGGAGTCGACGACGCTGGCGCAGTCATTGGTCGTTGGGCCAAGATCATGTCCCACGTCTGGGTGTTGAAGTGCACATATGGCATCTCCATCTCATGACGGCAGTCGTGGTCCACCACATTGACGTTACTCGTAGTTGTGTCCCCTATTATAGAATGAGGACGCTGCTTGGCGGCGTCGCCAATCTTGACCGGTCTTTCGACCATGCAGTCTGGCTGCAGAATCTCTTTCATGGTGTAGCCGGCATCATTGGCGGGCGTGGTCGGTCCCAGATCGGTCTTCTCGCTGTTTTTGGACCATGTGCTGTTGATGGAAGAGTTAGAGGACTCCCGCGACATGGATGGTGGCGTTGTGGGGGAATCATCCGACGAAGGTATTGGAGGCGCTTGCTCGGTGCTGTCTGTGGACATTTCGTGCACAAAGTCGCCCTGGAGTTCTTGAGGTTCTCTGGACACTCTCTCAATGTCATCCGGCTGCGCCGTAAGTTCGGCCCGAGGGGAGAGGAGAGAAGTATGGTCGACTTCATTCAGGCCGTTCCCATAGCCTTCGATGTAAATCTCACAGAAGGAGGGTCGTTTTGTCGGCATTTCGTCCATGACAACTTGTGTGCGTCGAGAGACGAATCTCTTCAGTGAAGGCGATCGCGAATCTGGAGGTGTTTTGGTTGACAGTGATGCTACCAAAGCACCGGGTAGATTTGCAGGAAGGGTCCGGCGGCGAGTCTTGAATGATCTTCCTCGTGGCGATGTCTCGCCAACGGAAGAAGACGACGCATTCGTATGAGAATATCTCGTGTCAGGGGCCAGCCGAGACAATCTCTTGTCCGTGGCCCGCATGTTCTGTTGGGGGACCTCTTGCCAGGGGGTCTGCTTGGGTGGATGACAACAAAGGGAATATGTTAGGTTGGAGGTGTTACGCACTTGCTTGGGTGGCTGTGCAATGGAATGGAAGGTTTGAAGGATAGCGTAGACCAAGATCCACCTGACCTTCCGGCCTTCAATGGCCGTGAGGCCCTCCAGATCATCAACAACAGTCATATCTTCAAAGTCGGCATACCTCCTAACCAAAGGACAGTCCATCACAAGCAAATCTCGGTTAGAGGCGTCGATCAAGGCCTGTTTGTCATGTGCTTTTCGTGCCTCCTTGAACGCCTTTCGCCTCTGGATGGGATTCCACGACAATCGTCGCTGAAGCTTTGGGCGTTGGCTGGGGACAGACTCCCGAACCTCAGGCAAGAGAGGAAGCGGGGTGGCAAGCGGTTCATAGCCCTGTTTGGAGTCAAAAGCCTGGATGATCTGAAGCGCGCACACTCCACCCGTCTTGGTGATGTCGTTCTCTGCCAGGCTGCAAGAGGATTCTGGGTCAACGAGATGCTGGTAGAGGTTCTGGAAATCGGCAAACATTGTGAAATATACCGACTGCCGCACTGTCTCTTCTTCGAAATCATCAGGAGGCCAGCAGCTATACTGATCGACATAGAAGGTGTGGAGAAATGAGCGGAATCGGTCCAGGTGATCTCGTGCTGCTTGTGGTAGCCCGAGGAAGCTTCCAGAGACCTCATTCTCAAAGAATGTCTCCAGCGACTTGTTCACTCTGCCAATGCGGAGATCCATTTCGAGTCGCGCTCGATTGATAAGAGTCTTCGACTTGGGATTGAGCACCTTCTGCCGGTCAGCTCCAGAACAAATTCTCGTGCGGCGGACAAAGAAGAACTCACGGCGTATTCAATGCTCGATCGAAGGCCCCGATGACTCATACCAACACAGTGGGCAAAAGCATCGACCCAGAGATCCTCGATCTGCAGTGTCTCGGCCAGATAGAGGGCAGCCAGAGCATGATCCACACACTCCCGAAAATCAAGATATCTCTGGTTCTCAGCGTACGAGACCACTTCCAGCTTGTTCTGGGAAGTCTCTTCCGCGCGATACTCGTCGATTCTTCCTTTGAGAGAGGCCAGAGCGGTTCCCAACGTTCTTCCAGCCAGAGGTCGATTGTACAACCAAGCGAAGAAGTTTCGCGTCGTGATGTGGTGGTCGAAGATGTCCTCGAGACCTGCACCGTGGGGCGCTGGGATGTACAGTTCTTGAAGAGGCTCATTGGGGTCGCAGCCCGGGCAATTTGGCAAGACACATTCCGTCGTGGCATGTATCGAGTTTCTGACCACGCAGGCGTCGACAAGGGATTCAAATCCTTTGATTTTGAGGAAGGCCGTATGGACTCGGAAGGCAGGTCCCCGACTCGACTGGCCCGGTTCGCGGAGATAGACAAGGCAGTCCCCCGTGGGCCAACACAGCTCGGGCTCCTAGAAAGAGAGAAAGAAGATGTGAGTCCCAACTTGCAGACGAACATTGGCCGCGTGCTCACAGAGAGTTACTCACATGGAAGAGGTTGACCCAATCGGTGGAGACTCGTGCTCGGCCATCCCATCGTCTCAGGCCGGCCGAGCGAACATCATCGCGAGTCACCCGACCTTGAATGCGCCGCATGGTGTCTGGATGTGGAGGATTCGTCGGGGGAGTGATTAGGAAAGACCACTCTATAAATTCGTCGGGCAGGGAGGAGTATGTTTCATCCCTGGGCAGCACATGGAGACAAGCAGCAGATGTACAAGAGTTGTGGGGAAGGAGGATGGAAAGTCTTTTCCAATATCCTGAGCTCGCACGGGACCTTTTGTTCTTGCGCCCTCGACACGTTGTAAGATCCAGGCCAGCGGTGAGGAGAGTCTTGGGTCTCGGCCCTGATAATGAGTTAAGATGTCGATGACAATTGCGCAGGAGGCTTGATGGCGGAGGGCTGAAGGGAGGAGGAGGGTTGACAACAATAGGCAAGGAGCTGCGGTTGGGGATCATCCATCAGCGAGCGACCAGGGAGGGAGACGCCGGAATGGTTGGACGGCATCAAATCTCTCACGTCCCTTGACGGGGGGGGTTCAGTGAGCAGCACCGACCTTGCTCCTCTTGGACCAGTGGACACCACGGTCTGTCCTTTGGAGAGCAAACGCCAGACTCGAGAGGCTCGAGGAGAATGAAGAAAGCGTGGTGGGATCTTGCAGGCCCTCGAATCGCCCTGGGGGGGAAGGCACGACGCAGCTGCAGCAACGAGGCAGGTGCAAAAGCTTCCCCCCTCGCAGCCTGCAGCCTACCACAGCGCGAGAAAGTCGAGAGCAGCCCGAAAGGGAACGAACCTTGAGCGCTGATGCGGGTGGAGATCTGCACTTCTCCGGGCGCTCGACTGGCCGACCAGTGGCAACGCAGTGCCTGATGGGGCGCGCACCGCAACCAAACCACACATGGTTTAGTGGCCGGCCTCTGACGTGAACAAGGCCTGGTTACGACTCAACGGCCTGCTTGATGCCTGCTGAGCGCGCGATCTTCCCGAGTTTGAAGTCCGTTTTGGCAGATCCGGTCGCGATTGCAGTTAGACGGCAATCTGGCCGACCAACCAACCCTGGCCAGCCGCAGGAAGGCGCGTCGCCGGCTTGCGCCCTCACCAGAGAGTCCGACCAAAGAGAGGCCGGCGCCGACCTCAATCCCTTCTGACGCCCCCGGCGCCATCGGTATCAGTCTGCAACAAGCCAACAGTCATCGCCCACCGGCCACCCTTCCTGATTTCCTCATCCGCGACGATGCTCGACTCTCGACGGACGCCAAACTGGGCGGCAGAATGAATCATCATCATCATCATCAACCGTATCGAGACCTTGGCGAAAGCAAGGCCTTTTGCCCAAACACCCATCCTTTCCTCTTTGAGATCTTGAATCTGCCGCCTAAACGTCCGAGGATTAACGAGCAAGCAGAGTCCAGCAGATCGGCACTCCTCCCCGTCCGCGATCCACCTCGCCTCTCTCCTGTCACCTCGTGCTGATTTGAAAAGCAGCCCGATCCCCCGACGCATGGATCATGCACCTGTCTCCTCAAATCCTGAAGCAGGCCGTGGGTTCTGATGTGGAGAGACAGCAGGGCAAAAATAAAACAAACATGGTAACCATTAGAGACAGGTACGTGCATATTGTACTCGAAGGCCCTGTGCAAACACCAGTGACCAGGGCCCTTGCTGGTTTTGGTTGCTGGCTGCGAGACTTACCGGTCCGTGTCCAATCGTCAACTTCGCCCTGCAACCAGTTCGTGTTCAATCTGAGAACTATTTCGACGAGGCTTGGGCCGCCCCCAATAATGAAGGCTCCTACATGGAAATTTAACATTGGACCTGGGTCCCGGGAAGTCGGGACTTGGGACTTGGGACGGTTTCCGACCCGGTGGGTGCCTTTCCTGCGAATCCTGCCCGCCTTGACCAAGAAAGAGGGTCCATCTCCAGAGTTCCTGTGTGGCAAAATCTGCGGGACGGATTTGCGCAGCTGGAAAACATGGAGAATATCTGCTGTCGTGATCCTCAAACGAGTACGTAAGCCCATCCACCGCCGGACGGTTGGCTCTGTTTGACCCCGAACATCGCACATCAATGCGTTGGCTGGCTGGAACTTGTTGAAGATGGACCTCTCGGCGGGATTTCCACCTGGGAGACCGAGTCGCACATGAGCTCTCTCACGCGCGGTTGGAGCACAAGGTGCCGTGGCCAAGTGATTTCGTGATTCTTGGAACATTGAGCTGTAATATGCCGGGACACGATCATCCTGGACAATGCAAGGGTCTCAGGCCATGGTCATGGATTTCGCAAGCCACTCAATCACCGTCACACCGTTTTCTGTCCGCTAATATGCACAATCCGATGCGACACCAAGACCAGAGGCGGGCAGCTACAGAGGAGGGAGGTACAGAAAGAGCAACGTTGGTCTTGTCCGACAACGCATCGAGCCTCACCGTTGACTGATCGGGGCTTTTGCAGCGGGGGTAGCTGTCATATCCGAAGATCTTCAACTTTGTCCTGCGCCGATGGACAGGAGGCTTGCATTGGCGGCTCATTCCTTCCACCCTTTTTGCCAGCACTCCCTGCATTCGGGGTTCAGGTGGCGTTCTGCTTGAAGCCCGAGAAGCCCATCCCCGCTAGAATCTTCTCAATCCAGATGATTTGCCGATTAGGCAGCTGGCACAGGTGCCGAAGCAGGATTAAACCCTCACAGCAGAATCACGGCTCACGCCGACTCCTCAAGGCGATAAAGGTGTGTGGACGGAGTGTTCGTGAAAGGGGGAAATCACACCTCAACCAGCACTCTGACTTGACCATCCATCCAGTCAACGACGCCCGCGCTCAACAGTGCGACCATCCATTCCCCGTCCTCAACAACAGTTACAAGTCCATCGGTGAGCCAGACCTTGACAATTGGCCGGCCGTCTCCCCCGAAGGCGACTCTCTCGGTCGAAGCCGTATGGGCGATGTATTGTTTCTCCACCTCGGCCAGCAAGTTCGACAAACTAGGCGCAGCCTCGGGTGTCAGGGTGAATCGTGGGATCGCCCGTCTCAGAGCCCCGCCAGTATTGGACACCACATTGACATAAAGTACAATCGATTGTTTGAACTTGGTCGCCAGTTGAGGGGGCGTGGGCGACTGAGTGGACATGTCTGGCTGCACCTGTGCCGGCGACTGAGTGGAAATTTCTTGCTGAGCCTGCGTGGGCTGCTCTGCATCGGGCTCTTGATCGGGGCGAATGATGCTGGAGTCGGCAGCCTGCTCATCTGACAAGAGGAGGGAGTCATCGACCGGTACGGCCAGCGGCGATTGCTGATCGCCGGACTCCTTGGCAGAGCCTTGTTTCCTCGTTGCCGCCGCGTACAGTCGCTGGCGCTCATTGGTCACCATCTTTCTCATCAGAGGCATCATGAGCCTAATGATAGTCTGGCTGTCTCGAGGCCAGAACAAGGACCTTGGGGGCGCTCCGGGGATCCCATTTCCTGCCCCGGGCGCGAAGTATTTCTCCCCGTAGCCGTGCGCGGAAAGGAACTCCTCCACGCATTTCCACAGGTTCAGTTTAGCCTGGTCTGCTCCTGTGACTGCATTCTTGTTACCCACGACATCCCTCCTCTCTGGATGAGCTTCATCAAGCATGAACGCTTTGGCGGCAGTCTGGAGTTTCAAGAAATTCTCCGGCGCCAGCTCCAAAGATGAGAAGACCTTGCCAAGTGGGGGTCTGCTATGTTTCCTGCTCTTGGAGGATGGTTCGCGGAAGAGGAGTGATGCCGGGCTCTGAAGCTGAGGCGTGATGGGTGTGGCGGGGAGTTCGGGCGCATCATCGAGCGTGATCCTGTCCGACGCAGGGCCAAGCTCGGAAAGACTGTCGTCGCGTTTGCGTTTCCCCAGGGCGAACGCGTTTCTGCTCTGCTCGTCGGCCGCAGCCGTGGCAACCTGCACGAGACCTGCGAACTGAGTGTCTTCAGGGTGTTGTACGTCTGCCATAGCACCGGCAGTCAGACCGCCACGGCCAAGGCTTTGGAGCCCGGCCGGGTTGGATCTAGGATTTGTAGACTTCCCACGCCGTCTGGATCGGAGGGACGTTCGGTTGCCGGCGTCGAGCGTGGGTTGAGAGGCGCGAGGAGAGGCACGCGAAAGCGGAAGTTTGCAGTGTTTGCAAGTGGTGAAATCAAACAAATTCGCCCAGCCACAGATGACGAAGTCTTGACTCTTGTCTGTGACTTGTCACCTCAGCTCTTCGGAGTATTAGGTAAGCCCAGTGGAGCGGGGACACAAACGCGCCAAGAGATATTCCAGCACGTGCAGCGAGGAGAAAAAGGAGGGGACTCGACCCAACAACTCACTCATCGTATGATCGACTACAAACATGTACCTCTCGTAGTACATGTACTTGCAACCACCTCCGACACCGCGTTCTGCACTGCAGGATTCCCTCAACCCTGAAACAGTTCGGGATGCCGGATACTCACTATCAGCTTCCGGTCTTTCAGCTCTAGCCAAACAACCCTCAAGCTTCGAACGTGCTTCCTCCTCCTTTCCCCGGAACAATGATGTTCACGGCTTCCAAGCTGCAGGTCGCCACGTACCTGCTCGGCGTGTGTCCATTTTCCATTGCATTCCTGGTCTTCCTCAATTCGACCGTCTCATTTGTCATTACCGATCTCATCGGCAGAGAACATGACGTTGGTGACGCGGTCGGATCTCTAGGTTTCGCCGACGAACTCGTCGCGTTGGTCGCATGTCCCATTTGGGGACTCCTCTCTGACCGGCAGGGTCTGCGGTTTGTGAGTCCTCCCTTCCGGCTCTCGTCTAGGGGGCACACTCGTTGATTTGTTTGTCATAGGTCTGCGTTGCTGGTTACCTGATTATATGCCTCGCCTTGGTCCTGTTCGTTCAAGCAAAGAATGTCTACCCTCAGCTTCTCCTGGCGAGATTGCTCTTTAGCCTGGGAGCGGCCGCAGCATCTACCATGGTGACGGCCATTCTCCCTGCTGTTGCCGGCACAGAGACCAAAATCCCTGTCGAGTATTCGCAAGTCGGCGTTGTTGCTCCAGCCGCGGACGGGAACAGCCAGGTTTGCCGCAATTCGATTGCGTCAGAATTGACCATCACCCCTGCACGGTTCATTTCGAGATTCGCGACGCGCAAAGACGCAGGCCAATCTGGGTCGGAAATCGCCAGCAAGACAAGTCGCCTTGCTGGGTTCGTGGGCATGTTCACCGGCTGCGGAGCCTTGATGGCTTTGATGATCTTTCTGCCTCTCCCAGCCAAATTTCAATATACTGGCGTTGGGGTGAAGGCTGCCTTGAGATACAGCTTCTACATTGTGGCTGCCATCGCTTTTCTCTTGGCTGTTTGGTGCTTTTTCGGCCTTCGACATTTGGAGAGACAGCCGCGGGATCATTCTTCCAAACGCGTGTCCACCCAGAGCGTGAGACGTGTTGATCTCATCCTCGGTACTCTTCGTGACATGTTCGACAACCTGGCCACAGCGTTCTTGGTCGGCTTCCGACGTTCAGATATCGCCATTGGATATATCGGCGGTTTTGTGGCTCGCGCATCCTCGGTCGGCATCTCGCTTTTCATTCCGCTTCTTGTCAACGCAATGTTCCTTTCATCGGGCTTATGCGCCGAGAAGGAATCCAATGACGATCCCACGGGACTCCCCGACATCAAGAGACGATGTCCGCGCGCTTATGTCGTTGCTGCGATGATGACGGGCGTTGCGGAAATGGTTGCTCTGATATTTGCTCCCATCTTTGGCTACTGGATGGCAAGGACGTCAAGGAAAGAGCTCCCTCTCCTCTTGGCCTCGATCGCTGGGGTGATAGGGTATCCACTCTTTGCAAATCAATTTCAACCAGATGACACACAGACTGCTGAACGGGTGGCATCGTTTGTGGCTGTCTGTCTGATCGGGATCAGTCAAATTGGAGCGATAGTCTGCAGCTTGTCCAGCCTGAGCAGCGGTATTCTTCGACAAGCGCCAAAGCCAGTGTCAACTATGGTCCGAGACGAGGCTTCAGCAGCTGAGCCTTCCGACATTGATTCGGAGCCTCTTCTGGCTACCGACGAAGAACAGGATAAAGACGTCCCACTGTCCTCCCTAAAGGGCTCTGTTGCAGGAGTCTACTCTCTATATGGGGGCGCCGCGATTCTCATTTTGACCAAGGTTGGCGGTCTCCTATTCGACAAAGTCTCCTTAGCTGCGCCATTCTACATCATGGCGGTTTTTAACGCAATCCTCATGGTTGCTTGTACGGTCTTGACTTTCTGGCCTTCAACGCCACACCCTGCACACGAAGGCAATGGACATATTGGCAATGTCTCATGAAGACAACCTTGAGAGGTTCTTCGACTACCTTCAAGTGTGGAAAGTCCATTTTAACAGCTGAAGGGCCGGCTGCGGGAGCGAGCCAATCTTCGAGCATTGTCCTAGGATTCCAAAACCCGCCACCGAGAGTATACTGGAACTGAATGTCTTTCGAGTCGGAAGAGACAAGTGGCTAAGCCAGAATACGAGGCGCTCATGAAAACGCGCCTGGGAATCGGTGCCCGAATCAAAAGACAAACCAGAGTTGAGATACACTTGGGTCTTCAGACGAAAGTTCTAGTCTGAGGGGATTAAGTTGAGAGAAGGCCCGCTGAGGACTGGCCCGTTCTAACACAGGCTTCCGCACAACGCCACTATGCCATACACCCCGGAACAAAACGGGCTCAGCGAGCGCCAGAACGGCACCCTGAAGAGCAGAGTTCGAGCTGCAAAGACAGTGATCTGACCAAAGAACCGTTCCCTCGGCTCCAGGTACTCCGTGAACGTTCCCAGCAAGAAAGCCGAAACAAGCCTTCAGGATCGCAACGCCGAACCGAATCCAAGTCGGTTATGAATTATACCTTTTACAGGGTATAGGACCCGTGTAAAAGAAAGGCCAGTAGAGCCTATATACCATACAGTGTTGACGTCGAGGAGTCGTCCAATCTACAATCGGGTCGATCATGGACGCGATAGGATACTGAATCAAAGCGGCCGAAGCTCTCTGGTTTCCAAGTGGGAGAATCTTTGGATCGCCTCGAGCGTGCGAAGGGGAAAGCCGGTTTCAACTCCCGGGGAGAGTACACAATCTACTCGTTACGTGAGGTTAGAGGAAGAAGTCGTGGCGACGCCTGACTGGTATAAAGAAATGTCGTTTGGTGTTTTCCATCTTTCCATTCGTCTGTCTAACAATGAAAAGTTCCCATCGTCCTTCCTTTACTCCACGTCGAGTCTCCGAGCAACGGCCATGGCCCACGGCCGCTCTTCAAAGCTCAATCGATCACTACAACTTACTCTTCTCCCTCCCCTGCCTCAACACCACACTATCAACCCGTCTCCCTTCATCATCCTGCTCCGCGACCTCGAGCACGGGGAACTCGGCCGGCATGATCCTACGGGGCGTGGCGCCGTCCACGAGGCTGTATTTTGAAAAATCCGTCACTCCCTTCTTGCGTAGGAAGTCTTCGTCCGTGTCGAGGAGGCCGTTGACCTCTGTGGCGGGGGATGAGAGCATTGCGAGGATGGCGTCGGAATAGATTGTCTGTATAGTTAGCACCGATGCGAGAGAATGTCAGTCCATGGAGAAGCGAGAGACAGAGAGAAGCACCCCCAAAAGAGACTTCAATGATGAATCGGGGTCGGAGGGGGGGGCTTCGACGTACCGCTTTCCGCAGATCCTTGACGAGGGCCGGGTCCTTTCGAAGAGAGTCTTGCGTCGCGCCCGATTCAATCGACTAGCAGTGATGGTGCATCAGCACAGATCCGACACACATGAGACAACCCCTTCCGCGGTTGACGGACAGAGGGTACCGCATAACTCAACTCACCGCAGCAGGCCAGATGCTGGTAATGGCCATCTCCTCGCGGCCCTGCCTGACAAAGTCCATAGCCAGCCCTTTCGTGAGCACACTCATGCCAACCTTACCGATAGCATATGCCGTCTTCCCGCGGAAAAACCTCGAGTAAATAGGCGGCGACACGACGATGATGCGGCCCTTCCAACCCCGCCGGCCAAAATGTGGCAACGCCGCAGACACGGCGGCGTACAGACCCTGCGGATTGACCTGCTGCAACAACGTGAAACGCTTGACGGGCGTGGTCTCGACGGCGCTCCACCAGATCGCGCCGGAGTTGTAGATCAGCACGTCCAGACGGCCTAGCAGGCGCGCCGTCTCGTCGACCAGGGTGGTCACGTTGTCGACGTCGCGGACGTCCACGGGGAGAGCGAGCGCTGAGCCGCCGGCTTCGAGGATCTCGCGGACGACCGTGTTGATGGTCGATTTGGGTGAGTTTGGGTCTGGGGGGAATTGGGCGGCCGGGATGGAGGAGGCGTCAGAGGTGGTTTTCGCCGCGACGACAACTGTGGTTTTGTATTCGTTACAAGGTTGGAACTTATTGGTCTCCCCCCTTCATTCTTGTTTTTTGGGACAGGCAAGCTGGCTTCCTTTGCAAGAGCAACATCTCACTTACCGAAATACCCGTTCCTGGCCAAGTCGATCGCGACCTGTCTCCCGATACCTCGGGACCCGCCGATGAGGAGGCAGACTTGCTTGTCCGAGGGGTTCATTGTTGTCATATTAAATCAAATTACAGAAAGGAAGAAACAGACAGTTCAGACTCATTGGAGATCGTAGATTAATAAATAGAAGGTCAGATGTATGGGATTGTGATGGTAAGAAGAAGATCTCTCTTGGAGTGGTGAACGTTAAAAGACGGACGGGTGGTCGTTGGAGGATGAGGCGATCGATCGACCGACCTCGCTCCAAATGGATCAGTAATACAAAGAAAGCTCGGCATGATCATCAACTCCCCCATCTTTCACATCCATGTCCTCTCGCGACATTGCGACATTGCTTCGTCAACAGTTGAATGCAGTTCTGTCCATTACCTCGGTCGGTCCTGAAAATATGATGCAGTGTTAAGGTGAGATGGGTTAAAGGCAGGGGGGGTATGGCACACCCCGGGCAGCTGTCTGGAAAGTCACTGAACGACGCATTGAATCAACCATCTAGACTTCTCGACAGGATCTCGATGTTTCAAGAGCTTCTCTTTTCCCAGTTTGAGATTCTCCAGGGACCGATCTCAACATGCAGGGTTACTCGGCTTCCACCAACCTGCTCACATCCACATGCCACGCCTTAAGCAACAACTCCCTGCCACGCTCCAAACTCAAGCCATCGATGCGCGTCTGGATCTCCTTCTGACTCCGTCTGACCTGGTGAGCGACTTCGGTCCACGCGGTCATTCTACCTTTTGCCCCGAGATTGAGACTGGTAACCTCGACATCAAGCAAGGCGCCATTGCGTTTCTTGACTTTGCCATCAATAATCACCACTTCGATATCGGCGGCTTCGGAGAACCGCATCACGGCCACCACGGGATCATACTCAGTGGCACTCAGCATGCCAACGCTATGCGCGGCGTCAAACACCACCAGATCCGCCTTTTTTCCCACCTCGATGCTACCGATCTCGCCCTCTAGTCCCAGGCATCTGGCTCCGCGGATTGTCGCCAGGTTGAACACCTCCTCCGAGGTTCCTAGGACGTTTCCCGCCGCGAATTTCTCCTGAGCGGCGAGCTCGGCATTGCGTTCCGCGCGAGCCAGCAATAACAGCTGCCGGGCCTGCAGAGGGATGGATGAAGGCCCGTTCGAGTGACAGTCGATGCCGAGGCCGACGTTGGCCGTCTTCTTGGCCGCCCTGACGATGGGATCGAGGGCAACGCAGTGGTGCATCCCCGTTTGTGCCTCGGTCTCCGGTGTACTGCACACGGGGGTTCCGGTCGTCGCTAGCAAGGAGAGGTCGGAATCGGAGATGCCGTTGCAGTGGGAGAGATGGAGGAATGGGAGGGTTGGGCTCGTGTCCGATGGGGCATAGGGGGCTCGAAGGAGGTTGTAAGACTCAAGCCTCGAAATGGGGGACTCCAAACCTGCAGGGGAAAGTGAGCTACTGTTTGTGAAATGGTCGTTTGAGCCGGACAGGACTCCTGCAACTCGTGAATTCAAAGACTTACCCATGAGTGCATTGCGACCAATATGGCTCGTGACCAACCTCAATCCCTTCATCCTGAGTTGCTCAAACATGCTCAGCACCATCTCTTGGGGAAGGAACCAGAAGTCGAATCCCAATGCAATCTCCACCCTTGACGGTGCTGGGCCCTTGTTGTACTTCTCGGCCCAATCCCCGAGTTGCGGGAGGGCCCATTCGGGGAGAAGGTCAGAGGAAGGCACACACTGCGAATGATCCCATTGTGAGAGGCGCATGGGGATGCTATAGGCAAAGACGGAACGAATTCCCGAATCGAGAGTTGCAGAAAGAGCGGCAGTGCCTGGTACGTGTTCAGTGTTGTTGAGGTGACCGGAGGCAGGCACAATCAGGCACTTACCGTGATCAGGAGTATACACGCAATGAGAATGATCCAAGACGGTGGTGGTTCCGGCATGAATAGCCTCGAGACATCCACTCAATTGGCCCCAGTATATGTCATCGGGTTCATATGCGTAGGACACCATGTTCCCTGTATGGGTCGTCAGAAGACTGTGCCGAGGGCGGCTTCCATGGAGGCGTACCCGACACCATGTATCTCAACAGGCCTTCCTCAGCGTGGCGGCCTTTCAGCTGGGTCTGCCAGAGGTGATGGTGGGTGTCGACGAATCCCGGAGAAACGATCTTGCCTTTGCAGTCAATGATTTCGACTTGGCCGTCTCCAGTGTTTGGGACCGCAATGTTTTTGCCAACTTTGGCAATGATGTTGTCACGCACCAGCACGTCGGTGTCATGGAGCGGGATGACCTGTTCTCCGGCCGAGTGGGTGAGGACAGTGCCACCCCGGAGGAGGAGAAATGAGGACGGCGAAGAGGCTTGAGATGTCATGGTAGCAACTGATTTCACGTTAGTGTAGATGATTGAGATGGAAAGCAGTTGGGACGGGCGAGTTGTTCGAGATATAAGTATGAATTCTCTTCCGGTTGGGAATCAAACATAAAACAATACCAGCCAAATGATCTCCTCTTGCTCATAAACTCCCCTCTTTATATCCGTCCCAAAATCCATTCGGTCAACGAACCCTCCTTAAGTCCATGGCTGCATCAAGGACGAATGTGTAAAGTCTCCGCATGCTCGGAGGAACTCTGCTTGCCGAGTACGGGGACATAATATTTGACTTTGGCCGTCTCTTTACGGGGCTAGAGAGCGGTTTGTATCGAGGCTTTGGCTAGAGGAGATGTCTAGACAGGAGTCAACGGGCAGAACTGAGGGCCTCAAGGCTCTGTCGAGGTGTGAGAAGTGAGATGGAGGAAGCAATGCGGCTGGCTACTAGGTATCTGGTACAGGTACGTAGCAGGTGAGGTTGTGCAGCCAATCACATGCGCCTAGGGTTATGAAGGCAACGCTGGTAATTGTAGCAGTAATGTACTCATGTGAAGAGAGATGTTGTCCCAAGAAGGATGATGGTGGTACTAATGGTGGTGGTGACGGTGACGGTGATGATGGTGATGGTGAGAGTGAACGAGAGGGCGAGTGAGGAGCTCTGCAATTGCTCTTGCCTCTTCCTCCTTCGCTCCTTCCCTACGGAGATGGAATAACTCTGTTTCCGTGCTCCGTTTGCCTGTCTCCCTTCTTTCCTTCTCTCCTCCTTCAGTCTTCATCTTCTTTTTCCCCATCTTCATCATCACCATCTTCTTCTTCCTTGTCTCTCCTCTCCCCCTTGTCTTCTCTTTCCATTGCTCATGTCTCCATCTCCGTCCCCATCTCATGTCGCTTCCTCCTGGCCAGATCAGGCAGCGGGTCCTTCCTCCCATCCTCCATCCTTCCGTCCCTCAGACCTCCCGAGCAGTGTGCAACCTTTGCCCTTTCGAGTCCCAATCCACGACCTCGGCTCCGTTCCCTCCTGTGCATATATGTATGTACTATGTTTGTAGTGCTTACTGTCGCGACGACTTCCCTTTCTCAACCCCAGATACTCCTTTCCTGGTCTCTTCCTGGCATTCTTTCCCATTCCTCCAATTGGCCCGTCACCTCTTTCTCTCTCTCTCCATCCTTGTCCTTGTCACTCCTCTTTCTTGCTTCCTATTTGGACCACTCAACCACAGACCACACTGACCGCGGCCCTCCCGTCTTGTCGCCTTGTCGTTGTGTCTTGGGATCTGCAGCCCAAGGCCCGCCCACCACCATCCGTCGCCGATCCTGCACTCTAAGCCCTACCGTATTGACCTTGTATCATGCTAATTTCTGTAGGCCCGTTTGCACCGTTACAGGCATCCACCAGGACTAAGGTAGCAGGGGCCCGGGGTCTGAGGCCCGAGGTTCTTCTGTACGTACAACCCTATACGTAAGTTTCTCCGCCCTGCGACTCTCTGAGCCTCATCGGTATCTCTCCTCCCAATGATCGTCTCCCACTATTGTTTACTTATTGTTGTGATCAGCTCTCCCAGGTTCCCAATCCCAATGTCGCATCTCTCCTATACCATCTTGGCCTGTTTCAGCGGGACCACCCCTCCACCAAGTCCCCGACCTCCCATGCCTGCTCGCCGAGTCGCTTCCAGAGTTCCTGCATCGAATATCCCTATCCGTCTCTAGTCCCGTGGGCCTCTTCCCGTCACCCGCTGTCTTTTTGCCTTGAAGTGCGGGATCACCGCGTCTGAACGGAGTACCTTTTTAACAAATACGACTCCCGGAGTCCCGAGTGCGAGCGTGTGTCGGACTAAGTCCTCCGGGATGGGTCTGTCGATCCTCGCTCACTCCATCATCACATCACCGATTCACCATCATCCATGATCCCGATGATATGTATGCTGACTACGCACGAGTCCGAGTACGATTACGATCCTGTCTCCACCTGTTGCTGGGCCCCCTCCCTCCTTCCTTCCTCGCTACTGCAGGCAGGCTCGGCCATACTACTTCATACGTACGTGAGCAAGGTACAGTAGGGCCAGGAGTCACCTCGGTAATAAATTAGTACGAGTACAAGCACTAGGTATCTCCCTGTTCTCCTGGACATGCCTCCTTTGGTGCGGTGACTCCGGGCTGCAGATCATCTACTATGTTTGTACAGACCACGACCTCCCGAGGAGCCGCCTGGCACTGGGTACTGGGTACTGGGCAATAATGGGTAGGGTACCCCGATCCTCCCGTCTGTACCCCTACTACTTGAAGGCCTTAGTACCTAGCAGACACCGACATGGCCTTGTCGACGTCGACTCTGTGACACTCGAGACTGGAGAGGTCGGCTATTGCATCGCAAACACATGTAAACACACACAGCGAATACTAGCCATCTTGACAGAGATGAACAAGACAGACAAAAGGACAATGAAGCATTTAGAGTTTTCGCTTCTTTGTTCCTTGGTTCATTCATCTGCAATTCGGATTCGATCCCTTGATATGGTCATGGTTGCCGCGACGATTGAATATAGCCCACGCATTCCCGAGATTGAAGCTGGTTCGTGTCGTCGTGTTTCCCAGACAGAGGGCTAGTAGTAGTACATACCAGGTAGGAGGTATGTATGTACCTGGTCCTGTCCCGTCTAGCCTGGGTCTCGGTGTGTTCGCTCTCACCCGCGCCCTCTCGTTCATCCATGCCTTCAAGGGGGTGGTATCATTGGATCCCTGGTCAGGCCTTCCTTCTGCTCTCCCGCGAGCCCACACACCCGGACGAACCGGCATCGTTCACTTCCCCATGTCTCCTCGATCCGAATATGACCCGTTTTAGACTTCTCCGGCATCCCGCGCCGCAGCAGCCACTTGTGCTTTTTTGGTCTTTGGTCCTCGGTTCCAGATCTATCATATCCCATCGTGGTGTTGCTGCCGTGATGCTATGAAGAAAGCAATGCTTGTAGGGGTGTCCGGGGGGGAAACTCTGTCACTCGCTGCCCGGCAGTGTCTCTCGGTCATGAGGATCCGTCTGCTCCGTCGACCTTCTTCTCTTCGGAGGCCGGTCCTATCCACCCTTGCGATGGGAGGAGGTCGAGACTGAAACATTATTTCCCATGATGTCTCTGCCGCCGGGGCCAACGGGGCCTGACGCTGGGACACCGCCTTCTTCCCACGCACCGTCACCTTGATCCGTCTCCCATGCCTTCTTGCGCACTCCCATCCTGACTTCCAATCCGGCATTGACCACTTGGAGGCGGATAAGCTTAAGTCGGGCTTCGCGAATGAATCCGTTCACCATGTCCAGCGCCTCTTGTTGAGCTTCAGCCCGGGGCTGACGCTCCACAGCTTCCAGGACCCCGTGCTCCAGATCCAGCCGGGCATCGAGACTGCCTCCCTCAATCAACGCGATGATTTCGTCGATAAAGTTCTGCGTGGCTGCCGGGCCGTTGACAGCTCCATTCGTAATCGGCGCACTTCCAAACATCTTCTCCATGCTGGCCAAGGTCACCTTGCTGAAGGGTTGGAAATACTGAATGATGCTCTTGGTCCGGATTCGCTTGTAAATGTCCCCAACCAAAGGCTGCAGGTAGATGTCAAGAAGATAGTCGGCGCGGTAGGATTCCAGAATCTCCAGACATTGGCTGTACTTGCTCGCGCAGAAGAACGTGATCGCACGTCGGATATGAGGCTCCAGTTCCAGAAAGTTGCGGAAGTTGGGGTTTTCCAGCACCAGCGTCTGCAGTTCGGCGCGAGTCATGGATGCCAACGCACACAGTCCCCCATACACCGCAACGTCATTGCTGGTGAGAACGTCGTTGTAGCTATCACCCAGGCTCGCATCGGTGCGAAGAAAGCTCGCGGCAGCTTCGCGGTAATCACCACTCGACATTTGTTGAAGCCCCATCGCCGCACTGGTCTTGGGTTGGTTTCGCGCCATGTCGTCCGGCTTCATTTGGAGATTGCGAATCTTGTGTACCTGCGACTGAACTGCCAGCCAGTTTTTCTGCTCGATTGCCACGGCAATGATACGGAATGCGGTGGAGGCGATGTGGGTGGCCGTCGTGCAGT
Organism: Exophiala alcalophila; assembly: GCA_001599775.1. Lineage (NCBI taxonomy): Eukaryota > Fungi > Ascomycota > Eurotiomycetes > Chaetothyriales > Herpotrichiellaceae > Exophiala > Exophiala alcalophila. Next base: position 423,427 of record BCHY01000007.1, on the reverse strand, counting down.
AGTCACGCATGCGGGAATAGGCCTTGACCGCGTTATTAAGGTCACCGATCGTGTAGTAGTGTGTTCCCAGGTCCTCATTTCCCATCTGAATCCATGGTCAGTCTTGTCACAAGGTGCGGGTGCGGCTGCGGCTGCGGGGCGCAGTTGTGCGTGAAACTCACCCGAATACTCTCCTTGATCATATTATTCTTGTAACCCTTCAGTTCACTTTCAAGGCGAGCTGTTTCCGCTGAATTCTGCTTTTCATGTTGCGCAGCCCACACCGGGTCCAATAGTCCGTCGGGAACCTTGCCTCTTGACGCCCGCTTCAGCAATGCGACCGCCTCGTGGTAATTCCGCACGTCACTGCCCTTCTTCGCCTCGAGCACAGCCGTTCGAGCGGCCTCCTCTTGTAACACCGTCGAGCACGATGCAATCAAATGGAGTCGTCGGAATACGGTGCGGCCTGGGAAAAGTGAGGTGAGAAGAGTGCAGATGTGGGGGTCGCCGATGACCGACCTTTGTAGTTCAAGATGTAGGATGCAAGGTCGAACTTGGGGGCATCTGTGAGAGAGTCGGTGAGCTCGAGATCAGGGAAATGGAAGACAGAATAGAATGCCCATACCGTTCACCATGATGGAATAGTTGGTGGCCTGTTCCGCAGGACGCGCATCGCCCGCCATTTTGGTAGGTTGGTGGCAGGCCCGTGGCCGCGAGGGTGGGAGGGGGCGTAGACGATGCGCGGCGGAATTTGGTGGCTCGCGTGAGACTGAGATGCTGATGAAGGGAAATGTCCAGAAGGACGAGAGGCTGATTATCGACTCTTACGATTTGGTGCTTGTCAAGACGCCCTGGTGGATGGGCTCATGGCCAGGCAGTCGACCGCGGACGTCGATGTGATGTTGTCAGTTCGGGCAGCCACCAGGCAGGCACAAGCGCAGGCGCAAGTGCCAGTGCAGCGTTAATGACGGAAGTCTTGGCGTCGGCCGGCCGGTCTCCGCTTCCGCTTTCCGTCAACGTCGCTTCACATGTCTACCTTAATAAAGCGCAGGAGGGGGTATGTAGAGTACCCAGGCAGAGTGGTCGCCACACACGCAGACACACACACAGAGAGAGAGAGAGAGAGACAGAAGATGGTCATGTGTTGAATCAGATCAGTTCAGATCTCCTGGCATTGCTATTCCAGCGCTCAGCGCCGCATATTTTGCCATCACCCCAAGCCATAAGGCATCTCTATCATACACGAGCTTTTTCATCCATCAAGGAAAGCTTCCATGGTGCCGGAGGGCCATGCCCATGTTTGTGCACCAGGTTCAATAGTACCCCAATACCCAAGCTTGACAAGACTGCTTTCCCCCAGCAAATCCCGCAAGATCCCATCCAAAGCCAGATGGCACCAGAAGAAGCCTTTTCAGCCCTCGTATTCCCAAGAATGTTCATGTCCACATATCCATTTCCGTGCGCGTTCGTTGAAAACTTGCATCGTGTGACCCAAAAGATTATAAGTTAACAACAAGACCCAGGTGGCGAGCATAGCCGAAGCTCGTTCCATATCCAACATCGCTAAAACGCACCATCACCAACAAGGCAAAACACAGAAACAAAGAATCCACTCATGCCATCAAGGCATTCAAGTCAAAACCTTGGACTTCCTCCTCATTCAAAGGAATCCATGGGCCCTTCTCTTCTGTCGTGGCATTGTGGAACGCGTCGGCTCTTTTGAGCGTCTCGACGTCCAGGTCCGTCACGTAGTTGTTGCTGTCAGGCAGCGACATCCGCACCTCAAACTCGTTGTGGAGCATCATGTCATCTTTCCAGAGCCGACGCTCGCCGTCATAGACACACAGCACCCGCTTCTTCATGCGCATCTTCTCGGCCGACATGCCCCAGGAGGGTGGGTAGTGCTTTCTCTTCTTGCGGCCTTTGCCAACAAGAGCAACTCCGCCCTTGGACCATGTCATGCCTTTCTTGGAAGACTTGCCATGCTTGGAAACACCTCCCCCGATGATGGCGCGGCCGGAATTCGAGGCCTTGTTGGGCTTGATCGACCCCTTGCCGGACCGGCTGTTGAACGACGGATCGTTTTCTTCTTCTTCTTCATCCTCGTCATCCTCGTCATCATCATCCTCTTCGTCCTCTTCGTCCTCATCGAAGCTGGTGTGTGCATCATCTGTTTTGATCATGTGCCGATCCAGTGTCTCTTGAACAGTCTTGTCACCATCAACACTGGTGAGGTGATGGACATTGACCGCCTCGGATGGCTCTTCTTGCTGCACCACTCGGAGGACACAGTCGTCAAGATGTTCATAGAAATCTTGCGCGTTGTTGAAGGTGGCTGAGCAAGTCGAACACTTGCCAGTGGCATCTTGACAATAGCTGGAGAGCTTCCGGGTATTGGACGAAGGACTGCGTTTCCGACTGTTGGGCGCAGTTTGTTCAACGCCATGGACAGACGTCAGATGTCTCTTAAAGACATCCGCTCTGTTGAAGCTTTTTTCGGCCGGGGAGCCGGATCCAGGACAGAACCCACATACCATGGTCCCCTTGTAGTGTGTCAGAGTGTGTCGGTTCTTGTCATATTTGCGGGCAAAGCCCTTTTGATTGTATTCACAGGTCAGGATGGGGCATTTCTCCGGTCGCTCAGTTTGGTGAGTCAGCAGATGAGCTTTCAAATCCTTGTAGACCTTGCCGCATTCGGGATGGGGACATCGACCCTTCTCACGACCTTCCTCTTCGAGCTCAGAAGCAGGACTGGACCGCGATACTGCAGATACATAGGAGGCAAGAGAAGGTCGGCGGCTGAGGAGATGTTGGTGTTGGTAGTAGTTGGTGTTCGGGAGCGCTTCTGAGTATTGCGCAGCGGGATACATCCCATATGAAGGAGACGGAGCTGGTGAGCCCGATGGGGAGGCGTTGGAGAAGGGATGCATGGCGGGTGGGAAGAGCCCTTGTTCGGGGTAAATGCTGTCAGCATATGAGCGAGATGCTTGGATCAGCGATGGATCTGGGATCAAGACCTGTCAGTACACTGTGACGGAAAAAATGAGAGGATCGGGGGCAAAAGCAAAACGACAAGCGGAAGAGACGAACAAGAGGATTCCAGCGGCGGGATAAAACTGCCACTGCTTTGAGCAAAGAAACGCGACTGAAAACAATTGGCTCGCTGTTGTCCACGGTGATGCTGTGGAGGCGCACTGGGATCATGGGACAGCATCTGGATGGAGGAGCTTGGGCCAGGGTAGGAACGCGGCGAAGGTGGAAATGGTCTCGCCTTGCCTGGAGAGACGAGAACAGAAGCTTGTCTCGAGCGTGTCGAAGTAGGGGTTGTGGGCGACTTGAAAGCCCGAGTGTGCTCGGTGGCGGGGGAGGAGAAAATCGACGGGGCCACTGGCTCGGGAGAAGCAGTGGAAGGATCATGGGCGTATTGAGAACAAGAGGATGGGGTGATGGGCGGCTCAACAGTCGAATGCCGATCTTGAGAATAGGAAATATGCGCGGACTCACCCACAAAACTGTCAGAGAGCTTGTCGTGGCTCGTCAAAGACAGTTCGGTCTCCATTGAGGCTCCCATCAGATCCTGCGAAAAGGGTTCGTGGTTGACGATGGTCGGCATCACTCCCAACCCGTAGGCAGCTCCGTTCTGGTCGCACCCGTCCTGGCTGGAGATGGTATGGGAGGGGCCAGAGTACGGAGAGCCCACGGTGGAAGAGGAGGCGCTGGCGATGGAGGGTGCTGAGCCGGATGAAATCAGGGCGGGTGGCAGTTCATGCAGCTGGTGCAGCTCTTGCTTGATGGTCTGTATGGGTGCGGTCGCAAACATTGACTGGGTCTCAAAGAAGGTGTATGGGAGAGGATGATAATTGACCATGGGGTCGACCGAGTCGTACGCGTCCATGGGCAGGCCTGGGAACGGCGCGTGAATGTTCTGGTCGAAGTCGTAGCCTTGGTCTGCAAACTGCTGACGCCGTGAGTGCTCGAGAGCGAGCATGGTCAGGAGTCAAAGAGGGGGTTATAGACGCGAGTTCACAGCAACTGCATGAGCTTCGGTGATAGGGAAGCTGTCGTCGAGGTTTCCTGGGGGAAATCCGAGCGCAGAGGATGTGGTCAGGCTTATGGGCGAATCCGTGAGGGGGCCGATTCGGAGTCAGATGGCGTGAACGGCGATGGCTCTAGGTCCCTGAGGCTCCGAGAGCGATATCGATAAGGCCGATTGAATACGGGCGTCGAGGCCTAGATGCTGTCTGGCTGGGAGACAAGGAGAGGTGAAGTGTTTGGGGGCTTGCTGAAAAGGCGCCGATCAATACTGCAAGGGGGTAAGGGTGAGATCGCGGAAGGGAGCAGACGAAGGTGCCGCGGCTGTCAAAAGGTCTCCGGGAATGAGGCTGCTGTTGCCGGTAGAGTAAGTAGTGTTCGTGCTGTTGTTGACCTTGTTGCTGCTGTTGCTGTTGAGCCGGCCTCAGGCACCGCGGCGACGAGGTGCTGGGACGACGAGGGCGAAGGCGGGAGATGGGTGGGTGATGAGGCGACGGGGAGAGGGTGGTCCTCACACGGTCGGTCGGGTCGTAGTCTCTCTTTCTCTCGCGTGCGGTGTCTCTCTCTCTCTCTCTTTTTCTCTTCAGGCTGAGGGATTGAGGGAGGGGGCGAAATCATTGAGATATAGTCATCTAGGATAACATGGGTGGAGCGCGGTGACCACAGCAGGGTCTTTGCCGAAAGCAGGGGCCCTGTCGCTTTTCCAGATGAGCCAAAAAGACATGCCCCGTCCCAAAGATCGCAGATGAGGCCGTGGTGGCCCATGGGTGCCACGGGTTTGACGGTTAGCCCTATAACCCTGACATGGGTCACAATGCCAGGATGCCAGGACGCCAGGATGTGCGCGAGGGGGGGGAGTCACCGTGGACCCTCGAGGCTAGCGGAGCAGGGATGGCTTCGTGTTGCTGCGTGTTGTGCGGTGTGGATGTGGGTGTGATCAGTAAGGTAGCGATGGTGGCAGCGAAAGCGTGGCTGTAACTTCCATGCAAGAGAGTCGAAACATGAGAGGGAAAAAAAACACCGCTCGTAACAGGTTCCGCAGCACAAACGGGGCATGTGTCATCGTGACCGCTAATGCACGCTAAATGGCTAGCTTCGGGGAGGCCTAAAGCCTGCTGTCATGTCGTGTCTGCGGCGCCCACTAGTAGCTGCTGCCCGCCGTCCTGTTCGGTGTCCACTGCCCACCGCCCACCGCCTAGTACCGCCCACAGCCAGCAACACCCAGTGCCTGTCGTCGAAATTCGATACTTCGGAAGCATGATGCGCAGATGGGCAGTGAGGAGAGCAAGCTCCGGGAAGGCGCAAAGGAGTCGCCGACAGGATTTCCCCAAGCGTCCCGATTGAGAGCAGATACCGGGCTTATTGGCTCCCACCTTCCACCTCCCCAAACTCGCTCATGCCAGTTGTCACCAACGGAGCCCTGAACAGTGAGTGAGCACTGCCAGTGAGCAGTGACTCGTGAGCACCCACACCAATGACACCAGCGATGGGCCAAGGTCGTAGCAGCACGTGCTCGAGGCCTTTTGTCCAGACTTCACAGTGAGTCCATTCTTAGGAATTGCCTCCATTCTTGCCTCCCCCTTCCTCTGCGTACGCGTGCCATTATCCCGCAAACGGTCATTGGTGTACGTATGTTCCCATGTTTCTATTCATGACCACCCAAAGGTTAGGACTCAGAAGGGTGACAGTACGGAGTCGCAGCGCTGCAGAGTCACAGTGAGGTTCTTTTCCTGGGACCTTTTGGTCGCAGTCGACCTGAGCACAGGCACGCTGACGAGCCCGTAACTCTCCGGCTCTGGGGAATTGGTCAACGGCGGGAGCAAGCCCCCGTCCTTCCCGCCAGATTGTCAAGCCGGGATAGGGTCATCGGCGTCGCACAGGCACGGGAATAGGCTGGGGCTGCTGGATTGGGAGAGGTGCGAGGTGTGGGTTCTGGAAAGATCCCTGGACCACTGGCTAGGGGGCCCTGAGGGACTTGGGGCCTTGGGCTCGGCGTGCGCCATCTGGGGACTCGGTCCCTCGGGCGGGGGGGCGCCAGCCTGCCAGGAGCAGGTGACGGACACCGCCGGCAGGACAGAGATGGACGAGTCAAGCAGCGGGAACGCCAGCTTTGGGAAGTCGTTCTGAGCATTTGGCTGCCTGTTTGGTCCAAGCGTGGCCGAAAGAGAGGAAAGTCCAAGAGGGTGGGCCGGCTTCCTGCTGCGTGGGTGGTCCTTTTGCCCGTTCGCTCTGCGGCGGTAGCCTCTGGGTAGCCTCTGGCTAGCTGTAACGCTGGGAATACGGTATTGTGACTTCGTGAAGTAGCCGAGACCGACGCGATTGGCGCCATCGTGCAGGAGTCGGTCTGCAAGGGTGCGCGAAAAAACGTGGCTGCCCAGAGCCCACCGCTGCTGGCCGCCTCGGAACATGTCATTGGCCGAGTGCCGTCGGCGTGTCCAGGCCTGCAGCCCTTCGAAAAGGCGCAGCCCCGCGGCAGTGGCGGTGATGGCGGTGCTGGTTGGCTGGCGGCCGCCTGAGCCACGGGGTGCTGCTATTTATTCACCGCCTGGTGCCGCACTGGTGTGAGGCTGTGAGCCTGTGAGGGAGAAAGCAGGTGAGCAGAGTGGAGGGGGAATTGGGGCGTTCCTGACGACATGGTGAAGTCACCGGCGACCTGCTCACCGTTTCGACCTGCAGTGTTCACTGCCCCTGCCGGGGCCCTGTCTTCAGTGTCCGGGCATGGGGATGACGACAATTTTGTCTCGATACCAGCCTACCACCAAGGCAGATTTCAAACCTCTCAAACCTTTTGCAAAGGAGCCAGACGGAGTAAGGTGAATACCAGAACTCCTCTCGCATGTGCCCGCCTGGCCCCTCACTCGCTCTTGGTTTGCATCTTGCTCTCCCACGTGAATGGCAGACGGCCTCAAGAGTACGAGTAGAGAACTCTAGGCTCTGCGGCCCAGATCTTGATCACCTCGTAACTGGTACAGTAAGGGCCGTGTCCGTGCGATGGGCCTGCAGAAGCTTTGATGGTCACCCAAGGAAAATCATAGCGATCAGACTTCACTAAACCGCGAGCGGCCCTTGTGGTGATCCAATTCGGACCCCCTATCGTGCACTCTCAGACTCTGCAGTTTGTTGTCAGAGTTCGACGCCATGCCACTGGTAGTGGCTGCCATGCATTTTTACCCTTCGGCTTGATGAAACCACCTCTCGGCCTCGAGTCACCAGCATGCGCGTTGGTTGGGGGGCCGTTGTTTTGGAACTTGTGATGTTCTTTGTACAGTAAGGTAGGCTCAGACTGTGGGCCAGGGCCTAAACTTTGAAGGCCTGTAGGCTGCCCTAGTCCAACCCCGAGTCCCCAAAACTCAGGAAGTTACGGACGTCGCGCAGGCCCCTAGGCTGCAGCCTCAGGCGGTAGCCCCCCCGGCCCCCCTGGGCCTCCCAAGACCCAGCGAATGAAAAGCCTCTGCCCCTCAATGGTGCCAAATCTTGTGGTCTGGCATCTTGGAGATCAATTGGCCTTCCAGGCTCTGGGGGCCTCGTAAAGGAACTCTGTCCCTCTGTCAAAAGGACACTGGAACTTACCTACAGCACCTTTAGTAACATTCAGGCATAGTCATCTTTGGATTTTGGAGTCTCTGGACGACCGACGTGTGCTCGTGCTGGGCTCGAGTTGCCTTGCAATTGCAATTGCAATTTATTGCACCCTGACGAAGCAATCAGTTTGAGTGTTCCGTCCGTGCCTTCTGCCTTGTACTCGTAATGGAAGTTGTCCTCAGGCTCCATGCTTGCATAACCGTCGTCTTTTTGTTTCCACTGTCCAGCAACAGTAACTATCCTGATCCTAGTCGTTCCCCGTTCTCCTGGCTCCTGCTTGCTTTCGGTCTCGACTCCGACTCCGGCCCTAATCTCGAGTACTCGTAGACGACCTCGTCAGCGGCCTCTGGACTCTGAAGTTTGGACTCGAGCAAGCCTTCGGTCTAGAGACAGATAAGCCTTGTCCTCCGCTCTCGTTTCACCGATCTGGCAACTGCAAGAAATCAATCAATCAATCCTGGTGCGCGCGCAGCCCACGTCCTTCGGATGTCCCTGGTACCTACCCCCTTGTAGGGCTGCCGCCGCCGGATGGCGCCTTCTTGTCTAGTCAAAGAGGGAGTGAGGTTAACCCATGGTCCCCGGGAGTTCCCAGACACACCAGTCTGATTCCTGAATCCTCACTCCTGGAATCCGTGCCATGCTGGTTTTATTGGCACATCCTGGCTCTTCCACTCCTTCCCATAGGCTCGACGTTCAAGGGGAAAACTGGCCTGGTCGCCGATCGGGGAGTCGACAATTAACCGACATCGATATTCTCCTTCGACACAGCAATACCACGTGCCTCCCTTCGGCGAACATGATCCTGATTCCTGATTCCTGATCCTGATCCTGATCCCAATCATGAGAGATTCTATGCTGCATCTGGTGCAAATCTCAGAGGCCGCTGTCAGGATCGAAACATCTCGCTCCGTGGCCCGCGCACGGAGCCAAACCTCTGGCACTGGCACTAACCCAGAACAAGGACGCTGTCTTCCTATCTTACCTCGACGACGCGTAGATTGCTTCCAGGCTATTCTTGCTGCCCTTTCTGCTCTGGAGAGTGTACTCGATTACTCTTGCCGCTGCATCGCCCGCCGAGAAGAATCTGCCTTGGACGCAGTTTCCCTTTGGCGGGCTGGGGCCATCACCGGGTTTCTCGCCGCCTACGAGACTCTCCTCTTAGCGGTGCTGGGAGCACATCTTTTCCTCCCCGTTGATCCGATCCTCCGTGCACGAGTGCTCTTCATACGAGTCAAACTGAAGAGTCCGAAGAACTCGTAAAGCGACAACCATCGGCTCAATCCCTGCCGCCCAACCTCTGTTTCCTTGAACTGCCTCATTCGGCCAGGCAGGGTGATTACCCCTCTCCGATCCCAGGTCCCAAATGGTCTAGACTTGCTGGTCGCGTCCCGATCCGGCTGTCATGAGTTTGCCGGAAAGCTGGGAAGAGAGAGGAGTCTCGCTAGAAGCCCGAAGAGGGAGGGGGATGGATGCGGAGGGTTGGCGCGCTGCCGCAGTTTGCAGATCTCCAGGCGTCAAGGGAGGTCCCAGTCTCGCAGACCAGAGGCGCAGATTGATCCAAAGAGAGCACGGGCAGGCAAGAGCACACGGCCCAAAGCGGCCGACCTTGATGCAGCGAGCAGGGATGGCCATGCTGATTCGGCCACTTTGAGCAGGACAAGGTGGGCGGCGGTGGTCAATGGTCAGACTCTAGAAGAGACAGACATTTGCAGAGGAAACTGAAAGTTGGTGCAGGGCCAGTGGCAGCAGGTCAGCACTGACACTAAGGCACTGACTGCTAGAAAGAAGCCCAGAAGACCTCTGGCTCCGGGCTCGAGACTCGTATTCAGAAAGGCCAGTCCCTCTCCGACCCGCCGGGTCCCAAACTCGAGCAACGAGTCCCGGGTCCGATTCCCAGGACACAGTCTGTATCATGTACTCTACTAGTAGTATCATGCAGCCCTACGAAGGCTACAGTACGAGTCTCCAACCCGGGCCAAAGCTTGCGTCTCTGGTCTCTGAAACCATTCCCTGCCCGTCCGTGCCAGAGCTGTCACGCTGTCGCTCTAGCCCGCATTCGCGCCCCCAGGACCCCCCGCTAACTGCATACGAAAATCAACCAGACTCAAAGGCTGCCGGATGCCCAGAATTAAGGAATCGTGGCTTGCGCAACAAGCGAGAACCCTCGGTCTGGACTCTCTGCACTCTGCTCGCTCGAATCTCCCTGCCAGTGACTGAGTGGGCTTGCACTCCTCTACAGTAGAGTGCTCAGTCTACACTCTATTATGCTCCTTGCTGAGTGTTGAGAGTTCTCTGATCCACGACTCCCGCACCACCGACCTCCATGAGACCCATCGCCAGCATTTTTCCGTGGCGTCGACTCGTCCAAGGCTCGAAGCCTCAAGGGCCCCGGGCCCCCATCAATAACAATGAAAGCATCCGCGTCCGCCTCGAGGGCCAAACTAGCTAACTGTACGGAGTACTCGTAACTTCTGTAACGCTTCGTCTGGTTTTAATCAGATCCTTGCATCGTCTCGACTTTCCAGAGTATTCCGGTCCCAAGTCCAGTCTCCCCGATCGTTCGAAATTGGATGGGCCGCTCCTCATTTCTCTTGTCATCGCCAAGGACACCTTTTTCACTCGAGTACGAGGGGCCCCAAACTCATCCGCCTGGAAATGGCGGATACGTCCCAACACACACATGTCGGACTCGCCAGGTGGCAGGCAGGCGAGCTTCGCTTCCGTTTCCGCCGTTCTGATATGTCCATTCGTATCCTCGTAGTTGAAGCGAGCAGAACAATAAATACTCGTACGCACAAGTGGGTTCTTCTGTAGCCTGATCGCCCTCGTACCTGACTGAGGCCGTCTTGTCTTTCCCGTATTCGGGCTTCTCGTTCCAAGAGATCGGTACCGCAGCTGGCGGCGCGCGACCGCCGACGAGAGAGCAAGCCCCGTCCAGTCTGAGCAGTGCCAGGAGGACCGCGGAAAGGCGACCCCCCACGTGCTTTTGTAAAAGCTTGTATGCTTTCTTGCTGGTTTCTTCCCAACCCTATGAGCCTTCCGAGACACGATGTTGAATGTCCTTTTGCGAAGCGCTCGCTGTCGACGCGAAGGTCGAGGTTCATCCTCTTCTGTGCTGGAAAGGTGGTGATGCTCGGCTGGCCGGCCAGATGCCCTTCACATATCGGTTCGGACTCCGGAGCCGCATACCGCATCTCGCTTATCACCCAGGCGAGGCTCGGCGAGATTCCGCGTGGAGTCTCTGTTGCAGCACCGGAGTCCATGCAGTCGTATTTTGATGAGTGCGCGAAGACGCGGGTCTTGGGAAGACGAAACACGTTTCGTGTTTTCGCGGCTCAATTGGGAAGCTTTCTTTTTCATAGCCTCGTCTCCATGGGGTTTGTGGTCCACGAGACAGGTGGGTACCCTACCGTTGTCAAGATGTCTTCGAGAAGGGAATGATCATCTCGGAGGACCTCCCATTCTGCTTCATCTTTCACCATCAACGTACCCGCAAGGATAGTGCCATTCAGCGCAACCGAGCTCTCGGGACCCGCTCCTGGAACACTAGCAGCTTCGCTCCTTCGTGGGCAGATAACCATCCTGTCGGTAGACATTGCAAGGTTATAACTGAGAAGGGTCTGGCCATCCTTCGCGACCGCCAAGTTCTCGTCCAGGGGCTTGTGTGAACCTCGGATGGCGGAGAGCGCAGCCTTCAACAGCAGGAGATATTTCGCATAAAGGGAATTTGCAGACGCCTCCTTCTCGACCGGAGTGGAGAAATGCAGGACCGGAAAGTGAGGGTCGTGATATAAGGGTAGGTCCGGATGCACTCGAACGTTCATGCGGTCAATCAGAAGGTTCCATTCCCCCGGGGTCGGACCCGCCATGTCCTCTACCGGGAGAAACTGAAGGTGACGGTGCGGTTGACTGGCACCACTGTGCTCGCCAGAATTGAAAAACGCAAATAGCCGTGAAGAGCTGCTATCTTTCCAGGCACGAAGGCAGGTGTGCGTCATCCCGAGGTCATCTTCCTCCAACAGATCCGTTTGGGGTTTGTTGGCCTTGGTGGCGATGATAAAGTGATTGCCGATGACTGGATATTTGTTCAAGACTAAGATGTGCGATGCACTTGGGCCTGGAATACTGGCAACGAGCAGTTCCGGTGGTGGGTCGGCGAAAGGGTCGAACTTGGGCCCTGCAGGAGCTTTCTTCACGTCTGGCTCATTGCCTTTAGGCTTTTTGGCCAATGCAGGACAGTAACGGAGTTGGAACTTGATGGATACGGATGAGCGCCTTCCTGCGAGCTGGGGGAGGGATGGTCAGCGAGGCACTCACAGAAGCTCCCTCTCTCAGGCGTAGGTGGGCGAGGGTCGTCTCTGAGAAGAGTATATCCTTAGCCTTATAGGCAGTGAGGAACTTGTCCGTCACTGTCTTCCGCAGCGGCTCGACGAGACCAAGCATGGTTTCTGCTTCTGACATTACTTCGTCTTAGGAGTACTGCCGTACTGATGGCGAAGAGGGACGGTGTCTGCTAAAAAGGTTCGTCCAGTGATGCGTAGACTAAGGCAGCGTGTGGAGTATTTGAGCAATAACTGGAGCATGCGGTAAGGCACGTCTTGCCGGAATAAAGAAAGGAAAGACTTTGCAGTACAGCTGGCACGTTCGTTAAGTTGAGTGTGAAGTTGAGCATGAAGTTGGAGTGTTGTTGAAGCCTCGTCCAAAACCGCGGCAAATCTTCGGCGCGATCAATATCTCTTGGCAAGACTTGGCGACGACGCGTTTGCTCGACTTACAATCAACGACATCGACATCGACATCTATTACCATCGTCCATATCGCACACACGGCTACATGGAAGACGCTATTGCATTCCAGGAGGACCCCCCTTAGAAGTTACTTTGATAATAATGGCGTTGCTATCGTGTCTACCGCCCTCTTCATCCAGCAACCCCTTGGAGTCCTGACAGCACTGCACTTCCGTGCGTGAGACTGGGTCTTGCCACGTTTGTTTCCTCACACCAAACCAAGCGGGCCATCCGTCACTTGCAACGAGCCCAGGTATCTGGTGTCATGACGGCTCAAAATCCCACGCCCGACCGTACGATTGGCAGCAAACACAGTCTGAGACAGGAACGGCGCGCGAAACAGCGAAACACTGCCCACTGCAACGAGATGGGCTGCACATTGCGGCCACGTTTAGAGAACCGCGTCGAAGGCATCGTGTCGCTGCTTGAAATATTGACCAAGCGATGTCAAATGCTAACCGTCCCCGAGCCGGCTCCCGCAAGCCGTGCCACCAGCCCCGCAAGACTGGTACGTGGGATGGAAACTGGAGAGAACAGGTACGGGGAAAGCTTCGTATTGCAGCCTGACGCCACATCTCATCTACATCGAATACGTTTTTGCCGAAATTCCGTCCATTTTGGTTTGTTTGTCCCTCCTATCAAACTCCGAAGAAATTCACCCAGCGTGCGGATCCCGTCATCTGTTGCCAGACCTGCTGTCAGAAATGTCAAGCGTTGGTTCAAAGTAGGACGAACCTCTTAATGTTTGCTTCCTTCTTGTTGGCTTTTCCGCTTGGTGACCCCGTCGGCCCAGCGCCTCTCCTTTCCCGCGCGTGGAGATATGGCCTCTGGAAACTTCTCTGCTAACCTATCTTGATATTTGGCTGTACTTCAGTCTTTTGCCCGGGTTCGGACAAGGGCATCAACTCTGGCTGACAGCACGTTGCTGTGTCTGAGAAGATCGGCTCCACAGGTCTGTGCCTGAAATAGACCACCACCGTTTGCGCGCCTTCAACGAGACAGTGGCCATGGATGGGCCTCTGCGCCTCCGCTGCTTGGCTTCTGGATTGAAGCATTTCCTTATACCTCCTCCACACCAACACGCTCATCGTTGGCCTACTGGAAAAATGCGAAGATGATATGATTCGCTGGCGAGTTTCGATTCCTCGCATCGGTTTGTTGAGCCGGGGTGAACGGACGGACTGGCCTCCAAGATCTCTGGCATACCGAAAAGATGTGCGGGAGTTGACCACTTGTTGCAGAGCCCCTGTGCTACAGATCAGCCCCCTTGATGTTTCTCAGACTGATACGCCCTCTGCTCTTCACTATTATGAGCATATGAAGCGAAGGAGTGATGTCTGGTCCACGTGCCTGAATGGCTTGAGAGGTAGGTTCACCCTCAGAACGTGTCAAGAGTGCGGGTAGGTTTTGTTTGCAAGACGAACAGAATGGCCTCCGTTTACATGGAGTGCCTGGATCCTGCTGATTGTAGGAGCCAATGACTCTGAACTCGATATCCAAACGCAATCGCTCGCTCCCGCGTTCGTGACCTGAAGGACATGAAGCCCATTCACCAGTTGGAGGAATGGATCTCCGACCACAGCTCTTCTGGCACAGCCTTGTATCTCCAGACATGCTGCGGACAAAGGTCGACTTGATGGGCCTTGGTCCTTGCGCCTGCGGTCAGATACGATGTTGCGAACAGAGTCATTTGCCTCGTCACCTGGTCAAATGGTCTGCGCCGACCGCATTCACTGATGCTCCGACTCAACGCTTCCCAGCGGCACCTTCTGACACCAACGTCTGTCACACGAATCCAGTGCCATGTCCAGTTCTTGATATGACATTCCAGGATGCTGCGACTTTCAAAAGTCCGCATAACCTGGCTTCGTCGTCCTCATCAGCAATGGAGACACACACCTGCAACCCTCTCTGCTCGCCGATGTACCCCAGCAGGCTTTTGGCGGTCTTGGGGCCTTGTCGCCCCTCTCCAGATAATCATTTTCAGCCGAGTGACGCCGAACACAGTCTCCTAAGCAATAATTTTCAGGATGCGTCTATCAGCGATTTCGCCGCTGCGCAAAACAGTTGCTTTTGCCTACCATCGAGACGGCCGGACAATCTGTTCAGTATGCTCGACCCTTTTTGTCCGTTGCACACCACAGGCATCGCGCAAGATCTTCAGACAACTTTCCCATCCACCTTTGAAGCCGAGACAGTCGACGACTTACCGTACCTGCCTTTGATGCCGGAGTCTGCTTTCAGCTTGGATAGCCCCTTCCTCCCTGCGGGCAACTCTAATGCAGCTCTGGAAGGCCTTGATAGCACCAGGTTTGGCATGTCCGAACGAGCAAACTTAAGTATTGACCCCCAGCTCACTACCTTGGACAATTGGGCGACCTCATACACTCTCGCTGAGCCTGTAACGCCAAACCAGGCCCCGCCATCCGCCTGGCCACTTGGGAAAGACGAAGACCTTCCACCGGACTTCGATATTGATCCCCAAGATTTCGATTTTCGAGATTTCGAACCAGACTTCGACCATATTTCCGTTCCCCTAGCGCAACCCAGTCCAAACCCGGCTCCACCGAGCTATCCACCTCTGCCCGAATTACCTCCTGAACATGACGGGGAAGGCATGAACAACCCTGACATCCATTCTGCCTATCACTTCTTGTCGGACGGACCATACAATCACGAAGGAACGATTGCACCCAAGGATTTGGACATGGCTGAAAACATATGTCAAGATGACGGCCTCGCAAATGGCCCTTCGGCCACGATAGAAAACCCAGAGGTAAACAGGCAACATCAGGCGGGGAAGAGCGGGCAAAGGGATACCTCAAAGGACGCCTTTCTTGTGCGGTGCAAGGATCAAGGCATGTCATACAAGGAGATCAAAGCTCTTGGGAACTTTGACGAGGCGGAGTCAACACTGCGAGGAAGATATCGAGCCTTGACCAAACCCAGGGAGGCAAGGCTGAGAAAACCTCAGTGGGGGGATCGAGAAGTAAGTGCCAGAGGATTCTGAAGGTACCAGGTGCTGACTATGACATGACAGGTCCAACTACTTTTCGAGGGAGTGGCATGTTGCTCCAAATCCCTAGCCTCGGCCTTACGATCAGGCAGTCCGCTCGATGCCGTCTTCATAGGCCAATTTGTTAACAAGGTGCCTTGGAAACAGGTTGCTGAATATATGGAAAGCAAAGGGTCCTATAGGTACGGCAACGCCACCGTCAAGAAGAAGTATCTTGAACTGCTTAAGGCTCGAGGAGTACCAATGTGAGCGGCCGAAAGGGCGGAAGCACATACTGCAATGACTTTCGCGTCGGCGCTTACGGTGATCGGAGAGAACCCTACAGCATCAAGCGGTTACTCAGTTCCGCATTTAGCCTTTTCACGATCACTTTCCGCATCAAATTTGGGGCAGAAACATCACCACTGAAGACTGGAACCAGTTCATGGCAAGCACCAGCCAACCCCGAGAATACCGGCCATCTATCGAGAGCTGAGGGAACATTGCTTTGGAGTTCCATATCTCTCTACAGACACCAGCCAACACACTTGAATAACATCCAGGACCGCTCAAAAGTATTGACGGACAGCCTTCTGCAATCTCATCATATGAGAAGATGGGATTATAGCCGACCTCCTACATTGTCATACCGCACCACCTCTGCCACCGTGGGCGTAATGTGATTGAGAACTCCCACCTCTGGAAGACGATATCAATGCCATCTTGCCTCTTTGTTTCTAAATTCGAAGGTCGATGCACTCGTTCGACGTCTGGTTCATCAAGCCCATGGAGACCGTACTGTTTATCCCTGGCTCATTTGAGAAGCAGCATGTTCTCGTCCCGCTGAGCCTCGCATACGCTTCCCTGAACAAAAATTGCCCTCCATTTCGGTTGCTAAGCAGTCCTACAAGGCCGGACTTCACACCTCAACTGCCTCGGCGATGACATGGTCAACTTCTATTCCGAGGAGGTCTCACCACATCAAGCCTCCCCTTCTCACTCCCCTACCCTCGGGTCATCTTATGCACAATTTCCATGAGCAGGCACTGACCCCGTATTGCAATCAATACACGAGGGATATGACTCCCAGGATTTGCAAACGACCGATCGAGTCCACCCTGCAGGGCCGTGCAGACAGGCATGCCATGCCATGCGTTCCGATCATCCGGTGACACTACGCGCGAATTTGGAGATCATCAACCCGCTCGACAGTGATTTTCACGGTGGCTCTTCAAGGTGAAAGGCTTTTCTGAGTCTTCGTGTCCTGACTCAAGACGACAATGCCGAGGGTTGTCATATTTCAGGAGGTGAGTGCCAACTAATCACCGTCCATCCTCGTCTCGCTTCCCCTCAGCCTTTGCCCGGATGTTGCCCTAGCGGCTTGCGGGGATATTGCTTGGGGTATGGGAAAGATTGCGAGAGAACCCGTTATCCAAGGTAAGCTTTCGACGAAGCCGCGCCTGACAGGAAGTCTTCGCCGCCTTGGTGGCTTATGTTTGGATGATGGTCTGGATGTACGTGTACACTCGACAGTCGGCTACCGGGCCCGGAGCGTGCGATGGGGGTTAGATCTTGTGTTTTATAAACGAGACTGATCAGCATCTGTTTGAGTATCTTCCCTTCTCTCCCATCCAAACCTCGCTCTGTCTGTTTGAAGGCAATCCTCCTCTTTTATCTGATTCTTCTATATCCTGCTTCAACCTTTTCTAGCACGAAACGTCCGTGCTTGGCTTTCAAACCTACTATCCACCGCAGACATGCCGTTCGGCATGCGTCGCCACCAGGAGGAAGAAGGCATCCTTCGCAGACAGAAACTCAATGCTCACACTTGTGCAGTCCTTGCAGTCCTGGGCTTCGGCTCCCTCACCTACGGCTACACGGCGTCCATCATCGGCACAACGTTGGGTACGTTTTTGTCCCCCTTGGGAGAGTGGATCCCCACGCTCCCATACACAACCTGCAAGGCTGACTTTTTTCTTCGCCTCAAGGACAACCCTCGTTCATCGAGTATTTCGAGCTGGCCACTCGATCGAATGGCACAGACTTGATCTCGACCATGAACGGGCTCTTCCAGACGGGAGGCGTCATCGGGACGTTGTTGCTCCCCACGGTCGCCGACAAATATGGTCGCAAATGGGCTTGTGCTGTGGTACGTTTCGACAGGCCTTCTCTCTCTTTCCCCCTGGCCTGCAACAACTCTTAGGGATTCCCTAGTTCTGACACTGTGCGCCCTCAGTCCGCGATCATTGCCATCATCTCCGGGGCGATCATGGCCGGCAGCGTCAACGTAGGCATGTTCATCGCGTTCCGCTTCTTCGCGGGCGCCAGCGCGTTCATGATCCTCGCTGCGGTCCCCATCTTGATGAACGAGATCGTGCCCGTTCATATGCGCGGAGCGTTGGTTGATGTCCACGCCGTGATGTTGGTCCTGGGGTATACCATTCAAGGTAAGAAGGGCATCGCGTCCCCATGGTCAATTGAAGTCTAACCGCCCTCCCCTCATTCTAGGCTGGGTGGGATTCGGATTTTTCTTCTGGCAGAACGGCAGCAGCAACACATGGCGCCCGCCCGTTGCGATCCAGTGCTTCTGGCCGCTCTGCCTGCTGATCGGGCTGTTCTTTGTACCAGAGAGCCCTCGCTGGCTGGTGATGAAGGGCCGTGACGCCGAGGCGGAAGCGGTGCTCCTCAAGCTACACGCCGACCCTCGCGACCCGAACAACGACGCCGCCCGGGCCGAGTTCTACCAGATCCAGAAGCAGATCGCCATCGACAAGACGCTGGGCAACACGTGGGCGCACATGTTCAAGAAGCCCTCGTACCGCAAGCGCGCGCTCCTCGCCGTGGGCACGACGGGAATCATCCAGTGCAGCGGCGTGCTCGTCATCAACAACTACGGTCCCTCGCTGTACGCCTCGCTCAACTTTTCCCAGGTCAAGCAGCTGCTGTACCCGGCTGCATGGCTGACCTTCGCGCTCGGCATGAACGTCATCGCCATGTTCGTCGTCGACCGGTTCCCCCGAAACCGCTTCATCTCCTTCGGCGTCCTGGGCTGCATGGCCTGCCTGATCGTCGAGGCCGCCCTGGTGGCCAACTTTGTCCCCTCGAACAATCAGAGCGCCCTCCAGGCTGCTGTCGCCATGTTCTTCATCTTCCAGGTCTTTTACGGCCTGTGTCTGGACGGCACGCAGTTCTCTTACCTGGGCGAGATCTTCCCGACACATCTGCGCGCGAAGGGTGTCTGCTTGGGCGTGGCCATGATCTCCTTTATGAATATCATCTGGTTGCAGAGGTATGTGTTTTTTCTTTCTTCTCTTTCTTCTCATCTTTCCCACCCTATCTCTTGAAGCAACATCGGCTGACACTCCCCGCGTCATGGATCAGTGCTCCGACGGCATTTGCCAACATCGGCTGGAAGTTCTACCTGTGCTTCATCATCCCCGGCTCTCTCGGTGGAATCGCCATCTGGATCTGGTTCCCGGACACCAATGGTCTGCCCCTCGAGGAGGTGGCCGCCATCTTTGGGGACGCCGACGAGGTCGCCATCTACCAACGCGACATCGAGGTCGACTTTGCCACGCATACCATTGTCGATCATCACGCCCAAGGCGGTGTCAAGAGTGAGGCGGCACATATGGAGTCGGAGTCGCTGCAGGCGAGCGAGAAGTTGTGAACAGAGGGTTTGGCAAAGAGGTTCCGAATATGAGCTTGAGGTTTGTGTTGGTCCATTGTAGAAGATATAATTTCTACATCGTAAGGTAGCTAGCATATCGATACAAGCTCATGTGAAGATATCCGCGCCTTTTTAAGGGCTTAGAGACTCTCCCTTCCCAACACAAAGACTCAAAACCACGCGGTTGATCATGATTTCAAGCATGCAAAGTCCAGAGCAACACAATGACCAATAACTGCAAAGAACTGTAAGCTGGGAGCAACATTGCGGCCCGCAGGCTGGAAGATAGATCACTGACTACTCCAACCAAGACGCCGATGAAAGGGAGCAAGCATCCGCCGATCATCACATGGCCGTGATCCAATGCCCTTTGCTTTTGAAAGAATCGATAACAGCCCACAAGTGTGGTGAAGATGGCTGTTCCCTGGCCAAAGCAAGACACCAATTTTCCCAGGAAAGGAGCACGAAGTCGGCTGTCCATTTCGGGATCATCCACGTAGTCAATCATTGACATTTGCGCAACCAGAATGCCGGTGATGGCTACAGCGTAGGAGAGTGCGAGGTAGGCCAGGAACGTGTCATCGTTCGCTGTCGCTGGTCAGTTCGCCGGGAACGACAAAAGGCAAGCCGATGATCGTACCGGCATGGTTGCGGAAGGCCTTGATTTGTGCATCCATCGTGGTTCAGCGGTCGCAGGCTGCGGTGCGGTGGACTGGTCATGTTTGAGAGAGAAGAGTACCTTACCTACGGAATGTTGAGGTCGTTGGGAACATACACATCGCACCTGCGGCGGGACCAAAAAGGGAAGCATGTCTGCCAGCCTGTAGGAAAGCACGAGGGATGTTGTTCAGGTGCGTTGAACATGACAGATACCAGCAGGCCGGTGTGAGTGTGGGATGGGAAGCAGCAGCATGTCTAAAAAGATCCCCTCCAGTGCAAGCCGGCAATCATTCAGGGGGTGGTACAAAGGCTCACAAAGATCTGGCAGCAAGCAGCAAGCAGCACTGACAAATGAGCATGTTTGCTGCCAAATGACACAGGGCACGCACTGACGGTAAGGAGCAGGATGGTGCTGAGTGTGACTGATTCTCTTCGATGAGGGTTTGTTTGTCCCGAGTGCCAGGACTCATGAGTGTCCGGGGAGAAAGGGAACAATGCATGAGCTGGAGGAATTGGTACATTATTAAAAGAAGGCCGCGGAATCATGGAAACATTTTGGTGAAGCCGAACGTTGCGTTGCAGCTCTCACTTCTCTTGCCGAAATTGGTGTGGAAGTGAAAGTTTAGTGAAGTACAAGAGAATTCGGTACATCGATTGCAACATCACGATCCAGGAGCTCGACACGCGGTCGCATCGCAGTTGGTTGCACTCGCAAAGCAAGTCACGTGATCAGGATGACGACAGCAGCAATCCCCATGCGCGAGACAGGTTTTCGTCAGACGCCTGCATTCTATAGTCCTCAGCAGGCCGGCCGAGAGGCAAACCCTGCGATGACGTGCGTAAATCCGACAGGTCAGACTGAGCTATTTTTCTCTCAGCGGGCGCCGAAAACGCAGGCGCAGCCGACCAGCCCAATTATTGGGCAAGCCAGGCGCAGAGAGACGCCTAGGGAGCCCACACAGACCACCGAAACTGGCACTACTGCCCCTACGGCCCCTGGTAGCGCGCATCCGGTCTCGCTCTCGGTGTTGTCGCAGCTGCCGCGACCTGAACCTTCAAGTCGGGGACATTCTTGCCACGGAGAAGATTTATTAAGCAGCATCCCTTCTGCTCCTCCTTCGCCAGCTTCAATCCTCGCAGACATCTACACCAATACTTCGACACATCACTACTCGCACTCTCTCATCCCCGCCGTCGAGAAGCCTCCCCAGGCTTACTTCAGCCCGTACCGAGTCCCCTCGTCGTGCCCTCCGCCCTTCGCCGTTTCCACTGAGACCCTCCACGAGTGCTGCGCGCCTCGCAGGCCGCAACAACCCCACACGACTGCAAAGATGGGCCTCTCAAAGACGCAGAGGATTGGAATCCTCCTGGTCATAGACTCTATCTTTTTCCTCATTGAACTGATAGTTGGTGAGTCATTGGCGGCTCCCCGTGGCTCACTCAGTATGAGCGCCATCTGCGCTTGCATTTGCTAATACTCCGGCGTCCCCAGGCTATTCCGTCCATTCGCTCGCTCTTGTGGCCGATTCCTTTCATATGTTGAACGATGTCATTTCTCTTTGCGTCGGACTATGGGCTGTCCGTGTCGCCAACACCGGCAGCTCCAAAATGTACACTTATGGCTGGCAACGAGCCGAAACCCTGGGAGCGTTGGTCAACGGCGTCTTCCTCGTCGCCCTTTGCCTCTCCATCTTTCTCGAGGCCATCCAACGATTCGTCGAGCCGCAAGTTGTTTCGAACCCCAAGCTGGTCCTGATTGTCGGCTGTATGGGTCTCGCCTCAAACATCCTCGGCCTCCTGTTGTTCCACGACCACGGACACAGCCACGGCGGAGGAGAAGATTCACACGGCGAGGATCCGGTCAAGTCCGCCGAAGAGGGCCATGGCCACAGCCATGCCCACGATGAAGAAACAGATCTTGTTGCGGATGAACATGGAAATATCGAGGATGTCCTCCCCGAAGCCCGCGTTCCCGGCCTCGGACGAGCATTCAACAAGTCTGATGAGGAGAATACAACCATCTCGGGCAAATCTTCAACGGCACCCTATCGGAAATCTCTCACCAACGTCGAGGTCCACGGCCGCACACGCCGTCGGACATCAGGCTCCTTCGGTCGTGGGTTCGGCTCTGTTGATAATATCCACATCCATCCCGCCTCTTTCCGCCAGGATATTATCCAAGCGGCCCGGTTGGATGAACGATCCGAGTCCGAAACATCAGAGGAGGAGGCTTTGTTGGACCCAGACACGCCCGAAGATGCCACGAAGCAATCTCCTTCCAAAGGTCGCAAACGCTTCTCCGGCTACGGAAGTATCCAGAAACGAAACAGTCTTGACTACAATCATTCATCACACAATCATAGCAATGCCAAAGATGGCTCACACAGCGGCCACGGTCACGGTGGACATGGCCACTCCCACGGCGACCTCAACATGCGTGGAGTTTTCCTTCATGTCATGGGTGACGCACTTGGAAACATTGGTGTGATAGCTTCCGCACTGATCATCTGGCTCACCACCTTCCCCGGACGCTACTACTTCGATCCCGCCATCTCGCTGGTCATCACCGTCATCATCCTTGCCAGTGCCCTTCCTCTTTGCAGAGCCGCAGGCCGGATTCTTCTCCAGGCAGTTCCTATGGGCATGTCGGTGGATGAGATCACGGCCGATATCGAATCTCTCCCGAGAGTCATTGAGGCACACCACCTACATGTTTGGCAGCTCAGTGACACGAAATTGGTGGCCAGCTTGCACGTCAAGGTTGATTGCGAGATCAAAGGAACCGGATCCGCGAGCTATATGCACCTGGCACGGGAGATCCGCAGCTGCCTGCACGCCTATGGCATCCACAGCTCCACTATTCAACCCGAGTTTGTAAACGATCCATCTGCGTTCCCCGGATACACGGATGATGTCAATGGCACCAGTGGACATCCCAGCCCCAAGAATCAGCCGAGCGGCAGCAAGGCTGCTAGTGTGCAGGGCGAAGGGTCTTCGTGCCTGCTTGAGTGTGGTGATCGATGTGCGAACAGCAACCTGTGCTGTCCTACGGATGGAAAGTCAGGAAAGAAATAAAGCACGAGACAGACGGGCATGTAGAACCCATTATTCAGTATTGATTGATACCCGAAGGAAAACAGGTTAATTGAAAGGGATAAGAGAAGACATTCGGTTGTTTTGTTTGGCAAAGGCGTTGATCGCTATTCAATCGAGATGTTAATGACTGCAAAAAGAGAACATATCATTCTTTTCAGGTCTTGAAGTTGTGTTTGACCCTGTTTCTATGTCTGAGCTCGTTATCTTCGTGAATTGCCCCCTTTTTTCCCAGGCCGTAACGTTGTCCTCGTTTGGGACCTAGGTCAGCCTCTGCAGAAAAAGGGCTCGTGAAATTTGGTACCGGGCATCTTGCCAGGCTCCAAAGAAAAAAGGTCAACCTCTGTTGACGGGGTCGCTATCGATGCACCCTCAGCTCGTTCATCGTCCACCGTCCACCGTCGACTGACATACTCTCATGCCTCTTCTGTCCCCTTTCCTCATCCATCTCTCAGCACCGCTCCTCACTTCACCTCATCTCCTCTCCTCTCCGCTCCTCTCCCCTCTCAGACCTGTCGTTCACATCTTCGGCAACAACACCCTCTGGCCACCACCCTTGTTGTTACCGTTCCCACCGTTCGCACCATTTCCAGACCCAGGCGCACCACCTTGTCCTTGTCCACTCTGCCCATGTTGCCCACCTTGTCCACCACCACTGCTAGGAGAAGCCCGTCCAGAAGCAGAAGCAGCAGCGGCAGCATTCCGACTCGCGATGGTCTGATTCACAAACGTCATGGGGATCTTGGTCTGTTGAGCCACGGGTCCCGTGCCCGCTCCTGTGGGTCCGTATTGTGGTGTTGGACTTGGACCGGGTGCGGATTGGTGTTGGAATGGTTGTTGGGGGGGTTGGAATATGAAGTTCTGTTGGTGTTGGGTGTTCGCGGTTGAGGTTGGAGTTGGGCCGTTGGTTGTTGTTGAGATTGTGGGGGATTGGGCTGGTGCGATTGCTGCACCGCCGCCAGCAGCGGGAGCGGAAGGGGGAGGGGGAGGAGGAGGTGTATGGCCATGCGAACGGGTTCCAGGGTGGGTAACATGGCGAAAGACATTCGTACCCGCCGTCAAGCCTGAGCGCGACGAGTATTTGTTCGGAGCAGGGGCCTGAGCTGGGACCGATGCCCGTGACAGTACCGGGGCGATCGGATGCGGGCCTGGTGCGCCGGACATGATGCGTGCGAGGAAAGAAGGTGTCTTTGAGGATGGTGGTGGGATCGGTTCCGTCGGGGTGGATGGTTTGGATGCTCCTGGTGGTGGCAATGGCAATGGCAATGGCGGAGGGGCGGAAGAGGTAACACCAACACCAGTATTATTCGGCGCAGTTGTGTATGAGAAGCGGCGATCTCGAGAGTCCGGTCGGATGATCTGGAATTGTGACTGTGACTGTGACTGCGTCGGGGTCTGCGTCGGCATTGGAGGAAGCTGGCCGTATGGTGCCTGTGGCGGCAACTGCTGATGGCCAGGGAGAGGAGAATAGTCGAGTCCCTGTCTGGAGTATGTGTCGACCGGTGGTGCCAGGGGCATGTAGCCACCATATTGACGCTGCTCCAGGTGCTGTTGCGGCTGCGGCTGGTGCTGCTGCTGCTGTTGTTGGGCCATCCACTCCGACACGTCAGCAAGAGCCGACAGCGAGTACGACAATCTATCGTGCATCGGCGTCATCATCGGTGGCGGCGGCGGCGGTGGCGGCGGCGGGAGGGTGTAACCTCTAATACTGTCGAGTTCCTTGATCGCATGTGCCGAGAGGGCGTCGATGTTCTGCGACTTCAACCGAACTTGCTCCTCTTGCCATTCCGCGTTGCGTCGCTCCATCTGCTTCAGCAACGGGGCGATGACGTCCTCATTCAGAACTTCCTGTCGAGCCTGCTCGTCGTAGGAATATGAAAAAGAGGCGGATCCCAACAGCTGTTGCTTGAACGGCCTTTCGTCCATGATCCTCCGCGACACGTAGCCTCGGGGTTGGGTGTTGGGTTCGGGAAGCTCGTGATAGTGAGGGAAATAGTCCATGTCAGAGCCGGATTCGGTGTGGGTGTCATCGTGAGCGGCGCGGTATGCGCGTTCGAAGAGGATGATGTCGCCTTCTGCGCCGGCGAGATGTTCCTTGCGTGCCTCTGTGACTTGCGTCTGTGAAATCACGTGTTAGAGAGGGAGAGCTCTTTATGGGGGTGAGTTGCAAGAAAGATTTCACTTCGGGCTTACCTTGAATTGCTGCTCAATCACCTCTGTTTCCTGCTGGAGGCGTTGCAGTTCATGCGCATGTTGGATCTTGTATCGTGTCCTAATCATGTCTTGAATATCCGCCATGGTGGCTTCAAGACCCTCCGTGACCGAGGTGTATTCGGCAAAGTGCTTGTGAGCCTTTGGCTTCCTGGAGATCTTGGACAGATCGCGGCTCGTCAATTGCTCCAGGATGTCGACCTGCTGGGATCCCACCATGCTGAAGAAGCGCTTCAGTTCTTGCTGTCGCGCCTTGAGCATGGAGATTTCAACTCGCTCGGTCTGAGTCAACGGTCGCTTTCGATTCGGAGGCTCGGGGCTTTCTCCTCCAGCTCCTCCTCGGCCTCCTTTGCCCTTCTGTCGGCCTCTTCCGCGTCCGCCGCCGTTGCCATGGCCGCCTCGACCTCCACGACCGCCACCCCTGCCGGGCTTCCTGGGGGAACGGGATTCAGGAGGAGTATCACCATTGCTTGCAGGGTGAGATCTGGTAGCCACATCTTTGGCGGAGTCGATGGGATTCTGAGTCTCGACTTCAGGCGCGTGTTGTTTGTCTTTGGTCGAGGTGACGCTGGTGGTCGGTTCTTGGCCGTCACCGCCATCCTCCCTTGCCTTGGATAAGGGCTGGTCGGTGGGCTTGGGCAAAACTTCAGACTCGCTTGAATTTGAGTTTGATGAATTTTGTTTGGGTGATCCAGTTTCATCATCCGTAATGGCGGCACGTTTGGCGTTCACAGTGGCTTCATCTTCATCGAGATTTGATTCAGATGCTTTTCGCTTGCGGGATGTGCGGGTCTCCGGCGGAGATGATGGTAGCGAAGAAGACTGATCGGGTGATGGAACTGAACTGAGCGAAGAGCCAGATGATTCTGGTGTGGTTTTCCGTGCAGATGATCTGGTCCTGGTCTTCATGTGGAATTCCGTCGAGGGACGTCGACTGGCACGTTTGGATGCCATGGTGCTGCTTACAGCATTTGATAAGTTGGATAGTTGGAGGAAAAGTTCAGGATGAGAAGAGAAAATTTTGAGGAAGAGAGGTGGTTGGGAGTCCAAGTGATGAGCCCACGGGAGGCTCGCCGCCATTGCCATTGTTCCGGCAGTGAATAGCAGCGATCAGGTACGGTATGAATATGAATAGCCACAGCGCAACAAAGTGAATGAATATGAATGAAGCTATTCTGCTGCGGACGGCCGAGCACGTGACGTGGCGTGCCAAGCCCGCTCGCTATTCCCAAATCGGAATTTCGTTCAGCCGGCGCGGCGCGGAATACGGCGGATTATTGATCCAGCCCGAGCCTCAGCCTTGTCGCTCAGCCTTGTCGCTCAGCCTTGTGAGATTCCCGTCTCGAAGAAGTGGCATATAATAGTATGGTATATACTGTTTCAATCAGAGCCTGGCTCAAAGTGAGTTCAGCTTCGGTCAGTGGTAGAGCTTCACTGCACTACAACTACCAGGAAAAAGGCCTCCAAAAACTCCTCGCTTAAAATGCATTTTTTTCATCCCACAAACATGGCCTGCCCTCCCAGTTCCCAGTTTGCATCATACCATCTGCGGTGTCAGAAGCCGCGACGGAGATTCCTTTATTACTTTCGTATCATCAATCAAATGACATTGCCGGGGAGCGAGCCCGCCATCGACAGCTGAGACCGG
Source organism: Exophiala alcalophila (assembly GCA_001599775.1). Taxonomy (NCBI): domain Eukaryota; kingdom Fungi; phylum Ascomycota; class Eurotiomycetes; order Chaetothyriales; family Herpotrichiellaceae; genus Exophiala; species Exophiala alcalophila. Next base: position 396,770 of record BCHY01000007.1, on the reverse strand, counting down.
GGCCGATCTTTCTTGACCGTCTTCCGTTTGTCGTAGTCTACCAAGCTGCTCCGCGTCCCTGCCGACAGCACGAAACTAGGCAGGATCGGCGGGAGTTCAGCCTCATCCACGATCGACGGTCCGGGGCTCCCCAGGGAAGGACTGCCCAGTGTCGGGCTGTCCGGTACCGAGTTCTCAGCCTCGGATCTGTCGATGCTCGGCATGTCTTTCCAGTGCCCTGCACCTGATCCAGCATTGTCCCGCAGCCTGGCCAGGGTATTCGGTGTGATGGTTTGATCCGCCAGAGGTGATGCTGTCACGATCGTGCCGGAAGTAATGATAGGAGGTGGGTGAGGGCTATTCGGTCGAAATAAGGGGTGGATCAATTCGGGCCGAGTTAGCTCGAACTTTTCGATTTTGGGGACCGGCGCGTTGTTGTGTGATGATGTCGGCCGCGATGTCGGTCGGGAAAAGTTCACCGGGCTCGAAGGTGGTGATGATTTGGGGGCCCGTGGAGACGAACTCCAGCCAACGACCGTGGGCGTTTCCGAAGTTGCGGCATGTGGTGGTGAGCTGGAGATGGGTGACTCTGGGAGAAACGGCCCATCCAACGCGTCGGCCGGTGACTCAGGTCGACTTCCTGGGATGGTTGCGAGGCCTGAGCGAGTCACTGGCGGAGACGAGTGAATGACGGCGCGCATTTCGTGGTGAACAGAGGAAGTGTCCCAGTTATCAAAAGCACTGTCTATCGACATGGCTTCCCCGGCGGGAAAGGGCACAGCTTCGAATGAGGAGCGATTAGAATAGCGCACCATCTTTCTCGACGATCCGGTTCCAATCTTGGTTGCTGACGACGTCCGCGTGATCGATCCTCCCCGCGAGACGGGAGTCCTCGGTGGTGAAGCCAAGGTCAATTCTTCAGAAGCAAAGGATTGGTTGGTGTTCTGAGTCTCTGGTCTTCGCGCAGTTGACATGGAGGGTATCCTGATCCCAAAATCCAAGTCCAGCCTGCTGGCCCTTCGTGTCTTCAGAACATCCCTAGTCCACAGCCCAAGAAGACAATAAAGAACAGTCTGGAAGGCCGCAGCGGCTCCCCACATCCCAAACCAAACCCCGAGCAAAGTTGTCGTCGAGGCGTGCATCACCTCGTTCGGAAGGTCGCGTTGCCTGATCGCGAGCCATATCAAAACGACTCCGGAAATCGAGACGCTGGTCACCGCCACGGTTGCGCCTCCGGTCAACCACCACCCTGCGTTCGTCCTGGAGCCAAGGGCATGGCTGTTCAGGTTGTTGACATACGAGGTCGAGAAATATGCCAGACATGCGAGGCTGACCAAACTAATGGCGAAGGCGACGAAGAGGAGTATTCGTTGGACCGTCAGAGCGGTATTGTGATCAAGATTGGACGCAAAGACAACATTAAGCACTGTGCTCGCAATGCTGAAAAGGCCTGCCAGGGCACCTATCGTCCATATCCTGGCCCGTCTCTCCATGGGTCCGTGTTACGAAAGGGCGCGTGCAGAATGTGTCGTGGACTTGTGAGCGGTAGAGTAGAGAGTGAGTCGATGTATTCTAGAGGAGTTATGGACGGGAGACCAAGTCCTTGACCTTCCAACTGAAAGATTGACATCCAGGGCGGGAAATAGACTGAAAAGGGTGCGTGCTGTAGATCGTCAAGACGGAAGACAGATCTGAGAGCAGAAGGTCAGAGCGGACGACGTCTTTGTTGACCTTTTTAGACTTCTGACGCGGCGGAGAAAGGTTGGCAGCAGGTTGGAGGGTCTGGGGTCTTCCTTGTTCTCGACCGAGCGTCTGCCAGAATGACGGCGATGACACGAGAAAAAGGCTTGATGGTGCAGAGCTGGGACTGGTTCAATGCGAGACACGCCGTCAAAGTGCGCAATAACAGTGGGGAGGTATAGACGTTGGTGGAGCTCCCGAAATTATAATTTGGCAGTTTGTATGCAAGATGGTGTCAGAGAGAGGTAAACAGAGGAGAGCAAAAGCAAATCGGAGAAAAGAGAGATGGGTAGACCTGACAAAAATCCTCTCGAGTGTCGACAGCAGAAGTAGCAACTGTGCGCCACCAGTCAGTGAACCCAGCGAGGGCGAGACAACAAAAGATAACAGCATCGTCGTCGTGCACGCGTCTCATTGTTTCGCAAGATCACGAAAACCACCTAGCTCGAAGCCCGGGAGCCAGGGCCGAGGTTTTGGCGCGTCATGTTCGTGGAAGTCAAGGATCTTGCATGTTTCTCTGCCGTACGAGTAGAGACAAGGATTGGCCGGAGCGAGAGAGCCGGGGGCCGGGTTGGGGATGAGGCAATTGAGTCGATTCTGCGAGTGCGAGTGCGGTGCCGGGCGCGGCAAATGGGAGCGAGCCCATCAAGAAAGATCGGAAGCCGTGCTGAAGCGGGAAGCGAGCGATCCAGAAGCACGGATTTGCCGGGGTTGGGGCGAGCGCGCCGAGTGCAAGCCTGCTGCCGGGGTACACTATTGCAGTGTTTGGGGTGGTGTTTATGGTGTGGTGTTGTTTGTTGTTGGTGGCGTGGACAGAGACTCCAGAGCAATCTCGTTATCAAACCCTATTTGCACCTGCGCGCAACTGGGTCAATTTGCGGCCCCTCACCATGCTCCAATTTCCCTCGGGCCTCGAGGCTCACGCGCTGTGGATTACTGCCGGTGCCTGTATCCGCCGCAGATCAAGATCCATCGGTACTCCGTACGTGCTCACCGTTGGCAAAAAAATATAATGGAGGGACTTGGAAGCTGGATAGAGTCTGGAGTCTGGAGAGACTACTCGTAGAGTAACTCATAGGGTCGTAGCTGACAGCTGCAAGTGTGCATTTGGCTCGGAGGGAGGAGCAGGTGTCAGTTCCACCCGGCGCTGAGCAAACGTTGCGACAGTCGCACAGACGGGGCCCACTGACAAGGTTGCCGCTATCTTGGACATGGATTTCTGCATCTTGAAAACTTCGGATGAGAGAAGAAGAAGAAAAAAGGGAGAGGGAGAGAGTGTTCATGTGAGAGTCGAGCAGTGAGCCCTGAGGACGCGCAGTGCTGATTCCTGAGTGGTCAGCCGCCCACAGCCTGATCTTGGCATCGTTCTTCGCGTTGACTCGTCAGCCTTTCATACAACACTGAAGCACCCATGTGAGAATCTGCATCTGCATCAGAATGGATCAAACCAGATGGCAGATCTGATCCCTCTAGATCCTGGATTCGCATGGCTGCGAGAGTGTCCTCCCGCGAAACTGCGTCTGCAGCAGACATGTATGTACCCCAGACTTCCCTCCAAGATCCCAGCAATAGACTCAAACTTGTCCGACACGTCGTGACTCGTCTCTGTACTTATTTCATAACTCCACCAACGCCGACGCTGACACCGCAATAAAGACAGACCGATCGTAATCTCCTCGTAGCCCTCATTGCCACCGAGGGCTAGGGTCACCTCGTCGCGGCCAACTCCTGTTCCATTTGCCACACCTCATTCCTCAATTCAGGGAAACCGGCGTCCTCGTTCGTGCGCATGGCCTCGACACTCCCCTCGATATCCGCAACCACACTTCCCAGCCCATTGATGATTTGCTCGATCTCCGCGCGCTGGGCGCTGATTTTGCCCGCTAGTAGCGTATTGTCCTGTTGGGCTTGCTGCAACTTTGTGGTCAACTCTTCCGTCGCTTGTTGGAGATAGGGAGTCAGATGTGCAGTGTACAGCTCGTCGGCCGAGAGGGTGTGTAGTCTTTTTGGTGTCTCAGGGTCAGCCTTCTTCTCTCAATCCATCCATTTATCTATGCATATAGAGTGGTGCAGAAGCAGAAGTAGAAGCAGAAGACTGCGAGTGCCAACAAACTTACGGTCTCTCGGGTACATCGCCCTCCACGGCGCGGTCTTTCCTCCTCCGCGCCTCTTCAATCATATCATCCCACTGGTTCAGCCCTTCGATGACCGACCTCTCCTCCACGATCTTCTCAAAGTCGCGCATGCATTCCTCCTCCAGCCGCGTGTTCAATTGTCGCCAGACCCCCTCCAGCGCAGTAGGGCAGTATTTCGCAGGTGTCGGGAAGCAGGAGCTGAAATTGGCGTATGAGTTTGCTCGGATTGACGAAGACAGCGCGCCTGCGAACACTTTCTGTAATGCGACTGCGCGGGGTCCCGGGGTAGACGCGACCGGCGCTTCTGGCGGAGGAGACGGGGAGGAAGAGGCTTGCGCATCCATTTCAAGGGTTGTCCGGGTATTATTAATCGTGTTCCATACTGCGTGGATGGCAGCGGAGGTTTCTCGATGGGTCGTATGATCAATGGGAGTGGGTGAACGAATGTTAGTAAAGAGTTGAAGAAGGCGCCGAATCTGGCGCAGTGTAAACATGCCAAGATTTCGGATGCCTCTCTTTGGGGCGCTTTATCACGCCGCTTTATCACTGTTCTACAGTATGTACATCATCGCTGTTGGGGCGAAGGAGGAGAGAAAGAATTCTTGATTGTGATTCAGATAGGGTGTCCCACATCTTTCCGCAGATATTGGAAGTCAATATACAGGTGTAAAGTATATGCAGATTGAAAATGCCGATCCACACAGAGTCCTCGTAAAGACATGGCTCTGATAGTCTCCTTCCCGCGGCTCTCTTTCTTCCTCAGACTAGACACGATCGAAACACTTTTCATTCTGGAGTGTAATCGTGATCGTTGGCAGTGTTTGCAAGATTATACAACGTGCAACAAGGATTGACTCTCTTCCATCCTTGGTCACTTCTCCCTCCTCGCCGCATCATGGTGTCATTGGAATCGTTCTCTTCCTGTTTTGTATAAACATGTCTTTCTTTGCACATTTCCCCTCTTTACAATTTAGCCCGCTGTTGCTTCTTGACGACCTCCTTGACAGCGTCGATGCCGGCCTGCGCGACCTCGGAATCCTGCGCTGGGGTGCCTGTGCTGCAACCAATGGCCCCGACGACCTCGCCCTCGACGACGATGGGGATTCCACCCGCGACGTACATGAACCTGCCGTTGTTGCTGCTGTTCAGGCCAAAGGCCGGGCCGCCGGGCCAGACGTTCTCCTTGTAGACGGAGGTTGGGGCACGGTGGCCCGCAGCGGTGAAGGCCTTGTTCATCGCGATGTCGATGGATGTCAGTTTGGCACCTGGCATGCGCTCGAAGTGTAGGAGATACAGGGAGGCGTCGACGATGGCGATGTTCATGGGCACGCCGATCGCCTGAGCCTTCTCGATACAGGCGGCCGAGGCCAGTTTGGCGGCGTGATGTGTGAGATGCGCGGGACGGTGGATGGCAGCCATGGCCAGGAGGGACTCCGAAGAGTTAGGAAAGGTCTTGAGGTCGAGTGAGAGAGGAATCGCCTTAGAGTATTTACCCGTGACGAAGAGACGATAAGAATTGATGGTTGGATTGAGAGTGAGTTCCAGAATTCATCGACAATACTCTGGGTCCAAGACAAGAGATGGATGCATTGTATGCACTCGTAGTACAGAGCACAGTAGCGCAGGGAGTGTCTGGAATCTTTGGCGGATGATCACGGCGACGTCAGCGACGGATTTGTCGCCGACGAGTGCCTAAAGTGTATAAGTTTAGCCGCTGAGGAGGAACTTTAGGTAAGAGCCCCGCATAAAGGGACTTGACCAGAAGCTCCTTCTTTACCGAGGCGAATAGCACAGCCTTGCGGATCATGTGACATTCAGCCTTGTCCCCCTTCATACGCATACCTGGTGGGAGAAAGAGGAGATAAAGAAGACATACTCGTCCCTCTGGCGATTGAATTCAGATTGTAACACTATGATACTTCCTTCCTCAACTAGGCTTATGAAGCGCAAGGCCTCTGTCATGAAGAAACCCGAAAATCTTTTCACTGTCCTTGTCCAACCACTCTTGCGCCGGTCTCTTCACAGCCCCTTGCTCGCTGTAATGCGGCCCGATCTCAAAGATCTCGCCGGACGTCTTTTCCGGGCCCAGGAGCTTCTCAAAGGTGTCAATCACGCCTTCGATTGGCGTCAGCAAGTTCTCCTTGTCGAGGGTGTCATAGAATGCCGAAGACGAGATGTTGGTGCGGATCACGTTCGGGTTGACCGAGTTTAAGGTGATCTGTTCCTCGGGCAGGTATTTCCCGTAGCTCCTGACCAGCCCGGTGACGGCGTGTTTTGCTGCTGTGTAAATGGGGAGTGTGGGACAGCAGTAGAACCCGCACACGCTGGCCACACAGCCGACTATGAGGGGGGGAGTCAGTAAGACCTCGAGAACGGGGCGGTCGACGACTCACTTTTCCCTCTAAACCCATTCTTGTTGGGCTCCTGTCTCCGGAACTGTTGAACCGCCAGGCCGACGGTGTACAAGACACCGGTCAAGTCGATGTCGATGACGCTCAGGTCGGGCATCTCATACCCGCTGGTGGCCGCGGAATCGTTGGGGATCCATTTCCGTTCACCGATGCCAGCGATGGGATAGACATAGTCGATGCGGCCGAATTCGGCCACGGCTTGACTGAAGGCCTTTGCCTGAGAGTTCCAGTTGGAGACGTCGACATGGGCGCAGTGGGCAACGAGGGACCCGGAGCTGGAGGTCTTGTTCAATTCGTCGACGACCTTCTGGGCCCCTTCCAGATCTCGGTCGGCGATGAAGACTTTGATGCTGGTGGTTGTCACTTGTCAGGAGTGGTGGATGAGATAGATGAAGGGGGGATTCCATACTTGTTCTTCACCAGCATCTGGGCCACTCCTCTGCCAATCCCGGATGCTCCTCCGCTCAAGTATGCGAACCCTTCAGACATGGTGATAAGTGGTAACTTGGAAACTGATGGGGAATCTCGAATCTCAACGGACCGTCAAACAGAAAGTATGAGAGCAAGAGAGTCGAGGAAGCGTCTCGGAATCTTTCCACAGCTGCAGCCGCAACCTACCTTTCCAGGTCTTTATCCTTAGCATCCCAAACCTCGGAAGAGCGCGTGTTGTCTGTGAGGGACACTGGTTCAAGTTCTCCGCACATCGTGATATTCAACGGGCGGGGTGAATCGTCACTCTCCTCCTCTCTGGTTCCCATCGAGAGCCGCACACCCGATGACGATGACGAGGTGTGTGTGAATGACCCCTCACAGCTCAGTCCATCATCTTGACCTTCTGTATCGACACTGGTGGCTGTGGCTGTGGCTGAGGAAGTGTGCAGGAGGTATTACAGGCTGAACCGAGGAGGTCCTGTCCTGCCCAGGAAAATATTCAAGAAAGAATCCGGACCGGAATTTAGACTACAACGTCAAACCAGAACGTTCACCAGAACAGAGGTCCACCATCTTCCGACATGACAGAATCACTTACTCTGTTTCTACATATACTTCGACGGTATAGCACTCTCGTTGGGCAAGTCAGGCATCCACTCTAGGCAGAGCCGCAGCATGGAGAAACCCTCAGGTCCTCAGGTTCTCAGGTCCTCCTCAACAGGTCCTCAAGAAGAGGTAGGATACGTAAAGTCAGAGGACATTCAGATTCTCAGGTCTATATATCTCCCCTGTTTTCTCGTCTCATCTCTATCTCTTTCTCACAACTCGAACAACTCATCCCAACAACGCCATCGTATCATCAACCAACCAACCAACCAACCAACCAATAAACCGCACCGCCTCAAACACTTACTCACTCACCCACTCAAGACTCTTCGATCACCAAACACCGAACACCGAACACCGAACATCTTGAACACCATGGTGTGGCTCGCAGCGCTCTTCCCTATCTTCATCGTCGGCATCGGCGGACTTGCCCCCTTGTTTGTGAAAGCCGCGCGCGGCGGTTAGCTAAGACCAGGCGGGTACCTAATGGTTTCCTCGTGGGATGTTCGAATGAACTGTCCTTTTTGTGGGTATGGTAGGTTCCGGGATCCCGGAGCGTTTGAGTTTCTTCACTGACTTGTATCGCAGAGTGGAGGGTCCTATGTATGGGATATGGGATGTGAGGAAAGTATGGGTCTGAAGATGAGATGAGAAGGGAAGGTCGGTGCATAGGACGATGCTCCCCAAGAGATGTATTCCTATTGAGGATTGTGCGAGACATGTTGGCGGAGGAATTCCAGTGCGTTGATAGTCCTTGACCACAAATAGCAAAACACTATCTCCTCCATCTTCCATCTTCCATCTTCAGTCTTCAGATAGTATATCTAAGCTGCGGATTCTTCTTATCCGTCAAATCGTCCTCATAGGCGTTTTCAAAGTCCTCCATCACGCCTGTCGCATCACGTTTCTTGTTCTCCCGCACGCAGAGGGCGCGATAGACTTGCGAGAGTACGATCGCTGTGGTCGTCGTGCTCACCACCACCTTCCACCCGGTCGAATATCGGGGTGCTTCTTTGGTCATGAAGACGAGGGGTCCGATGACGTTTCCTGGCAGAGCAGACTTGTCAGCTATGTCACACCGGATTGATGTACAAGAAGGGGGTAGTTGTTGTATCGCCGTGTCTTCGACTTACCTAAGCAATAGCCCATAAAAACTCCCGCAGAGCTCAACGCTCGCTTGGTGTATCCGGCCGTATTGGCAATCTGCACGCTCATCATCACTCCATACCCAGCGTTATAGATACCCAGGATGATGACGCCGAACAGCTTCGCGCCCGTGGCCGAGGTGGGCAGCCTCCACAGCAAGCAGGCCGACAAAAGTGAGAAGCAGATACAGATGCTCAAGATATGCATCTTCCAGTCCTTGGTCCGTCCCGCAATCCACGCTGCGACGATAGTGGAGGTGCCGACCACGAACCCGACTGGCATGAGGAGCAGCAGGGAGTTCAGACCGCTGAAGCCCAGTTGATTGATGAGGATGGGCACGAACGTAGACAGTGGACCGTTGGCGACGAAGATGCAGATGGACATGGTCACGTTGATCCAGAACTTGAGGTCTGTCAGGAGTTCCACCAGCTGGGCGGTCTTGAAGTGGGTGTTGCGCACTCCAGAGTTGTTGACCCGCATGCGAGAGACGGCGATGAACTTCTCCCGGGCGTTGAGATGTTTGGCCCGTACTGGGTCCGGGTCCATGCAAAAGAAGACCACGAAGGCGTACAAGATAGTAAGACATCCTGCGACGATATACATGTATCGCCATGGGGCTAGCGATCCCGTAATATGTCCCAAGCCGTAGTTGATCAATGGCGAGAACACAGACACGTACGCGGCACAAGAGTACCATATACTACCCCATTATGATATACCGTTAGCAAAGATAGACCAAAGGGGGAAAGTGAGGGCGCGGCCAACTAACCCCATCCTAAGCGGCTGTTCCGACTTCTTATACCAACCGCCAACCACGATCATCCACGTAGGCGACACGCCGGACTCGAGCATGCCCAAGAAGAACCTCTGCACATAGAGGCCCCGGTAGGTTGTCACGCCCGCCGTCGACATCAGGCAGACGCCCCAGACGATGACCAGGCCGAAAATGACCCGTTCAATTGGGAATCGCTGGGCGAGGGCCACAGCTGGGTAGCTGCCGGCGATGAAACCAAAGTAGAAGATCGAGGCGGACATGGAGTATCGGATACCGATGTTGAGGTGGAGGTCTCGCACCAGACCGAACAAAGCCTGTGGAAGTGCTGGTCAGCGAAGAAAACCTAGTGGAGGTGGAGGGAAAAGCGAAGTTGGAACACACCGCCTGGCTCAACATTTGCTTGTCGTAGTATTGTAGCCCGAAAGTGACGCAGAGGATGGCGAGGAGACGTCGGTCAATCTTCCTCACCAACCTCTTCTCTTCTTCCTCCGTCCACGTCTGCGGGCCGTCATAGTTGAGAATGACTCCGAGGGCCTCATCCTGGTGGACGGTGTCGACGGTGGCGCTCTTTTCCAATTCGGCGTGCGAGACATTGGACTCGTGGGTTTGAGTAGCCACGACCTTGTCGCTTGTATCAGCCATGTTGTTGTTGGTGTCTGCGTGGCTCTTTGATCGAGTAGAGACAAAGAGGTATTGATTTGATGGCGTGGGACCTCTCCATCGTACGGGGTCCCCCCTGGGGTCGACTTCTCCTTTATAGCCAGCATGATATCAAAGGACAATCACAGGGTCTGTACCCCTGCGGATACCTGGCTTACCAAGTCTCCACCCGTCCCCAGATCCTCCAGACGAATAGCACCCACGGGGGTGTAGCTCCTCCCTATGCATCTGGGGAGGAACCCACTCTCAGCCTTGCAAGCCACTAATCATCGGCCGGCAGTCGAATCGAAGAATCAAAAAGGCGGGTTTGTGTCTGGGGAATCGCTTAGCCTGCGGGTTTCTTGAACCCCGGAAATGGCTGACCCCGGGGACGGTCGAAAACAGCACCCTGATTAAAAGGCTAGACTCTCATGATCCTCACTGCCATGGGAGGAGACGAAGCCGTTGAACCCGGCGCCCACGGTCTGCCGGGGGTGGACCGAGACTTGTGACTACCAGCCTCCGGCCCGGTTGCGTCAAGCACGGGGATACCCCTGGGGCAGTCGACAAGGCCCAGATTCATTCAAAGAGGCGAAACATCCCGTGTTGAGACAGTGGCTCGAAAGAGTGCCGGAGATGACTGAAGTAGGTCTCGTGTGTTTCCCAGGGGTGACTTTCCAGCTGAATTGCTTCGAACAGCCACATCTACGGAGGGAGGGCAGACATGTCGTCTTTCCTATTGACTGTCTTAGGCGCGTCCTTTATATGCAGAGCATTCCTCGGTTGTCGCTGGACCCAACACACGGGAAGCAAAGACCGATTTCAGGCTTTTACTACCCCATGGCGGCGAGGGCCCTTGAACATTCGAGTCGAGAAGCAGTAAGAAACCCTTTTGCAGGCCCTGCAGATCGGCCTGGGCCTGAGCCGTTCCTCGTTCGGAATCTTTCTCAAAGATCTCGACCAATTCTGAATACAGATGTCAGATTTGTCAATAGATGCTCGTTGCCCAAAGCCAGGCGAGAGGGTATGCTTACTCAGGGCGCCGTTACCTATCTCCCAATATGCTCCGATGCGCTTCAAGATCAGCTTGAGGACCTGTGGGTGTAGCCCGTATGATGATTTGTCGAGGAACATGGCGGTGCGAATATTGTCCAGGGGCGGTCCGACAATCGTACACGCAATGAAAGGGCAGGCATGCACGATGAATTCCGGAGGCCAGGAACGCAACGTCCGGAAAACCAGCTGGGTGTCGTTGAACTGCTGTGGGATTTGCCCGACTCCCACTGTCACTGCTGAGTGATCCGAGATCTGGTAACGACCGCTGTTGCCTTTTGCCGTGATAAGGATTCCTCACATTTGTTCTTCTTCCTAAGCTGCAGTTAGCTGGGGAACCGACGCGACAGCGGCGAAGAATACCAACCGATTACATTGTTCACACGATCTGTGCGTTGTTGAAGCTGGCGCTTGTGGCTCTACAGTTGGTTCATCTGTCGATGCAGCCGTGACAGACCTCGAGGGCGAGAGCATGACGGGAAGAGTTGAGAGATACAGGAGATCACCAAGTGGATAGCAAGTCGATACGGCGCAGGAGAGTTGATGCCTGGGATCATGGCAGTTGGAATTCAACGATGAGGCAGACGACGAGACTCGGATCGATGGCTGATGGAGGCAGCCTTGAAGCCTCATGCCTCATCTCCCCTGTCGCCTCCAACCGCGGTTGAAAGTGCCATCAATGATCATCGAACTTACCTGGCGTACTTCCCACCCCTGAACGGCCTGATTGAGGAGCCTAAAGGTCTGGAGAGCCACATAGTTGGCCGGCGACGCGGGCCAGGCCCCCAGACTCTCAAAGTGCTACTTTGGAAGACTGATCGACTCTCGGTCGAGAGCTCATTATCGCAAGTTGCAACCAGGCAGGAAACCATCTCTCGTGACACGTGAGCCAAAGAACGGTTCGGACCATTCGTCCGCGCAGGGGTAAGAAAATGTGAATACAACCTCTGTGTGATTGTGTCTCCGGCGTTCAATGAACCCCGGGGCCGGAACCGGAGCTCTCCGGTATTCCGTGTACAGACCGCGCCGTGGCCGCTTGGCAGCAGCGTGCCGGCGTGCTATCTCCTGGAAGTTAGAGCGTTAGAGACACGTTCACTGAACTAGCTTGCAAGCATAATAATCCGTTCCGCTTCACACGGATATCCCGATTCCTGACGACCTGTGTGAGAGAGTGAGAAAGAGTGTCGTTGATAGTCTTTTCGAGGGTGGAGAGTGGACCCACTCGCCCGCATATGGTAAACGACGTGATTCGCAAGGCTCCGGGCGGAAAGGGGTTCCATCATTTGATACAGAAGTATGTCGTTTTGCCTCCCGTATGCCTTCAACAACATAAGAAGGTTTGTCGCGGATGGTACCACAGCCGTTCTCTGGACTGCTGTTGCCGCGCGGGGGTTCTCAGTCCTCCTCTTTGTTGCCTGTTCCACTGTGGACGGGCGATGAGAGCCAGGGATATTGGAATCGGTCGGCTTCCTTATGCTGGTCCCACGACATAGGTAGGCAACATGGTTCGGTTGAATCAGAAACATCAAACGGCGCATGCAACGTCCGGATCATTCGTACCTCGTGCCTCTCAATTTCCTCCCGTGGACATGGTGGGATCTCCTCATCCCACTGTCTGTTAATGTTTTCACGGAGGTCTGCGGATGTTTGGCCCATCTCACATCCGACGTGACGCTTATATAAATCTGACAGATCCCTTGAGAGTCGAGTCGAGAGTGTTCTCCAGGATTTTCTCTCAAGTCTTACCTTCGAGCTTCAAAAACTGCAAGTCCATTCACCCAAGTCCACCATCTCTTCGTACACAGTGTGAGTTTCCTTCGTCTTGACCTTTTTTTCTTCGTACACTAATCAATACACAGACTCACCGCTTCTCAACCGCCTCCAAGAAAACGAAACAGCAAGACCTCGAAACTTCGACTCCCGATCGTCCGACAGCTTCAACGCCTTTGAATCATGTTTTTCTTATTGTTGCCGTTCGTCGCCGCTATCGTGGGTGCCACAGTTGGTGCTGGCGTCGCTTCCACCCGCCACTAGTTGGGCGGAGTATGGGAGATGGACTCACAAGCCCTCCCACACCCCCTCGTGGCAGGGGACGTCGACTGAGATGAGCCGATGAGGTAAGATAGCCGGAGTGTCGAGCTGTTTTGTGGAGTGCAGATGCACTGACTACGGATAGGATGTTGTGTTTCGAGGATGTGTAATGCTGGATTTCCGGTGTGAGTGGTGGAGGATGAGTAGTGAAGGGTGAGAGTTGGGGGGAGGAGATGTGAGACTGGAGACAGTACAGAATGGAAGTGCGTGTTAGGCATCGAAATCCCGCCGTGGTCAACGTACGGGGAATCAATCAGATCCGATATGCCAAATCTGATTTCTGTGCTTCGTGCTTCCTTCCACTTCGCTTCTACTCTAAACTATATTTCCCACCTTTCCTCTTTCTTACGAGTCGAGTCACCGAGATCTTTTTCGAAGCCCGAGTCGGATCTCTCGTATTTCGTTCTGCCAGGTCTTTCTTCCATCTTTGATCGAGCCCAGCGTCTTTCCTTCGAGGACCTAGTATATTCCCGGGGCTGATTCAGCAGCACTGCTACTACTACTACTACTCGAGAGGCCGGCCACACTCATTTAGCTTGGAAGGAACACATTCTGTCACCACCTGAGAGAGAAGCCATTTATCTCTGAGAGCATTGTTGCGCGAAAGGGCAGCTTCAAGCCCTTCGAAAGCCATGTCACCACCCTCTATCTTCACTCCCTTTCTCTCTCCTCATCTCGCCGCCACGCTCTCTCGCCTCCCGTTCTCGGTCGAAACACTCAGCCGCACACCGATCGAACGCCTCTCCAAGACCGCCATACCGAATCTCTCTTGCATCGAACTCGTCTCGTCCACGGATTTTACTTCCCTATACGATGACCTGTACGTGACCAGCTTCCCGCGGCGGCAGGAGCGCGAACGCTCGGACTTGATCGTGGAAAGGCTCGAGGCACAGGCGCGAGGGGAAAGGTCCGGCCGCGCGCCGTATCGGATCGTGGGCATCCGTGACCACCAGGGCCAGGCGATCGGGGCGGCACAGTTCTCCGTCATTCCTCTGCCTGCTTCATCAGAGGGCGACGGCTCCAAATTCGCCGTCCCCTACCTCCAGTACATCTACATCCGACCCTCAAACCGCCGACAGGACATGTCGGAGGTGCTGCACACGATGGTGCTGGCAGTCGCGAGCGCCGACGCGGCCGCCATGGGTGGCCGGAGCGTGCCGTTCACGCTCTTCGAGACCGAACCGCCCGGCCATGGCCATGATGCCACCAGCCGTGCGTACGCCCTCGTACGCTCAAAGATCCATACCTCCACCGGGGGCGTGGCGCTCGTACTGCAGCGGGAGGGCGGCGAGATCCTCAGCGCGCATGTCCAGCCTGGTCTGGAGGACGATGACCCGCCTTTGACGCTGGTCTGGGTAATCCGCCAGTCACCCAACCCGGGGCGAGAGTATGATATCGCAAATGTCGGGAAGGATCTAGTCGCGGCGTATTATCATAGCCTGCGAGAAGAGGGTTTCCCGGAGAAGAACATCCGGCGGGCAGAGATGATGGTGGAGGAAAGGTGCCAGGGCAGCGTGTTTCGCTTGATGCCTCTTGCCGATGTCAGGGATTTCACGCCAGACGGCCATCTAGATATGTATGGGCACGAGGACAAATGAGACTTGTATTGAAGGCAACGCTATAGGAGAACTATGGAGCAAGTACAAACTCACTGAGGACACTCAACAGACTCCGAGACGCAACCAGATCTTTCGCTTCTCTCATCGGATTAGAAGCAGGAAGGACTGAGCAGCAGAACAGCAAAAAGGTCAATTTGTGAACCATGACTCGCAACAATTAACAGCAAAGAAAAATAGACGGGCAGAACAGGCCAAGGACGCAATACGGCACCGACATATTCCAGTCCGGCGCATAGGGAACCATCGTCATCCAGACGAGGCAGGCATCCTCCCCAGATTCCCTTCACAGCAGGCTCCCTGAGAGCCAGCCGGTTAGTATCTGGGTGGAGACCTCTTCCTCGATGGACGTCGGCTGTAGTGATCCCCGCCGTTATGGGGGATTCCCAGCGAAGTCAGCAGGTTGATGGCGGCAGTTTCACCAGCGGCAAATGCACCATGCACACATCCGTTTCCGGCCTGGGTGCAATGTTCGCCGGCAAACTGCAGCTTGCTTCCCTTGTTGTTATCCAACGCGTGCATCCAGATTTCCGGTTCATCCCCTGTCTTATCGGCAGAGTATGTGCCGAACCCTGCAAAAGGATCCTGCGTCCAGTGTGTCGTTTCCAGATTCACAACCGGAGGGAGCTTCTTGTAGGGCTCGGTGCGGAAGAGCTTGAAAAGCGGTTCGAAAAAGGCGTAGATTTCGGCATCAGAGGTCATGGCCTCGATTCTTTGAGTGAGAGGCTCCACAATCTGAACGGACAGTTCCTTGGTGCCGCTCATGATCCAGTTGTTGCTGGTGACAGTCATATATGACAAGATGGAATTTTCATCAAATGCTTCCGTGGTGGGTTCCGGATAGTAGATGAACTGGTCGTTGTCCTTGGGCCAGAACACAGATTCGAATTCGACAAAGATCTTTCCCAATGCCCCGTAACTCAGCTTGTCGAGGCCCTCGGACATGGCTTGCGGGAGAGGTGGGCTGAATTCCACCAGGTTGTGTTTCAAGACACCGAGGGGAAGCGTAGACACTACGGCGTCTGCAACGAAGGTAGGAGAGCTGCCATCCTGGGTAGTGGTATGCACCACACACGGGCTGTGGCCATCCTCATTCCATTCGATCTTCTTGACAACGTGACCGAGCCGAATGGTACCTGGGTCGCGGAGGTTCAGAGCGGCCCAGTCGATAATAGTATCGTAGCCTCCTTTCATGTAAAGATTCCGTTCGGTGGCGAAATACGCGAGGTGCTTCGACGAGGCTTGCTCGAGACTGGTCCCGATCCAGGCCTCGACTTCTCGGGCAGCTTGAGGAGCCCAGAGACGCTCGTCTTCACTGACCAAGGGGTGAGTGCTGAGCCACTCTTTGATGAAGGTCAATGCAGGCTTGTCTTCGGCGTCTGGGTTTTCATCGTAATACCATTCGCAGAAGTCGGCGAACTCGTCCGCGACCTTTTTGGCCTTGAATTGCGAACCGAGACGACCGTCTTTGGTATAGTACAACGGGGTGCCATCGTCATAGTAGTGCTCGATCTTGAGCTGGCCGATGAGGCGGACGAGCTTGTTATTTGCGGTTTCGTGCATCCACGCGGCTCCTAGAGGAATGTAAGTGCAAGTGAGAACAAGGGAGAACAATCCACAATGTCGTGGGTCGACAATGAGCGCTTTTGATCGCCTCATCTCAAACGCCTCCGGCGATTGTCAGTATTGCCTAGGCAATATTTACCAATGTCTCTTGGAGCATGCCCGTCTTTTCTACTCGTGTAAATGCGTCCGCCGATGCGATCAGGGCGGGCTTCGAGAACAACGACTTGGACGCCATGGGTTCGCAAGACAGAGGCTGCACGAAGTCCGGCAATGCCGGCACCGACTACGATGACTTTCTTTTGGGGTTGTATTCCATCCGCGGATGTCTCCCTTTGCTCTTGGTTCAGTACTTCCTGAACCACGACAGGGTCTTTCGGGTTTAGACCATCCTCCAACTCTTTGGGTGCGCCAGGCGAAGGGAGAAGCCGGTTCGCGAGTTGAAGGATGGTCGAAGGACTACTTGACTCTTTAGGCTTGTGAGCCGCCAGATGAGTGATATGGAAGTGTTGCGCCATTCTGAGCTGGCAAGTGGACATCAGTTTGTGACAAGGCGAGGAGGAGCAGGGGGGAACGAGGAGCCGGCGAGGCTGCGAGGCGGTCGATAGGGGAGATGCGAGCAAAGCAAAGAGGCGAGGGGAGAGGAAGAGAGATGGGAAGTACTAGCAGTAGTAGTAATAGGAGGAGAGATACAGCAGGATGGATAGATGATGATGATTAGTGGATTCAACCGTCCAAGGAGGAAAGGTGGTGGACTTGTGAGGACTTGTGAGGGAGCGATACGGAGGAGGACCTGGAGCCTGGAGGAGGGCGCCGATGATCTTGCAATTGGCTAAAACGGTTTAGGCAGCGCCATGCGCACGGTGAAGAGCGCTGAGTTGCGGTTGGTGAGCAACGCGTCTCTGGCCCAAGCTGGCAGGGGGGAGGATCCGCAGCTTGGAACCCGATGTCTTTACTGGTGCTGGGCCTCTGTACCTTAGCCTGTGACTCTTCTGAGGGGCACGCCGCACGGCACGACTTTTACCGCCTGAGGATGCAGGCCGCGCAGGCTGCCGGGCCGCCTGGGGGCTACAGAGTGGTACTTGCCAGTGGCATCGACCGGGAGCCCGGAGGATTTGTTGTTCCTTCCAGTTAAGCATTGGCTAAGCTCCTCTCGGCAACTTTCCTTGCCGGCACTTGCCTCAACTGCATGCACCTCACCTCGCAAGAGCACCCACCTGGAACCTATCTTGCTTCTGTCAGCTATCGCCATCGAACCAAACCACACGTAAAATCGCCCTCCTCCTCCCACCATGTACTAGTACGGGACAAATGATCTATCAAGCGAGGCTTGTTACACGATCCTTTAGCGGCTGTTGCTAATCCACCTCCCCATGTTCATTCCCGCGAATCCTCGCCTCCTCAGTCTTCACTGTCACTCTCTTGCATCATCATGGGTCGCCGCTGGCATGGTGCAGCCCCCTCCTTCAGGCTTCGAAGGGCTCGCAGTCTCTCACGACTAACCAGGTACCATTGAGCAGACTTTCTCGACTCGTGGTCGTCGAGGCTACTCGCTTACCCTCCACTCGCTCACCCAGCCCGCTCGCCGCTGATAAGCCGAAGTGATGATTCTCCCGCATCGTCAGCGGGGGTCACCTTGTCCCTGTGTGGACGGTCCCGTCCTCCTCCCTCCCACCTTTCGGCGTTGCATCCCTGCTGCCACACGATAAGAAGATCTGAGGAAATGGGGCATCTCGCTCCAACAACATGGCGTCGCCTCTGGTGCGAGCTTTAAAACGCTCGTGTCCCAGCTGACCTCTCAACTCTCCCTCTTTCCGCGGAACGCTCTCTCCCTCGAGCAACGACTGAGACTCTACCCCGTACAGCCTTGCTGGAACCTCTTCGAATGGAGTACGAAGAAATCCTGCCGGGCACGCAACGCGTCTTCGACGCCCACGGAAGGCCGCTGCCCCCGGAAGCCGGGCTCAGGAGGCATGGAGACATTGTCCTCGTGCCTCAGCCAACCGACTCCCCCAATGACCCTCTTCATTGGTCGCTGCCTCGCAAGTTATGGCACAGTCTCCTCGTCTGCTTCGTGACCGCCTTGACGGCGGCAACGTCGAATGATGCTGGCGCGGCCCAGTACAATGAGAATCTGGAACTAGGAATCAGCTATCAATCATTCAACACCGGCGCAGGAATCCTGTTTGCCGCGATTGGTTACTGGACGCTGTTATCATCGCCCGCTGTCTATTTGTACGGCCGCCGAATCCTATACCTTGTTGGCATGACTTGGGGTTTTATTGGAGGCATCTGGTTCGCCAAGGGCCAGACAACAAGCGATGCTCTCTGGAATCAGCTCTTTGTCGGCGCATCTGAGTCCGTGGCTGAAGCAACCGTCCAGTTGTCGCTGATGGATCTTTGGTTTCAACACCAGCGTGGATCCGTCTTGGGCGTTTACGTGTTGGCAACCAGCATCGGAACCTTCCTGGGCCCTTTGATCGCTAGTTACATTGCCGACAGCAGCCTCGACTGGAGATGGATTGGATGGTTTGGCGCCATATTTTCTGGCAGCACCTTCTTGGTTCTCCTTTTCGGCCTGGAAGAGACATCTTTCCACAGGGACCGGCACTTTTCCAACAACGGCGATCGATACCTCATTGACGGTCTCAACCGCGCCGGTAGCGAAAATTCAGAGGGTGTGGATCCAGCTCACGTCGACAAAGAAAAGGTTGCCGGCGACAGCGACCCAGAGGCCAACCCACACGTCCCCACCACAGCAGAGACGCGTCTTGCGGCTGAGGATCGTCCGAAGACGTACTGGCAACGCATCGCTATCATCACTCCTGCCCCGAACTTGCGCGGAATTGGGTTCAAGCAGTACTTTCAACGCCTGTTCCACACCCTGCGAATCTTCACCTTTCCGGCCGTCCTGTACTCTGGCCTCCAGTGGGGGGCACAGGATGCTTGGCTGACCTTTTACCTAACTGTCGAGGAAGACACCTGGTATGGGCCTCCGTGGAATTATAGTGATGCAGCCGATGGGAACATGAATTTGCCCAGCTTGATCGGGGCCGTTATTGGCTGTTTCTACGGTGGCTATCTCAGTGACAAGTTTGTGCTGTGGATGGCGAAGCGCAACGGCGGCATCATGGAAGCCGAACATCGGCTCTGGCTGATGTTCCCCTGCGCGTGCATCTTTCCAGTAGGCCTCTGGCTCTTTGGAATCGGGACGAGTTACGGTTGGAGCTGGCCCGCGCCATACGTCGGTCTCGGCTTCATTGGCTTTGGATGGGGCTGCTGTGGTGATCTGAGCATGGCGTACCTTATGGACGCGTACCCAGACATGGTGCTCGAGGGTATGGTGGGTGTGGCCACCATCAACAACTCAATCGCCTTGATCTTTACTTTTACCGCCTCCGACTGGCTCGAAGCGAGTGGGATTCGAAACACATTCATCGCTATTGGCGTCTTGTCATTTGCATTCATTATGACCACTGTACCGATGATGATTTGGGGTAAGAAGGCCCGACGTTGGACCAGAGGCCGCTACCAGCGATTCCTGGAGATTCGTGATGGCATGTCAACCTGATCGTGTGTGTGCCGGCTGCATACCACGAACAATAGTTCTTGCTGCCTCTCTCACCTTGGGCCTCTTTTGGTGCACAATTTTGAGCATATGATAGTTGTAATGAATCCGTATTGGGAAAACATGAGCACTTTTGGTTTGAATTAATCTTTTGTTTCAACCTAGCCTTGCGTTGGTACATATCTGACCATTGTCGAGTCGTGCGAGGCTGCAATATATGCGCTAAGTCGTTGAGTAACTCACCCTACATAGTTCTACTGTGGATCAGAACTCTCATGTGGCCATACAACTCCAAAACTTCGAGTTTCCTCCAATTGATGCTTTGGTCGCACCACTTGTGAAAAGCAGCATCTCTCTCTCCCCCGTACAACCCAAGTCAGCTCCTTCACCTACCCTTTGGCATCCCCGGAACAGGCTTCAGCAATGCATCCTACATTTCCCCTCCGCCGCGGCATGTAAGTCCATCCACCCCACCTTTCTCTACTCCCGCCCGAGCAGCCACAGCAGGCACACACCCGCAAGCTCGATTCTCGCTGCGGGCGGTTCCTTTACCACAGACAAAAGCCTTGCCATGATCTCTGATTCTAATGTTAAAAACCCAACAGTCTCAAGCGCTCGTCGTACTACGAGTCCGACTACCGGACCGGTGCGGCCTTGCTCCGCGCTCGACGACCCTACCTGGTCAAGAACGCCTTGACGGGCATCGCCATCTTCAGCTTTGCAATTGGAGTTTGTACGTTCTCTCCCTCTCCGCGGTTCTCGGTCGGTTCTTTAAGCAGATAAACGAAAGCCGTCTCTGCCCTTGCTCTTCCCCTTGCCACACCGTCCTGCCCTGTCCTGTCTTCTGAACAAAAGCCCATCTGACACACTCTCTCTTAGTCGCATTCACCCTCAAGGCCGTCGGTCAAGAGACATTCGACGACGTCATCGTCCCCAACGAGCCTGCGGCGCCAAAACAATCGCCCAAGACGACCACCGCATAGGCGAACGAACGGCCATGCCGTCTTGATCCTTGATTCCCCCCTCCCGACCGATCGACCGACCGACCGACCAC
This sequence comes from Exophiala alcalophila, assembly GCA_001599775.1. Taxonomy (NCBI): domain Eukaryota; kingdom Fungi; phylum Ascomycota; class Eurotiomycetes; order Chaetothyriales; family Herpotrichiellaceae; genus Exophiala; species Exophiala alcalophila. The sequence goes on along the minus strand of BCHY01000007.1, from coordinate 375,962 downwards.
CTCCCGCATGTGATTCCAGACTGCATGGATTGCGAACTTGTCGGCCATCTCCTCGTCCCCGTGTTGCAGAGGAACCGCGACCGGGACCCAGGCTGTCATGACAATATGAGGGAGAGAGCGAGAACGAATGCTAGCCCGGACATTCTTGACTTTCATCGCCCGCCGAAGAAGCACGAGTCTTGGAAAACACCTAGCATTTCCAGCTCAGCCATCAGCGTGCACATAGAAAGAGATGCAACAACGAAGCGGGCAGAGCAGAGCAGAGTGGCCCAGGAGCAAGCGAAGAAGAAGGCAAGAGGAAGACAGCAACAGCGCACGATCGGCTCCTGGCTCTGGCTCTGTGCTCAGGGCGTGGAAAAAAGGGGCGGGCATTTCACATCTCATGATGATGATGATGCGTGTTCAAGCCTACTTACCGCTATTCACGTTTAGCTGCCCGAAGTCCAAAGGGACATGGGACTGCGAAGCGCGGAGTTTTGAACTTGGGGGAACTTGGGATGGGATGGTTTTGGATGGGCTGTTAAGGAACGGGGAATGGGCAATGGCGACGCGACACACTCCACTCTGACTCAATTCAGCTCGATCCAGTCCGAGGATCTTCAACTCTCGCACTCAAAGCGTCGGGGGAAATAAGAGGCGGCTTCGATGCCAAAAGAGACGCAATGTCGTCCATGACGCTACGACAAAGTATCGAATCCTGGTTGTGATCTTTTAGAGAATGAGATTTGCATTTGGATCTACGTTCGAGATCAAAACTGCTAAGCTCGGGCATGTACATCGAGAAATCATTATCCAGAGCAAACAAAAAAGGTTTTCTTGAAAAGCTGCAACTCCGTCTTCCGGCTAATTCAGAGCTTTCGGGTATCATGCAGGCCGTCGTCCATTGCTGACATTTCCAGATGCCCGCCCTCATCGAATGCTAAACCTCCCAGTGCCTGCAAATCCCGACCCAGCTGTAATGGCTGAAGCTGACGGTCGGAAAGGCGAATCATTTCCAAGCCGCGATCCCACTTTCTCGTGCCGTGGTGCGGACGTCGGCCGGGCTTCCGCGCTCGCCGCAAGGTGCGCGCGCGAGTTGAGCGGCGACGAACCAAGTTCTCGAACCGGGTCCTTCGCTACTTGCTGCGCATCCGCACTTTCGGGGGGATTGAGCTGGCGTCGCGTATCCAGTGGAGAGGCGGACTGGAGACGGTAGTTGTGGATGCTTGAATTGGCCTGCGCTTCCATCTTCGTCGTGCTACTCTGCCCATCATGGGGTGTGTTGAGGGCAGATGAGAGTTGAGCGGATGGGTCGACAATTGTGGAGGCAGAACCTATCGGTTGAAGCCCATCCCTGTTTCGCTGTTGATTGGCAGGGGTCAAGAATTCGTTCCCTGGGGACCTGTTGGAGTTTTGTCGATTCAATCGATGAATAGGATGTTGTGGATTAGCCCAGGGAGTCTGTTCGAGAAATTGCTCCTCTGCTTGGGGTCCTGTTATCTGCGTTCCTGCCGTCCCCTGACTCGGGCGCTGTGTAGGCCTCGTGGGGAGACTCTGTGCGAGCGAGATCTAGAGAGCGTCAGTCAGTCGAAGTAACAGCTGCTAGCTTTGGGGATACTCACTCCCATCTTTTGAATATCATCCTCGACATCCTTCTGCCTCGACGAAGCCAATTCTGGAGCAGCCGGAAACCCGACGTATTTGGCAACCCCTGACAGGATCGACACTTCTTTGTTATAAGCAGTCTGTTGCAGGATTTGTTGCGATCTTCGTTCAGGAAACGGGATGGTGAAGCTGGGGATCGTCGAGTCGGCTTTGAAGCGGTCTCGCTGGATCCTATAGAAGTGTTCGCTGAGTCGTTCCAGATGTCGTTCCCTGATATCTCTCACAGTCTGAAAGTATTGACTGTGTAGCTGGCTTCGGTCTGCAACTGCCTTGTTCTTAAGCGCACCTATCTTGTAGACAATGAGCTTTTGTTCGACTTCGAACTTTTCGTCTCGGTACTTCTGAACAACTTCAACCTGGCGCAGAAGCTCGGGATGCGATGGCTTGGCTTCTGAGAGCAGTGCAAGCTCATGATTGATGCCGGCTATTCGCTCGTCGTAAAGGCGGTCTCTCAATGCAGCAAAGTGCTTTTCTAGGGAGGTTAACGCGTCCATGGCCGCCATTCGCTTTGCTTGTTCTTCTTCATTCTTGAGTGCAGCCTCGGCGTCGTTCTCGTCGACGGCGTCTGAATCCTCAGCAGCTTCGGCGTCTTCCTCATCGTCTCCTTGTGGTTCTGGGATCACGTCGCCCTTTGCCTTTCTCCGCGGTCTGCTCCTGCCTTTGTCCTTGGAGTCCTCACTGGTGTCAACTTTCTCGACTTCTTTAGGCTCTTCCTCAGGCTCTTCTACTTCCTCGTCATCTTGTTCGTGGGCTTCGGCTTCCGGTTCGATGGTGTGTTCTCGAGAATGTTGACTTCGAGGCCCCTCCACGTCGCTCTCTGCCTCTGATTTCTCATCTTCGCTCTCGACAGAGCCGGTGCGACGTCTTTGAGACTGAGGGGCTCCTTCGACCTCTGACTCGCTTTGTTCCCGTTTGCGCTTGTTTGGAGATGTTCTGGGCTCGACTTCAGGATCAACTTCGGCCCCCTCGATCGCCTCGGGGGCGTCGCTCAGGTCACCGTCGTGTTCGAAATCGCCGTGGGAAGAGATAGGAGTCGAGACCGCACTCTCCGTGAGGCTCTCTATTTCAGGCCTCATATCAACATCTTCTCTATGAGCCAATTTGCTGGGGCTGATCTCGAGCGGTTTTTTCCTGGCGAGATTCTCAGGTGTGGCTTGGAGACGCTCAGTCTCAGCCTCTGAATCACCGTCGCCGACAGCAGGAGGCTCTGTGTCGTCATCCTCGCCATCCTCAAGATCGTCGTCTAACTCGCTAAGGCTGCTGGAACGGTCGTCGTCCGAGGGCGGGTCGTCTTTTGCCGCAATCGCCGCGGCGGTAGAGGAGAGCGCGAGGAGGGAATCTGCCGCGGAGTCCATGGCAGGTGTGTATATGTCCTGAGAACTGAATCGGTGGAATGGAGGTAGGGGTGCTAAGGGACGAGTCTGCAAGCTCGTCGAAGGACTGTTTAGTGGCAGAGCAATGTTAGTCAGAGCGAATGACTTCCCCAGACCTGGCAATCAGTGCCTCGGGAGAAGATCAGACTCACAGTGGTATAGTTAATGTAGGCCAGTTACACTGTCATGGTATTTCACGGTCGCCTCCTCTTGCGCTTAGTGACAGAAGCTCTGGCGCAAATTCATGAGGGCGCCAGAGGCCGCTCCCCAGTCTGAATCTTGATATCTGGGGCGGTCGCCACCAAGAGGAATTTTCGAGTGATAGCAGGCTCTCGGTATCGGTCGTTTGCGGGGAAAAGTCGGCGTCGGTGTCGCTGAGGGCCAAAGAGGTAAGAGGGTGAGTGTAGCAGGGGAGGTGGAAGCAGGACAATGAGAGGCAGGGTCGTGCTGGCGTGTGGGATCGGGGCTGGGAGCAGAACGGCGATCAAGGAAAGTGCGAGGCGTCGGGTATTCAGTACAATACGGCAGATGGCAAAATGAATGAGGGAGTAGTAGGAAGAAGTTGTGTTGAAGTCGCAGAGTGTGAAAGGTTGCAAGTGCAGACTCAGAGGGCCAAAGGCGTGTTGCCGACGTGGAGACCGCAGCCCCAAATATACGAGCACGGAGTAGCAGTAGTGGTACGCCTGTAGCAGTCAGTACCTTAGCCTGATGGCAATCGCGGCTGTGGGCATTCACTCTGGCTGAGCACCCGGATGCTGGAGACTGGGCACAGGTCCTCCGGGCAAGTTTCCCAATTGATACAACGATGTCATGTGTTTCCCGCTTGGAGGCGGCTGCCGTCGGAGCTAAGCTTCCTGCAGCATCTCTTATCCCCATTTTCAGAAAGTTCGAAAATTTGTGGACTGCGCCAGTTGGTAGTTGGCCATACACCAGAACTTCACAATGTCTTCGTGAGGGAAGAACACAGAATCAGCACACATCATTCGCACTACACTCGCTCTCTTTTGAGACTTGTTATCCACCATGGGCAAATCCCAGAAGCGCAAGGCAGAAGTGCCGGCGCCCGCCGCTCTCTTCGCAGCGAAGAACGAGTCAATTGACCCGACTCTGGCCTCTCTGTTTGCTTCAAGTGTAGGATACATTTCTCTCTCTTCACGAAGCCCCATGCTAACTGCAAACTCCTAGTCTGGCCCTGTCAAAGCCCCAGCCAGAATTTCCAAGCCTGCAGACCCCACGCCGTCGAACGTCCAGGCTGTCGACTCTTCTGAGGCCAGCTCTGCAGATAACGCAGATTCCGACGACCAAGAAGACTCTGCTGAAGCGGTGGAATTGCCGGCCGAGGACGCGTTCGAAAGGCCTCGCAAGCGGCGGAGAGTCAGCGCGACTGAAGATCTCGAAGAGTCATATTTCAAGCGACTCGAAAGAGAAGAGGAGAAGGAGCAACGAGATAAGCATAGAAATCTCAATGGCTCCGATCCTCATACAGCGGGGATCTTGGATGAAGGCGTCGCTTCCTCCTCAGAAACAGACGACGACGATTCCCTTAGTCAACTTTCAGTCGACGACGTTCCTCGGCACGAGACTCTCGACAAGAAAGTAAATGAGCAGGACAAGCTACAAAGGACCACATTCTTGGGAAATGTGTCGACGGAGGCGATCAAATCCAAGACGGCCAAGAAGACACTGACAAAGCATTTGCGGTCTGTCTTGAAAGCAACTCCGGATGGCAAGCGGCCGGGAAAGCTTGAGTCGGTTCGATTTCGATCGACGGCTTACACAGGTGGCTCGGGCCCAAAGAAGGCGACGTTTGCGAAGAAAGAGCTCATGGATAAGACGACCGTCAGTACAAATGCGTACGCTGTCTTTACAACAGTCGCAGCGGCAGAGCTCGTCGCCCAGAAATTGAATGGGAGTGTGGTTCTCGATCGCCACTTGAGAGTCGACTCCCTTGCCCAGCCCTCGAAGACTGACCACCGGCGATGCGTGTTTATCGGCAATCTAAGCTTTGTGAATGAAGAAACGCCGCAGGACAACGCGCAAGCTGATGAATCGAGACAACGCCGAGCCACAGGAAGAGATCCTGCAGATGCGGAGGAGGGTCTTTGGCGAACCTTTGGCAAAGTGGGAGAAGTGGAAAGTGTCCGTGTGGTGCGCGATCAAGAAACGCGTGTGGGGAAAGGCTTTGCCTACGTTCAGTTCAAAAACGAGAACAGTGTCGAGGCGGCACTCCTGATGAACGACAAGAAATTCCCACCGATGCTGCCAAGGAAACTGCGAGTGATGCGAGCCAGGAAAATGAAGACCTCTTCAGGAGGACCCAAAGCAAGCCTGAGTGAAAGGAACCCGCTCAAGAAACGAATGGGTGGTCCTCCCGGTGCCAGGTCGGCCGGAAGGGATGGCCGGTCCAGGCCAGGGTTTGTGTTCGAAGGCCACCGTGCAAGCAGCACGTCGAAAGGCAAGTCTCTGGGACAGAAGAAGAGGTCATCAAAGAAACCCACAACAAGAAGCAGTCGGCGAGGCGCAGCGTTCAAGGCGGCCTCGGCGAAGAAGGGCAAGGAAGGCAATTAGTTCATGGTCTGGAGATTGAAGAATTGTTTATCTGTCTAAAAAGACCCCCCTTCCAGACATTGCAGACGGCTTCATTTTGACTCTCGACCCAGATATCCTTGAAGCAGCCTGGAATTCTGGCTGGTGACTGACTCGTGAGGCTCTCTGCCCAGAAGACGCTAGTTGGAAGTTAACGTTGCTTATCTACACGTCAAAGTGAAGCAATCACAAGCTAGTTGTTGTAGTGCAGTACTTTAATCTGAAGTTTGTTTCCTCGTCAAAAGAAGAAGGTCTGCCGGGCTGTGAAAGTTGATCAAGGGATGCGGTACTTTTACTGCTTTCACTTACAATCTGCCAACAGTCTCTTGGGTGACAATGTCTCTCTTTCTTCCCTTGTGGATTTAGTGTGCGGTAAGCTGGCAGAGTCAACCTTCTCCCAGTAGCCCGTGGCTTGGGCAATCATGGTCGCCGCTAGTAAACGAACCGCGACTGAAGCAGGATTGTCGCCATCCAGCCCTGACATCGACCAAACGCCCGTCGATTTAAAGTCCACCGCACCATCACATTCACTTCATGCTCATCAGCCAACATCTGCCGCCGTGATGGACTCAGATCTGTCCAAAGACGCTCCCCCACGCCGCAAAGCCGACGAGCCAGAAGATGAATGGGAGGTCGCCGAATCCAAGTCATCGCGAAAGAAGCGACGCAAGGTCCAGCAGGACTCCGAGAACCAACCCAGCATTAACTTTCTGCAGACAAAGCCCGAGCGGATTCAGCTGAAGGCTCTGCAAGACTTGGTTCTCTATGTGCTTGCCGATGGCATTGCCCCTTCTTGGCTGGCCATCAAAAACGCCAGACAGATCAAGAAGGTTGTTGTGTTAATGGTGCCAGGAATCGATCAAGAGCTGCTGGAGAACTTGGAGCTGATGAACAGCCTATGTTCTGGAAATGAGGCAGACGGTTTCAACGGGACCAGCACGACATCTCGCCAGAATGACAAGGACGCTCAAGACCCGCGGCTGGAGTCTGCACAATCTTCATCTGCCAACATCACGGGTGACGGTGACTCTGAATCTCTCGAAGACGACGTTGCAGATCAGAAAAGCCTCCTGAGTGAACTTCTGCGACATGTCATCGAAGTCAAAGCACCAGGCGACTCTCGCGCGAATCGAGTCCATTCTCCACTTCAGGGAATGCTCATTGCGCCGTTCCCAGACACCAAGGACAAGAGCCAACTCAAAGATGAAAAGACGTTCCATGCACACCGTACAGCCATTACGGAGTTCGTGCACTCAGCCGACGACCTACGAGAAGCAGAGTATCCTGTCCACCCAGCGGCCTTTACCAACCCTAAGGATGCACAGCTGGAGCACGAGCGAAGAGTGAGCACCTCCCAGTCTACCGCCGCAGGCTGGGTGGACACACGCGTCACTGTCTCTTCACCTTCTCTTCCCGCATCTTCTCGATCCCGAGATCCCCTCACACAGGGCCTGCGTGTCTACGCCCTTGACTGCGAGATGGTCGTCACCAGCGACGATAAATTCTCTCTGGCGCGCATTTCCGCCGTCGACTGGGCCGGCAAAACCATTCTCGATAAGTACGTGAAACCAACACTACCCATCAAAAACTACTTCACCGAGTTCTCAGGAATCACAGAGAAGCATCTGGAGGATGTTAAGACGACCCTGGCCGACATCCAGGCAGAGCTGCTGGCGTTGATTGCCGACGACACCATACTGCTCGGCCATTCCTTGGAGTCGGACCTCAACGCAATGAAACTGACGCACCCTTTCATCGTCGACACGAGCATTATCTACCCGCATCCCCGAGGCCTCCCGCTGCGCTCGTCTCTGAAGTTCCTCGCCAACCGGTATCTCAAGCGCGAGATCCAAAAGGGCGGCGCACAGGGCCACGACAGTGTCGAAGACGCACGTGCCGTCCTGGACCTGGTTCGGCTGAAGTGCGAGAAAGGCCCGCGATGGGGTACGCTGGATGCGAATGGCGAGAGCCTCTTCCGCCGACTCGGCCGGACGTTGAAGGCGGACGGGCAGGACAAAGTGGTTTTCAAGGAGACGGCCATTGTCGAATACGGGACGCCCGAGAGAGGGTTTGGCAGGGATGCCACGTACAAGATCGCATGTGTGAACGACGAGGAGATCGTGCAAGGGGTTCTGAGGGCTGTGCATGGTGATCCAGTTCCAGATACGAGTGCCACCACCGACGATGCTGGCGACCCCGAAAGAGAAGAAGGGGAAGTCTCAGCAACAGCACAAGGACCGAAAATCCCACCAGGTGGAGTGGATTTCGTCTGGTCACGCCTCCGCGACCTCGAAACCGTACGATCCTGGAACGTACTCCCCGCTGAAGACACCGCACCCGCAAACGACACACCCTCTCCCGACGTCCTCCAAGCCACGGCACGACGCACGCTCTCCTCGGTCCTGAAAATCTGGACACACCTGCCTCCGCGCACGCTGCTGATCATGTACAGCGGCACGGCGGACATGCGACCGGCGCTGCGCCTTCAGCAGCTGCACGCGCAGTACCGGCGCGAGTTCAAGATCAAGAAATGGTCCGAGCTCAGCGTTAAGTGGACGGACAAGGAGGAGCAGGAGTTGAAGCGCGCCGTCGAGGCGGCTAGGAAGGGCGTCGGGGTCGTCGCTGTGAGATGAGATGGGATAAGATGAGAGGAGGCGTGGCGTCGTGGTTTCAGCCTCGTGCTCAATCTCAGCATCACCATCATCAGCATGCGGAACGAATTGACGAAATCGGAGAAAAGTGCTTGAAAAAACCCTCCACCCGGCGCAGACACCAGAACAGAATGAGCTACATCTCGACGCTCGTTTCAACCTCTACCAAGCACGTCGGGAATCAAAAGTCAACTACGAAGATAGATGATATTCACTCTTCATGAACCCAGTGCGCGAGAGGGTGAAGAGTGAAAGAGCTGCCCAAACCGCTCCTGCAGATCAAATCAAGTAGGAGACTAGATAGATCAGTACCAGAGCTCGAGCTCAGAGGATCAATCAAAAAAGGTTTTCGGTCTGTTATTCTCTTTGTTATACAAAGTACGTAGTGAGTAAGTAGCCTCTGGGCCTCATCCATTCCATCCATGCGGACCTGGATCCGGACCTGAACCAGGACATGGTCGATCACACAACAAAATGCTTTTAGGGTGAACCCCCAGCTTGGATGAAATTCCCGACGGCGATGGAAGCCTGTTCTATTCGTGACAATATGTCGCAGTTTTTGGCTTTTCCTTTCCCTTTTCCTTATCTCAATCCATCGTCAATCCAATCCATCTGTGATGGGGGGACTGAAAGATGGATGCTCAGCTCAATCCTCTCGTAGAACTTTCACGCCTTTCCTCGTGCTGGCCTTGCGCTTCTTCTTGTGGCCTTTTTCGAATGCCACGGCGCTCTGGTGATCTCGGCCTACATTATCCAGGTCTTTGACCTTGTAGATGCGGATGATCCAGTTCTCGCTCGTGAAGGCTTCGTCCAGCGTACTCAATTCCGGGCCCTGAGCGGGGAGAGAGGAGCCTCGGACTCGATCTTGTGCTTTCCCGGCTGGGAAGAGGTTGTTGAAGTTGTAGTACGACATTTTGTACCTACAAAAAAATAATCATTAGCACAAAGAATGCAGTGATGGGGAAGGGTTGACGCTACGCACATCAATGAGTTCCTCATGGTTGGGGTGGCTTCATCGTCGACCCGGTATTCACCTCGTGAGGTGAAGTAGTCCCGTTCTTTCACCTCCTCTGGCCAGATACCTTCGGCAATTCGGACCATCCACAAGAACTTGTTGATGTCATCGCCACTGTACCCTAGCAGGCCACCGAAAACGACCAGGACATAGTCAACATCATGTTGGCGGAGAATAGGGTAGCTGACTTCTTCTCTGGAACTCATCGCCTTGCCGACCGTGGCAATATGAGTGTTGTTCCAGGTGTTGTTGTCCACCAATGTAGGACGGTCTGCCATGCCTCCAATCTGGTATCCATAGTCCCACCATGACATGATCTTCGCATCTTGAGGGGTGTTCTGTCTGAGCCAGTAGTAGGCTTCTCGATAGTCATCGATGATGTGCTGAGATCCATCGGCCAGTCTCGATGCCAAAACAACTGACGGCGAAGAGTACGCGTTTGATGTCACCCAGGTACAGTGAGCCACAAAGAGGAGAAGAAATCCGGTCGTCAAAGAACTGATCACTGACTTGGAAAGGAGGGAGTAGATTCCAACAAGAGGGTTTCGGACCGAGCGAAGAGAGGAGCTTGTCGAGGACTTGCTTGCTTTGACCGACCCGTTGCTTCCCTCGCTGGCCGCAGATTCGCTCGCGGGCGAAGGGATATAGAGGTAGGTGTCCAGAATCTGGGACAAAGCAAGTGCTGCCGCGCAACAAACGATGGGTGTAAGAGTGAGCATGAGCCGGACCATGACGCCGGCAAAATAGCTTGCGAGCACGGCATAGATGACCACGAAGACCTGCTCATCTTTCAGACTCCGGAAGCACATGTACACGCCTGCGGGGAACAGCCAGATGAGCATGTTGAGGTCGAAGAAGAACGCTGGCCACGCTGTAGGTTGATGTTCCGAGACTGAGGCAATGATGGGAATGTGGATCTTCGCATATCCCGTGTCCCAGAGCGAGTAGAATCGACCACTCCATGGCGCAATAACTCCTGACACGGTGAGGGCGATCAGGCCGAAAAACATAACTCCAACGATCGCTCCGCCGAGAGCGACAAGGAGGGTCTGAAACTGCTTTCCCGGAAGCCGGTCTCGCAAGAAACTGAAGAATCCCACGAGCTGCAACAGGCCAAAGACGCCCAGGGCAGCCATGTGGTCGCTGCTCCTGACTGGCAGGAAACCGACGAAGGGAACCTGCATGCTTGCTAGCGTGCCCAATGCGTACCAAGTCGTGTAGCTGATGTAGAGTCGCGAGCTGTACCTGCCCATAAGGATGAGGACGAACGCATGGAGAGGGATCAGGTTGGTGATGAAGACATATCCTCCCCAGGCAGAGACCATGTATCCATAGAACAACGCAGCCAGTGCGCCCCACATGATCGAACCGTTCTTGACAGCCTTGATCCATAGGAAGAATGTGAAGACAAGGAGGAAAATGGCAATGGCCTCGTTGTCATAACTCCCAGCAACTGATCTTGAGATGTATCCAGGACTGATGCCCATGAAGACGGCAGCCAGGAGACCTGCCGAGGGCGAAGTCGACATTTCGGAGGTCAAGAGGTACATGGCGAGTGCTGTGAGGCCCGAGAAGCCTGGAGCGAGGAGAACGCAGATGTTGCGAATGTCAACGGGGAGGGACAGGAGCCGGAGGATGTGGTAAATGACGCCGGAGGTGACCATCAGACCAGGATAGAGTGTTCCACCTGTAACTCGACCCAGGGGATGCCATGTTCCTGTACTTCGATCAGTCCCTCAATTGCTCTATCAGGTCCATGGGGTCCACGCACGATCATCAAACCAATCCCAGAAGCTATAGAAGCCATTTTTCACAAGATATTTCGTTGCCCGGAAATTGAACCAAGGATCGACTGTTGAAGGATGTTAGAATCGGTGCGGTGCTGGGAGTCGGCGCAGCCCAGTTGGAGGGTTTGCGCGCAGAGAAGCAAGGAACAACCACTGACATTCGTGAATTATGCTCTCGAAGCCTGGAGCGAAATCAGTAAGGCATCTCAAAGGATCCAAAGTTCCACGCTTGAACGTACGAATAACACTGAACAGACGTGCTGACACGGCAGCGCCAGCAATGGTCAATAGAATAATGATTCGAAGGAGACCCCTGGTGTTCTTGCTGAGGCTCCCACGTAGGAACGGATCTAAGGGTGTGGAAGCGGCCATAATGGCCGGAAAAGGGGACGAAACACAAGGCTGGAGCAAAGAAACAAATGTCAAATGTGCTGAGGACGGAGGTTGATGGTCCTTCGGATGTCGAGTAAACTGCGCAGCGCCGCGCTGTCGAAGAGGTCAATCCGCATACGTCTCCAATACTGCTGGTGCTGGTGTGAGGAGTACGAGTCCTAGGAAGTGTAGGTGCGGATAATCCGCCGTTGCACGTCACATGTATTGCTACGGCGGAGTTCAGTCGCGAACATGGAAGTGCGTTGGGATGCTCGAGTTCTACCGAGTCCTACAGGCTTTGCTACTTCTAGAACAGAGTATTAAGTAAATCCGGAAGCCTCCCAAGTTCACATGAAAGGAAGATCCGTGGTTTATCATTGACAGATGTGATCCTCAAGGGGTTTGTGCAGTTGCAAAGACACCGCAGCCTCGCCGTCTCAGCATCTAGCCTCGCACGTGCAACCCTGGACCATTCCCGTCGTTAGAAACTGAATACCAGGTACAACGCAAGCTCCCCTCATTGTCGCTTTTTTGACCCAGTAACCGAAATGTACATATCGAGGACAACGGTGCGGACCACAATATATAGATATGTATTGCGAGTGAGAAAACTGCTCGCCGCAGGCCATCGACGCCAGACTCCCCAAATTGAAACTGTGTTCTACTCCGCTTCTTTTGACCATTTGTCAAGCCATGAAACGACGTCTGCCTTATCCCCTTCGGTGGGCTTTCTTTCCGGCTCATCGTCCCAGTTCAGGAGCTTTTCCGTTTCCGCCTTCTCCTTTGTCTTGCGATTCGTGACCTTGCCTTTGCTGTCCACGTGGCTGCCGGTGGCAGTATCGCCCTTCTCCGGAATGGTGACCGAATCGTCTGCGTCTGTCCCTCGAATGGCATTGGGCCCAACTTTTGCTTTGATCTTTGACTGCAGGTATTCCTCTCGCACCCGCTCGCCTTCGTGCAAGTCGTCGTGGTTGAAGAACCGTTTGAACAGTTCCTGGATGTAGGGTCTCGCCGTGAAATAGAGGAAGACGAGGAGGATAAGCCACACGTAGTCTTGTTTGTCGAGCTGGCCCTTTTGCATGTATCTCTGGATAGGGTTGAGACGTGTCAGGTCCGGGGGCGGAGGAGTGTATTCGACCATGGTGGCAGCCAGGCGGAGGCTTTGGGCAATCGAAGGATGGTTTCTGGGCGAACTCGTGCGGGAGATGAGAGGAGATGCGGGAGATGGGAAACGAGAGGGAAGAAGACGATGATAAAGAGAGTGACGGTCGTTGAGTCCGGGAGCGCGGGAGCCAGGGGATTTGTCTGGGCTTTATTGCTTCTTGATCAACGCGGCTTTTTTGGGGGAACGAGTTGTAGGGACCAGTGGATTGCGATGCCACGATGCCATCCGGTGCAGGCCGACGCGAAGAAAATCGATGATTTCGTCATTCCGTCATTTCAAATCTCCAACCCATACTGCGCTCTCTCTCTTCAGTCTCATCTCTCTCGTCAGTCTCCACTGCGGCGGCTGGAACTCTGAACGTCCCTCAAACTAACATTGAACATCCACATCAACACCCAACATGATCCCAGATCCGATCGATCCCTTCACTCGTCCTCACCACCGAACTCTCCCTCCTACATCGCCACTGCAACTCCCGGTACCGTCCGCTCTTGCTCGTCTCACTTCTCCCGTTCTGTGTCTCTCCATACACTTTTATAGCGGGCGCTCTTCGAGTCACACACATGTACGAGTACATCACGCGTCTCGTTGGAAAATGGGCTGTGCCACGCCACTCTGGTAGACGATTCCAGACCTGGCCACCTGGGCAGGCCCTCTCTCTGTAAATTCCGCCAGGCACCCCTCTATCCCATCAATGCTTCTGTTTGCCTCCTGGTCGAGCTCTCTGTCCGGTAGCACAACCGGGATGTCGTCCCACCGACGCCTGTCTGGTATTCCTTCCATCGGAAGAACTCTGTGGAACAATCCCTAGAGTTGAGACCTGCCTGAAAATAGCACGCTCGCATTGTCTCGGTCTCTTCCTGGACACTCGTGGCTTCGATGGACCTTGAATCCGGCATGCCACACGTCCTAGGTAGAATTAACATTTGCGCAGTCTCGGGCGTAATCGTGTCGGCGTTGTTGCGCAATATGGAGCTTGCTGTTCCAGAGTCCTCAGAGTATTGACCCATCCACACTCTCTTGCGCTACCATTCCAAATGCGCAACGGATGCACCTGCCCGAGTCGCTGGGCCCAGCGCAACGGTGAGTGTCCCGTCTTCTTTAAACCGGCTGTTGAACAAACACACGTCGGTCCATGGTGAGCGAACCTCAGTTGAAGTGGTGTCGTGACTCCAATGTATGTGGCTTTATGAAGGAATCTGACCCTCGACTGTTGCTTCGGTCTCTGCAAGATCTCATTCTCTGGGCTTCTCGCAGCAATGGTCTCTCTTCACCACACGAGTCGCTTTCCACTGTTTCTCTCTGCATTGCTCCTCTTTATCGACTTTTTGAGCGCCGTCAAGGTCACTGGAGCTTTAGGAGGCATCGACCCGTCAACTGGAGCACGTCCATTGCGATACGAAATCCACGAGTTTGCTGACTCTGGCCCTGCTTTCGACGTGTTTATCCTCGCTCTCACCCGTTTCCAGGCCGTCGACCAGTCAGACCCGCTCTCATATTTCCAGTTATCAGGTCTTAGAGGCTTCCCATCTCTTTGAACCTTGCTCACAAAACAACAGGTATTCACGGCTACCCTCGCATCCCGTGGGATGGCGTCGTCGGCAATGGGAGCTACCCAGGCTTTTGCATGCATGCATCCACTCCTTTCCCCGTCTGGCATCGGCCCTATACGGCTTTGTTCGAGGTAGTGCCTTTCTGGAAGTAGTGTTTTCGAAGGAGGGCTTCGGCTGACGATAGGCAGCAAGTCCTTTGGGAACACGCTCAAGTCATCGCGAGCAGCTATCCTGATGAGCAGCGTGACCAATACCTGAACGCAGCTCTTACGCTTCGTTTGCCCTACTGGGACTGGGCTATCTACCCAGATCTGCCCGATGTTACATCTCAACCAGAAATTACCATCAACACTCCAAGTGGCAGGCAGACAATCGAGAACCCTCTTTATACCTACGTCTTCCAAGGCAATGCCTCGAGCAATGGGTTCCCTGCGGGCGATCCTGTATAGCTGAGACGACCCTGCTGTCCGCAGAGGAATGTGCTAATAAGCATCTAGATGGCAGAATTTGGAGCAACAGTTCGATGGTGGAACACAGCTACACAGTCGAGCAATCAGAGCTCAGCGACAGCGGCCTTGAGGGCAAATGCTCCAGCGTGAGTCGAGTGCCAACTGCCAGGGACAACCCGAAATGTATGGGGGCTGACAGACCGGATCTCCTAGAATCCTGTCGTTGACGTACCAGCTTCTAACATCGATCTCGAACTACACCGTGTTCTCGTGCACCTGGCCAGGTGGTCAATGGGTGTCAGCAAACAATATCGAGGCGATCCATAACAGCATTCATAACAGTGTGGGAGGGTTTGGACATATGCAATTTCCAGAGGTTGCAGGCTTCGATCCTATCTTCTGGTTGCATCACGCGAGTGTCGATCGCCTTTTTGCCATGTGGCAAGCCCTGAACCCTGAAAGCTACATCGAGCCGACCGTCAATGCATACGGGTCGTACTACGAACCTGCTGGATTCGTCGACTCGGGAAGCACCAGTGAGTGTCGCACAGCAGCTGCAAGGGCGGACACTGACATTGCCCAGCCCTGGCTCCCTTTCACTCTGATGACGGAACTACATTATTTACCCCCACCGGAGCTCAGAGTATCAAGTCGTTTGGCTATAGCTATCAAGAGTTGCCTGACTGGCAGATGACCCCATCGGAATTGGCGGCCAATGTCAGGAGCCAGGTCAATGCCCTCTATAATCCAACTTCGAATTCGACAGTGAATCGCAAGGTTGAAAAACTCAATCCCCGGTCGGCGAGCATTGCCGATTCCTTCGGCTACGTGTCTCTCGGCATGGCTCAGAATATGTGTGTGAATAACCTCAACAGGCAGTGGTCTATATCCGTTCTCGTTGACCGATTTTCACTCAACACCAGCTTTTGCATCGACTTCTTCATGGGGGATCCGCCTCCCGATGTTTCAGCCTGGGCAACAGCGAAGAACCTCATTGGCACATACTCTCAGTTTATATCTGCCAATGTGTCAATGCATCATTCCCATGGATTTCCTTCAGGCCAGGTCCAAGGCGAGGTTTCAATGACACACACTCTGGCGGCTGGCGTGTCACGCGGGATCATCCGAGATCTCTCGTCACGGTCGGTCGTGCCGGTGCTCCGCAAGGCCCTGACCTGGAAAGCCCGGACTCCTGCGGGGGAAGAGGTGTCTTTGGCTTCTCTGTCTGGCCTCTTGATATCCGTTTCCACAAGGTCGGTGGTGCCTCGAACGGCGAGAGATCGGTTTCCCGTGTATGGAGCCGTGCATTGGGAGGGCTCTGCAACTGAGGGCAAGCCTTGTGGCGCACCGAGGCCATACCGCCGAGAATGAGTATACGCGTGAGACTCAAGAGTCAAGATGGCATTGAGTCCGACATCAACCATTGAATCAAGTTGAAGAGCTCTTCGAACGATCCTCGATGCTGCATCCCTGGTGGAGATGACCACCTTACGAAACCAACTGGGGCTGGTGGGAATGAAAAGGGAGAAAACGCAGAATACGGACCGATTGAAATTGCACGTTGTCAGGTTGGATTGAAGAGCTGCCCCGAGGCCGCAGTTGATTAGGCCGGTGATGCCTGTCGAACGCCACCATCGACCATTGGTCGCGTACTTCGGCCATTGACGAGGATGTTCCAGGATCTGGCCTGTTTGTCGCCCAAGTCGAGAAACAAGCAATCTTTTCGGAGCTTGTCGAGAAAGAAACTTGTCCGGGCTCCGTGGCATGGTGGATGCTAATGTTCTGTTTCTACTTCTCCCAGACTCGGCCAGAATTAGGTAAATCCTGCTTTCCCGCGTTCTTCTCTTTTGAAATGGTCTGACACAGAGGGCTCGTGCTACGGATCCTGCGCCCGTCACTGAATCAATTTTTCGACCTCTTCGTCCCCAGTCGCGTCGTCAACGGGCTGTGCCATCCTGCAGGTTGCCTTGGTCGACATGTTCTCGACGAAGACCTTTTTGCTCGGCGCTTGCCTCGCCGCATGCGCCCTTGGTCAAACGAGGATCGCATTCACATCGGTCCCTGCTCTCGCCGTTGCTGGAGAATCCTACAAGTTGGTCTATTGAAACAGAAGCAAGTGAGCAAAATGGGCTGATATACGGTTAGCCTCACGTGGGCGGGAGGTGATGGCTCCCCAGTTACAATCACTCTTCGAGAAGGCACCTCGAACGACCTTAAGACCATTGAAACGCTGGTGGATGGAGTGACCGAAAACTTCTATGTCTGGGATGTCTCAAAAAGCCTCGCTACGGCCTCGTATGACCGCCGAACTGTTTCTCCGGGACCTGAAGCATTCGCTGACACGAACAAGGGACTATACGCTTCAGATCACGCAAGGTCAGGATGCGATCAACTATAGTGGGCTGTTCTCCGTCGCCGGAGGCACTGGCGCGTCGTCGATTTCTTTGGACACAGCTTCGACAACGGGGTCGAGTAATGCGACCGCGCTGGCGACAGCCAGCACGAGCAGCACCATTGCGTCCATGGGCACAGGGTCCCCATTCCCACGCAATACGACGTTCAGGTCTGTTTGATCAGAGTTTCAACGTTGGCCAGACTCACGCTGATATTGACTATAGCGTTCCAACGATCTCGTCAACTACGACCAGTCTGGAGCCTGCGATCACGCAGCACATGAGCCGGACGAGTTCGCCTGCCCCCAGCTCTGCGCCGGCCTCTCCCTCTCCCACGACGGCAACTACGACGACGACGACGAGTGCACCATCTGGAGCGGCTGTTCAGCTCGGGAGCTCGGTCGCATTGGCGATGGGAGTGTTTGCGGCGGTGATGTTCCTGAGTTGACCGGGGTTGTGTGTGTATACATGTATCAGAGGATAGCATGGCGTTGGAGGAGGATGCTGAAGCACCGGGAGACTCTTGCCAGCATAAAAAAATATCCGTGAGCACACAGGGTACATTAATGCCATAATAATCAACTCGTAATTGTACTGATATGTGTGTCCGGCTGCGACTCCGAAGTCTTGACCCAGAGGATTTGTTTAAGGCGGTGTTGCCCCTGGGATTCCAGAATGCAGGCAGCAACTCGCCCCTGGCATTAGCGTCGCGGCCCCTGGACTCTGGAGAAGCTTGTGCTGGAAGGGGCCTTGGTGTGCGCGGATCCCGCCATTAGGCCGCCGTTGGGTGGCTCGGCTGCCGCCCCTGCGCCCGGAGGCTCTAGCGAGTTCTCCTCGCGAATCAACAACGTGATTGACGCGTCGGGCGGAGGGCCAGGATTACACGTCCTCTGTCCAGAGTCCCACTGCCATCCAGTGCCTGACTGGCAATCACCAACGCCCGTATCCACTGTCGGCAGCCCGGAATGATCTTTGAGTGGCGCGCCGAGAGACGTGTGTTTGGGGGCTCAACAGCCTACAGGCTACGACTCACAGCGCTCATCTCTCGGACTCTCATACGCCTCAAGAGTCAACACCCATCGTCACCCGTCATCCATCATCCATGCTGACTGACCTGGGGACCCTGCGGCTGCGCGCGCCTTGACCCAATTTGTTTCTCAGTTGTTTAATCCGAATCTAAATCTCAGATTTCATGCCGTCACCTACAAGTTACGCATCTGTCCACGGAATCTCGTTGTTGCCTTGCACCACTTGATCACACAGTTACTACCTGTTGTTGCTTGCACTTGCCCGCCTCAACCTGTCAGCGGCTTTGTTTACCTCCGTCGCGACCGCCGTCATCACCATCCGCCAGATCCCTCAGGCCCAGGACGAGCCAACTCTCCAAAGAATCGTCAATCCGTCGACCCGGCGTGTCATGAGGAACAGGTCTCGCCTTTCCAAAAGCTCCCCAACCGCGTTGATCCCCTCAGAGGCTGAAGAGTTGGATATCACTTCTGGTATGCAACGCATTGCGTCCGAATCTCATTGCCCCGAATCTACATTCAGCCACACCTGGCTTAAGACTGTCCGCCGTCCTCGCTGACCCGACCCTGCCAGAGGGAATCACATCCGGCTCGCCTGATCTGGATGCAGACACCAGTATGTCTGATGTCAATGGAGTGCTTAAGGAGCAAAACCTAGGGGACGGGGCACGCGCGACTTCGGGCAGAATCACCAGTGCGTCGATGATGCGTTCAGGTACCATATTCTCTGACTTCTCTGGGGGGCTTATCTCGGCTAACCAGCCTACAGTCATGTCCTCTTCAGAATCCTCCCCTTCTTCGGAGTCGAACCAGTGGTCGTCAGCAATTGGGCATGCGGGCACCGGAAAGTCAGGGAGGGTGATCGAGCGTCTACAAGGAGACATTGACCGCCTGCGCCGTGAGAAACAAGTCCTGAAGATGCGCCACGAAGAGGCAGAAAAGGCAAACGAAGCACTCGTGTCGCGGAATCACTCCCTACAAGATCGAATGAGCAACTTCGAACAGTCTCACGAGACACAACTTCGACAATTGGCGAGAAGAGAGAGACAAGTTGAAGACCTCCGAGAAGAGTTGAGGAAGGAGAAACTGAAGACGAAAAAAGCGGAGGCTCAGGCATCTGCGGCGGCCGAGAATGAAGAGCTATGGCGAGACCAGGCCAGCCAGGCCAAAGCACTTGCCGGACAGCGGGAATCAGAATACGACACGGTGGTCGCGTGTCGGAAGGTGGATCACGACCGATACCAAAATGGCTTGGATAAGATCAGGGGCCGGTTCGACACCCTGTTGCGTCGACAGGAAGATGACTTGGAGAAGCAGAAAAAACTGGAGATCATCGCCGAGCACCAACGGAAGGCCATCTCACATCTAGAAGAGATGAACAAGAGGCTGGCTAGGAATTTCAAGTCCTACCGGCACGAGATCGATACAGTCGTCTCCGAGCTTCGCGAGACGGCGAGCCAAAATGACGAGACGGTCTCTCAGACTGTCGATGAGATGGTGCAGGTTACCGGCCGGATGAGATGGGTGATGAATATGGAGGATATGGCAAATCTTGCCAATCACCAAGGGTCCGCCTCGGGAGTCGCGCCTCGTGCTCAGAGCCCGGAGCGCCCCTCAACAGAACATTCAAAACGAAGCCTGAGCCCGACGAAATCGTTGTTCATGAAGCATCGGCGAAAGGACTCGGCAAAGGCGGCGAAATGAACATGACTCCTGAGAGGCAATCGATGCCCCTCGATTTGAGATGAGATACGACGTGATGAATGGACATAGATAAACATGCGGCCTAAATACATATGTCTCCTTCTCAGCGGCCTCCCGGCATGGTCTCTGATCCCAACTAGAATTGTCGGCAAATAGAATGCCGGGGCTGTCATCTGAGGGCTCCTCTTGAATACGAGGAGGATGGACTCCGGAAGGATAAGAAGGTATCTATCTAGCCAAAATCCTGACGGCTCCTCCCCCCCCAAATCATGCTGAGTATGGAGTACATTGTGAAGTATTCCCCATCCTCCGTTCATATGCCCACGAGGCTGAACGGCCCCATCGCGGAGAATAGTTGTTCCTTGGCAGCCGCTGGGCCTGGAAAACATGTACAATTCCTCTCTAGGCCGAGTCCCCTGATGGCTCAGTAGTGGTTAGAGCGGCGAGAGTGCCCGCATCGTCACCTGCCGTAACCGCGGAATAACAGCGTGCGCCGTCCGGTGCAACTACACTACTACTCGTGCTAGTACCAGGAGACGAAGATACGCTGATAAGCCCCGGTGCTTCAGCGGGCAGGAAAGGCCAGAGAGACATGCTCTGCTCACAGAGTCGACCTCTTTCCGAGGGCTGACACTGTCACTCTTCTGTGCCTGACCTCTTCCTTCTCGGAGGGTGTCGCCGCGCCACAACGAGGGTTCGTTTCGTGACCAGGCCTGGTGGACCGACCATGCGTTCCCATGGCACAGAGACGTGAATCCAAGTCGCCGTTTCAGCCGTCCAGGAACCTCCCTCCTCCTTCAAACCACCATGTCGCACAGCTCGTGCCTCTGGCGCCGAATGCCGAACTCAAGAAAAAGGAGGAAATATCTAAACGGAAGCAGCCCAAGAGTCGGAATGGTACACACCCCTCCCTCGTTTGTGAGATGGATGATCCGCCTTCGGGTTCGACTGACAGCATCATTTAGGGTGTGTGACATGCAAAGCCAGGCGCATGAAATGCGACGAGACCAAACCTACATGCCAGCAATGCATCCGCCGCGGAGTGGACTGCGGTGGCTATCCCAAATTTCTACGATGGAGACCGGTCGAGGGCACTCAAGATGGTCCCGCCCAGCAGGGACGAATGGAGACTGCGGAGCCTCTCACACAGTTGGCCCAGGGTCAAGAGAGTCTCGAGGCAGAAACGCTCAAAGAGAATGCACCCCCCCGACGGCGAGGGCCGTCCGAAGAGTTAAGACGGTATCCGAACGCACCGCAAGGTCTTCCTTCCGTGGACGATCCAGAGTATCCCGGATCTCCTCAGGATGCGACCGGGTCTCCAGATGGCGTGGCCACCGCCGATGGTATGTTTGATATGGATCCTGTCGCCTTTGGCGAACATGCACACATTACCAATAGTCTGCCCGAGGACATATTCACCACAACGTCTCAGACGGATGCTCCTCATGCAGCCATTGAAGCCAATGCCGCCTCGTTCCAATTTCTACAGCTGAGTGAGCAGACTTCTTATCCAGATCTCACGACAATACAAAGCCATGAAGATCTCGACTGGGAGGTTTACCACGACGAGGGTCTTTTTCAATCGACAGATGCCCTCCAGGAAGACATGCTGGACGAGATCATCTGGCAGCCGACAGGGTCAGATGCGAATGGCGAAGTTGACATTCCCGTCCATCCACTTTTATATTCCACATCTCCAGATGGAAATCCCATCCAAGACATCCGACTTTACTTTCAGCCTCACAGCCCGGGGAGTGGGCCTGAGACGATCAGACATCTCTTTGAAAATCAGACATGCAGAATCCTTACCATCAAGGACGACCACGCCCGAAATCCGTGGAAAACTTTCGTCTGGCCATTGGCCGCCGGTTGTCCCTCACTCTATCACGCCCTGGCAGCAATGACCTACTTACATCTGGGCAAAACTCAACCGCAACTCCGTGTCGTGGGAATCCGACATTTCGATCTCAGTATGCGAAATCTCGTCGATATGGGGAACAAAACCGACACGCTCCTCGAAGCGGTCATAGCGACCCGGATCGCCCTGGGATTTGCCGAGAGCTGGGACTATCAGAAATCCTCGACAGGCATCGACCATGTCGACGCTGCCAAGGTTCTTATTCGAAAAGCCGCGTCCAAACACGAGACCTCCAGGTTGGCCGACGGTGCGCTCAGTCGGCTTGGATTCCTGGCCAACACTTGCTTATACATGGACGTTTTGGCCCGCCTGACGTGTCCTGATTCCAAAACCTCTATCGACCATGAATTCATGGCCGCTTGCGACACTCTCAGTGGTCCCGTGCCATTCGACCAGCAACTTGACCCTCTCATGGGCTGTGCGATCACTCTTTTCCCCCTGATCGGTCGACTCGCCGATCTGGTGGGTCGTGTGCGTCGAAGATCGGAAAGGTGCAATTCGCCCTCGATCATCTCGGCGGCCACCGAACTCAGGGAGGCCATAGAACGATGGCATCCGCTCGTGGATCGGGAGAATCATCCTTCGAGCTCGAGTATCTTGGACTCGATCCAATTGGCTGAAGCGTACCGCTGGGCGTCGCTACTGCTTATCCGCCAGGCAGTGCCCGAGATTCCCTGGAGGCACTCATGCTGGGAATTGGCGCAGAAGACTCTTGTTTTTTTGGCCACGGTGCCGCTCACGTCCCGGACGACCATTGTGCAGATATTTCCCCTAATGAGTGCCGGATGCGATGCATTCGATGTCGATGATCGAGAGTGGGTCCGAGAGCGCTGGCAGTCCATGTCCAAGCGGATGGTGACGGGAATCGTCGATCGATGCAAAGAAGTGACGATAGAGACATGGCGAAGAAGGGACGACTACCAAGCTCGCCATGGCGTCGATGCGTCCGGGCATAAGTCGACGCAGACAAAATCACCTTCCCCGGTCCAGGTTGCTGATACAGAGGGTCGAGCCGGTATCGAGTCGAGCAATGCGTCGCAGGACGGCGCGGAAACCGCCGGTCGACTTGGGGTCGAGAATTCGCGGTCGACGATCTCGGACTTCCCGGACTCTGCTGCCTTCAAGAAGGGGATCGATCCTCTGACGAGGGCTGGAAGTATCGACTATACGGTCCGAGGAGCCTTGCACTGGCTTGTCGTGATGAAGGACTGGGGATGGGAGGGTGAGTAACATTTTCAACCTTGTGATGTTTGTTTTGTTTCTGGCATTCTTGTTACAATTTCAAAGACTAACTAACAATTTACTCTAGTGATGCTCGGCTAAAGTGAAAGTCATAGATACATAGAGAGCTCCCTCAACGCTGCGGTCAAAAATAATGAAATGTCGTTTTGCAAATTGCAATCATTGATCTTAAGAAACGGCCTCGATGATTTCCTTATTGGTGATGGCAAGCCACTCCTCCTGCTGCTTCAGAAACTCCTTCATCTTCTTCACATCCGTCGGTTTCCCGGCATGGTGCTCCTCCTGCAGGACCTCGAGCATCAGACGCAGCCGCTCCTGGAGAACTTTCGTCCGATACTCTGTCCATTGGAAATACAGGTTGGAGAGGTTGGTGATGGGTCTGATCGTCGTCAGCACCGATGTGTCTGGGATCATGGCGTCGCGAGGGCGGAAGGCCGTTATCATTGTGATGCGTTCGGCGCCGCCGGTTGCTGCCAATGCTTGGTGCAGGATGCAGCGGCCTTGGAGGACGACTGCGCTGCCCTGGAACACGGAGACACACGATATCATGTCAGCTTCATTCATATACACACCTCTGGAAGGGAGAGAAGGGCGGGGGAAAGGGGGAAGGGAAAACTCACCATGCCCGGCCCCCGGACTTTAATAAACTCCCCGGACCCAGTCTTGATAGCCGTCTCCCCACCGACCATCTGCGTCGTATCACTCATCATAACCACACAGACGAAAGGGTAGCTGTCGTGGTGCCATTTCGTCAGGGGCAGGTCCTCTGCGGACTCGTTCTCCTGCTTTTCGTAGTTGTTCAGGGCCTCTTGGACCGAGATGTTGATGTTGCCTATTTCGATGTCGTAGACTGGGACGAGGTCGATCCCTGCGATGCTGGAGATGATGGAGAGGGTTTGGGGCGATTTCCAGGCGTCGTACATGAATGGGGCGTACCTTTGCCGTTCAGCTTTAATGTCTTTGATTGTTGTTGTCGGGCGGTGTGATGAGCTGATGAAGGGGGAGAGGGCAACAACAAAAGAACTTACTTTGGGCAATGTTCTCTCAATTGACACCCGGCAAAATCAGTGCTGTGCATACAGTTATCCCACACTTCATCTGTAAAGATCTCGTTCCTCATGTGATTGATGGCCTCCTGTGTGAAGAGAGGGAAGGGCTCTGAGATGGCCACGGGCGAGATACCCGCATCTTCGGGAAGGCCGATGTCCTTGAGCATCAGGGTCTTGGGCTTTTCACGGAATGAGATGTGTCTTTCGGGATCGAATGTCACGGGTGGTTTGCCCTTTGCGCTGTGGATTTTCTCTCTGATGATCGGGTTGATTTTGAAGTGGTTGCCCGGGGCGGGGAGGACGTCGACTGTTGCCATTGTGAGGGTTGTGATTGTGATGGTGGTATGAATCTGTTGTACTTTGTTGATGACACTGTCGTCGTCGTCTCCTGTTTTTTCCTGAGGTCGCTGTCGCTGACGCTGTTATGCCGATAGATAGGACTTGGGCACTCGTCCCGGGCTCATTCAAATAGATAGCAGTGAGTTCGAGCTTACCTTACCTAACGGGAGGGGGGCGATATCACCGGACAGTACGAGTAAGGTACTCTATCAACGCGCACGCCCCAATCTCGGTTCACATTACCTCCATTGGGTATCATGGCCCTCGTGATAAGCATCGCGAGTGGGCTGCGTTCGTCTGCATGTGGTCCCATGCCACCCTGGGTGACTCAACTCGGTACTCGGACCGACATTGTCTGCTCGGTGTTCGGGTTCAAGCTTTCAAGGACTTTAAGTTCCTGTCAACTTGGAACTTGGGATCCTGGGAAGTTCTAGATCCGAAAGGCTGTCAAGAAAGTCCCTGGAGAAGTCCGTGAAGGAGGGTGAGTCGTGGTGGTGTCTCGGTATCTCTCGGTGCGTGTCTCGATTCCCAAAGCGGAAGAAAAGTCCCCCTTGATTTACGGCATCCGATTGGCCACCCCGCGAGGCTGAGGCCCGCAAGGCTGTCGATCATTCTGGAGTCCGGGACTCGTTGAACTCTGAAAACCCCTCGGTCGATATTCAACTCTCCTCTCATTTCGTCTCTGTATATCATCATTTTCTGCATCATTCGAAGGCTGAAGAGACAACCTTCTTCAACAACATCCATTAAATCAACATAATCGCCCGCCACACACAGAAATGGGTTTGCCAGCGCTGTTGCATCCCGAGCCCATCGACCCGGCATACAAACCGTCCACATCCATAACCTCGGTCCCAGCAGACTCCCCCATTGAAGACATACTCGAAATCATCGAGCGTGATGGCGGCGTGATCTTAACCAACTTTGCCTCTCAGGAGCAAATCGCCGCCGTCGACCGTGACGTCGAAGCCCACAGGAAGCAAACCCGGTCGACGGAGAAGAGTGCACTGCACATCATCCCCAAGGAGACGCTGGCCATCCCAGGCCTGGTCGGAAAATCCGACACGATCGCAAAGATCTGTAGTGACTCGCCCGTCCTGGACCAACTCCGCACGACCATCCTCCAGGACAAATTCACCGTGATCCGCGAGGACATTGTGGAAGAAAACGTCATCGACCCTTTATTGAGCATCAGTATGACTTTTTACATCGGCTATGGCGCCCCTCGTCAGAGACTGCACAGGGATGACAATATCCACGGCACGAGGCACGGGGGACGGTTTGACCTCAAGAAGGCAGGGCAGTTTGCCTGTTTGATTGCCGGGTCCAAGACGACGAGGGAGAATGGTGCGACTATGTTTATCCCCGGTTCGCATAAGTGGGATGACTCCCGGGTGCCTCAAATAGATGAGGTTTGCTTTGCTGGTGAGTTTCTATCCCTATGTCTCTTGGTTTTTACCATGGCATGAAGCCAGGTTCTGCTATTGGAAAGACGAAGGACGAAGACGAAGAGGACTCCCTCCGCTGAACGCAAAGACTGACTGAAACCCCCCGTTCGCAGAAATGGAACCAGGTTCAGCCCTCATCTTCCTGGCCTCATGCTACCACGGCGGCGGCCACAACTCCGTCCCCGGCGACGTACGCAAGATCCACGGCCTCTTCTTCGTCCGCGGCACCATGCGCACTGAGGAGAACCAATTCCTCGCCGTTCCCAGGAGCAAAGTGCTGACGATGAATGACAAGATGTTGTCGCTGTTGGGTTATAAGAAGCCCACCACGGTGTTGGGCGTCGTGGATAATGAGGATCCAGCGAGGTTTTTGAGGAGGACGATTGAGGCGGCGAATCAATGAGGCCTCTTACCAGGTTTCTATAGTCCATGACAACGACAATGCCCAGGAGGGAGAATTAACCTCAGTAAATATCATAACATATCATATCATATCATATCTAGTTATTCTAATGAAAGCGTGCATCACTTCCAGGTTTCCATTTAATCTGTAGTATGGCTCTATCTCACTCTCACTGACCTTGATGCCAGCCTTGCCTGGGCGTCGCTCGCCCGGGGTATTCCACCAGGCTCGACTCCTGAATGCTGAATGCTGATTACTCGATACAGACGGGTTGATCGGTAGAGTACAGTCTGATAACATCATCACACTGCTACTAGACAAATACAGGTAACTCTCGGATATCAGTAAGTACCTAGGTATCTCTCCTCCTATCCGTGCCAGGTATCTGTACCTAGGTACGTCGGTACTCCGTATCCGTATCTGGCTGACAATCGCCACGGGACTACTACTACCTACAGGTAGGTACTACTACTCTACGGGGTACTCGTACGTACCTGGTATCTCAGGGTCCGGGTTCGTAAGCCCGAACTAAATCTGAGCTTGATACCTTATCACCACGGTCGGCGGGAACCCGTATCGGCTGTGGCGATACATTACCTGAGGTAGGTTAAGGTGTGCTCAAGTCATCGCCCAAGGCAGCCTTGTCCCGCGGTGTTTTCTTGGGCAGCTTTGTTTTGTCTTGTGCAAATGCCAAATGCTAAACGACTAGGTCTCCTTGCCCCATGCTGGTACAACAAGGAAAAGCACTTGGGCGGCTAGGGACCGACTACAACTTCAGGTCATGGAGAGACCAAAAATACCATAACAGTCTCCCGATGATTCATCCAGCTCAGCGGTGGGTAGTCCGAACAATGCCACCTTCACGTGCTGCATGGTTTCATTTCTCTCCAAGTCCCGTTTGGTCTTTTCTTTTCCGCACGTGGCTTTGGCCGCACGCAACATGATCCTCAAGGCTCACACTTTAACCTCCTCTTTGACCGAGCCGACAACTTCGCCACTGCTGCTGCTGTCGTCGCTACTCTTACCAGCCGTAACCGTCGTAACACCACCATGATCGAGGTCTCGGCCAAGGGGATCATGTGTTCGGTCCCATTCGTCCAGCTGGCTGAGCGGAACTTGAACCAGTCTGTGAGTCAGAGAACCCCCATCGTGCAGTGACACGGTCTCTTGTCGGACGCGGTATCCTCTCCACCGTGGGAGGCCATGAATCCAGAGGTAGTAGTAGAGTACACAGAGAAGAATTCTGTGGATAATCAATCACTCGGTGTTAGCAGAACCCGGGGGGATGTAGTTCGGATAGATTGAGGCGGGTGCGTAACTTACATGCCAATACCCGTGACGTTGGCAGTGCCGTACCAAAAGCTGAAGTTTCCGGCATTCGCTCCTCCTGGAGGTGGATACCACGGCATGACCACCAGGAAGAGATTGACGAGAATGTTGAAGAGGACCACGACATGCCAGGCCTTGAACTGTGGGTCTGGAAGGTTGGCCTTCTTGCGTCGCCACCGGACCAAGTAGATGCCCACGGCCAAAAAGACGTTGTAAATGGCGTTTGGATATAGTTGAAGGCTGACGGCTGCGTGTTGTTGATTAGCAAGATCCGACTTCAAAAGACAAGAAAAGACGTGAGGGATCACGGGCACGCTGTGCAACATACTGAAGTTGAAGGCATCACCCGCCGGAGGGGCTAGGATCATGATCAAGGTAAGCACATATTTGACCAGGTATGGACCCGCGGGGGTTCCAAATGGCCATGTTGAGGCCCAAAACTTTGGATACGGCAGAACACCTTGTCTACCGCATTCTCGAGTGATTCGAGAAAGGCCAAGGTTGCTGGAGAGGAGGTTTCCGAACGCACTCAGGGCAATGAGAAAGTTCAGTCCTTTGACAGCTCCACTCGAACCAAAGACCTTTTGGAAGAACAAGCTGGCGGCAATCTGTTGTGACGCCTTGAGCTCATCAAGTGGTACAGCAGCTAGATATGCTGTATTGGCAAGGATGTACAGACTGGCCACAACAAGCAATGAGATTGCTGAATAGACTTTGACCTGGCGTATTGGGTTCTTGACCTCATTAACCACGTTGAATGCGTTGTTGTAGCCACCGTACGAGAAGTAAATGTAGACGAGAGCCGTAGACAGGCCGTACGGAGAATCCGAGGTTCCAGCGAACGAATTCCTGAAGTTGGCCTTAGGATCTTCCACCCTCGTATGGCCGCCGAGGACGACGAGTCCGGTGATGGCAATGAAGACCAGTGTAGTGACTTTGACAATGCCAACCGCATTCGAGATCCAGTAGGAGAACCGGGTGTTGAAGACCAGGAAGAGGATTGTCACTGTCCATGAGGCCAGGGCGACCCCCTTCAATCCCCATGATGTAGGTGTGGAGCCGTTGATTTGGAACAAATAGTTTGCCAGCACGATACAGTTGCTCGAGCTGAACCCCAGAACCAGGTACCACAAGGCAAATGTGGTGGGGAACAGATATCTGGGCCGTGGATAGGCTTGTTCGAGGTAGACGACTTCGGCACCGGACCGGTTGGGGAAATAAGAGGCGAACTCAAGGTAAACAGCGAGCGAGCTCGCCGAGAGGAGAAAGCCGATGACCCAGTAGAAGTAAGAGAGGCCGGGTGAGCCAAGGAGGTACAAAATTGCGGACGCTGGAAAAACACACACAAGTTAAAAGCCCGTGTCGTGGAGGGATGCAGAGTAGCACACTGACGTGTAGAGTAGATGCCCGTTCCAATCATCATACTGATATTCAGCAACAGAATGGTGACACTGCCGACCGAGTACCCCAGAGGCGAGTGGCTTTCGACGGGGGCACCCGACACTTCCTGGTAACTCGGACCAGAGTTGTTGCCCCCGAGGCCGACAGTGTATTTGAATTCACCGTCGCTCACGAATTCATCTTGGACGGCATTCCCGCTGGCAGTGGCCTCGTTGCCATGGCCATTCCTCAAGCGTGGAAATCTGTTGAGGAGATTCATCGTCTAGTCTTGATGGCTATCGCAATGTGAGGAGTCTGTCACAGTCTTGTTCGGAGCCGGGAGAAGAGACGTGATGAGGTCGGCGCAGAGGAGACCTTGATATGTATACAAGTGAATGGGAGGCCTCTTGGGTATACGCCGTGCCGAGTACATCTCGCTCGGATCCGAGGTTAGGTTGCTGCCATTCCTCATGACTGGCCGATATTACACCATCTTGATTCGACCGAGAGAGCGGCGGAAACTGGAAGACAGCCCTTCTGTTCTGCCAACATGGCGAAAGGATGGCGAGCAGCATGTATGAATTGTCAATTGACGCTCCAGAATACTTCGCGCGTGCTCCAATGGAGGCATTGCACCTTCATACTGGCTTCTGATACGGTCGCAAGACGGGTTCGGGTAGTCTTTTTGATATATCGTGACGAGACCTGCTGCTTGCATCAAGGGAGGGATCGGACCTACAGTGGGAGCCCTGCATGACCAGGTCGGGACGCGGTTCCTGCCCATTCCCGGGACCGGTGACCACGAGAAGATGTTGACAGAATTCCAGTCCACAGGATCATCATGTTGTCAAGTCTGAAGCCAGCCATCTGGAAGCAAGCGACGACCTAAGGTCTGGTCGAAAGTCTGGTCCTGGTCAGCCTTTGTCCAAGATTTCCGATCTCACTTAGCCTTTTCACGATCATGGGGTCCGAAGTTCTTGACTAAAGGGATCAATCCTCGTAAAGGGTACCTAGCTGAGGACTCACGGTAATGTCGCATGGCTACTGTACAAGTATGTCGCCATTCTGGTTGTCCATGTCACTATCACCCGCCGTTGACGTTGCCTTTGGCTCGGGACTCGGGCCCAAAATGGCAGACATTGGTCATCCGATTCCTGTGCCCGAGACTTCAAAGGGACGATCTTCGAGTCTTCGACCAGTCGATTTCCACCATCTCCAAAGCGGCCATTGACAGTTGACTGCCCCGGATGCCCTCCCTGGCTGCCTCTCGGGCTTTCAATCTCCGGAAGCCTGAACTTTTGAAGGCTGAAGGGCTTTGTAAGGAGCGTTTGAGTTTGAGCCCACCTACCTGGTCCTGGTAGACCACAAATGATGCCACATCCGCGGTAGATGCTAAGGTTCCGTACCTAGGTAAGTAACTTAGGTAGCATCTCGAGCAGTCAGTTTGACAAACCCTCGAGAGGCTGGGAGAAGGAAGGTGCACCCACCACATCCGGAGAACGGAGTATGTACTTGTACCACAGTCAAGTGTCTCAGTTCACGTGACTGATCACGTGATCCAGCGATTCCATCTCTTCGTCCGGCCTATGTATCCGCACGTCAAACCCCATCAAGGCCAGCGAACTGAAGGGCCAGCGAACATACCATCCCTATCGTGCTCTTTCTCATGTTGTCGAGGTCTTGTCTTGGATAAAGAGGCACCGTCTGGGTGAGCCGCCCTCCCTCTAATCCAGGGGACCAAGGGGCCAAGGGACTCTGTCACTCGGAAGGGTTCGGGGCTTATCTGCCTATTTGACACTCGGCCGACAACAAGCTTCTGATTCTGACTGCTTGCTTTGTCTGGCGTTTGCTTTGCCCAGTGTCGAGGTTGCATTTCCTTTTGCCATCATCGATAAGTACCGTACCTAAACCTACCTTAGGTACTACGAGTTACAGTAGTAGTCGGCCGTATGTCCCGTCGGTGGTGGAATTCCGGAATCTGGATCTCGCCCCCGGATTGGGAAGTTGGCCACTGACCCTTTGCCTCCGATACGGACAGAATAGGTAGCGAAGTCCCACTCTCTTCCCCGTATCGACGTCCGACGTTTCTATCGGCCTTCTCTGCTCCTTCTCTTTATCAAGATATCACTATCAAGATTAGGGACGTATCACGTACCACGTATCGAGATATCAAGATCTTTGGACCGACGCTGAGGCGATCATCTTGGGAGGCAAAACGCGAGATCTCGCGCGTCCTTCAAGCCTAGGCCCCCTAGCCCTAATCCTCAGCCTGATCCTGTTGCTTGTGATCCTTGTGTGGTTTCTTGAGACCCTTGTCTTGTTGTGCCGTGCCCCAACTGCTCTTGCTGAGCATGGTAATCATGATTTGATAGACGCATATGGCCACTGCCAGTGCCACTGCCACTGCCTCTGCCACTGCCATAGAGGGAGGTTGGTACCTCGCGCTTATAAGGACGAGGTCCACCGCCCTCTGATCACCTTGTGTTTCTTGTATGACAATGCTTCTGTCGTCGTTCTGCCCTTTCCACCTCTTTTCCTCCTTTGTAGCTCCCACCTCCTGAGTCCTCGACTCTTCAGTCGGTCAGCAACATGACTTCCAAGACTGCATCCACAAAAGAAATCGCCGAAGGGGTCTCCCCTGATGGCTTGCACCTCACCTACAGCGCCGACCAGCTGGGCCTGGTCGAGAATGTCGACAGTCTGCACCGACGGCTCTGCAACCGCCAGATTCAGCTCATTGCCATCGGGGGATCCATCGGTACCGCCCTCTTCGTCAGTATCGGCTGGGCTCTGCTCCGAGGCGGCCCGGGGTCACTGTTCCTCGCTTTCGTTCTCTGGAGTGCCGTGATCGGTTGTATCAACAGCAGCATGGCCGAGATGACCGTGTACATGCCCATCTCCGGCTCCTTCATCCGCTATGCTGGCAAGTGGGTGGACGACTCGTTCGGCTTCGTCGCTGGTTGGAATTTTTTCCTCTATGAGGCCATCCTCATCCCCTTTGAGATCTCCGCCCTGTGCCTGGTCCTCACCTTCTGGAGAGACGACATCCCCATTTGGGCCGTCTGTCTTGCCTGTATCGCCCTCTATGCCGGGATTAATGTGGTCGCAGTCCGCTGGTTCGGCGAGGCAGAGTTCTGGCTGGCTTCCGGCAAGGTCATCCTCGTCTTCATCCTGGTCTTTTTCACCTTCATCACCATGGTCGGCGGCAATCCCCAGCATGACGCCTATGGGTTTCGATACTGGAACAACCCAGGCTCATTTGCGGAATATATCACAACTGGTTCCTTGGGGAGGTTCGAAGGCTTTCTGGGGGCGCTGTTCATCGCCGCCTTCACCGTGGTTGGACCCGAGTATATCGGCATGGTGGCTGGCGAGGCTGTGTATCCTCGCGTCACCATCAAGACGGCCTTCAAGACTGTGTAAGTAATATTGGCGCAAAAACTCGATTATTTTCCAGCTGACAACGAAAAGTTACTGGCGTTTTGGCTTCTTCTTCGTGGGCGGAGCTCTCTGTGTCGGCATCGTGGTGCCATACAACAGTCCCGCCCTCATCGACGCTCTCAGCACTCACGGCGGCTCAAGCGGCGCGTCGTCACCCTACATCATCGCGATGCAGAACCTCGGAATCACGGGCTTGCCTCACCTGGTGAACGCGCTCATTCTGACGAGTATCTTCTCCGCCGGTAACTCATACACTTACATGGCGACGCGGTCGTTGTATAGTCTGGCTCTCGACGGCCAGGCGCCCAAGTTCCTAACCACCACGAGCAAGAACGGTGTGCCGTACTATTGCTTCGCTGTCACCATGATCTTCCCGTTCCTCAGCTTCTTGCAGGTCGGCAGCGGCTCTGCGCAGGCCATCACCTGGTTGGTGAACCTCGTCACCGCATCTCAGCTGCTCAACTACGTCTTCATGGGGATCACGTACCTGTTTTTCTTCCGCGCTCTCAAGGCTCAGGGGATCGATCGCAGGACTCTGCCTTATCGAGGTGAGTAACCCCAGCACCCCCTTTTTCGCCCTTGCTTCTGTTTTTTCTCGTCTTTCTCGTGGACGAACGAATGCTGACGGTCATTTCTTTGGAAATTCCCAGGCTGGTTCCAACCCTATGTCAACTGCTTCGGCCTGTTCTTCGTCTTCGTCGTCGTCTTCCTCCAAGGCTACTCGGTCTTCCTCCCGGGCAACTGGGATGTCGGCACCTTCTTCACCTACTACACCATGATCTTCGCCTGCATCGTCCTCTTCACCGGCTGGAAACTCGTCAAGCGGACCAAAATGGTCCCGGCCAAGATGGCGGACCTCGTCTGGGACAAGCCCATCATCGATGCATACGAGGAGGCCATTGAGCCGCCGCTGGGCGTCTGGGAAGATCTCTGGGTGACAATACTATCCAAGCTGCGTATTAGAAAGAAGCAGACCCGGAAGACGAGTCTTGTGGAAATGGGCATCGCGACTTGAATGTGAGCCTCGTGGGTGTAGGTACGGCTCGGGTTCTGAGCTGAGGGCGGTCGCAGGTAGGAAGACCAATTGAAATTTTCAGGAGGTTGGCTCGTTTATTCTCAGGGTTCCTAGATCCAAATCATGTATAAAGCTCGCAGCATAAACGACGACTGTTGGCGGGACATTGAACCAGAGTAGAAGAAGAACGACAGAAGTCAGCTTGGATCGAGGCCACCGTCAGCGCTTTCCCGTAAGTTTGTGAGGGCTTACAATTCTCTTTCCTGTCCTTGGTTGGCCCATTGGTAGTTTGTGTTTGACTTGTTTGCTTCCGCCGGTCAAAGTCCAGCCATTGTGCAGGGTCATTGATCGTCGTGAACAAGAGAGGCAGGGAATGAGTCAAGGAGAGTACAGTACAGGGCGGCGTGACTTTATCCCCCGCACCAGGCTAGACTGCCGGAGAATTATCTCGCCTTGGCGGGCCGAACCCCCTATTCATTCAATATTGACCCGAAACCTTGTGCTTGTGGCTTGTTCCCCACATCACACGGCGCGCGCTGCTTCAAGTTCACACGATTCACATTTCATCCTCGGCGCTGGACGGGAGACAGACGGGATTCACAGATTCACAGCGCTGCACTCATCACTCTAGCTGAACCACACCGCCAATCCAGGCGCGGCCCGCACATCTCTCACCTCACTGCCCGCGATCTCAAATCTGCGAATCCCAAGGATGTACCAAGTGCACCAAGTACCGGGGATCAAACACGCAGACTGGCCATCTGGATCTCTTCCTATCTCACTTCTTTAGCCCCTCTCGGCTTCTCTTCCAATTCGTCTCTCCTGCCCTGCCTCTACAGCCTGGGAGACGAAAATGGCCACCAGAAGGAAGGTCATGGTGTCGACGGTGTACGAATTCAGCCAGATTGGAGTACGTATTCGGTTGAAGGCCGTTGAAGTTTCTCACCCCGCTAACCTCACGTTGTAGGCTGAGGAACTGATCCGCAACATCAAGTACGAGTTGCAATCCCCCGCCTGCGCGAGGAGCCTGGGTCAGGGAGTTCCCTCCGTGCTGACCACTACCACAGAGACTCTTACGATGATCCTGAATCTTCCCCCTTTATCGTCTACGAAGCTACTACTCGTGTGAGTGGCCGTCACTGTGGAAGAGAAGATTTGGTAGAATGAGCTAACGCCGTGGTGTGTAGATGTTCTCTGCTGAGGTTGATCCGGATGACGGAGACGCACGCGAACGATTCCTGACCCAACTCGCGCGATACATCGACTTTGATCAATCGAACCAGCGAGGCTTTGACGACGAACCGCGAATCCGCCCTGTGGAAGGCACAGTCATTGAGGACATCCTGCAGGACGACCGGTCCAAATCTGGCGACTATGCTCTGCTAGAGTATAGGAGTGAGGAGGAATCGGATGATCAAGATGCTCTTAAGTCATTGCAGCACCTGACGGCTTATTGGAAGCCCGTCCAACGAGACTCGTCCATCCTGTTGCCAATGTATGCGCAGGAAATCACGCGGTTAACCGGTTCTTCTCTTTTCGCAGAGGATGCCGAGAAACAGTATCGAATCTTCCAGGGCAACTTTCGTCTCGCGCAAGAAAAGCTTTTGAGGCTCGAGCCGCTGCTGGTATATCTGCCTCGTCTTGTCCTCTGTGGGCCGTCGCTGACCGATCCAGGAAATCTTCAAGACTCAACAAGGCGCCCAGTCCCTAATGGCCACCGGAAATCTTCTCGTCTGGCCTCCCAACAATATCACTTCCAGGATTGAGTTCGTCGCCATGAATCACGACCATCCTTCCTTCTCCCGTGTTATTGTCAACAAGATGGAGCGCTTCCTCTTTAGTAAAGTGGTTGGAGAACTTCGCACGTGGACACCGGCGACACAGCAGTACAGCATGCCGCAAAACTTCTTCTCTGAGAATGTTTCGGCA
Source organism: Exophiala alcalophila (assembly GCA_001599775.1). NCBI lineage: Eukaryota > Fungi > Ascomycota > Eurotiomycetes > Chaetothyriales > Herpotrichiellaceae > Exophiala > Exophiala alcalophila. The sequence goes on along the minus strand of BCHY01000007.1, from coordinate 340,752 downwards.
ACAGACCAGATCCACGCTTCCAAGATATGGGATGGCGTTGAGTTCCCAAGCTTTGGCGACCCTACAAACAAGGAACCTATCTTGACTTCCAATCCTACATCAGTTGAGAACAGTGACTCCGCTACCGTTCCTGACTCAGGCGAGGCAAGAATAGCACAATGGACGACGGGGATCGTCACCGGAGCAGACCCTGACATTGCGCCGGAGGTGCCAGTCGAGCCTCCTGTGGCGCCCGCTCGTCGACGAGTCGTTGTCGATTCTGACAGCGACGACGAGGATATACCTGCTCCCAAGTCACTATCGCCTTCGTCGGCCAAAGCAAGCCGCGAAGACGGCGCACCGCCCGAGGTCACAAGCAACGGAGACTTGATGGAGACTGAGGCTGATGAGCCCCTAATTTCGATCATGGAGTCTCCTCCATCGTCTAGGGTTCGAAAGTATAAAGTTTCCGCCGCGTCTGAACTCATGGGAGGCAGAAATGTGATGCAAGACCTACAAGCCCCCACGGCCGCGACGGTGCCGAGTCTCATGTCATTTTTGGACAGCTCTCCTCCCGGTCGCTCCGTCGTCCATCCAAACATCGAATCGTTCGCTGGACCGACATCGCCCGAGTCGACTGCCCAAGCCAGCATAGCTCCTCCACTGGACCCCGCAGCCACTGATTCAAACATCGGACAGGTCGAGACCACTTTCCCTCTCTCGAGGCCGGCGTTCAATCCAAATGCGTACGGATCATCACCGAAACCTGCTCGTGGTGGTTCACGAGTAGGAAGTACCCGTTCCCATCGATCTTCCCCTGCGAGTGCTAGAGGTAAAGCAACTAGCCATCACCACCAAACCACCTCCAAGCCCGAACAAGATCCTACACGAGGGAATCAAACGCATCGAAATGGTGGCACCCGCGGTTCCGCCCACATTCGAAGAGGATCAATGGGTCGCGGATCTCGAGTCAATTCGAGACCAGCTGGTGGGCAACGCGATCTTATTGATGTCAGTGCACCTCCGCGCTCCCAGGCTCCCAGAGTACCGCCTGGCTTTGAATCGCATGTACCACTCATTCAATCTGACCCGCCTCCGAGCTTTCAGATTTCAAAGTCCTTGCCAGCAGATGAAGCGCCGCGAGCCCGGACTGAACCCCAAGGGTCGTTCACAGACTCTCGATCCATGACTTCCGGAGATGCTCGCTTGAGATTCAGCGACGAGGGGGCCGATTACAAGACCACGTTCATTCCTAGAAAGAACCAAGCTATGTTGAGAGAAAATAGCCTTCGTGCAGCATACGAGGCCATTGCCGCTCAAGAACTAAAAGCGGCCCGACAACCCGCCATCAACAAAAAGGCTGAAGACGACGACATGCCAGAGTTACGAGCCACCATGGGCCAGAAGTCCGGCAACCCGGGCAAGAAGTCGAACAAGCAGGAAACCAAAGCCGAGAAGAGAGATAGAATTGCCAAAGCCAAGGAAGAGGCGTTTGGCCCGCTCAAACAGGTGACGCCGCTCGCGACCAGAACGAATAATTCGAACAGCGACGCGGGAGAAATGAGCAAATGGAAGAAGAACCAGATGAAGAAGAACCCAGTCATGGCAGAATCCCATCCCGAAGTCGCCGCAGATGAGCTCCGCGAGCAACAGAATGCCAAGCTCCTGTCGCTTTTGGGTCCGGTGTTTGAAATCGGGCGATCATTCAGCGGCAGATTGAGGTTCGAGATCCAATTCGGTCAAGTTCTTGTCTCATCGGGGCCTCAGATCCATGACGTTGCCTACCATACTGCTGAGAGCTGGTCAGCGCTATTTGACTCGAGCAACAGCTCGTCGCGAGCGTCGTCCAGCTTCACCAATATCTTGACGACCAATGGGGCCGACGTGGATCGGATCCTCGCAACCAAAGGCCCGGCCAGAAACGATGAGAAGTTCTGGAGTTCGCAACCCGGACCCAAATCTGTCAGCTATGAGTTTGCGTGCCAGAGCCGTACCAACGAGGATTTTCTGATAGTCGTCGACCAATTCGGAAAGCATGAATTGCGGAAAGGCCAGGTCACGGTCGGGGCCGTCAGTATTCACGTGCCTGCTCAAGTTTGGGATGCCTCTGCCACCATGTGCGGTGCTTTGAAGTGGATGGACCCGCCAGAGTCGGTCAAGAAGAGTGCAGCTGCCTTTGTCGACTCAATCTACATTGTGCCTCAGAAGACGAAATTGACGATTGTCTTTCGAGAACCGAATGATCATGAAATCAAGATCCGAAACCTCATTGTCAAGAGAGTCAGCCACCATGCTCGAAATCAACCTGGTCTTGAGGACATCAAGCTCCAAGTGACCGAGGCCAAGAGCCTGCTCTTCAAAGTGCACCCGCAGGACAAGAAACTCTGGCAAGGCTACGAGGCCACGAACTCGGAGTACAACCAATTGGTGCGTAATGGGCGAATCCACTACGAACTGTCCCTGATCCACGAGGGGATCAACGCCGCCCTCGCGGCCAACGAAGACCTGGAGGTTGGCGAGCTCACGGACGAAGCCGGAACGGGCAAATCTCTACTTGATCGTGCCACTGTTCGATCCATGCTCGACACGGCCGTGCAGATGGTCTCGAAGATGGATTTCATGGGCATGCACAACTTTGGCACGCAGTTGCGTCTCCACGCGGAGGAGGAAGAGCGCCTGAGGAATATCCAAGCATCACTGGGCCCCGCGGGCAAAACCGTGCTGCAAGTCCCCGTCCGAGGCACCGCGCCGTCCATGAGTGCAAGCCGGCTGTACAACGGCGGCCCCGCTGGTCCCGGTGGTCCTTCGGGCAACACCACTGTCGCCCCGATTCCCGCGGGCGTGAGAATGGGCATTGACGCCCAGCTGATGGTCGACGTCGACGGCACCAAATATTACCTGGGCATGGGCGGCGCGCGCATCCCCGTCGTCGACAACGACGAGGACGGCGACGACGGTGAGCCCCTTTACAGTTCGTTGAGCGTCGTTCCCGAAGACAGTGCCAGCCAGATGGGCGGCCCGGCGGCGACGATGAGACAAGGACAAGCTCATGCTCAACAGGCGCAGAACGGGCCTGCTGGGATGAGACAGCCCAATCGAGAGGGGGCGGGGTTTTGGTGAGGATGACGACGAAAAGGACGACAAGGATGAAGACGACGAGATCAAGCATTTTATGCGACCATGAACGGCGGACAGGTCAGAGGTCAGAGGTATGGATCGACCGACCATGGCACTGTACATCAACGATCGAGGAGCTGCCCAGCTAGCTGGTGGGATAATCTTTTGTCTTTTGTACGACTAAACACGAATGAATCACGCGATGGGATGGACACGACTGATATGATCATGATCATGAGCTTGACGACGACGACGACGAAGACGAAGACGACGACGACGAAGACGACGATGACTACGAATCCCCAAAATTTGCCTGGTCTGATCTGGTCTGGCTGGCACTGTATGGTTCCCTGGGTATGGGGACAGGGATGGCTACAAAATCGAGCTTTTGAACTATGGTGCTTTGCTTTGCTTTCAGGTAGAATCGAGTTAATACGAGCCTCGACACCCTCGAGGCTAGGGTCTCACTCCACGTCTTCATCATGTTATGTGTCTTGCCTCAATTTATCATAGCCCATGGGCGCCGGCCAGTACGACTCGTGAGTGAGCCATGGCGGTTGGACGGTCGTGGGCTGGAAATATCATATTTCGCTGCCCGCCCTACCACGGCGCGTCCATCGTTCCATTTGTATAATTCGTCAGATACATGGAGTAGAACACTGCTCGGTAAGACATCCTATGCGTATATGCCTTATACCTCCGTCCCTTCAGCAATGCTATCATTCGTCAGGGCCCGCGATCCCGGGTGTCGTAACTCGTAAGGGTCATGTGTCGTGTCGTGTCGTATCTTCGTGCGTTTCTTAGGTGTAAGGTCTATACTCTAGACCATCGGGCGCCTATCGACGAGTTAGCTTCATCAGCTGGCCCTCAGGTTCAAGTCCAGCGTCATGCGCCGCTTCATTCTGCTCTTTCTCCTTCCCATTATCCGTGCGGGCGACCTTCGCTTGACGCATCTCGCTGGTCAGGAAAGCGTGAAGTTCTAGATGTGCAGATCTCTCAGCCCACATGGCCGCGTTGAGGCCCTGGCGGTCCCGCGCCCACACATCGGCACCGTATTCGAGCACCAGCATGCGGACGGTCGCGAGGTCATTTTGGTGCGCGGCGATGTGCAGCGCCGTCATGCCCCTCTCGTTGACGGCTGAGGGAACCGCTCCGGCATCAAGGAGCCGACGCACCACCGCTATTGAGTGGCTCGATGCTGCCTTGTGCAGCACCGTCTGTCGCGAGTCCGTTCGCGTCGTGAGGTCGGCGCCATAGGCCAAGCATATGTCCACCAGCTCCAGGTTGCCCAGCGAGGCGGCTATGTGTAGGGCTTGCCAGCCATGGTACCCGGCCATCTCGACGGAGGCGCCGTGCTCAAGGAGGAGTTCCACGATCGCCTTTTGACCCTCCTGCAGCGCCACGTGCAGAGGTGGCTGTCCCTCTTCATCAAGTGTGGTGAGTGCTTCGGCATGATGGTTGAGATGCTCGCGAACGGCGGTCACATCACCCTTCTCGATCGCCGCCGTGAGCTGATTTGCACTGTTGGCCACGATGCCGAAAGCTTCCCATTCGGCCGCACGGAGGTACTTATGGATGTCGTAGTGCGATGTGAAGAACGCCACCACCCGAGGCGTCGAACCTTTGCGGTCACGAGCTAAGAGCTGTTCATGTTTGAGCTCAGCGCGGTGCTCTAGAATCGCTCTTGTCACTTCCAGTTTCCCCGACCGCACAGCAAGATGGAGCGGGATTTGGCCCTTGAAGTCCGAGTCAAGGACCCCAACTCCTTTCCCCAGAAGGAAAAGCACCGTCCTGGTATGTCCTCCCCTGGCAGCGCGGTGGAGAGGAGTCCAGAGGTCCCGACCCTTGTGAAGTAAACTGCCACCATTTTCGAAAAGATACTCGACTAGATCCGTGGAACCTCCTGTCGCGGCAAAGTCGAGAGGACAAAGTCTGTCCTTGTCTTTGACATGCACAGCAGCACCTGCAGTGACAAGAAGCTGTGCAATGGAGAGATGCCCTCGAAATGAAGCAACATGCAAAGCCGTAGCTCCCTGGTTGTCGGTAGCAGCGACCAGTGCCCCAGCTTGCAGGAGCAGATTGACCATCTCCTCATCCCCTTGTTCAACAGCTTTGTGCAATGGAGTGAACCCCTTTGGACCAGAAACATCGAGTTGTTCTCGACCGGATCTGAGAAGCAATCTGGCCATGGACAGTCGCCTGTACGATACAGCCAAGAATAGAGCAGTGCTCTGTCCGTAGTTGGTCGACATCAGGTCCGCGCCGTGCTCAATCAAGAGCTCGGCAACCCCTTCATGTCCCTCAAGTGCAGCCTCATGAAGCGGCGTATTTCCGTACATGTTGCATGACTTGAGGGAAATACCAGGCTGGTCTTCCATGGTCACAAGTTTGAGGAGGTCAGTCAGTCCGAATGCTGCACATAAGGAGACGACAGCACCACCAGAGGTGGCCCATGCCCAGGCCCTCTCTTTCCAATTACGAAAAGCCGCACTTCGGTAGTCTCGTACTCGGGCGATTGTAAACAGGGACAGGCTATCATTCAGTAGAGGCAAGGCTAGGTCTCTGATATCTGCGGCTGATACACAGGAGGCATGATGGCCCCATTCGATGGCAGCGTAATCCAGGAAGGGTAGATCTTCCATTGAAATGGTGAACTCGGTGCGGGTTTTCATGGGTAAAGACTTCATTGATTCCAATGACATGTATTTAAGACATGTCTTGGTGATGAGGAGATGAGCGTCGTTGAATAAGCCGTGGTCATGATCCTGGAGGTATTCTTCGAGTGAGTGGTGAACGAGCCGGATGATCGAACTCTCGCGGTCCACCTCAACAAGGCCACAGCAGCAGTCAACCAGCGTTCTGACGGAGGGGAAATTATCCCTATCAAGATCAGTATCTTCCATTCGCAATGCCAGAGCATGTTGCATTTCTGCGACGACCAAGGGCCTCCGGGCGTGAGATGTCCACATCAACGTTCGGAAGGCTAACTCCCGTCTGGCGGCCGAAAGATTGGAGATTCTCTGGATTGTGGATTGAAATGCCTGTGTCAGATTCGTTGAGAGGTGTCTGAGTGTTCTCTTTACTTCTGCTTTGGTGACTTGGTCAAGAATTGTCCTGATTTGCAGAGCAGGGAGCAGAAACATGCCGTTTGCATTCTCACATAAGGTATTGAGGATCTGCTCCTTCAAGTCGTTGTCCAGGATGAATTCGGAGTCTGGATGATCCCCAATTGCCTCTGCGAGGAAATGAAGCAAGTCTCGAGGGTCCGCCTGAATATCTATGGTGATTGGGTCTCGAAATTTGCCTCCAATGTCCAAAGTATGGGGTCGGGAGGTAGCAAGAATCTTCACCTCGCTTGCAGACGAGTTTCGAATGGTGTCGATTACTTCCCAAAGTCCTGATCTTTGACTCTGGACATCGGCTTCGTCCAAAGCATCGATGACAATGAAGCAACGGGAATAGGTTGCCACGACTCGTCGCAAAATCCTCAGGAGGTCGTGGAACCATGTGTGGTCTTTGACCTCGTTCTTTGTTCTTTGATAGAATTCTGCCACTGCTGAGGGAACCGTCTCACCTGTCGACGAGAGTTGGCGGAGGAGGGACCTGGCCAATTGGGAAGGATTTTGTGACTGTTGTTCCGAATAGTCATAGTAATAACAAACCACAGCGACATCTCGATCTCTGAAGGTAGATCGCAGGTGGTCGATTACCAGTGAGCAGAGGACGGATTTGCCAGCTCCGGGCCCTCCAATGCAAAGGAGGTCACGAGCGTTATCACGGTCTTGGATCCAGTGCAAGAATTCGGCGTGCTCTAGAAACCACCTTCCCGTTCCTTCAGAGCGTTTGACCTGTAAATCACGATGCTTGTGCAATGACGAGACGGGGGCCAGCCAGTCCAAGATGTCGGTGGTCCGGCGTTCCTGTTCCCTCAGTTCAGCCAGGCGAACAACTTGGGACACTTCGTTGACCTCGGCGGCCGTCTTCACAAGCGTTGGCACCAACGCAATGATCTCCTCCAGCTGAAGGGCGCGCTTTGCCGATTCGTCTGCGGAGAGGCCCATCTGCGTCGACAGCTCACTGATCTTCTTGGACACCTCCAGCATCTCCTGCAGGCCTCTTGAAGCGACATCGGAGGCTTTCGAAAGCAGACTGCAGCCCTCGATGGTAAAGGCGAACTGGAAGGTCTGGCGGTAGCGGTGGAGGTTCTCGACCATCTGCAGAACTTCTTTCTGCTCGAAGGGCCATCTCAGCTGTTCCAGAGCCCGGGTGAGCTTCGTTCCGTCAGCGGGCTTCAACTTGTCTCCAATCCGCTCGATCCTGTCTCGACATGTCGAGATGGCCTGAGAGAGGACGCTGTGGGGATCGAAGGAATTCCCTATGGCGGTCTCGCTTTGGAGGAAGTCACGGAGGCGACTGAGGACTTCTCCCAACAGGAGGAGTTCTTGGTGCAACTCCTGAATATTCTTGGAGCGTTCCTTGATTGAATTGACGTATATTGTTATCGTGCCGCCGACTTGCAGCGCGAGGGTGATGAGACCGGCGATACCGCTCGCGACAGAGACGGGGTCCATGACAGAGCGAAAGAGCGGGCGGCAGATATGGACATGACTCGATTCATGGCTTTCTGATATTGGGAAATAACCATAGAGGAGTGGCGAAAAGCACAGCGGCCACTGGACCGAGATGAAGAAGGTGAGACTGGGAAATGCTGCTGCTTATGATTGCTGTAAGTTGTAACAGGGTCAATGATGCAGCGGGGAGCTGGCTGAAGGGAGTTGTGTGTACCTTATGATTAATTAAAGCTCTGCGGGTCCCAGGAGCCCAGGCGGCACCAGCCTGTCAAGCCCGGGGAGCCTCTGTCAGCCAATTGCTTACCTGTAGTAAGTACTCCGTACATGTACTAGTACTTGCCACCAATGTGTGTTCTAAGGTACCGGTAGTTAAGGTATGGCCCTTTCCGAGTTTAATCAGGCGGTGCAAGGTGTATGTGCTTGCCGTCAGACAAAAGTTCTCAGGTTCACACAAGAGTGCAAGGACTAATACATTTCGTCTGACGTGCATTCCGTCACTAGCGCAGGAGAGGATGACAACCAAAGAAACCACATTGACATTCTACCCGTCGCTTTCATATTTACTTGGCCGGCGCGTCGTTCACGTCCTACTACTCTGAGTCAGTACTACCCCCATCCTTGGAGGGTGTCATTGAACAATTCTGTACATACTCCATATTTCACCGCCTCTTCACGACCCTTGGGCTCCCTCACTGGTGCAGGCTCATCCGTCCTGGCAACAATGAGCGGCCACCTTTCTCCCTCCATCTGAGAGCAATGAAAGCGATTGCGGGCCTTGGATCCCCCTCCGGCACCCTCTACAGGATAAAGAATCATCTCTGGAGCCTCTCGACTCCGCTGGTCTTGCTGTGGATCTTCGTTCTTCTCTGGGGAGAGCGACTGGTCTTCCAACGAAATGTCTCTCAGTGTCTCTGGGAGCAGTGGGAAAGATGGGTAAGTTGAAGACGGTAGACTCCTGTTACAATTGAATGTTGACCCTTTTGTTTTTAGCCTGTACATGCTCAGCCGCACCATGTCCTCCTCGTGGCCGACCCTCAACTTGTCGATCCGCACACCTATCCTGGCCGGCCATGGCCTCTGTCCAGCTTGACCATCTTCTATACCGACCTGTACCTCCGACGGTCCTACCGATACCTTCAAGAGTCTCTCCGACCGGATGCCACTCTGTTCCTGGGCGATCTATTTGACGGCGGCCGAGAATGGGGCACCATGGAATCCTCATCTCCCGAGGAGCGCTACAAGAAATATGGCAGCGGGTTCTGGTTGAAGGAGTACTTGCGCTTTTCCAACATATTCCTGCGCCCTTGGTCCCACACCTCGGCCAGCGTCGCCGAACCGTATGGTCGTCGCATCCTCGCTTCCCTGCCCGGAAACCACGATTTGGGCTTTGCCGCCGGGATTCAGTTGCCGGTCAAGGAACGATTCGATGCATATTTTGGTCCTCTCAATCGAATCGACATCATCGGCAATCACTCGTTCGTTCACCTTGACACCGTCTCATTGAGTGCCATGGACCAGGTTGACCCCGGCACTGGAAGTTCAGGCGCAGGAGATGGAAGTGGAGCGGCAACAGCTTCAAGCAAAATCTGGAAGCCCGTTGAAGATTTCCTGGCTCAGGCCAAAGACCTTCGAGCCAAGGCAATTCAGCATACCTGCGAAACCCGGTTCAACTGGAAGCACCCTGTTCCACACCTGTTCCCTGCGGATGTCGAATCACCCGCCCAGTGGGAGAATGACTCGCTCGAGCAGGATCGTCAACCGCGAATGCCGATCAGCTCTTCCCAGTTCCCAACCATCGTCTTATCTCATGTCCCTCTGTACCGCTCGAGCTCTGCGACGTGCGGACCATTGCGAGAGAGAGGCAACGCCATTCCTCTGCAAAAGGGATACCAGTATCAAAACGTCCTCACGCCATTGATCTCCCAGGATATCGTCAAGCACCTGACCGCGGAGGAGATCACCATGATCTACTCCGGGGACGACCATGATTTCTGCGAGGTTGATCACAACGAATTCACCGGTCGAATCAAGGAGATTACAGTCAAGAGTATGAGCTGGGCCATGGGCATTCGTCTACCCGGTGTCCAACTCGCCAGTCTGTGGAACCCCGTTGATGTCGGGAAGGCTTTGAGTGGGGGCTCGACACTAGCCACTCCTCGAGATACGGTCCAGAACCATCTCTGTCTCCTGCCAGACCAACTGGGCATCTTTATTCGCTACGCAGAGATGTTGGCCTTGACGCTGGTGGTTCTACTCATTGGGGCAGCTAGATATAACCCGCAGGCGGCTCTGGAGGCTCAACGACAGAAGGACGAACCATTGCTTCCGATGTCGAATGGCGACTCGCACACCTTCCACTCCCAGACCTCGAGCATCCAGAATGGTGGCAACGACCAAGTTCTTTCCACGCGCAAGACGAGTGGGAACAGGCCCACTTCGTCACTCCTGAGCCCGCTGAACGACCTTACCCGCCACGAAGTCTTTCACGATGATGATGATGGCGACGGTGACGACTGGGGCATGCCCACCAGCAGGGCGTACACGGCCTCAACCTCGAGGCGCCGACGGAGTCTCACCCGTGCCCAATACCTAGGCCAATTGATTTGGCGGACCGCGTGGCCAGTGATGCTATTTTACTGGTGTTTGTTGTGGTTTGGATAGTACCTTATGAAGCGTTTTCTGTCTTTGTTGGATGTATCAATAGATAATCAATTACCTCAAGTAGGAAACACGAAGCTCCGGTCCGTTCCGGATTTCTTTTCTGTCCCATTTTCAATTCCCTTGTCTTTGCGTATCTACCCCAGACCTGAGTGATTCTCCCCACGGTACCAGGCTGGGGGCCCGTGGTCTTGATCCCGTCTCCCTCTCGGTATTTCGAGCATTTATTGGTAGGAAATTCTGTTATAATGGTATACATCCCCGCAGTTCTCGTATACTAATAGTAACAGCAGCAGCAGTAGCATCTGCAAAAAGGAGAAGAAAAAGGAGGTCGGAAAAAAAGGCCTCAAAGTCGACCGGAAACTCACACCTGTTCGACATGTCTCGCCCCTTCTTCGCCTGTACTTCTCCTCTCTCTGATCCCTTCTCCCCCTGTCCCTGCAGCTGTAGAAGGAAGACCACCCTTCTCAACATCTCCATCACGAGCACCAAGCCCCTTCAATCCCGCAGCCGTACTCCTCCTTTTCTGGACGGCGTCGCGTCGACCGAGGTTCAACTCCTGCGCGAAACGGCTGCGTTCGCGGAACCACTCGCCCTTCCAGTAGAAGAGGAAGATCGGGGCGATGACGACGACGGAGAGACATGCGAGGATCGTGCTCGGGTATTCGAGTCTGTATTTCTCGCCGATGTTCTCGTAGACTGGTTCGATCGCGGTGCAAGGTTAGCATTCGGTGTCTTGGTTATGCTGAACCAATATGGGAGAATCAAAGGTACATGAAAGAGGAGACTCTATGTGAAAGAAAGAGACTTACACGGCGTGCTGTACATGGCGGCAATGCCGGCGAGGAAGTCGCGCGCGAGATCGTTGCCACCGGTCGCGGACGCAGCGTACGGACCATACGCGGCTATCATGTAGTCGATCGAGCTCTATTCCACCAGACCATGACGTTAGCATTTGAGTCCAACACAAGAAGTAATCGGGAAGGCTGATCGGGGTTGTCTGTTCCTCGGCGCAGAGCAGAGTCTGGGAACTACTTGCCTTGTAGATTCCATAATTCGCCATGGCGATGAGCACCGTGAAAATCAAGGGCGCGATCCATGGGATTCCATAGTCCGGTCCCAGGCTTGTCCATGCGAAGCCGAACAGGCCAATTGTTTCCAGAGGGGCCACTGTATCGAGTGTTTAGTCAGTCTGAGGACCACGGGAAGAGGCTCATGGTAACGGGGAGAGCGTAGAGGGATTGAATCCCGCGAGAGGGAGAAAAAGTCACTTACGGAAAAGTAACCACCACAGTCGCGACTCTGGGGAGAGTTTGTCGGGGTCTTGAGCACGGATTTTGTTGTGATGTCGAATAACGGGCAGGTATGTCATATATGCGAGCACATAGCCGATGAGGGAACTTTATGTCAAGGATAATCGGTCAGTATCTCCAAACGACTTCAACGATATTCGTCTTCAAATACGGATCCCAACCCCACGGGCAAACAGTATTGCAAAAAAAGGCAACTCACGAAAGAAAGGCCAATCCGATCTGATACGTCTTGAAGTTCCACTGCTTGAACACCGGCTGAAACGCCTCGAGGAAGGTGAAGAGCAAAGCATCGCTAAACCCACTGAGCAGCGACAGGAAGAGGACGATGGGCTCGGTGAAGAACATGACGAAGGGCCGGGCCGAGATGCGCGCGAACTCCCTCAACGGGAACCGCGGGCTCTTAAGCTCGTCGGGTCCGTAGATGTCGGTCTCGCCGTTCTTGCGCCTCTTCTTGGCCTCGCGGTCGAGGAGGATGGTGGCGCGCGTCTCGGGGACGAAGACAAAATGGATCAACTGCACTGCACCGCCGATGCAGAGCTGCATCCAAAAGATCCATTTCAGGGACAGGTACTGGCCGACGAAGCCGCCGACGACCGCCCCGACTGGAGCACCGCCGACCGAGGACAGCACGACAAAGGCAACCGCATATTGAAAGCCCGAGTCTTCGGGCTGGTACAAGTCGGCGATCACACCGAGGGTGACGGAACCACCAGCTGTAGACAAGCCCGCGAGAGCCCTGGCGACGACGATTGTGGCGAAGTTGGGCGCCAGCGCGGCAGGTAGCTGCCAGATGTTAACCAGAAGCAAGGACATCTGCTGCGTGGGCCAACGGCCGATTTCCTCAGACCAAGGCGCCCACAGTTCGCAGCCAAAGGCGTAGCAAATCAAGAAGATCATTTGTCCAATGCGGGCTTTGGGCTTGGAGATTGTGTATTTCTCGGCGATGGCATCGACTCCGTTGGCGTAGATACTGGCGTTCAGGTTCATGGATATCTGGATGAGGAGGATGATCCAGAGAATCATCCACTTCTTCCAAGAAGGAAAGCTGTAACCGAGTTTGTCGTAGGCGTCTTCCTCGGTCAGCTCGATCTTGCCGTCGACGCGTTTGGTACGCAGGCCCTCGCGATTTGCGGCGGCCACTTCTGGTCCGCCGACGCCCAAGGCCTTCTCTTTGCCGCCGGGTGGGTCGCTCAAGGGATTTTCCTTCTCCCTCTCATGCTGGGGGGCCTCGGTGGCTAGGGTAGATTGTTCCGAGATGGACATTGTGGGGGGAGGAGTGGGGATGGTAGCCACGTGAGGCTGAGAAGTGTAGACAATTGAATGCAAACAGAAACAGTTTGGAAAAGTTCACGCAGGAGGAGCGGACGAAAGAATCAGAGAGGGATATCGGACGGAAGAGATGAGTAGAAGACGAGGCCAGGAGCCCAGCAGATCGAGGCGCGGTCACTCACCAGCATATAACATGCGACATGCCTACCTCGAGAGACGTCAAAGTACGCCTTATTGTGCGGATCAACGCTTCAAGCCTTCAACAAGCATTGTTGGAGTGCAGACGATCAAAAACAAGCAACCGTCTTCGACCTTGGGCCCTTGGGGAGATCACAGTATGACTTCATCTCACATCCCTTAGCACAACGCGGGCGCCAGTAGACTCTAAAGAACTCGAGGGCACCAGGGGTCAGAGACTTGAGAGGGAAGCTAACGCACGGCAAGAAAAGCTGGGGGCGGGTCGAACGGCGCGGGGGTTGCAACTCGCGACTCGCTGTTGAGGAGGGACGGGACGGGATGCCCGATGGCAAGGTGGAGGAGGACGCCGGAAGATGGAGAAGTTGGCGTTCTGCGATACGTTTGGAGGACTCCCGCATCAAGCGGGAGAATGTACTCCGTACGGAGTGAAAATGGCGGCCTTGCAAGGGATGGACGATGCACCATGAATGATGGGATGCCGCTCGTGATGTTGGATGAAAGAGCAGGGATGCAATGTTGGCTGGTGGTCACTTCCGTGCCAATCAGAACTCGTCACACGCGTCACGCGTCTGGATGGTCAATGATGTCATCGGCGGTTGGCGCGACGCACTCTCTCTCTCTCTCTACACTCCCTACACACACACTCCCTCTCTCTTCTCGTCGTTGAGTGTACGGCGTCAACTTACCATTGACATTAAGGTAGCATTGAAAAGCCATCTGCCAATCAAGCTCATACGGTAAGTTCTCGTAGGACAATCAAGGGAATTGGTGTCGCCATCTCGTGTGTCACGTGCGCGCTGCATCGCCAACTTGGTATGTCGTCCTAACGTTCCACCACCACCATCGTCCCATGAAGTACGAGTATCTACTTAGCATGGCTCTCATTGCCGATATCCGTCCGATCTCAGTTCACGGCAAGACTACAACTCTACGAGTACTGACCGCCCGGCCGAAAAGCGAGTCGTCTCTCCCTCCTGACCGGACCCGGGCATCTCTGGCTTCTCATTGGACAGTGCATCGGTCCGGGGCAAAATGAATCGGGCCCGAATGGTCAACACGGACTGTGATTGGTTGGTCGATATACTTCTCTTGAGCAGCAGGTAAGAGAAAGATGGAATATAAATGCCCCGGTCGACAGCCTTGCCAGCAAATGCAGGCTGTTCAGCTCCCAAGAAACATTTAAGAGTTGCAATTGCACCATCCACAGCACAACCCATATACATCTTTGGGATTTTGCTTCCAACCCTACCTGCGACTCATACCGGCAATGAACATGTCCAACCTACCAAACCAGACGACACCATTCCCAAACAAGGACGTTGCCAAACATGACGATGGCTCAACCACCGGCGATCAAGGGGATATTGCGCCGAACGAGAAGGACCTCGAAGCGGCCAACCCCGAGCCCAACTCGGACGTCGTCGACAGTGAGACCAACAAGGATCCAAACCTGATCGCCTGGAGCGGAGCCGACGACCCCGAGCACCCAAAGAACTGGCCCCAAAGCACCAAATGGAAAACCACATGGTCCGTCTCCCTCTTCGTCTTCATCTCCCCGGTATCATCAGCCATGATCGCCCCCGCTCTCCAGGACCTCGGCCACAGCCTGAAGATGAACAGCGACATCGAAGTCTATCTCTCCCTGGCCATCTTCATCCTCGCCTACGCCGTGGGACCCATCTTCTTCGGTCCTGCTTCCGAACTCTACGGCCGCGTTCTGCTCCTACAAATCAGCAACGTGTGGTATCTGGCGTGGAACTTGGGGTGCGGCTTCGCGACCACCAAGGCGCAGTTCTTTGCGTTTCGCTTCCTCGCGGGGATTGGTGCGAGTGCACCCCTCGCTATCGGGGGAGGCGCAGTCAGCGACATGTGGTCCGCCGAGGAGCGAGGCAAGGCCATGGGCGTGTACACGCTGGGTCCGATCCTGGGTCCCGTACTCGGGCCAATCGCAGGCGGCTTCATCGCGCAGTATTCGACGTGGCGCTGGGTCTTCTGGTCGACCTCGATCGCCGCCGTCGCCGTCCAGGTCGTGGGCCTCGTCTGGCTCCGCGAGTGCCACCCGGCCACGTTGCTGCGCTGGCGCCGCGACCGTCTCGCCCGGGAGACGGGCAACGAGAACTTACACACCGACGAAAAGGTCGAGTCGCTGGGCTACAAGCTCGCGCACGCCTTCGAGCGCCCGCTCCGCCTCTTCTTCACCCAACCGATCGTCTTCTGCATGGCCATCTACATGGCCTACCTCTTCGGAACGACGTATCTAATGCTCGCGACGTTCCCGGAGATCTGGACCGTCATCTACCACGAGTCCCCCGGGATAGGCGGTCTCAACTACCTCTCCATCGCCATCGGCTCCTTCGTCGGCCTCTTCTTCACCTTGCTGGTCGTCGACCGGATCTACAAGGCCCTGAAGCGCCGCAACAACGACGTCGGCAGGCCCGAGTTCCGCATGCCCTCCCTCGCCGTGGGCTCCGTCATCTCCACCGTCGGTCTCTTCTGGTACGGCTGGAGCATCGGCACCTCCATCCACTGGATCATGCCCAACCTGGGGGCCCTCATCTATACCGCGGGCACCATAACCTGTCTCCAGGGCATGCAGACATACATCGTCGACGGCTACCCGACCTACGCCGCCAGCGCAATGGCCGCCTGCGCCATTCTCCGCAGTCTGGCTGGGTTTGGATTCCCCCTGTTTGCTCCGTACATGTACAAGGCGCTCGGCTACGGATGGGGGACAAGCGTGTTGGCTTTTGGCAGTATGGGAATTGGTTGGGTCGCGCCGTTTGCTTTCTGGTTCTATGGGCCCAAGTTGCGTGCCATGTCCCGGTACGCTGCGGGATAGTCAAGAGTCGAAAGGGATAAAAGGAGGGGTTGGGATTGACTAAACCCAACTTTCTTACCCATGTATTTGTATCTGCTCCTGTACTGTAGAAAGATAAGGTAGACAAAATAGAGAAAATTCATCTCCTCTCATACGGTCATATCTGCTAAAGGCAATTTTCATTTCAATGGTACATGCAGGGTCTATATAATGTAAACGGTATTGCTGCTGCAATCAAGTTGAGCTCGGATCAACCCATATCCGAACCCGCCCCTTGAGAAACAAGTAATTGATCCCAAAACGCCCGGTCCCAGTCCGAGTCCGCAGAATCGAGGTTGAAGAAGTCGTCGTCAAGATCCATCTCTTCAATCCCATCCATACTACCAGTACCAGTACCCATGTTGTCCTCCAAAACCCCGCCGATCGTATTCGTTGCCTGGGAATCATCGGTATTGCTATTGCCATTGCCGCCATCGTTGCTGTGCTGCTTCCTCTTCTCAACCTTCGCCTGCTCTTGAGCGCGTAAAGCCATAATGAATCCCGGCTCTGCTCCAGATCCGTCGGTAACAGTCGTAGTCGGAGGATTCGCTCTCCACGCCTTCAACGTGATCCTCCCAATATACACGTGCAGCGGTTTCTTCCCCCTGATCAACTCATCGCGATGATTCCCATACACTTCAGCGACTTTAGCCCATGTAGCGTCGAGCTCTCCAGATGGCGACGAGTAGAACCCCACCTTGGAGAGACTGAGCAGGATACACAAGAGGGCATCCCATAGAAAGGAGGAGCGCATCTGCCATCGAAACCTCGTCATGTTCGGGTTATTGTAGATGGCGCTGTTGGTGTCGAGGATGTTCTCCGCCAGAGCGCAGAGGGACTTCCTTTCGCCGTCGCTGATGGTCTGCTTGATCAGCGGGGGCATTCGAGTCCGTAGCCGGACGGCGTTGGTGGCGGATCGCACGACCCCCGTGGTCAAGAAATGCAGAGGGTTGAGGATGTCGCAGTAGCGAAGGAACTTGGTCTCGATGAGGGCCTCAACGTCGTCGATCAGCTTCTCGATCTCTTCGGCTTCCCTGAACTGAATTGTTCCGCCTTGCTTCATCTGGACACCGGTGCGGTTGTAAAAGTTGGTCAGTTCCATTCGTGCCAGACAGAAGATCATCTCCGTCGCCTTCGTCTGTTCCACTGGCTGCTCCGTCATGCCCGGGAAGATCTGGTCGTCATTGATGTTTTGCGGCGGCAGGGTATCCCAGCTATCCTGAGGGATGGAGATGCCCGATCCGGAGACCTGACCGGCATACCCGTCCAAGGGAAGAAGCTGCCAGAAGATCCGTCGGCGCATTTGGACTTCGAAAGGATCCAGCCCGAGCTTCTCGCCGTCACGATGCAGACCCATGCGCTGTGCAAGGCGAACAGCAATGCCTGTCAGGATCCAAAACGTGTCGGGATCGATCAGGCCTCGCGTGGCAATGAGAAAGAGGATGTACGCCTGTAGCACTGGCAGGGCCTTTGTCTTGAGCCACGAGGCATTGACAAGGGCCTGGCAAAAGGCCATTCGATATTTGGACATCAACTTGCTCCTCGACAGGTCAAATGCCCGAAGACAGTCGGCGTCCGACATGGACAAGACCGCACAGTAGTATATGACGAAAAGCAGACACTCCTCGTTCTTCGTGGCCTCGTTGGATTTCTTGGAGACGGCCTCTACCATGCTCCCCACGGTTGGAGTGTGAAGAATCTTGCACAGAGGCTCGACGTTTTGCGTATAGATGTGCCAGAGACTCATAGCTTCCAGATGCGATGGATGTAGTTCGGCGAGGTTCCGCGTCGCTCCAAGAACAGCCCCAGAGACCGTGTGTGCTGCGAGGAGACCAAGAAGCACGGTAGGCGTACCCTCGCCTGGACCGGAGTCGTCACTGTAGCTGTCATCCTCGTCGGGGTCGAACGGATCACATAGGCCCTCCTCGCCATCGCCATCTTGAAGCAAGATAACGTTGTCAATGAATCGCGTCTTGCCGTCGGAGGTGAGAAGCTTGCCGGTTTTGATGGATTGCGCGGCAGATACAGATGTGGGCGTCGAGTCTTTCGCTGGAGTTGATGGGCCGTGGGTGGACGGCGAAAGAGTATAAGGACTCGAAAACGCAACAACCGACTCGGCGAGAGCGAGATGGCCGCCATCTGGTTTCCATGGAAGGTTCTGCTTTCGCTCCCTTCTCGACCTGCGCGGCGGCGGCGCCTTGTAAACGCACTGCAGTTTCGAGCGACGGCAGCTCGAGCAACCGGGCACATGTCGATCGCATTTGATCTTTTTGCGCACGCAAGCCTGACAATTGAAGGGCATGGCGGTGGATGGATCGTCGGCACCAGCATGGCCACTGCTCATGCTCACGATGTCGCCTGGGCGGGCCGCGACAGGCGCCGGCATAGGCATGATCGGGACATGCCGCGAGGATTCTGTGATGCTGGGATTCATGTCCATGTGGTGGCTGTTGAGATGAACATGAGGAAAGACAACCTGTGCCCCACCGCGCGAATCCCCTGCACCCAAGGTTGATGCTCGAGGATCACGGTGGAATGGCGCTGAGAGGACTTGTGAGCAATAGAAGAGGAAAGGCCTCCGCGCGTTTAGTAACGGGCGGGCATCGGGAAATATGTACTCCGTACGTCGTTCCAGGTCTCTAAAGATGTGGAGAACCAACCAAGCCGCGCCACCCGCAAGGCTGGAACGAAGCAGCATGCCCTCGTCCCCAAACCATAACAATGGAGATGAATTATAGATCTCATACATATTTGAAGTCTAGAACATATTTACAGAGGTGCGGTGTATGTGTTGTACAGAGATGCACTGTAGTGAGTGTTTCGAGCGGAGTATTGGCCTCACCCTGAACTCCCCCGGATCGCATCCACCACGGCCGGCAAGATCTCCTCAGCGGGAAGACTGGCACGCACCAGCTCTCTCCTCAGAGCCATCCATGCACCATGTTGGTCCTGGTTCCCATCATGGAGATGATCATGACCATGACCGTGAGCATGGCCATGGTTGTGGCCCGAAACCTCACCAAAGAAGACCTCCTCCTTCCTCACGCCACCCATGTTCAACAGTCCAATACCCATACCTTGCTCGTGCGCCCTCTTGACCAGCCGCCACGCCGAGTACGTCGCCAGCGAGCTGCCCACCACGAGGATCTTGGCCGCCGAGTCGATGGCCGATTCCGCGGCGGTCTTGACCTCGGCCGGGATAGACTCGCCAAACATGATCACATTGGGTTTGAGCACGCCCACCGGGTTTGATGAAGATGAAGATGATGCTGCATCTGCCTTCGCAGACCGCGGCGGAGGGATCCACGCCCCATCGGCATCAACATCCACATGGCCCTTGGAGCCATCCGGCAAGATAGGCGGCCTTTTCAAACAGGTCGGACACGCCGGGTAGCGGAACGTACTGTACGGCGCCCCAGGGACATCAGCATCCCCATCCGGATTCGTGCGAAACCCACGCCTCCGCCGCTCGAGCGGATTCTCCGTGTCCAGCGCGCCCGAGACCAACAGCTCCTCGAGGAACGTCGCCCACGCCGGGTTCAGCTCTGCCAGTCGAGCCTGAAAGACGTCTCTGTCCATCAGCCTCCTGCAGCTCAGACAGACCAGCGCGCGGAGGAAGCCGTGCAGTTCGACGGTCGGCACGCGCGGGTGCGCCAGGTTGTGGAACGAGTCGACGTTTTGCGTCACCACCTGTTCCACCAGGCCCAGCTTGCCCAGCTCGCGGATGGCGAAGTGCGCCGCGTTGGGTCCCGATCGGTGTAGTCCCCTCCAGCCCAGGAACGAGCGCGCCCAGTATCTCTTGCGGGCCTCGTGCGACGCCACGAATTCATGGTAGTAGATCGGTCTGTAGGTCTTATTCTGCGTGTATGTCCCGTTGACACCACGGTAGTCCGCCAGCCCGGACGCGACGCTGATGCCCGCGCCGGTCAGGAGGAGCGTTTTATTCTTCTTCTGGACATTCTCGGCCGAGGAGGTGGAAGTCGTGAGAGGAGGACTGGTCAGGAAGTGCGCGAGCGCGGAGACGGCACCATGCTTGGTGGCGGCGGACGGTGGGATGATCAACGGCGGCGGGAGAGGCCCCGTGTAGGGTATTCGCATAAACGGTTTGGACATATGCAGATCATGGCGTGGATGATCAACAAAGGAAAGGAAACGAAGCAGGAGAAAGCAGAGTGGTAGAGGGAAGCATGGTCAGAATAAAAATAGTGATCGTTCATAAGGGCGTTGGAGACATGCATCATCGATTTGTCGAAGCCCGAAGATTTGCCACGCCGAGCTCAGCCTTGTGCAATGTGGACGAGGCTGAGGAACCTCACCAAGACTACTACTACGTCTACGATGCCTTCATATGCTCTTGATTGAAAAATCATAGTGTGATTCATTGCCAAATTCGTACGTCTATAATCTATCTCATTAACCTACATCCCGCCCCATTCATTCAAAACAGATACTTTTAAAAAAAGGATTCCAATCACGCCCATTTGCCCAGCACGCTCATGGCCACAAATCCGGTTATCAAACTCAGCATCCCGACCGCGATCTTCCCCCAGGTGGCATCATGGCCCGCCATCTCGCCACCAGGAAGAATCCAGTCTCGCGCCCACATGTCGACGACGCCGACCCAGACCAACACGCCGGCCGACAGGGCGTCCAAGGTGCCGATGGCGAGGATCGTGCTCCGCGCGTTGCCGTTGAAGTCGTGGATCACCCCGAGCCCGATGGCCATGCCGATGGGTGTGATCAGCGCGAACGCCACCGCCATGCCGAACTTGGTCGGCCAGAAACGCGTCGTCTTCCGCGGCAACGAGGCGATGCGCGCCCCGAGCGCGAGGCCTTCGAAGAATTGGTGGAACACGATCACCACCAGGAGTGTGCGGTAGAAGGAATCCCCCGCCACCACCAGGGTCAGGCCGATCAGGATGCTGTGGAAGAGCACTCCGGCTTCCATCACCATGACCGAAAGCTTCGAGTTCGGGTTCGACGGATCAAGCGGCGCTCCGTGGCTGTGGCTGAGATTGACGAGCGCGTGGTGATTTGACGCTTCGACCGCTTCCGCTTCCGAACACCTGGCTGGAGTTTGGACGGGGCTGTTTTCCTCATCAGTGGACTCCGTCACGTTCACACCTGATTCTTCTTCTTCCTTTTTGTCCGGGCCAGGACTCGTTTGCTGCCATCCAACTGAGTGTGTGTGTTCTCTGCCATGGACCCGAGAACGCGCCAGGACGATTCGATGGCCGACATATTCAAACAAAAATGCCAGGAAGATCCCGGCCATGACAATAGCGGAGGTGGTAGCCTCATAATCCAGCCTCCCGAGGCATTCATTGGTGAACATGAGGTAGGCGTGAGTATACAGCTGGAAAGGAAAACACATTAGCACATGCTCCACCAACATTGGGACCAGGAGCGGTGAGAAAACTTACATGGACAAACGCCGTCGACACGATCACTCCCGTTCCAAACTGCTTCACGATGGTGAACGCCCAAGCATTCACGCTCTGGAAGGGAAGTTTGGCCAGCAATATAGGAGCAAAGACCCCGATGGCACCGGCGACGAGCATCACAAAGAGTGTCCCGATCCGAAGCGGGATGTTGTAGTCTCGTTCCTGCAGTGCACAGCTGGCCGCGCTGCCACTGCTGCTGCCGGATTCGCTCCCGCCAGCGGGCACACAATGTCTGCAAGCAAAAATGTCAGATCAAGAGGACGGCAACCGACTTGGAGAGGGAGTGGCTTACTCGACCCCAGCGTGGAAATGGCAGTCCATCTCGACTTCACCATCATGGTCATCGTGGCCATGGTCGCCAGCTTCCTCGGTTGAAGCCAGGACCAAGACTTCTTCGCCGTTGGGACCCATGCAATATCTTCACTCACGATCAGTACCGACCGGTCCGACAGTAATTCGCGGATCACTCACTGTTGGGAGCCATGAGCGTGGCAGCCGGTATACTGCGCCGGTGGAGCTCCTGTGGGAGTAGCTGTGACGGAGACCTGGACCTCTTCGCCGTGGCCGTTGATGCAGAATCTACCTCTGTCAGTCGGGCTACTCGCTTTGTGATAAGAGTCAGAAAACCTCATACATATCAGATCCATGGGCATGGCAGCCCGTGATGGCCGCCGACTGGGCCGTCGCAGTCACGGTCGCCGCATCTGCCGTTCCTGACGCTGAGACTGAAGCAGGAAGAGTTGCCGATGTCACAGCCGCATAGGTTGTCATGGCCGTCTCCTGGCCATTGGGGCCATAGCAGTATCTATTCACATCGTCAGCCCTCGGCCTGTATGCGGGACTCAGTGTCCTTACTCGACATTCGAATGGTTATGGCAGCCGGAATAGGTGCCTTGAGCGGCAACAGCGCTCGCGAAAGCCACAGCGAGCACAAGCCGAGACAACATGTTGCCGACGGTTCGTTCTTTGGAGGAGCGGAATGAGAAAGACGAAGAAGAGAAATCCAGTATCCGTGGCTTAAAGGTGCATCAGCCCTGTCTCGCTCCTTGCGCACGGGCTAGGCCACGAATCCGAGGGGTGGCTCGGAACTGAACTGACTTTATATCGGAATATTGCCCAGAGCGGGTCTCCAGAAATGACAGGATCTCAAACCTTTGAAAATCTGGAAACGACAAAGACTGGTAACACTCTCTCAATCGGATGGGAGATCCGCTTTACAGCCAACGGTCTCACATCACAAACCTTCCTGATTCTCACGAGACGCAAACTCTTACGAGTACAATTGGGCCTTCCGGTCAGCGGTTCGTCAATCGATGATGATTGAGGACAGTCCTCTGCTCGGATACACTCGGCCTATGAACCATCCATGTTGTATGCCAAGTTGCGGCCGTGGAGATCCTGCTGGACGAACGAGCGTGAGACTCTGAGGACATGGCAGGGCCAAGGACCGCATTCGACGTCTGGGACCGACTGATCGGTCCAAGGTTAAAGATGCTGCATAATGAGTGGGATGTGGTAGGGGCAAGATGATGAGCATCAGCCTCGACATCTTAAGGTACTCACTTTTGGGACCCACTTTTCAGCGGAGCGGACAGTCTTGGCAAGTCTTGGTCTCTTGGCGTGGGGACTGGGGGCGGCCAGCCTCGTCGACGACTCGACAGCAGTCGACAGTCGTCAGAAGGGGTCCATCGCGTCGAGGGTCGGAGTAACGTGACAAACATGCCCGGTGAAGTATAAAAGAGCATACTCCGCCGCCAATGGTCCTCAAATTGGCATTCCTCGGCATCCCGACGACATCCTCTCCAGTAGAGACGACATCGACGGGGATCACGGTAACCAAACCTCCATATCCGTTCAATGTCCTCGCCGGTTATATGGCCGATGAGGTGTAAACTTCCAATAGTTGTTGGGAAAAGGGAAAGGTCGACGGGGTCGGCGAGCGCCCTTGGCGAGGATACCGCTGGTAGTGTAGTGGGCGGCACGATGTTTGATCTTTTTCGTTTTTCGTTCTTTGAGGGTCTTCAGAATCGAATGGAACATGATGAAGGGCGTTGGAAGGTGTATAAAGACCTGCTCCGACATCAGCAGTCGGAGGATACTGTGTCCCTTCAGTCTGGTTCTCATAGCATCCTTTCCTCCTTGAATTTGACCCCATACAAAAGTCTATACCTTCGAGAATGTCTCCTCTTCTTGTCAAGGCTCTACTGGCCTCATTGGTCTCCAGAGCTGTCGCTGCACCCACTTTCCTGAACATCCTGGGAGTGCGCCAGGAATCGACCACCCCAGCCCCTGAAGCGTGGGATGCCGGCGCAGTGACGCAGTATCCCATTCATTCCTCGTGCAATGCGACGCAAGCACATCAGATTGCCTTGGGGTTGAACGAGACGATCCAATTGGCCGAGCACGCCAAAGAACATGTGCTGCGATTTAGCAACAACTCTGAGATATACCGCAAATACTTCGGAGACCTTCCACCATTCGAAGTCATTGGCGCGTACGACATCATCGTCAATGGGGACAAGGCTGACGTGCTCTTCCGCTGTGACAACCCTGACGGCAACTGCGCTCTCAAGGGTGAGTCTGATCCTGAATTCCAACATCTTTTAACTGACCTTGTCATCGCACAGGATGGGGAGGCCATTGGAGAGGATCGAATGCCACACAGGAGACAGTGATCTGTGACCTCAGCTATGAGACTCGTCGGTCTCTCTCTCAGATGTGTGCCCTGGGATACAACGTCGCCGAGTCACCAAGGAACACATTCTGGGCATCGGACCTGATGCACCGATTGTACCATATTCCCAGCATTGGAGCAGGTCACATCGAGCACTATGCCGATAGTTATGAAGAAGTGGTCGAGCTTGCAGCTGCTGGGAACGACACACATGCCACTCATGACAGCAACACCCTCCAGTACTTTGCTCTGGAAGTGTATGCATTCGACATTGCTGTGCCAGGGGTAGGCTGCCTTGAGCCAGCAGCGGCAGAGGGGTCTTCACCCGCCACCAGCTCACCAACCGCGGCGCCAGCGACGACGTCGAACGCGTCTCCGACACAGACCCAAGCTCCTTCGGCCACGTCTAGTCTGCCTGCTGTAAGTTCATTGTTATCTTACCCAATGCCGGACACAAGCTGATGAAGATGCAGAACTGCCACACCCACGACGGGGGTGATGTGCACTGTACCTAATCTCCTTGAGTCAATGCCTCCCTCGCACAGGTCTTCTTTCGAGCGGTAGCCTGCACGAGCTGGAGATGAGAAGAGTTGTGCTGAAGCGACGCGAAGCGGATAGAAAAGTTCAACTGAACAAAAGTTTCCTACCATAGTGGTAATACGTAATACCATAGAGCTCAGTCATACTGAAAAGAGACATTCCTGCTGCTTATGTTGTATGCTTTTCTCGATCAGGACGATGTGAATGTCGAGACACATACCTATTTTGTTTCGAACCACTCCACCAGCCAGTCCGCACCCATGGTATCATGGCCAGTATCAGTTGCAATCTGGTCCCTGATGAAAAGTTGATGTGCTTGGACGTCCGCACCATAAGCATACCCATGTCCATTCCACTCATTGTTTTGCCTCCAGATCACGCATCAATCCCACTGCGACCGTAATCGCTCTGGCCAACTCTGTTCCACGACTCCAAATGTCATTGTGTTTCCCGAATAACTCAATGACTTTCACATTGATCGCCGCTTCCGTCGCAAAAACAGCTTGCATGGCTTCGACCTGTTTCCAATCCACCCAACCATCATCTCGTGAATGTGCGAGAACCAGAGCGCGTTTGTTTGAGGGCACCGACGAGCTGTCCTGTACGCCGGCCCAGATCTTGACATAGTCTTCATTTGAATACCTTGCTGGGCTTGCAATAACGTGGGCCTTTGTGTCTGGAATCGCATTTCTAGTTAGTCCAACGTAATCAGGGAATGAGTCGTGCAGCAGCGGAAAGTCATATATCCCAGAAACTCCAAGTACCGCCGATGGAGGCTGGATCTTCGGCAATTCCTTGGCCTTCTCATTCCTGATGTTTGTGAAGGATTTCTGCGCTGCGAGAGTGCTGAGAATTGCCATAGTGGCGCCGACACTGTGACCGACCAGTAGGTATTTGTCTTCAAACCCATACTTCGCCTGCAGATGCTCGAGTGCAGCTAGAACGTCGTGGATATGATCCGGCCATTTTGCGTTCCGAGTTTCGTATGCAGAGATCTTTTCCAGGTCCTGAGGCGATTTGTCATGGTGAGGCGAAAGGCGATAGTTCAATGAGGCATAGCCGGCGATGCTGGAAGTGATGTCTTTCCCATCCTGTGAGGAATTTTCATGGCGTTTGAAGTGGTGTTGTAAATGGTGATTATGCGCCTTTGAGGACGCCAGTTGAGCCAACGCAGGATAGAACGACGACGAAGTCACGGTTGGGTCGCGAAAATACCCCCCATGAACGTAAATGACCCAATATTTCTGCCCTTGGGGATCTGCGAGGTGCGAAGGTTCGACTTCAGGAATGTACACTTCGTATGATTGAAGAATGTTGTCCTGGGCATACTGATGCCGTGTGATGTCTCGATGGAGATGCTCCGGTATTGCTGGCGGCGATGGGTCTCTCTGGCCATTGGATTTGGGGATCTCAGCACCCGCAGCGCTGTGTGCGGGAAAACTGTGCGCAGTAGTGCTGGGGTACTCAGACCGGGACTGGTGATGGGAATTGTGCTGCTCTTTGTAGTAGGAGGGGCTGTGGTGTGGCACTTTCTGCTGAGGTTCTTTACCCTTTGGTGACAGATATGAGGCGCCGGAATACTTTTGTTCGGAAGCCAGGACGGCTGAGATTGTCAGGAACCTGGGAGAGCACGTATTTGGAAGACATACCTTGATCCTGGAGGTATCTAATGACCCTCTTCATTGTCGGGTTTGAATGCTTTCCTCCAAACTCTGCAGCTCTTCTCTTCTTTCCTCTTCTGGACCGACGATATTGTACTGGTCAAGGACAGGTCAACCGGAAGAAAAACGAGCTTGGAGCTTTGAGGCGTCCTGCAGCCAGCTCCTTGTTCAGTGCTGGGCAATATAATGTGAAGGGATGGCGGTTTGTCGACGCCGCTGGCCTGCGGTAATTTGTAAAGTGTGAGTGAGTAATCATGCCGAAGAAGAATCAGCGCGCGTATCAGGTCTTCTGGAACCCTTTAGACCTGATGATCGCCAAATCAGGAGGATCGACAGAAGGCGCGCAAAGCGGTGGCACAAAGGCCCAATCAACCCCACACTTATAGAGCCCCGGAGTAGGATGCGATTACTCACCCCTTCGAGACAAGTCGGTCGCGTATTCCTCCTTTCCCATTGACGACTCGCGCACAAAACTTGGGGGACATAACGTGATGGGAACACGATCTCCGCGGTTGCCTCACGATCCTTTGACCGCCTTATTAGAAATGTTCCCTTTGTGGGTCTCGATCCAACGGGCCTCCTGACGTCGCAGTAGGGCGTGCGAGTACGAATTGGCCCGCTCGTAAACCGTAAATCTGACATAAGGATAGGATGGCCGAGAGTTCAAGCAAGGCGTCAGCTGAGGGACCTGGATGGCAAGGTTCCATCGAAGGCCTGCAAGGCAAGGAATTCGCGGCGTTGCCTCGCCTTCCCGTTGCTAGACCACCCCGCCTGTGCTCCCCGCATCCTCCCCAATCTTAGTACAGGATGTGAGGCCGAGAAAACCCCATAAAGGCATCGCCGTGCTCCCGGGGCACATGACTACCTGGCTGGGAAAGCCCTTGTCCATGAGACGAAGAACCGCGTTTGGTTGCCAAAGCGCGTGGCTGCAGACGATGACCCAGGGCCCGATCATGATTGCGCTGATTTAGAACATCGTCCGGTAGATATGCCGCAGAGTCGCTCGTCGAGACGCGAGGCGGTCCGTGAGTACCGCTGTCGTGGCTGTGGAGCCTCGATAGATCTCGCTGGTCATTCACTGTTGCCGAGCACGATTCAGAGAAGCGGTCACCATCCACATGCAAGAGCTGCAGGTCAAACTCGTCGAGTTCACCTAGATGCCCTGAATGAGAGGGAAGGCCTGGGATCGCTGGCTGGATATCGGATGCTGATGATGAATGATGTTGCTGCGTCAAACATTGAACCACTTCTGGGTCATCGTAGTCTGGAAGGCCTGGGGGACACTTTTCTGTATGAAACCAGACGTCGCTTACCTCACTCAACTCCGGGGCATTGTTGTATTGCTGATATAGACTTTGTGACTCCCACGGATCCTCGGAGGCAAATACAATGCAGTCATCGGCAACAGCAGAGCGTTGAACTTCCTTGATCAAGCACATCGGAGGTCCAATACCTACATAGGCTCTGGCTGTGGTCTTTTGTTGCACATTAACATCATCGGCGGCGTCGTTCAATGCCTCATTGCCATCAATGATACCAACGTGACAGGGTTGAGACACTTGGGGACGTGCTGTACTTATCTCGTCTCTGTGTGCATGGTGGTACAAGGGCATTTGTTTTGGCTCCGCCGGGGCCGGATCTGGGGTGTTGTCGCTGTTCTCAATGGCATCGTCACCAAGTCCGCCATCATCCAGCCTGTCTGAACTTGGCCACCTTGCCAGTTCCTTCAACTCATCCAGCGAGTAGTACCTCTTTCGTCGGTGCGCGAAAGCTTCCACCCCGTGGAGTAGTGTTTCAGTGGTGAGATCTCTCAGAAATAAATCGTTGGTCGAGTCAATCAGTCGGGCTGGCTTAGAAGTGATGAACTGATCTTGAACCACAGCCTGCCCAGCTGGTGACGTTCCCAGGGTGGGCAGGGTGTCTTCTAACTGAACAATGTGTCTGGCTGACCGATTTCGAGGGCGCAGGGACGACTTCGACGATGAGATGTAGGATCCAGAAGAGATCCCTGCAGACTTTGTCGTTTTCTGAACATATGGCCCATCAGGGGCAGACAGGTTGATGCCTGCTGTGCCAGAATCTCGAGAATGAGGGTGGTGGAGAAGTTTGGAGCTCGGTGAAGGCATGGCTCGTCCCACTCCGTGGCGAGGAGATCTTGCCTCGGGTTCAGATGCCGTTGCACGAGAAAAGAAGTCGGAAAGCTCTTGGTTTGACTGTGTGCGATTTTTTCTGCTTGTGGTCTCGAGATGAGTGTTTCGAAAGCGCGCATCATCTTGTCTTCTCTTATTGCTGAGAAAGGCCATTTCGGAAAAGGTGAGATCCGGCAGTCCGCTGCAATCAATCTGCGCGGACGACTTCCCTTTTGCGAGAAATCCGGGTCCCGGCTTCGTTTTGAGGGTCAGTCGCTCGGTCGACACGTTGGGTGCGTGAAATTCTTCGTTCAGAGCAGCACCAGCCTTCTTCCGCGACCTTTTCTTGGATGGTCGCTTGACTGAAGGCTTGTCTTCGATATGCTTGTAGTCATACCTGTCAGATTTGGTCTTTTGTCTCTGTCTTCGAGCGTATTTGGAGCTAGACTCTCGAATGTCACCGTCGGGATTCTTCTCAAGGCATGGCTCGCTTCCCTCGTCCTCGTGGTGGTCGTTGCTACCCGAAGGTGAGACAGATCTGGGGTACCTATCCTTTCTCTTGGTATGGTGCCTCCTTCCTGATCTCTCATTTTCCTCGCGGTAACGGTCTTTGGGGAAATTCGTGCCGCTATCGTCTGTAAGTCGCACCGTTCGTGCTTTGATGTCTATTGGACTTCACGTCAGTTTGGCCAGCTTCGCAGTTCGTCGCAATTTCGTGGACATGGAGACATGCCCTTTGGATCTTTCTGCAGCCTGTCCGTCCTGGCCATCATGTCTCAGCATTCGCCTCAATGTGTGCCATGAGTACCTCACCTCGGTGCGGATATGTTCGAGTTGTCGACTATTCCCTGCGGTCGCGGTGAAAGCGAGGAAGGATGCTGTTCATCCCATGGATGCCTCTGGATGTCAGCCAACCACCTCATCACAGACTCGGCAGCTCCAAAGGCTGGTTGCTGAAACGACGACATTGGCCAATATTATAGAGACAGCCATCAGAGCTTCCAAAAAGAACAAAGTGAACGGGATAGCGATCAATGAGAAATGAGAACGAATTTCTGCATCTGAGAGGCGTTATGAGTGGAAGGGGTCCATCGCAGCGACTGATCTTCTAGAGCGGCAAGGACAATCGCGTTCCAGAGTCGGAGGAAGGCAGCCATCGATGACTCCGGGCGATGTACATCATTGGAATGGCATTGCAAAGGCCTCTGAAAGTCACGCGCGATTCACCGTCATTCTGGAATGGCCGTGTTGGTGCTCTCTGAGCCGAGAACACAAGAGGAGAGCTGGTTTGGTATCAATGCAGGCTGTGATGGGTCTCGATGTACAAGTATGTCTTTGGGTGTGTACAGTAAGGTACCTAAGGTTGGGAAGATGGAGTTCTTGGTTCAGATCAAGGAGGTTTGGCCCCCACGAACAGGATCTTGCCGCCCTAACAGTTCTCTTCCGAGAACCTCGTATAAATACGAGAGAACCCAACCACGTCCTCAAGAGTGTGAGCTTCGACCAATTGGTGTGCATCGTGGCTCAAAAGCAGCGCATTCGGTGATCTGGGGAGGGGAAAAAAGTGCGGTCCATCCTCGCCAATATTCAGACAATGGCAGTCTTACAGAGTCGCATGGGGTTATCGGTTGAAGGAAGAAGCGTCGCTGAAGGAGAGATAATCCATCCTTGCCTGGGGCGGGTTATGCGCTTACCAGTGCCTGGGCCCTAATCCCGAGACTGCCTGAAGTAAGGTTGGGCCCTGCTGGAGTTCTATCGCTCGCTGTCTGCCTTATCTCTCATCCTTTCGCTTCATGGGTCCCTGTACCATTCTGCTCAAGGATTTGAGACTTGGTGTCGACGTTGGGGCCAGCACCTACCGCGTGTTCCTTGTCCGAAGTGTCTTCATTTGCCTCTGAGCCATAAAAAGATCGACTGGTCGATGAAAGAGTCAGTCCGGCTGATCCGTGAAACCCATAGCTGTGGTACCGACAAGCCGGCTGAATAGACATGAGATTACTTTCTCAGAGGCCGGCTTTCATGCCATCGACTCCTTGTTT
The DNA here is from genome assembly GCA_001599775.1 of Exophiala alcalophila. Classification (NCBI taxonomy): domain Eukaryota; kingdom Fungi; phylum Ascomycota; class Eurotiomycetes; order Chaetothyriales; family Herpotrichiellaceae; genus Exophiala; species Exophiala alcalophila. The sequence goes on along the minus strand of BCHY01000007.1, from coordinate 310,303 downwards.
CGGATGATGTGAATTTCACCGGAGCAACTGGGCGCGCGAAAAATCAGTTGCATCGTCAGGCGGCCACAGGTGCTCAGGTAGGCAGAGGTGCTGGGAAAGGTGGGAGCCGATGTTGCTGTTGAATGTGCCCCAAGCCGGTAGAGGTCGGCCGAACAGCCGATTGGAATGGGGATTGGAATTGAGACTCAACAGGGAAGCCAGTGGTGAAATATGAGTCTCCTGATGTGCGATACGACTGACCATGTGTTCAGTTCATAGAAGAGTTCTGTATTGGCCTGTGAAGCGTAGCTGTTCTCTCCATCGCAACTCCATCGGCTTTCAAACGAGGAGATTCATCAAGAGAATGGCAGCGAGCTTTGACGGCCTGACGGACCAGGAGCTGAGCACGTCTGCGTGACGATTGTCCGAGACAGAAGCCGCACCTGTCAATTCACTTGTAGTTAGTTACCTTGTTGGTCGCGGCGGTGTTCAGACGACCCCTCGGCCGTGATGAGCCATGATAGGCGCGAGGAGTTAGCGCCTGTCAACGAGAGAGGGTACTCAGGCATTCCAAACGGTTGTTGTTCCTTTTTATACTTCTTTTCTCTGTTGCTGCCTGAGGTGGTCTTCACGGCCTAGTTACTCGTACTACTCGTAGAGTACAATTTCGTCACGCGATGCCTGGGAGGATGTTTCCTTCTGTGAGTCGAGGCCGTCATTGACTCTTTGAAGCGGGCGCCAGTTGCTTGGCGCATGAGAGCAAGTCCCAATTTTGCTTGGCAGAAGTGGCAGAAGTGGGGTTACACGTGACCAAGAGTCAGGTGATTTGGCTATCTGCGTCGGCCCTTCTTGCTGCAACGACAAGGACTTCCGAGTACTGTCGGAATACGAGGATCACAGATCGAAGAGTCAATTGCACTCTCCTCACTCGCCCGGCAGGCGGCTCATGATAGAGTAGAGTACCTCGTGGAACGGGAATTGTACCTAGCTACAGCTCCCATTGCTTGCGCGCTTTGCTGCTGAGCTCAGTGTTCTCGGGATTCAGGAATGGTGTTCACTGTTAAGCGGTACATACTACAGTCTACGAGTACTAGCGGTGCCGGTGCCAGTGGCGGCGGCCTTTGGCTCACACACTGACAGGGTTGCACGCTCGCGAGGTACCCTAGGGTAGGACCCTACCTTACTCGTAGGTACTGTATCTCTGGGCTGTTAGTGTCATGCACCTTCCGCCAAACTGCACCACTACTAGTAGTACTGGTACTGGCACCATGGCACCATCAGCATCATGGCACCAACGGGCGACACCCACTCGAGCCACACAATGTTCCAAACGACCTTCTCTCTCGCACCACACAGACACAGGGCCGACACCCTCTTCGGGCATCTGCCATGCTCTATCTCCACGTCCCTCCCCACGTCCTTCTCAGAGTCTCTAGTACTAGCAGTAGTACTGGGAGTAGCCTCGGGAAGCCTGCGTCAACCTTCACTTCACCTCATTCAAACGGTCGAATCATTCGCCTTTCTTCAACCTCCCAGAGACCAAGTCTTGTCCTCCTCCACGCCCCCAGCGAACCAGCTTCCGCTCCGAGTTCCCATCCACACACGACTCTTCATTCCTGTCCGTCGCTGCAAGCCTCTCAGATCCGACCATCCATCATGAATCATGGGCACAAATAGTTCCTGCTGAGCAAGACAACAACGGGTTCCTGGGCACCTCATCCCTCGCCCTTCCATCCCGATAGGTGATCCGTGACCGAGTGGAAAAGAGGCAAACAAAGTCCCGTCCGGAAGCGGGGTGCGCTTCGCTGAAGAAGCCATGCCGGCAGGGCCTCTGATAAGACCATGACATGAGCCCGTGTGCCCCGTAGGCTGTAGCGAGCCCCGGCATCAGGCTCGGTTCCCTGAAGCTCTAATCGATCCTGGCCTGGCTGCAATCGGCGGTCAAGCCCAACGTGCGCCTGAACCTCTTTCGTCCCAAAATCCTGCCAGTGCTCCAAATGGCACCATCCGTGCTGACGGTTGCCTGCGGTCCAGGTCGCTTAACGAGTCGGCTTCGGTGACCAGTGCTCAGTCGGGTACTTGACGCTCGCAATTAGCACAATCCCTCCTGTTCATGCCATCGGCAGCCGCTGCTCGCTGACCTGAGACCTCTTTCTTGACCGCATCTAGAATGCCTCGCGGATCATCGAATCGGACAAAGGCTTTCTTTCCCCTCATCCCCCAGTAGGGCTGACCGGTCGCGCAGGCCAGAGATACAGATGTCGCCGATCGAATGGTCAAGGAACAAGGGTCTTGTCGGCCTCCAAACTGACAGGTTGCCACTGCACCGGGAGATCTCTATTTGGAGAGGCCCACTGCCACTCCCGAGTCCCGGAGCTGCCAAACGTCAAGCAAGTCGCGTCAGTTCTGCCGTATTCAGGCGTGTCGACACCATTCTTCTGAAGCGATCTCAACTAAACCTGATATCATGCTATCACAAGGGTCCGCGCGGCGCTCGCTGGAGCAGAAAAGCCCTAAGGCTCCACCGCTGCTCCGGCCTGGGCTCGAAGGCCTGCCTCCCTGCATCGGGCTTCAATGAGAATGTGTCTTTGCAATTGATCAGTGAGGGGACCTCGCTCTCCTGCTGGTTCGCAGTCGTCACCCAGACTTCTGCCAGTCATATTGGCCGCTTAGAGCCGGTTTGACCCTTCCCCCGATTGTGGCTGCTGCCCACCGTACTGCCTGGCCCATGGTTGAACTCCAAAATATCCTCTGCTCCTTTCCACGTGTAGTGACTTTTAGCACCCTCCAGAAACTTAACTTCTGGCACCCTGCCCGCCTTGCTGCAAACCCACTCGTCCTCTGTTTTTTGCTGCTGAGGCTCGATATCTCCGGTACTAATGCCAGATTGATGATTGGGGCTGAGATGCAGACGACCTTCTCGTAAATGAGAGACTGCATGAACCGCTGCATCGTTTCCACCAATGAGGTCTCCATAACAATCTCGAACTTGGCTGTTTTTCTCTTCGACATCGGTTGATCTTGTCGGGGCGAGCTCTGGATATTACAGACCGCTTTTGAGCCTGACTTTGACCGCGTCCACGACCATTTGCGACGAGACTGTTTCTGCATCCTGTCGGCGTCGATTGTATCATGGCGAAACTCTTCATCGGGTGCGTGCTCGAAATGTCCCACATTTTGACGTGGGGGATCAGAGATTGACGGGTTCGCCACAGGGGCCTCGCCTGGCACACAACCGACGAAACATTGTTCGAAGGCTTTCAGCAGTTCGGCAGGGTGGAGGAAGCGGTAATGTTCGCGGCGCCGGCCATTGAGCGACTTGCTGATGCTCGCTCAGGTCGTTGTCAAGGATCGCGATACGAATCGGAGCCGTGGATTCGGCTTTGTGCGTTTTTCGACCAAGGACGAAGCCGACGAAGCGCTCCGGAGAATGAACAACACAGAGTGAGACCAAGGGACGACATCCATAGTCAAGGCCCAAGACTAACCGTGCGAGCAGGTTCGACGGCCGCCTGATTCGAGTAGATCATGCACAGGATAACAGGCAGGGCGGTCCTGGACGCGGTGGTGGTTTTGGCGGAAGAGGTGGATACACAACGCCGATGGCGACAGCAGGCGCTTACACACAGCCTGGAACTCAAGGACGACCTCCGAACCCAATGGGCTTCGGTCGCGGCGGAGCGCCGTACCCGCCTCAGTACAACCAGTACAACGGACAGTACCAGCAAACTGGAGGACCTTATGGCGGAGGGGGGCAACCTCAAGGAGGCAACGAACCGTATGGTCAACAGGGGCCTTATCGGCAATAATCCAGGAGCTTTCTCTCGCAGCGAGGATCTGGTTGTGCAAAGATACCCGTCGAATTCGTCCGTTTGTTCCAGATGTTGAGGCAAAAAGGGAGGGAGATTAATCGGTATCTCAGCATTGGTTGAAGAGCACCAGAGGCGGCCAGGAGCCAGCGAAATTGTCAGACCATGTCGGGGTAGCGAAATCAAACCTCTTTCTCAATCTCCTCCTGCTCCTCGGTACTGTTGACCTTGCGCAAGGTATTCTCGAGAGCCATCAAGGGACGAGAAGCCCGGGCGGGCGGCGTGAGAGCCCGTACACGCCGGGCTAGATCAGTAATGTGTTCATCACGGCTGTCCACGCTCAAATCTGTCAAGGCTTGTTCGAGGTGAAGGAGGTAATCGCGGTTCTCCCCACTTGGGCCAATGCTGTCGTTGATGGTTTCCGCAACTTCTTGCGGCGGTAGCGGGCCCAGGAACTGGGGATTGTCGGGCATGCCGATGTAGACCAGGCAGTTCAGATCATTGAGAGAGGAATCGGCTGGGTGAAACGGAGTATATTGGATGCTGTATCCGTTGCTGCGTGATCGTTAATAACATGGGCTGTGACTGCTCGCGACAAGGCGTACATTTCACGGATATCCAGGTATTCCTTAACCTCATCCACCTTTGAGGGAATGATGTGGTAGGCGACGCCCCATACGTAGGCCCCTTCGGTCAGGCGTTGCTGGGAGCAGTTAGTTAGACGGTAAACTGGCGGTCAGACTTGGACAAGGACGCGAGTCGTACTGGATCATCGAGGGTTTCCCAAAAAGACCTTTCGATCAAGGTGACCACTCTGCCCGGGGCCTCAGGGGTGCCACGGTGGTCCTCGCTAAGATGGTGAGTTCGACGCAGATACTCAGAACTATCCGCCAACGCTCACCTAGCCTGGGAAGACGAGGTGTTAGTGAGTGGTTGGAAAATCCAGAGGTCTGGCGGCGCCTCGTACCTGCCAGAACCGGCGAACATAACCACTGATGTACCCGGGAATGCGTTGGTCTGCTGTTCGTGAGTCCAGATGTTCTCCCACTTGACGACACCGGCCTCGAGACTCGTACCAAAATGCGGGGGAGGCTTCCAGATCAGACTCCTGGAGGATTCGAGAAATTCGGTGAGCCGCAAGGTTCGCAACGAGCGCCGGGGTCTGGAGTTCTGGCTCTTGTGGTCCTGACTTACCCATAGCCGAACAGCCAGAAATCCTCGACGCGGACCGGGCTCATGATGGAGCGTGAAGGTGGGAACTGGGCGAGGGTCCACTGTCAAATGAGCTTGCTGGATCGCAGGAGGCAGAATCACGACAGGTGCGGAGGCTGACAATCTCGGAAGGCGGTGGTGATGCCTTTGTGTCCGTTACCAGGGAGAAGGGAGAGAGAGGTTCGAGAAGGAGTGGTCGGTAAGAGGCGCAGGAGGAAGGAAGTAAGAGGAAGCAGGAGACAGAAGTCACGTTGCAGGTACGGAGACCGGAGCACGAGGTTGAGTCAGTAGTAGCAAGTACTACGTACTTGTAGCATAATATAACTTTACAAGGACTAAGACGGCAGCCGGGTCGAAGCGAATCGGTCGTGCTCCGCTCCGGATGTTTGGTCTGCGTCTCCGGTTGTTTAACGAGCGAATGTGAGTGGGGGAGGCAAACTTGGAGCCTGTAGAGGGACACGCCCACCGCGAGACGGGCTTCGATCCGGCACCCCCTGGGCCCCAGCGCTGCCACTAGTTAGTTAAGCATTCAGGCCCCTAGGCCGACACAGAGGCTAGAGCAACCGCCGCACGCTGCAGCGCCGCACTGCCACCTGGCTTGCAAAAGAACCGGAGGGTGAGCCTCACACAGAGGCTCACTGGACTCGTCACTTCTCAGCGCCCATTGGCCTCAAGCTGGGAGCACAACAGGTGACGGCACAAGCAGGCTCAGCCGGGCATAACAAGACTTGAGTACGAGTACTGTAGAGTACGTCCGGATATCGCTCAGCGCCACTGCCAGCTGACAGATGCCGGATCAAAGTCTACTGCGAACCGTTGTCTCCGTCCCGGCAAGAAGTCGATACTTCCACTGGTAGGTCAAAGGCCAGGCGCGACCCAGCTTGCAAGGGAAGAGATAGAGACGACCGCAGTGCAGAGACAGCACGAGGGCGAGAAGAGGTTTCCGGAGTTATCATCATTGTATTCACGGCGGCAAGCAAACAACTTGGTTGCGGGCGTGGGCAGTACCCGTACCTTAGTGGGCAACATGACGCGACCGCATCGCCTGGTACCAAGAGTATAATTAGTATTGCGATGCCAAAGATCCTGGCGGGGTTGGAAGCGGGTTGTGTCGGCTGCCGGTGGTGTGGCCGTGAGAGGTCTCTTCAGGCAGCTTTCAAGTTCCCGGGTCAAGGGCCTAGTTCACCACGGTAGCCTGATTAAAGCCTCTCCAGGCATCCTGCGCTGTCTTACCTCAATCAGGTACAGGTTTCTACTAGAACTACTACAAGTCTACGACCCATTAATAATGAGGTAGGTAATATTTCAATCTCTGGGCCTGGAAAAGGCGTCCGTCCGGGCCCATGTGGTCACTACCTTACCTTACCAGTACAGTAGTAGGCCGTGGCTCCTCAGCCCCACGGCATGCGTGAGTGCAGGTGCTCATACGAGTAATTGTCACGCCGCCGCGACCCAAGGCGCCCGCCGCCGGGCTGCCGCGCAAACCAAATTGGACTTGGAACTTGGAAATTGTTCGACTTCGACTTCGAGTCATTGTTCTTCACGATGAATTCACTCCCTCAGCCTCATCGTGACCACACCATGGATGATTGCTCCATATATCCTTCTACTACCCTCCCCTCGACACTCTCTCTGCTGCTTCACCAACCAACTTTCCCTTCCAACTAGTCCCTCATGGCCTACAACAGGGCCTTTAATCCGGACGCGCTGCCTGCGTACGAAATTTCCCCTCACCTTCCATGATAAACATGGAAACACGCCCCGCTAACCTCGCTTTCCATCACAGGCATGCAGAGCCCGAACAGGCTGCTCAGGCTCTCAGTCAACTCGAGCTGAATCGCAAACAAGCTCGTCCGAACAACCAGGCACCCTATAACCCCAATGCCAACCCCACGATCCCTCCTGGAGACCGTCGAACCTCACCCGCAGGGCTATCTACGAGTCCATACCGCCCCTCTCCTCCTCAGGCAATACCTCAACATCGACCGTCGCCGAACCAATCCTTTCAAGACGATCAGTACAGTCGCTTGCAATCTCCTCCCCCGGCGAGCCACGGCTACGGACCTCGACCTCATGTTCAAGCCCCGGGGCCACGTCGACCGTCGAACGAGGCGCATCAATATCCTAGCCGCACACCTGCGCCGCCAGACCCCGACACCGTCGACCTCCACCCTCTGTTCCGCGCCGCAAATGCTTCTGGAACGGGGTCCCTCACGACGGCTGAGTTGGGGTCCGCGCTCGTCAACGGCGATTTTACTCCCTTTGACCCGCGGACGATCTCGTCTCTCATACGCATGTTCACCAGCTCTCCTCCTAATCAGCCCCAAGGCCCGACGATCACGTACCCCGAGTTTGAGAACCTGTGGCGATTTCTGGCCGCCTGGCGCACACTCTTTGAAAGATTCGATGAAGACGGGAGCGGGCGGATTTCCCTTGCGGAGTTTGCAAAGGCTATGACGGCGTTTGGCTACCGACTGTCGCAACCCTTCGTCAGCATCTTGTACAATACGTTCAACGACAGGAGTCCTGCCAACAGCCGAGGCATGAGCTTTGATCTGTTTGTGCAGGCGTGTATCAGTCTGAAGAGGATGACGGATGTCTTCAAGAAGTACGACGACGACCGTGATGGTTATATTACTCTCAGTTTCGAGGAGTTCTTGACCGAGATTCTGCGTTTGCGGGACTAAATCTTTCGGCTCCTCTGAGCCAGGCGTCATATTGGGTAAGATGGAGGCCGGTGGCATAATTGTGAACTATTGGATACCCCCGAACCATGTTGTAGAGCGGGCTACGAATTTGACCCCATTGAAGGAATGTGGGTTTTACGAAACTTGTACAACCAGATCAGCATCGGAGACGATATTTGACTCGGCGTGGTGTGCCTTTTCACCTTTTCTCCACCACATCAATGGAGCGAGTGTGCGTTGCGTGCATGGGCATGGAGGAAGTCGGAACATCATGAAGGATTCCGGAGTTGAAAGGGCAGCCGGCTGGGGCGCCGAACTGCCTCGAACCTTGCGAACAATGATCGCAACCTTCGCTCCTCGTACAGATTTCCAGACAGCCATTTCTGGTGACTCCCCGGAATTCGGCGAGGAATGCGCTTGGTTGGTGCAAGCCTGACGAGAGGCCTGCCTATCGGTTCTTCGTTCGACATACGAGTAGAAACAGGCCGCTGGCAAATTCGTTAGGCGCTGCCTTAGGTTAGGGACCTTGGGTAGCAGTACATACGGGCAGGCTGACAGCTCGACCGCGACTCGGAGGACTGAGGAACCGGATGGGATTGGGGGGTCGTCATCATTGAGGGGATGGAGAGGGGCACAGGCCGATCCCACCATATCGGTACGGGCCCCAAGGCAGCACGGTACCCGGGAGAATACGCCGAGGTTCTCCCAAGGGACATGTACCTGGCCCGTCTCAAGGGAACGTGTCCCGTGCTACTAGTGCCGCGGAGAAGCCTGCAATGGAAGGCATCGAACATTCCTCATCGTCCATCATCGCTCAGCTTCAGAGGCGAGAATACGCAAGCCCTTGGGCGCATGAGATGGTCATGCGCTGCGTGGAAGGAAGGAGAATGGTCTGCGAGTGTCCCTCTTCTACTAGTAGTCCTTCCCCAGTCTTATCCTCGTCTTCATTTTAGGCAAATTCCACCGCCGGCCCAAGCCCAGACACGGGAAGTCGACAGCGACAGCTGCAGTGGCCCTTTGCCTTTGGCAGGTCCCCGGCAGCAAGAAGAATCGCCGGGTGGACGGTCGCTTAAACTTAACGGCGTGCACTGCAGGCTGCCGCAATCGGCGCAAACGTGGTCTCCTGTAAGATGGGGTCAGGAGGGCCCATCCTTTCCTATCTCAGCCTAAGAGGCATCGTCGCAGGCTCACTGCGCGCCTCTAGGCTCTCCGTCGTCCGTTGGTTCTCTTTTTTATCTTGTTAGCTAAAGCTGGTATCTCTGGAGCTCCTCCCCGTTTTGGCACCCACTAACTCCTGGGGGGCGCCAGGGTGCCCCATCACATCGCATCGCGTGCGTGTGCATGGTATCCGTCCATCGACTCGTGCTCGCTACTACTCGAGGAAAGGCGAGGATGTCGTTGTAACGTGAACGGCCCTTCTCCTCGACAACCTCCGCTCCCAAGCCAGGCAGGCCAGAAGACCAGGAATTCTGATCAGATCACTTACCGTGCAGGCTGACTGGACGTTGCGATTCGCAACCTTTCGCGCCAAAGGCTCGAACCTCAAACGCTCCAAGCCATTCCCTGCGGCACCTGAGCTTGATCCTCACGACCCCTAGGCTGGGGCTAGTGAGCCGCGCACCTCGCTCTATACCTGCAGAAGGCTGTCGACCTTTTGTCCCACCGGCGCTTGTCGCCGACCTCCAGGCGTCGGGCATGGATCATGGACACGAGCTTAAAGAGGGGGCGGTTGAGACGATCATGCGAACGATGGAGTGAAGGTGTGAGATCTGTTTAGTACCTATATGTAATCCGGACGGAGGACGGAGGTAAGGCGGTACGTACCACGTACGAGTAGACTCTTCCTACGCCTGGGGTGGACAGAGTGGACACTGCTGGAGTCTGGCACCACCGCCCTCTGCGTTCCCTCCGGTGTCCAGTCGGGCGTGCTCGTGAGTCGCGGCCCGACTACTGGCTCACACTACTCCAATCTACGAGCCGAAAGGCACCCACTGGGGAGTCGGGACTGGGCCCCTTCATCGCGGCAGCCCCGAGCTTCACGCAGGCTGCAGCACGCAGCACGCATCAAGCATCCTATCCTCGCCGCGCCCCCGGGCCCCAAGCTTGCCCTGATTGACGGCAGGCTACCTGGTACGGAGCACTGCTGCTGCTGCTGCTACTACTGCCGCCGACGCCTCCTGCCTCCTCGCTCCTCCCACCCCCGCCACAGCATCCTGGCAGGGTAAAGTACTAAGGTGGTTATCGACAAGGCCAAACGGCCTTTCTACCACCACACTACTACTACTCCAAAGCAACCGCTGCCACTACCACCACTCCTTTTCCTCCTCGTCCTCCTCCTCGCCCTGCTGCTACCACCTTGAACCTTGGAGTACGGATTTCAAAGCTGATGTTCACGACTTCCATCACGCTACCACCTCCGTTTCCTCCCCCCTCTGCGTCGTCTTCTCCCACAGTCTCTCCCGTCCTTGTTCAACGTCCGATGCGGCCGTCTTCAGTGTGACTGGATCTTGCGCATCTACCCGGGGCGTTGCAGATGAAGCGCGTCCACAATGTCCTCCTTCTTTGGAAAATTGAAAAGTCCCGTGAGTATGGACCAGCGATGGATCCCCTCCTTGAGCCTCCCCAGTCCTTGTGGCTGGCCCTCGCGAAGCTGGCGCAAGCTCTCCCATCGTGTCTCACGGGCTGTTCGATTTTGATTCTAATCCTGTCCTCCCCAGAATGCTGCGAGTCCCGCAGTCGGCACCACCGCCACGGTCAAAAAGGACCCAAATGCGCCGGTGCCTACCCCTCTTGAGCGCATGCTCGAAAATGCCGGTCCACTTCGCAATGACGGCAGCGATAAGTTCTTTGGCATGGAGAATGTGAGCCTCGCATCCCTTGACCATCATCCTCTCACTGACATCCCCTCTGCAGTTTGGAAACACCTGGTTTGTTTGGCCTCATGTCTCGACAGTCTCTTTTGGTCTGACCTCCGCTCCATAGCTATTGCAACTCCATCTTACAGTGTCTCTACTATTCTGTCCCTTTCCGAGACCACGTCCTCGACTACCCTCGTCGGTCGACCCCCGAGTCGGTTGCCTATGCGCACGCACACGCTCCCCCTCGGCAACAACCAGCCCAGCAAAATGGAGCGGCGAAGAAGCCCCCGGGACCGACCTCTGCACGGAATGCCGGGACACCTCCCCAACAGCAGAAGCCCGAGGACAAAGACTCGCCTGAGTACAAGAAAAAGCAGGCGATACAGGCGGGTCCCATGTTGAACATGACTTATGAAAATTCCCAGAACTATGAGATGCCGGAGAGTCTCTTCACATCCTTAAAAGATATTTTCGAAGCCGTCGTTCTGGACAAGTCGAGGATGGGCGTTATCAGCCCCAGTCGCTTTCTCGAGACGCTCCGGAGGGATAACGAAATGTTCCGGTCTGCTATGCACCAGGATGCGCACGAGTTCCTCAACCTTCTCCTCAACACCGTTGTAGAGGATATTGAGGCGCATGACCGCCGGCTGATGGCGCAGAAAAAGGTGGAAGCGCCTCCCCCGGCCTCAGAGGAAACGGGCGACATGACAAGAAGCGACTCTGCTACAGTCTCGTTTCCGCCTGTCCTCCCTGTCCCACCCGCAGGAAACTCTCCCACCCGATGGCTTCACGAACTATTCGAAGGCACCCTCACCTCCGAAACCCGATGCTTGACCTGCGAGAACGTCTCGCAGCGTGACGAACCCTTTCTGGATCTATCCGTCGACCTGGAGCAACACTCATCGGTCACGGCTTGTCTGCGCCGATTTTCAGAAGAAGAAATGCTTTGCGAGCGAAACAAATTTCATTGCGATAATTGTGGCGGACTTCAGGAGGCCGAGAAACGCATGAAGATTAAGCGCCTCCCGCGGATATTGGCGCTCCATCTGAAGAGGTTTAAGTACACGGAAGATTTACAGCGGCTGCAAAAGTTGTTTCACAAGGTGGTGTATCCGTACCACCTGAGGCTTTTTAATACGACGGACGACGCAGACGACCCGGATCGGATCTATGAACTCTATGCCGTTGTTGTCCATATCGGCGGAGGACCCTACCATGGCCATTATGTTGCTGTGATCAAGACTCAGGATCGAGGATGGCTGCTTTTTGACGATGAGATGGTCGAGCCCGTGGATAAAAACTTTGTTCGCAATTTCTTCGGAGATCGACCTGGACTCGCCTGTGCCTATGTATTGTTCTATCAAGAGACTACTCTAGAGGCCATCCAGAAGGAACAAAGGATGGAAGGCAAACGACGTGCATCTCAGGATTTCGCCGCTGGACTGTCTGTCAATACCAGACAGTCGGCAGAGCTTCACCGAATTCCGACCGTCAGCCCCATGGGCTCTCCTGGAACCCCGGCCGACGCTATGCAATACGCCGCGCTTGATCATGCGATGACCGCGCCCCCTCAGTTTACGACAAATGGTCACGTCGAACCGCCACTCTCACCACTTTCATCCGCTGTGACGCCGGCGAGCCCGATCGTTCAGAGCAAAAAGGAAAAGGCGAAGGAGGAGAAAGCACGGAAGGCCGCAGAGAAGCAGGCGGAGAAGGAGAGACAAGAAGCCGAGAAGCAACGTCGGAAAGAATTGGCCTCCAGGCTGACGGATGCACACAAAAGACAAGAAGCCGAGCTCAAGGCCGCCCTAGACGCAAGCAAAGCCTCGAAAGCTGACGAGGACAAACGACATGCTCTGGAGAGATCACAGACTGTCCAGGTCAATGGGACCAGTTCCTCGGGACTTGACAGGTTCAAGCGATCGAAGAGTCTGCGTTTCGGCTCCCTGACGAAGAAAGACAAAGCTCAGTCAGATACTTCGGACGAGCACATGGCATTACCCGTGGAAGTCGAGCCTCCAGAAAAGGACAAGGACAATGAGAAGGAGAAGGAGAAAGAGAAGAAAAGCCGTTTCAGCATTCGGAAGAAGTCCTTTGGGGTTTTATGAAACGACGGAGGAGCTGATCCGCTCCGCTCCCACCGCCAGATTCTTTGACATTGTGAGGCCGCTGCACATACAACAACCATTTGACGATGATCATATTTCACCAAAAGAAAGCTCAAGCTGGGGCAAGGATTTGGGATGGGATGGGATACTAGTATTTTTTGGGAACGCAAGGAGGACTGGACGATGTGAGACGAAGCGACATAACTTCTCATTGCAGACATTGTGCACATTTGGTACATACGTCGTCGGCTTCCTTGGACTGCCTACACAAATAAAACTCGACTTTTGAGCGCCTGTTCTCAATGCCCATGTCTAGTAATATTGCCTTCTGCCTTTGCCTTCTCCCTTCTAGTGATTCTCATGATCATGTGTTGCGGGCGTAACCGCAGTCGGAGTGGAAATCCAGAAGTCGTCCCTTTTCGTCCCTGCCTTGCCTAGTGTTCGCGGTCTTGATATCCACCACCACCACCACAAGCGTCGTTGTGGCCGGGGCTGGGAGTCGATCAGTCTTGTCGGGTTAGGGATGTTCTGATGCCGACCGCCCAATAGAATTCATGACTTCTGCCCGCGGCGTAGACCTGTTGTGGAGGGCCCTCGAGGTGTATCTCCGGGCCTTCAGCATCGGTTGTGCTAGCTTCATGTCGACGGAGAGTCGAAATGAGTTCGGCTGCATCCCAGGTGGCACCCTGGGCCGTCTTCCCTGCGGATGGACTGTTTGGCGAAATCCCTATTCCTTTGCCTGGGATAAGATGTTCTGTTCCTCGCAAGCCGTATGCGGTGGCCGCTGCAGAGATGGCCTTTCGATGTTGATAAAGAATCAAGATGCCGCCCTATTTTAGAACCGTTTGTCTCCGGTATGCCTGTCTGTTCTCCACCTCTTGCGCTCTTGAACAGCGCCTGTCCAAGAATCATGGGGAGGACGTCGCGTGGCAAATCATCCCAGCATGAGTTCGTAGACAATGATCAACGTATTCACCAGTATCAACGGCACTATGGTGGCGCCATCGTTAGCTTCCTATGTCCCCCCGAAACACCACTCCCAAAGGAAAGCGGGACCAACCTCGACATATTGTCCGGATGCTGGAGATCAGATTGATGCCTTTGCTGCGAAAGCTTTCCGGGTCTTGAGCTGGGGCGCCGAACGCGGCGCCGGCAGCTGGGTCGTTGAGGGAGGTTTTGCCCCAGCCGACTGTTCAACGGGGTTCACCATGTTAGTCTGTATTCTCTTGACAACGTACACGCGGGAGGAGGAGGAGAAGCCCTGGGTCGGGTCGGGGAACCGCGAGGTTCAGGGAGGACATACTTCGAGCGAGGAATCGGTCTTCGGAAAGAATTGCGACGGCGTTCAGGAGGAGGCAGCTTGCTGTTCAGCACCGGAGATGCGTCAGTGATACTCGTCTCGTCGCGGAGAGCCTTCATCGGCGCTCTGTCGGAGGGGCTCACCATAGATGAAGGGGCCGAAGCCGAATAGGGAGAGCATTTTGCCCTTAGGTTGAGGATAGTCCTGATGCACACGGCGGGTATGAAGATTGAACCGGGACTTCGGTGTGAATAGACCTGTCGAAGAGAGTGGTGGCCTCTGAAGCCACGAAAGCCAGATCAGCGCCGGCGCCATTTGGATACTTTTACTCCGAACTAGTTTCTCCGGCGGAGCACAAATCCGTTAGCGCACCACTATATCCGTCGCGCTGTCCTCGCCGTCCGTCTCTCTGTTTCTTTCTGTCTCCATTCTTCTTCTTTCTCCCCCGGTGAGATGGGCCCTTGGCCTGGTCCGCAGGATCGGGGTATGAATGCACCCTCAAAACAGTACCTGAAAGCCTCGTGAGTGTGATTCTTTCTGTTTTCTCAATTATTCCCATCAGTCGGGGGACTCCCTCGCTCATATCGGTGTCCTCTGTCTCTGCGAACCTGGAGAACGACGAGGACATGAAAGCATACCTCGGTACCGATGCGCAGACCAGTTGAATACAATCAAGCATTGTCACTCTAGGACGGGCGAATCTGCTCATCGTAGGTATGGCCGCTGGCGGCCAAACCGCGTTGCACCAGACCATTTCTATTGACTTTTCAACCCGTGTCATGGGTGAAATAGACCACGAGCTAGACGGGGGATAAACAGTTGTGATTGAAGCCAGGTTGTCACATAGTTCAAAGAGGGACTATGCATTGATGGCACAACATCTCGACAGTCGAGCCCGGAAGACATGTACTGCCCACGCTGTCTTGTTCCGTTCCAAATTGCTGGCAAAGCATCTTGAAGACACCCATCTCCCACGATCATCAAATGAAGCAGAACACAGATGGCCATGTGGATATGGCTAGGGTGGCAGATTTCCTCCAATTTAATTTGATTCTCTCACTTATCTTCGATCTTCTGCCTCACCAACATTCACTGTCACACACCCAGATTCAATGACCACACCTTCCAAGATCCGCGCAATAACAAAAACACATCACGTCGTCTCTGTCGGGATTTGAACCTCCCGACAAAAACTCTGTTCACAACCTGGGGTGATCAGTCCCAGGGTGTGAGTAAGTGAAACCCCACCCGCACGCCGCTAATATCCCCTTTGGAGGGATACGCGGGCCATCAGCGAAGTTTTTTCCGGTAACAAACGTCCGTTCTCGAGGCCGGAGCCACCAGTTGAGCATGGGATGTATCACCGTCCTACCCCGAGGTAGTGTCGATACGGTGATATAGAGCCGCATGGTTGGTCAACGAATGTTGCAGGAGAATCTGGAAATACTAAATATAACCTTGTATTTGCGCCTCGGCATATCTGTAATAGTGATAGGGAATACTCGACATCTTCACTATTGCTACTGTTCTTGGCGTAAAGGAGGGAGGCCGTTGAAATAGGCGAGGCTACGATAAACACCTGTCACTGACGAGGCTGAGAAAATTGATATCACGTGCGCGCTCCATCCAACACCACGCCGACTCCTTTCTTCCTCTTCCTCCTCTCCCTCCTTTCCTCTTTACGACGAGCACTGAGGTCGGCCATCCTGGAACGGCCTAGCAAGAGAAGACTCGTATAATGGCACGCCTGGAATTATGGCACGTCTCATTTCTTCTCTTCCCTGCCATAGTCCTCATCCACATCTTTGTCTCACCGTTTACCAAAGTGGAAGAATCCTTCAACATCCAAGCCACGCACGACATTCTCGCGTATGGCGTCCCCACACATGATGTCTACAACAGACTCAAGGCGCTGTATGACCACATGACCTTCGCGGGCGCTGTTCCGAGGACTTTCGTGGGTGCTTTAGTCCTCGCCACGCTCGCGAAGCCTGTCGTCGCGTACGGACATCTGAGCGGAGAGCAGCAGCAAATGCTAGGTAAGGTCGCCGAACGGATCTGGGGGCAATGCCAGACTGACCGATGTGATCGAACTCCAACAGTGCGGGCCATTCTGGGCCTGCTCAACGCCTGCGCGCTCCTCCTCTACGCCTCGGGGGTGAGACGAGCATACGGCAAGACAACGGCGATCTGGTACACGGTTCTCCAGGCCAGCCAGTTCCATGTCTGGTTCTACGCCTCGCGCACGCTTCCCAACATGTTTGCGTTCGGAATCAGTATGTTCGCTGTTCAACTCCATATCTCCTTGAGGACGCCCGAATGAATGCTGATCGCCGGTGTGAATCTACCACAGGTACTCTGGCCCTATACTTCTTCCTCCCCGCCCCGACGGCGACCACAGCGTCACTCGTCAAGCGAACGAAGCTCGGAGTCTACCTTCTGACGCTGGCGAGCATCATCTTCCGCTCCGAGCTGGTCTTGCTTCTCGCCTCCCAATGTCTCTACATGCTGCTCAGATCATCCGATGTCGGTTCGGCCATCAACCTCGTCCGGACCGTCTTCTTGCCAGCAGCCATCTCCGCGACGATCGCAGGTCTGCTATGCACAGTCCCCACAGATACTTTCCTCTGGCAGTCTCCGACGTGGCTGTGGCCGGAGCTCACTGCCTTCTTGTCCAACGTATTCCCGTCTGAAAACAGTCTGGGCGCTTCAGCCTGGGGAACATCTCCCTGGCATTGGTACTTCACGTCCGCGATCCCGCGCCTCTTTATCAACCCGCTTCTCCTGCTCCTGGTCCCATGGGGCCTCATCGCGACGCCACAGCGCTCCGAGATCTTCGGACTCCTGGCCCCCTCGCTGACCTACGTCGGGCTCTACTCCATTCTCCCGCACAAGGAAACCCGCTTCATCTTCCCCATCATCCCACCCGTCACCGCCGCGGTCGCCCGATGCGCAGCATATCTCTCGACACGCAGTTCTCGATCCCTCTTCGCCCATCTGGCCACCTTCCTCCTCCTCACAACCACCACCCTCGCCGCCCTGATCTCCCACGCCCTCCTCCTCCCTCTCTCAGCGCAGACCTACGTGGGCGCACAGGCGCTGAAGTCCCTACACGAAGTCACGCTCAACTACGACCCCCAGCCCACGATCCACGTGCACCTGACGAACCTGGCGCTCCAGACGGGTGTCACGCACTTCCTCGACATCCCTTCCTCGCCGCGCCATTCGCGCTCGATGTTCACCTTCCCCGGCTCCGCGGACGGGAGCATGCCGCCCATCGTCTCGACGCGACGGCCCGCGCGCTGGGTCTACGACAAGTCGGACAACAACGCGACCACGCTGCTGACGCCGGCCTTCTGGGCGCAATTCGACTACGTCGTCGTCGAGGACCCGGAGCGCGTCATCGGTATGTGGGACGTCGTGGACCGCGTGCCCGGCCTGGCGACAAGGCCGCGTGTCTTGCAGCCCGACACTGGTAGGGGGTTGTTGGTGCTTGGACCGAAGAGCAGGCGCCGCGAGGACGATGGGCTTGCTAGGTTGATGGGCGCCATGTACGGTGACGCCGGTAAGTGGGTGTACGGCGTCGTGCATGACGTGCTGAGAGAAGGGTATGGCCTCGATTCCCTGTTGGGTAAACAGGAGCCGATCAGCCTGACGAAAGGGTGGTGGGTGCATTGGGGCCTGGAGACCAAGCTGTACATTCTCAAGAGGGCCGAGGGGGCCGTTGTGTCGTGATGTAGAATGGTCTCCGGCTTCCTCGGGGATTGCATGACATGAAGAAGAAAAGAAATTTGGTTCTTGGGTTCACGGCAGTTTAGCGTTGTTGAAGCTCAGGGGGAGCTGTTCTTGCGAACACAGACATTCTCAAAAATGTTGCCATCTCAAGTGTCTGGGCGATCTTTCATTTTCGTATTCACGCCAAAGAAAAGGCCACGATTTCTGTCTCTCTTATTTCGAGGATTCGACTTTTCCAACCCTCTCCTCCAACCCACTCACCATATCCCCAACGACCTTGACATTCCCCTTCATCACGGCCTCGAGGTCCCCAATCCCACCCTCCACCCCGTCCACGGCCTCACGCCACTGGCGGATCTCATCGCGCGTCTCCGCCTGCCTCTTCTCCACCTCGTCGAGCGTGTTCTTCGCACTGGCCGCCCCCGCGTGGATCACGCTCAGCGCCCGAAGCCGTTCGAGCACCACGGGCAGTAGCGGTTGTAGCTCCTGGATCGACGGGAGGAGCTGGTACAGGGCCGTGATCTTGGTCGATTGCTCGTCCAGGAATACTTGGGACTGGAGTGCGAGGGACTCGTCTCCGGGCCCTGCGGCGTCGTCCACGGGTCCGGCCGCGGCGGGAGATGTTGCGTTGGCCCCGCCGCCTAAAGGGGCCACACTGGAGGCGTTCGATAGGCCGCGACGTGGCCGCGTGGTGTTGGAGTGCACCGTTGCGGATACGGACACGAGGTGTTGCAGGCGCTTCTCGTGTAGATCGTTCAGCGAAGCGACGGCCTCTTTGCGCGAGGCGGTCAGCCGCTCGGACTCGGCGATGAGGGTCTTCAGTTTGGCTGAGACTGTGTCGAGGATAGGCGTCGTATGCGCGGCGGAGGGTGGTGATGTTGACGCTGTCGTCTTGGGAGCGAGTGTATTGGATAGGGTGGTGATTTGCGATGAGAGGCTTTCCAATGTCGGGAGGATCGACGTCTGGGAGGTTGTGCTCGTGGACGAGACGCCCAAAGCTGCTTCGAGAGCGGTCAATCGATCTGAGAAGGCCGCCACAGCCGAGAGGCTTGACGGTTCCTCATTCCCGTCCTTGTGTTGCATGTCCCCTGACTGTCGTGTGCTCTCCCCCCGCCGCTGTCTTGAACTCGACTCCAGCCTCGTTATGAAGTCATCCTCCATCGTGTCACCTGTCTTCGATCGCGCCTTCGTGCTCAACCCATCCAGAAGTCTGCTGAGGTCTTCCACTCCATCGACATCGGGCGCAGATCCATCCTCACCGCCTTGCTGCGGCTGTTCGAGACTGTCCTTGAACTCTGCGTCTGTATCCTTCTCTTGTTCCCGTCTCTGCAACTCGAGCCTCACTTCTTCCGCCTCGCGTTTTAGCCTCGCCAGTTTCCGACTCAAAGTCTCCTCCTCGCTGTCGCTCAGATCCCCGAGTTCTTCTGCTCCGTTCTCTTGCTGCCGCCGTCTTCTCCGCCGTGAACTGCGCGTACGGTATGATCGTCTGGTCCCGCCAATCGAGTCTGAGAAGTTCACGTCCGTTGCGTCGACCACCGAAGGCTCGAATCGTCTCCGCGCCCCATCACGGTCGAGGGGTTGTCGGTCGAGACCAGGTCGGGGCTCGTCGTCGTCGGACGGGGAGGGTGAGATGGTTCGGACAGTCCCCGTCTACTGTGTCTCAGCGAAAATAAATACCGTTAATTCTCATGTTTGAAGCCTCACCTGTAGCGTGGAGACATCGTCGGCAAGCTCTGGGGTCTCGTATATCTCAGGCGCGGCATCCTGAATGCTCGGTGGTGGTTAGTCTGGGTGCGCCCGGAATAGGTCGAACTGAAATGGGAGGAGAAACCCACAAGATCCGGCAGGCCGGCATATTTCTTGCTGGCAGCCATCACAACGGCTCGTCGTCCGTCCTGGGAATGGGTAGGATAGCATCTATCGGTGGGCGCCGTGGTGGATTGTTCCTCAGACTGGGACCCGAAACCCGTGAACTGGAAGTTGAAGCCCAAACAATCTTGGCGGTGCCTGACGCCCTCGACGCGTCTGCGAAGAATGGGATCCCTTTCGCGTTCTTCGTGCACCACCACGATGGTAGGTAGGTATTCTAGAGTGTAACTGGGTATTAGGGGTCATATTGGAGCTAAGTACATTATTGAGCATGTTGGCTATCCGTCCTTGTCACGCTTACGCTTCTCTGTGTAATTAAGCCGCTGCTCTGCCTTTATCCTTGTGTAACTGTTTGTCCGCGTCCATGTCGACCAGGAATCGTTCCCACGTCGAAATCACAGACTGGTAGTATTCCATGTGCTGGGCCGCCAGCGCTCCAAGACTGTCCCTGAATTCAATACCCTTTATCCTCTCGAAATCGGCCACCTCTCGTACGACCTGTTCATCGAACATTTCGCTGGTCCCTTTGGCACTGTCGACCTCGCGGTTCAGTTCGGCAATCTTGAGTTCCAGCTTGCGAGCTCGCTCTCTTCGAGCTGTGTCATGATCGACACCTCTCATATCCTCGACTTTGTTTCGGATGAAATTGGCCGGATTGAGGTTCGACCCGTGTGAGTACGGGTTGTTTGAGGCGAGGATATCTCGTTCCGATGTCGCTTTCTGGAGGTATTCGGTCAATCCCTCAAAGTCCAGCTGCTTTTGCTCCCTGGTCTTCAGCAGTGCCTTCACCGAACCAATGTATGCTTCCATATCTCGTAGACTGCCGAGGTAGTTTTGGTCGGTATGGTCCTTCACCGCTTTCCAACCTCGCGAGGTTTCCTCCACGCAGCCGGCGAAGGTCTGGACAGGGGCTTCAATTGCCGGCTCGAGCGGCGTGAGCTTGCGCATGTTTGTTGCCAACTCGGCATAGTCCATTTCAAGATCACCTTCCCTTCGAACGACTCGAGCAATGATCTTCTCCACATGGGAGAGGTCTTCATCGAGCTTGTTAGCCCGCTCCGTCACTTCAATAAACCTCTTGTCCGGTTTGTGAACCTTTGAAAAGGCGTTTAACATGGTGTCTGCGACATTATCGAAGAAGCCCGATGGTGCAGCTGGGTTCGTCCCGCTTTCACCGATCGTGTTGCTCCTTGAAGGCCTCAGCCGCATCTGGGCATTCCAGTCGGCGGTTTCGAGAAACAGCAACAACATTGGGCTTCTTCGCAGGACCGGATGCAACGTGCATCGCTTCAGGAACCTGTGTAACGACCATGCTCGGCGTTGGGTGAACTCTGGGCCGAAGCGGTCACCTCGGACATATGCCATATTGTTCTTTTCTGGCAACGGAGGTATTGCGCAAGCTTGATAGTCGCGATGCAAGGCCTGGCGAAGAAACACAAAGTCGGTGAAGCGGCGTCGGACGGAGAATTCTGACCTTTGAAAGGACTTGAAGTCTGTCTGCGAAAGGAGTCAGCTTGAACGTCGACCATCAGGACAGCTTGGGCTGCATACATTCGTAGTAACGAGGTAAGACACGTATGCGTCCTTTGTACCATCATTCTCTTTGCGGGGAGCATCAACAGTGACTTCGAGTACACCGTCGCGGCCTATCCCCGCCAGGTCGACATTGTCTGCTTGTTCACCTGCCTGTGGTTCGCTCGACAGGCTCTCACTCCTGCGGCCGCCGGAAGGTCGGGATGGTAGATCGGCATGAAACTGCGCAGACGATTCAGGCTGCTGGGTATCCTCGCGCTGCCATGAGACGCTGTCAAAGCCCCCTTGGTCGTCCATGCTGGCGAACGTCAATGCCCGCAGGCACCAGTCGTCGCGGAGATAGAGTTACAAGTCCGGAGTGTCTAGTTGGAGAGAGGCAGGGGAGAGACGGGCGCGGGGGTGTATGGACGTCAGGTATGCTGAATCCGGTGCTAGGGGATTCTAGGATACAATGTCGAGCGACGAAGAGGTTCAGAGGACGAACTGACGCTGTTTCGGTGGTGATGGCGGTGGTGGATGGGGGAGGATAGAGGGCAGAGGGATGCGACTGGCGGCTGCGTCAGGTTGTTGCTTGGTTCCCCAACTTCAACTTTGGGTTTAGCCTCGTCATGGTCTTGGCAGGAGGCTGGATCGTCGCCATCCTTCATTCGTCGACAACGACAAGGCTGAATTCAGTACTCCGTACGGAGTACATCTCGATCCGACTGTGTAATAAGAGGGGGTTTGGAATGTCTCCGGAAAGGAAATGGCGGGAGGTGAATGGTGACACTGAGAAGAAGGTTTTGGACTGTTTTGATCCGTGGGCCAGAAAGTATAGCAATACAGACAGTATCATCACATCCAGAGAAGAAAGGAGGATCAGGGTATCAAAGAGGTAGATATTATGAAAGGGCCGTGGTTTGAAAGGTCAGCATTGCTCTATGTCATTTTTCTGCCTTTTAGAACTCAAACTCCCCCCTGAATTGGTCGAGATTCATGCCGGCACCCACCCGCTCGGTCAAATCCCTCCGACCCATACCGGTAAATGCTCTTCGGAGCGTGTCGTAGAGATTTGAGCTCTCGTTTTGCTGGATCATCCTTTCCAACTCGGCATCGGCAATACCTCCTCCGTTACCGTCTCCAACGATTTCGCGAGCCTTATCCAGGCCTTGCTCGCTGACCACGCGATGGAGATTCAACGCTCCTAACAAATGGCCCGCTGCCTCGGGGTAGCAGCCGATGTTAATACACGAAACACCCAAGTTGTATCGAGCTCGGACGAAGTTGGGGTTGACTTCCAACGCCTTGCAGTATGCTGTGATGGCGTCTTCAGAACGCCCGGAGTTTGCCAGCGTGGCGCCCAATCTGTTCCAGAGCAGATGCACTTGGCTTTCTCGGTTCGCACTTCCACTCTCAGTCGAGGCGAGAGCGGCTTTGAAGCAATCAACAGCCTTCTCAAAATCTTCGTTCCCATAGAAAAGAACTCCAAGGCCGACCTGCACATCAGGGTCCATTTGCTCTCCGGAGGGTGACAGCTGAGCAGCCTTAATGAAGAGATCGACCACCCGCTCATGCAGGATTGCACGGTCAGTGAATCCCACTTCGGCGGCATCCGATAAGTTCTCGGCAGGATGAATGTCTGGGTATCTGACGCTCAGCCACCGTTCCAGCGTCCTGTAAGCCGTGCTGTCGTAACCCTCGTTGGTGTAGGAAACTGCGAGACCCATCAGGGCATCAAGGTTGTTGGGATCCAGCTGCAGGGCTTTTTCTAGAGCACGGATGGCTGGTGATTCCTTTTCGTTTTGTGCTTGAGCCGCTCCGAGAAGAACCCATGCCTCCACGTGGTTGGGGTCTTGTTGCACAGCCGCTTCGAAAGCCAATGCAGCCAGGGACAGGTTGCCGTGCGATTCAAGAATTTCCTTGCCCTGCTCGAATGCGGATCGAGATGCCTGGTTGTTCTCTAGATAGGGATTCTGCGATTCAAACATATAGTCACCGAGCATGGGTTCTCGTTCAAAGGCATGATGAGAGTTCAGCCCCATGGAGGAATCAAAATTGTCCCAGGCGGCAAAATCCTCACTCGAGAAGGCATTGTCGAAATCGGCAGCGTCTTCGGTCATTTGTCTGGATGCATGTTCAGCTTGGATCCCATGCCATACCGTCTCGAAGTCCTCGAATTCGTCCACTGACCTGTCCATTTCCTCGAGTTCCTTCTCCATAGCCTCGTTGGCCTGGTCTGAGAGACTGTCCTGTTGTGTCTCGAGCTCTTTAAATTGGGCTTCCCAGTTTGCGTCATCAAGTTCGACCATCCTGCCCTTGCCCTTGTCCATTGATTGTTCGGGCTGTTGGTTCATCTGCTGGAAGGATCCATAATTCATGCCCATGTTCATTCCATTCATATACCCCATGCCCATGGGTCTTTGATAGTTGTTCATCATGGCGGGCGTCTGCGTGACGGGGCTGGCGGCCCGTTGCGAGTTCGCCTGTTGGAATCGAGCGAAGTCTTGTGGCGAAAAGGCGCCTGGTCGTTGAGCACCCATTTTGGAACTTGCAAAGGCAGCCTCCATCCTTGCTTGTTCACCAGGATCAAACTCGGCGGCCCAACCGGGCGAGGGCGATCGTCTCGTGATTCCCTGGAAATTGGGCAGGTCTTGTCGGAGTTGTTCCATGGCGAAGGGCTGGGGAACGGCCCCGGATTGATTCATGAAGTCGTTCATCATCTGCGCTCATGGTCAGCAAATCGTTCTTCCAGAAAACCTCTTGTATTGCAGCATCCTACCTGTTCGGATCCGGTTGGTGCCATCCGAGAGCGCATGCTCTCTTCGAGACCGCCAGGGCCTCGACCAACGAGACGATCCCGTTGGAGGGTGTTGTCATTCTGGACATGGTTTTTGAACTGGGTGAGAGGGTTGCCCGCCGTCGAGCACTCGGCTCCACCAAGGAAAGACATGGCAGAGAGGTTGCAAGGGAGGAGAAGGGTGGTGGATGGACCAGACGTCGAGAGGCAATGGGCTGTAAATGGGAGAGATGGGATATGTAATAAGTCAGCGGCAACACAGAAGAACTTCGGCCGGATTCGACATATGTGCCTGCGCCCGTTGTCAACCGAGGCTGGTCCGCTGTGGCCACCAGGCGGTTGAGATTCATGGAGCCTAGGCGCGGGGAAATAGCCGTCTGTCACGTGCCCAAGGGGATTTCCCGGAGACAGCGACTTGCGCTCCACGAAGCAAAGGGCTCACCGTATTTATAGTCCACCTGGGTACGTGTGAGCACAGGCTGGCAATGCGCATTTTGTCGTTTGAACTTCGAACATGCTGTGAACTATTTCCAGTATTTGTAAGTTGGAGTACTCCACACTATATAGACCTATTCTCATTGAGGAGTAGTCAAGTTCTGTTAAGTTGATTGTAGCGTATAATCTTCTTTCTGACTATAGCACTAAAGAAATCTCTCCCTTAGAGAGCATCGGTTACTTGTTCGCCACAGTAAAGACGGTTGACTTCTGAAAAGACAAAGACTGAGCTCAGACACCAGGCTGCGCAGGGATAAGCCATGCATTCCGTAATCAAAAAGCCGGCCAATCCTGATGACAGCATCCTCCCCCTCATAGCCTATCTTAGGCACCTGGTACGCTACTTCGTCACATACTGTGCGTATCTTAGACGATGAATCGGGACTAGCATGCTTTCCTCTTTTGGATTAGCGGGCAGCGTGTCATCCTCCGGACTTGTCTTCAGTCGCGACTCCATTCTCCCCAGCTTCATCTTGCAAGTTGCCACTCTCTCGAAGAGGACTCTATGGATACTTCAGTCATTCTCATCCTTACAACCTATCTCCGGCGCTGGCTTATTAATGCTTGAATGGTCTCGGCACCTCAGCCCCATGAGACAAACAGCGCAAAGCTGACCGGGAGTGGAATCGTCTCCCCAGTCTTGTCAGCCTCCACGTCGCGCCTCTCGTCGGGAGCCAGGACGACGCGTACTGAGAATACGGTCCGGGATGTATCAGGCCGGCGGCTCGCCCCCAGCCAGCCAATATCATCACACGAATCTTGGGGGATGCTCCATTCCCAAATCGGTATATCCGTGGTGCCAGTGAGAGACTGTCATAGCCCTTGTTGAACCTTCCACGGGGCATGGGAGTGGTATGATGATCGGTGCCCTCGACCCTTTTGCGTGTGTTTCGTCTCACGCCCCCTTATGGCCCATCTGTGTCGTCTCGAAGTCGAGCCTCTGATTCTCACGGTGAGCAAGCCAACTCAAATAAGCCGTCTGTGTGGTATAAAGTCCCCTTTGACGCTGCTCTTTACATGTTGCCTTGGCCTGATCACAGTCTATCGTGTATCATCAACGCCTGCTAATATCTTGTGAATTTATCCTCAATATGGCATACATTTCAACTAACCCTGTTCTCGCTGCAATCTTCTTGTCTTTTGCCGGCGTTGTGATCACTTTCCTCTACGTGAGCGTTCGACAATACTGGAAGTTGAGACATGTCCCCGGGCCCTTTGCAGCCAAATTCACCAATCTGTGGCTCATGCAAAAGTTTTGGAACAACGAGAATTTCACATACATCGCCAAGGGCTTGAGCGAGAAGTACGGCCCAGTCGTCAGGTATGGCCCGGACCGAGTGCTGTTCAGTGATCCGGCTGCTGTGCCCATCATCATGGGCGTAAAGAACGCGCTGCGAAAGGTATGTCTTGGAGACCAACAGCTTGCAAGGACTGCGGCCACTCACACTCTCCCCAATCTACAGGCCGAGTCATACGAGATTGGTTACCAGCTTGTCAATGGCGAGCTCATCACTTCCTTCGCCACGACACGAGATGAAGGCCGAATATCGGCCATCAAGAAACACATCATGTCAGCGTTCGCCACGACTGCCATCCTCGACTACGAACACCACGTCGACCGCAACATCAACTACCTAATGAGCCGTCTAACGGACTCATCAGATACAGAGATCAATATTGCGAAATGGACCATATTTTTCACGTTCGACACCATCTGCAATATCGCCTTCAGCGACGACCAAGGCTTCATGGAGAAGCAGTCCGACCTGGGCAACGCCATGAAGGGTGCCCGTGAACGTTTCGAACATTGGCACAATTGGCAAAGCGTCCCCAAGGTCGAGAAACTGCTGTTCAAGAATTCACTTGTCTCCCGCGCGACCGGCACGTCGCCACTGGCCGTCATGGCCCGAGAACGTCTCCAGATGCGCCTTGACAAGGGCGGCCGTGGAACCTATTCGGACCTGCTCGACCGCTACCTGCAAGCCGGCCAACGCGACCCGAAGCTCTTCGACACAAAGACCATCATCGGACTGTGCATCTCCATCATCCACGCCGGCGCCGAGACCACAGCGGCGGCCCTCAACCTCACGCTCCTCTACCTTCTCCGGAATCCTCGCACATTCGAAAAGCTCAAGGACGAGATCCGCTCGGCCGACCTCTCCTCTCCACCTGCCTGGCCCTCGGTGTCCAAGCTCCGCTACCTGGAAGCCTCACTGAAGGAGGCCATGCGCATGCAACCGCTCGTACTCGACCCCATGGAGCGCGACGTACCGCCCTCCGGCCTGGAGATTGCCGGCGTCTTCATCCCCGGCGGCACGGTCGTGGCCGTCAACACGCACGCGCTGAACCGCGTCCCGAGCGTGTGGGGCGCCGACGTCGAGACCTACCGTCCCGAGCGCTGGCTCGAGGCCGACGAGGCCCAACTGGCCGTGATGGAGCGCTCCAACATCTTCTTCTCCGCGGGCCGGAGGTCCTGCGTCGGCCAGCACATCGCCTGGATCGAGATGAAGAAACTGCTACCGGAGTTGATTAACCGCTTCGACGTAAGTTTGCAACCCCATTTTCCCCTATGAAAATGACTGACAACAAGCAACAAACAGATCGAACTCATCAACCCAGAAAGAAAGTACCTTGATCCCAAGGGCATGGTGCTCTACATCGACGAACTCCCAGTCCGTCTGACGCCGCGGAAATACTAGAAAAAAGAAAGCCAACCCGTCATGGAGGGAGGGAGGAAGGAGGCGACTCATTGATGGGGTTGCTGTTCTCTTCGGGCTGAGGAATTCATCAGGATTCAGGATTGGAGATTATGTTTTACATAAGGATGTGATGCCACTTCGCCACACGGGGCCGAGTCAACCGCGCCGAACGGGTGTCGTTTATTGTCTCTTCCCAGTTATTCATGACAAAGGGACTTTGAAGAAAAACCACTATCCCTGCTTTTGTACCAACCACAAATTTGTACATCGAAACCCCTCTGAAAGAGCTCTTTCATCTTACAAATGGCGCGGGGCTTACAGTAGCAACTGTATGACTACCCGTTTCGCCGCGCCAAAACCGAAGTAGATTTCTAGATCATCAAAGGATTCCAGTCCTCGGAGGGAGGAATGGAGGGAGGGAGGGAGCTAAGCCCACGTTGGCTGTGCCCAAAGATTGCCCCCAGGTTGCCCTAGGCCAGCAACACGTCAGATCGTCGAAGCAGTCTGGCCAACGAGCCAGACTCCTGGAGGTGGGGAGAGACGTGATGAGACCTTTGCCCGGTAGAACCTGCGCCGGCGCATTCTGACTCGGGCTCCGGATGTGTGGCAGAGCTCGTGGCGGGAGTCGACCATGCTGAAGCCTGATCGACCCAACGGTACCGCCTCATAGTGAACGGCGACCGGGGTTCCGACCATGGGGCTTTGGGACTGGAGCCGACTTCGCTGCTAGGCGGACCCTAGGGGGGCCTACTCATCCTCAGGAGGAGGGTTGTTCCGCGGAGCTCGGCTGGCCGAGCTGTATGAGAAGTCGAGTCTCAATTTTCGCCCGTAGATCTCCTTGTCTTTCAGCACCTTCATGCCTTCCATCGCACTCTTGATATCGATGAAATCGGCATGAGCAAAGCCTCGGGGCTGACCGGTTCGTCGATCAATGGCAACGCGGACGTCGATGACATTTCTGATGCCGCGGAAGAGGTTTGTGAGATCCCGGTCGGTCATCTCGAAGGACATGTTGCCAATGAACAAGGTCTTGGAAGGAGGGTTCAGCGGCTTGCTGCCGACGTTCTCGCGGTCGACCGGGCCGCTCGGGCGGGCAGCATATTGGACAGTGATGCGGCGTCCTTCGAAGAGAGACATATCAAGGCGCTCCAGGGCGGCGTCGGCGCCTTCTTGGGTCGAGAAGTCAATGTATCCGAAACTAGACAATGTTAGCCAGTCATGTCATAAGGAGAGATGTCGTCACGTCACGTACCCTTTGCTCAAGCCACGGCTGTCGCGAACAATCTTGCATTTGGTCACGTTGCCAAAGCGGGCGAACTCCTTGACCAAGTCGGTTTCCGTGACATCAAAGAACAGGTTTCCAACGTAGAGCGTCGGCTTGCGATCAAACATGCCAGGCGAGTTGGTTGATGGAGCTGCGGGTTCCGAGGAGTGGTCGGCAGTCAATTGTTCATCAATCTCCGCCGCGGGTAGCGATTCCTCTGTTGCTTCTGTTGCGTTTGCGGTTTCGGCGACGGCTGGGGCAGCATCTGCAGCCGCGACCTGAGACTCGGCGGCATTTTCGATCTCTTCCGCACGAGTGGGCTCAACCTCTGAGATGGCAGGCTTGTTCTCGCCCTTCTTCTCGCTCTCGGTGGTCGCCCATCTGCGCTGAGGCTGAAACGAAGGGGTCGTCCGGACTATCGGCGACGAAGAAGATCTGAAGGAGGCATATGTTCGAGATGATGCGACGATCGAGGAAGCCCGGGTATTGAGGAGCCGCGCTGCGCAGCGACGAAGAGCATACCTGCGGGAAGGATCAGCGGATTGATTTCGTGCCTGTAGGCCAGGATGGTACTCACATCTTGACGGAGGGAGACGGAAAGAAGAAGACAACAAGGATGAATGAAGGGAAGCCTCGAATTGGAGACTACTGGGAATGGGGAGGATGGTTCTTGAGTCGCGTGTGTCGAAGAATTAATTGATCTCGATTGAATCAGGAAAAAAGTTCGAGCAGGAGGATTCATCCCATTAAAACTACGCTAGTCATATTCACTCTAGCCTCTTGGCGATACCATGTCTGTACTCCGTACAGTACCACAGTACCGCAGCCTTGCCCTGCAGCCTCGCGAGGCTCAGCCACAACCCCCTTCAACTGCGGCAGACTTCCAGGTTCGAACTTCGTTCGTATCCTTTCAATACACGTAGCGGAAGTGCAGATTCTCCTTGTCGGTCAGATCGTCGAATGCAACCCTCTCAGCCTCCTTCTCCTCCAATTGAAGTCGGTCACGTCGTCGATTCTCCATCCTCAGCATGGCATAGAGCAGCATTGCGATGGCGATGACAAGCGCATAGCAGCCAATTATCCCTTCCCATAGCCTGGGGTAGTGCTGGCCCACCGTCTCCGAGACAATGAAGAACGGGGAGGCAATATTGCCGACACAGTAGAAGACGAAAGTCGCGGCAGCCATGAAGCTCTTCTTCGTGTTGCCGGCCACGTTGGCCATGCCCATGCTTACTGTGAGGCTGGTCACCGGTGCAAAGAACCCAATGATGGTGTAGCCGGCAATGGGCGTTGCGGCATGGTGATACCAGTGGCTCTTCCAAATCATGACACATCCCGCAAGTACGGGAAGGCAACAAGCGACTAACATGATCAGTCGGATGTTGGACACCTTGAGGCTGAGATACCCGGCCGCGAGGATGGTCACGAAGCACACTCCGCCCAATGGCATCTGCCAGAGCAGTGAGGCGTACGGCGACCAGCCAAATGTCGACACAATCAGAGGGCCGAAGCCCGAGACAGCGCCGTTAACCGAGTATGCGGCACCCATCATGATGGCGATCAGCCAGACTTTGACATCGAGACAGGCCTCCTTGAATTGAGACCACTTGAGTTTCTGACATCGGACCCCCATCTGGCTCATGCGCAGCCGCTCGATGGCCACTGTCTTCTCCTCCTCGGTGAACCACCACGCCTGGGCAGGCGAGTTGGGTAAGAAGAGAAACACAACGCCGTACAGGACTGTCACGGCGCCGGCCATGAGATACAGGTACTGCCACTTTTTCAGGGCGCCTCCGGTAATGTGCGCGAACCCGTAGTTGATCGCGGCCCCGATGATCGTCCAGCCTCCCGTCGCCGAGTACCAGAGACACTGGCGCCATGTCTGTTCAGCTTGGGTGTAGTAGCCAGAGATGATGACCATGAACGCAGTCGGCATGATACTCTCGGCGAACCCCAGGAAGAATCTCTGCGCCCATAGTCCGTGGTAGGTGGTAACCCCGGCCGTGGACATGGCGACGGCTCCCCAGATGATCACCACGATGCCGACGGTGCGGCCCAGGTGGAATCGTTGGAAGAGGTATGTCAGAGGACCAAC
Source organism: Exophiala alcalophila (assembly GCA_001599775.1). NCBI lineage: Eukaryota > Fungi > Ascomycota > Eurotiomycetes > Chaetothyriales > Herpotrichiellaceae > Exophiala > Exophiala alcalophila. Next base: position 279,884 of record BCHY01000007.1, on the reverse strand, counting down.
GCCGGCCAACATGCCGAAATAGAACAGCGACGTCGCCCAGCTGAGCCTCCACGTTGAGACTTTCGGCGGGGTGGTCGTCGGGTCGGTGACGACCCTGAGGTGGAGATCGCTGGTCATCCCAAACACTGCAGCACCTCCGAGAATGGCCTGCAATCCCAGACGACACTCTTGTCAGCAAGATCTGCGATTCGAGGGACAGGACAGCTGCGACGCGACAGCTTTCGAGAAAAGCACCCCCGTCGTTCGTTGCACTCACCTTGTCATAGTACACAAGCCCGTAGCCGAACCACATCAAAGGGATCAGCGCGAGGTCGATCTTGCGCACGACACGCCGCTCGACCTCTTTGTCCCATGGTTGCGCATATTCCGGCACAAGGGAGGCCGCGAGATCCTTCTCTCCTGGCAACAAACAGGTCAGTTCCAGAGCTGCATCCTCTTTGAGATGGCTTGGAGCTTACCCGGTTTCCCCATGGCGACGAGGTTCGCAAGAACTCTTGCGAAGTTGCGATGTACTCGTACGAGTAGAGGATTGGAATGCTTGAAAAGGACAAAGGCGGAGACTAGAGTTGCAAACTTGGGGATGACAAGAAATAATAATAAGGCTCGAGCTCCGATGCTGGGAAAAAATTATCGAGTGACAACCGGGACAAGAACCGCGACAGTAGAACGCGCCTCCGATAGCGGATCAAGTACACGCAGCGAGATCCAATTGTTGAACAATGAATGGCCTAGGGATCCTCAATAATGGAGGGAAGGATATCGGTCTGCGCTCGATCGTGCGAAGAAACCCGCGGATAGCCGTGCAGCCCTTTTATCTATAAGAGGGGAAACACATTGGCGTCCGAGACTAGAGCAAGTCCGAGAGAAGGCGAGGGTCCTTGGAATGGTCTGATGGTCTGGGTCTTTCCTTTCCTTTGTCACTTGGCAGACCTATCAACTGGCCTCGTCTAGCTTGAGTCAGGACTGGATGAATAACATGATAGTGGCGCCCGTTGAGTTTTGGCGGATGGTGCCATCGTCTATTTTCCACTTTCGGAACCTGAGCGGGAATTTCACCCGGTGCCAATTAACCGGCGACAAGAAATGGGATTCGAACAACGAGAGGAATCTGGTCTCTTCTGCGGTTATTGATAGAACGTGTTTGATTGTTCGTCTCAAAAGGAATCGAAATCCGTCCCGGCCATCAATCCCAACATGCGGCCTTGAAATTTGCGCCCAACTTCCTGCCATTTGACCTGGATCCCCGCGACAAGGACAGGCCAGGGCATCGCCATTCCGAGACCCGGATCTGAGTCCACCTCAGGAATTGACACGCGGTCTCCCAGGCTCGCGGACCAAGAGACAAGCTCTGCGATCATGGGGCCAAAGTCCGTGACAAGCCGTTCTTCCGAGGTCGAACCCGCTTCGATGTTAAGATCCAGCAGCGTAAGGAGCAGATGCAGCAGCGCAGGTAGGATGATTGGATCATGTGCCAGCGCTGGTAGGGTATGCAGCGCTGTCAGCAACAGCAGAGTTTCGCGCGTCAGCGTCGAGAGTTGCAGCGCGTTAGGTCCTATTGTGGACAGAGTGACGATGAGCGTCTGCAGGTGCAATTTCAGAAGCGATGGATGGAGTAGCGTCGAGTTCGCGAGATATGGGGCGGTGGATATTGTCGAAAGGAGGAGTGTCATTCGCGAGCACAAAGGTAAATAGATGGCCTCGCTGAGCAACTTGTGTAGGTCTTTGGGGATGCGTTTTGATCGAGCCTCCTGCTTCGCCGCCGCTTTCGCGGCCACGGCCATGCGAGAGGAGAAAGTGCGGACCTTTAGGATGTTAGGCCCCGTAAGCTTGTCTGCTGCTTCGGCTGCCATAGGCTGCAGTGTGCGGTGTGATAGAGAAGCCGAGAGTGTGTTGATCGGTGATTCGGAGGAAGTATACATCGACTCAAGTTGTAGCGGCAGGCGCTGTGATGGGAAAGAGGTATCTTTGGACGTCCCTGCGACATCAGCCTGTTCAATTTGGTCGTCCAAGCCCGCAATTTCCCTCGATCCAAGCCCCATGGCTGTCAGAAGCGCCGCACGCTGTGAGATGGAGAAGTCTCCTTCAAGGTACATGCTTGCAATCCACGGTCCAACGAGCTCCGGCTTGGAAACCAGACACGCAATCAAAGCCGCGAGTCTCAGTCGCTGCATCTCTGGATTAGACATGCCTTCCTGGAGATTGAGCAGCGATGACGAAAGCTGGATCACGTTGGAGGACAACTCATCTCCAAAGTTGGCCTTTCGCCGGATCAAGGATGGAGCGGTTTTGAGAGCGAGCTCAACCGTGGATGGCTCATCATTCGCGTTCAGTTGTTTGATGAGCGATGTAATGTAGACAGGGGCACTGGGTTTGTTGCGGTTGACCAGCGTTGGATCTTCGTCTGAATCCGATGGATCACTATCTGGCCGAGCGTAAGGCCGGAGATCTGGATCTTCTTCGACTGCTTCGTCGGAGTCTGAAAGTTCTTGAATCGAAATGACTTTCGAGGTTTGAGGCGTCGGAGCGGGGACTCGTTTCTTGTGAACCACCTTGGAAATCGGTCGCGGTGGCGCCCGCTTGGGCGAATTGAGTGTTTCCTTTGACAAGTCATTCACATCACCAACAGTGTCTTTCAAAGCCACAAGGCTCATCCATCGCTGCGCTTCTTCGCCTTCCATTTCCTCGACGCCAAAATCCATCATCTTGCCAGGCGCATCTACCATTCTGGATACGGCGACGGCGACCAGCATTCCCAGGAACCGGGCACGAGGCACAGAAGCAGAAAGCCGATTGGATACCATCCGCAGAAATGTACCGGAGCTTGATATCTGTTTGAGAGAACCATGGTCGAGGCGGTCAAGATAGCCGGCGACAAGTAGAATCGTTTGAGCGGCCGCTAATCGTCGACAGTATACGTAAGCACAGGTTCTGCCATAACCTGGACGGGGAGATGTGAAGGGAATGGGTTCCCACGATCACTTACCCTCCTGCTGCAGGATTGGATCATGTTGGATTTGTAACTTGGTCCCGAAGTTTTCCAGGTTCTTTTCCAGAATCTGCTTCAGCCTGTCTAAGAGGAGTCAATTAGATGCTCTGTCGAAGCGCACTCTTGTAGCTCACCTTGACTGGAAGCCAGCGTGGCAATCACAGCTCTCCGGGAATCAAGGCCAAGTCCGGCATATTCTCCACTGGTGTTTGTCAACCATTGGGTAATGTGAGCTTGCAAGAGACTGTTGTTTTCAACCAGTCCAACGATCATGGCTGCCACGCCTCCAACGCTGCGCGCATTTCTCATCATAGACTCTTTCTCTTCCACGACATTTGCCCCAGTCTGCAAGTACTTCCGTGCCAAATCACGTAGTATGGTGTCGAACACGGTTTTTTGGTCGTACCCTGGTAAGCTCTGGACTAAGCTATGCATTGTTGTCCACAAAGCGCGCTTTCCCAGCAGAAGGGAAGAGTAAAGCTCTGTGATGAGGGCATCTGGACTCAATTAGTTATCTTGCCTGTGACAACAGGGTATCGTTGTCAGACAGTACCGCGATATCCAAGGCTCAATCCACGCTTCAGGACCTGACAGAGCATTCTGAATTGCGGGTTGTCAGACGTCGTAGGTGTAGGGAGGCCGGTTGCTGCCACTGAGATGTTCCTGGCAAGCCATTTAGAGTACTGAGGTCCGTCTCCAAGCCAATCCACTCTGTCTCCGTGACTCTGGAGCGTCGGGTGAGTGGTGAGGACCTGTGCCATAGTCGTGAATACTTTGCTACCAGCAAAAAGAGCCGTGACTTCCTGCCAATATACACGCCGCTGCGTTTCTGCTTCAAAGAGCGTTGTTGCGTCTGCCAGAAAGTTCGACAAGACCCTACTGCCGTGGAGGATTGTCGACAGGATAGCAGTAGTATCTTCAAGGAGGGAAATGTCTCGGTTGGAGGAAAGAGAAGAGGCTCGTCTTATCTGCATTAGGAGTGCACCAATTCCCGCGACACTGTTAAGGCTAAAGATCAACATTGACTTGAGGCGATGGTCGTCCTCGTCCAAGGTTGCGTCTCGCAGGTGCAGCCACTGATCCGGGATTGTGATCGTGACGAGGATGTTGACAATCTGAGAAGCCTTTGGGCCCGGGATGCGAACATTGAAGTCATGACGACTTTCGACACCGTACTTGAGGTATTGAAGAACTGCTACCAAGTCTTCCCGATCAGGTTGGCTCTTCAAGATCTCACGGGCATCATCAGGCAACGATGCGGGTGCGTTTTTCTCGAGGTACGACTTGTCGAGGAAAGCAGCCGAGTCGTGGCGTTTGTGCGACTTCAGGGCTGTTTGCACTGGCTTCTGGTCGACAAGAGTGCTTACAGAGGGACGGAGACTGAAGGAGTCATTTGCATCATCGTCGTTCTCCGAGGGTAGGTCGAGGATGGAGATCTTGGGTTTCGCGCTCGTCTGCTGTGAAGAGGGAGGCTCACTTAGAGACAAGGTCTTGAACTTGTTGATGTGGGTCTGGACCTTGCGAGTGGTCTTAACGGGTTTGAAGAGATCGTCCATGTCTGCCAGCCCATGTTGATTCTGCAAAGTGTTTGGGATTTGAAAGAGACGATATGAGATGCAGTGAACTACGAGTCCAAGGAAGTGGGAGTGAAGTGAAGTAAACATGAGGACTCGAGAGCGCTGCAAGTTGCCGGAGCAGCGCCAAGACATATATCTCTTGGCGCGTTGCATTACATAATCATCCAGTACTTAACGCGTGACGCGTGAGTCGCAACAAACTGTCACACCCAGAGACTTCTGCCCTTTGATCGAGTGAGCTTCTCCAAAGTCCGCAATCTCACACTACGACAGTTTGGCGAGCCTCTCCTCGGTTGGGTCGCTGGTCACTCAAACCTTTGCCTCCTCGAGATGCTGCACCTGAACGTTCTGGCGAACCTCTCCCTTGGCTGGCTCGACCTCTTGCACACCGACGCCCCCAAGTGATTTGACTTTGTCCAGACTCGCATCCTCCACGATACCGGTACCGTCCTGGGTAAGATGCACCACCACCTCGTCGCCGAAAAGGCCAGCCAATTCCTCCATGGGCATTCCCTTGGTCTCTTTGATGAAGAAGTAGATGATAACACCACAGATGAAGTTGAGTGCCATATAGAAGAGGTACATTCTCCATCCACTGTCGAGGAGCGGTGTGTCAGAAAGATTGAACTTCAAGTGAGACGTCAGATGAAGCAGGGGAACACATACATGCTCTTGAATGCAACGCCACTCGGAGTCGTATATGTCAGCGAGCCGATGAAGAACGAGAAGAAGGCCAGGCTGATGCCTCTGGCGCGGTATGTTGTTGGCCATACTTCAGAGGCCCAGATGAAGGCCGGAGCATCGACGCATTGAAAGACAATGACGAAGAGCAGAAGGAACAGGAGGCAAGCCGCCAGACCACCGGTATCGTCGGTGCCGACATATTTCATCTGCAACATTGCTTGGGCAAGGAGTAGCAGCCCGAGCGTCGGATAGCCAAGGACTGATAGCCAGAAGGGCAAGATGTTAGCTTTCGAAGGTGAAGAGAAAAGACTGTCGTTGACACTCACGCAGGAGGGTTCGTCGACCAACTCTGTCGACAATGAAGATCGACAATGCGACCCCTGAGGTTCCGACCGTGGTCCAAATACCTGCAAGGGACGTTAAAAGCGAGATCATTGTCATTCTCCAGGCATCACAACTGACCATACAGAACGAGCGGCATGACACCTTTCAGGCCCAAGCCGGCGAAGATGACTGGAAGGTAATTTGTGATGCCGATGATCTGAAGCGCCAGTTAGACAAGTGCATCGTATCGACCATCCTCGACATACCCCTGTTGAGGAAGTTCCAAAGCTACAAAGATGTCAGTACCATCATAACACCCATGCTTTGTACCCAGGGAAGCATACAGAAGAAACATGGAGAGGATTGCCCGGCGCCGGAGACTCGGCTGTTTGAAAATCTTCACAAAGCCCGGCTTCTCCTCCTTGTCATGTTCAACTTGTAACACGATCTGTGTATACTCGGCGTGAGCTCCACGGTCTTCTGGATCGCGCGCATCCTGGTGCAGTCGACGCAATACATTCCACGCCTCTTCATTTTTCCCGACCCAGACGAGGTAGCGAGGGGTCTCTGTGCGTGTCGGGTCAGTAAGTGGAAATAACTGGCTGGAAGAGCTCCTCAACCTGGAATTGTTGGCAATGAGATGAGTAAGAGTAACGGCGAAAGGCATGCCAACGCCAGAGGCGTACGCCATTGCACAGTTTCGTTTGCATGGTAGGTGCCAACCGCAATCCATGAGCATCTGCCAGGCCAGTTAGCTTCATCACCTTTTGAGAGAAACAAAGAGATCATATGATCGTACACAAAGTATCCCAGTCCAAAGCTCAAGACTGTCACCCCGGAGATCAACCCACGATGCTGAGCCGAAGCGACTTCGGACAGATAGAGCGGCACCAGAGGCAGGACCATGCCCAGCCCAAACCCCTGGAGGAGACGGACGACTATCAACATAGGGATATTGATTGAACCAGCAGCAAGGGCACCCCCAATCAAGGCGCACACCGCAGCCACAGCGAGGCCCATCTTCCGACCCCATCGGTCGGCGATGAAGCATTGGGCCAGAGACCCAAAGGCCGCACCGGCTGTGAACAGGGCATTGACCGCGTCGATGACCTGAGCCGCATGTTTACTGCCGAGTTCCAGGTCGAAATAACTGTAGAAGCCCGGTTGACCTTGGGCCGTGACGAAGACGGAAAAGCCGAAGCCGTAGGTGAAGCCACCGAAGCCCAGGACGGTGTAGATCCAAAGATTGTAGAAGTTCACTTTTGCCATTGTGGAACAGTTCAGCTGTGCCTTGATATGATGAATGGAAGTATCGACGGGATGAACACACACTCGACCAGCAACACAAGATAGATCTGTGGATATGGACATGATTGTTTTATACCCCAGATCGCGCTTTGCATGTCGGGGTTGATGGACCCCGTGGAGAGCCCAGAACAGTGGAATACCGCCCATTGGGGAAATAGAATGACCCACAGAGATTCCATGTGCCACAGCATGCCATTTGTATACCTCTTGCCGTTCAACCGCCGTGGTTATATTACCCAAACTCGAAATATGCGGGGCCCCACCGCCCCGGCCGAGGCAGGACCAGTTCTCTTACTATACCATTGGTGGTCTGAGAGTAGCCGGAAAGACTATTTTCTGTCCTCGGCGCATTTGTTTTACGAGGAGTGTATGCCAGAAGTGTGGAGGGTGGCAAGCCTTGCGTGGGCTCGTACCTGAGATGTGTAGATGCAAGAATTCCATCTCGCGTATCAGCCAGCGGTCAAAGAACTGCACCAGAATGATCATCGAGGACTATGACCGTCACAGCACACCATCTGATTGCATTCTCCTCAGTGACACTACATCTGATGGTCTCAAGCATCCAAATCTCTAGAGAGCAGAACAATTTGCACTTGTTCCTTTCTCCATCCATCCCGAGACAAGATTTGAAGAAATTCTCCTGCCAAAGCCTAAAGGTCTTTTATCCTCGTGCTTGTATGTCAATACCACGATTAGAGCACACCAAGCCAGCCAGCCGATCAGTGAAACAGGAAACCCCACCTGTCTTCAAAAGCCGGAGTCATGACCCACGCATCTGGATCCCAACTGACAGCATTCGGGGCCATTATGAAGCTGTCGCGAGTAAAGATGTCGGCGAAGAATTCCTCCTCATTGAAGCCCTTGCAACTCAGCCGAATGGCGTTGTCTCTCATGACGGGGAAAGGGAATCGATCGATCCAAGGCACATGAAGGACCGTCATCTGTAGGCATGTGGGGTGTAGACTGAGTGGGATCTTTGCCGTACATGGCGGCGATAGAATTGGCACTTGGATACCACATCGGAGTCCGAGCAGCTGCCCGTTGGTGAAGAGCGCAGCCATAACTGAAGGCGTGTGTTGCAAAGACAGACCGAAATCGGACCCAATCGTTTCGCTGGGGCGGCGTTCCGTTGCTGACGAAAACGAAGTCGATGAGATTGTGGACGATGGACTCGTCGTCTCCTCCGAATTTGAGGAAGGAGGTGAAACAGGTCTCTGATTGACAGTCGCAGTAACACGTCCGTCTGCGGCATTTTGGTCACTATTGTCGCAACGTTTGGAAGCGTCGGGCCGTCTGTGTTTCAAGTCGGCAAGGCGCTTCCCTGTGATTGAGATGACGTTAGCAGATGTATTTGCGACATAGAACTGCTACATCTTTTGCGTGGCTGTCATACTTCTGGCTCGCTGTGCTAACCTGTCCTGGATCTGTTTCCTCTTCTTTGGATCTTCGACGTAAAACCAGGAGTCGGTAGCAAGTTGGAGGTCGAGGGGCATCTTGCTGACGCAGGAAGACATTGGCGACGGGTATTTCGCTCGACTAGCTTCTGGCAGTGCCTTAATGCATCGTACAGGGAGGAAACGGGGACAGAAATGAAGCACTCACGATGCACGAAGTTCGTTCAAGGTTTCTTTCCGGGGAATCTTGGAGTCGGAATTTCGGACTATGGGAGTCTGGGGGCCTGGGCCACTCGTGACTCGGTGTTCTGTCTAAACGCGATGTGTAGAGCAGCCAATGACGTGCAAGGAGTCAGGCGACCATTTTCTGACCATGCATGACCCACTACTTGCTATTGCGGGACAGACTAGCACTAATATGGAATAAGTGTCGTCCTCCAGCATGGACACTAACCAAATTAGGACGGGTAGTGAGCTGCATGTCACGTGACTGGCCGAGTCTGGGGGTATACAAACTCTTTTCATGTCCCACTTCTCCTCGTACGAGCGTATCTTTTGTCTTTGCGCCGCCGAGATCGAGATTTGATACTCAAGGAAAGCCAGCATCGAGCGCTGTGGTATGACAAACGGCGAACAATCTTCGATCTGATGAGTTGAAGTATCTCAGATGGTGTCAAGTGAATGGAAACCGATCAACCCCCTCAAAACAACGGTGCCGATTCCAACCAACCCGTCAGATCTCGAGCCTCACAAGCATGCTCCGGGTGCCGAAGTCGCAAAGTAAAATGTGACCTCCTCAAGTTTGGCGCGCCGTGCCACAACTGCAAGGTCGACGGCCTGGAGTGTGTGGTACCCGAATCTCGTAGGAGCAGGAAATTCCGCCTCAGAAAGCGCCAGCAACAAGTCGTAGGGGGTGCTCCAAATCTCGGCTTGTCAGATGTTCGGCCTCGTTTGGCAACGACAATATTACATGAGGAGGATGGAGCACACATGTTTACCACCTTCCCAGCCCAAATGGCGCGAAGGTCAAGTTATCCCAGCAACAGTAAGGCATCCCGAGAAATTTACTTCTCATGTTGACGTATTCCCATCTAAAATGTGTCACAGGCTCAACTTCACCTAAGCCCACTCAACTTCCCCCAAATTCCAATCCCAATCCCCATGAGCCTACAAGGTCTCTGGCATCCACCACCGCGCTTGCATCCCCAAGCTCCATCTACCAGGCGGCGCCACTCCTCGAAGTCGCGAAAACCAAAAATACTGTCAGTCACCCCATCATTCCTACTGCGAACCAGCCCATCATCTATCCTCCGACAGTCAAGACATCTGAAGCAACATTACCTCCCTATATCGCGCCCCCGCAGCGCGAGATCAGCCAAAGCGACCTCGAATTCTTGGTGAAAAGAGGCGCCTTATCGATACCCGAGACCGACGTGAGGGATCAGCTGCTGCGATGCTTTGTCCTCTACATATATCCTCACCAACCGGTTGTGTGCCTCGAAGACTTCCTCCATGCCATCGAGGTCGATGGCCGCGACGGCACAAAGATTAGCTTGAGCCTTTTTCAAGCCGTCATGTTCGCCGGAACTGCCTTTGTTGACGAGCAATTCCTACAGCAAGCCGGCTTTGACACGCGGCGACAGGCGCGAGAATACTTCTACAACAAGGTCAAGCTTCTCTATGACTTCGACTGGGAAGCTGATCGGATCGTCTTGATGCAGACCATTCTTCTCCATGCCTACTGGTACATATCGGAGAACGACCAAAAGGACCCCTGGCATTGGTTGGGCGTGTGTATTTCGCTGGGAACGAGTCTCGGTCTCAATGACATACACACCTATACAAACAAGGACCAAAAATCACGGAAGCTGTGGCGAAGGCTGTGGTGGTGCGGTTACATACGAGATCGAATCATGGCCATCTCGACAAGGAAACCGATGCGTTTCAGCGACGACCACATGCAGATCCCCATGCTCAGCCTCGATGATTTCGACCTGCAAGACACCGCAAGCAATATCACGCCAATCCAGGAGGCCTTCTCGGTCATGAATCCTGCGGGCAAGATCGCCCTGGCCGAGTTTTGCATGGCAAAGGTGAAGCTCTTGTCGATTATGGGACGCATTTTGGAGAGGCTGTACAGGTTGCAGGCTTTCAGCGGTGCAACTACAGGGCGACGAATGCTCTACGGCCCGAGGCCACCGAGTGAGATGAGAACAGGTGAAGTCAATCGTCTTATTGATAGACTTGAGAAATGGAATGATCAACTTCCCGACACCTGCCAGTTACGAGGAGATGAGGAACAGCATGGTGACCGAGAACCCACCTTTCGTTATCAGTACATCTTTCGGATCTATCTCAAAATGCTCTATCTCCTTACTGTCGACTCGCTTTACCGTCCATCAGCCTTGTCTCCGAGAAGCCGATCGAGTCTATCCACGGATGAATTGCACCACGTTGCGCAGTCAATCTCGAGAGACAGCGCTCTACAGATGGCAGGGCTGTCACAGTCACTTCAGGAGCAAGACATCCTCCGTTTCCTGCCCCCGATATCTATCTTTTGTCTCTCGAATGCCATCATGGGCTTCCTGAGTGAAGTCCGATCGTCGGGCAAATCCATGACGGAACTTCACGGGGGCAAGTTGCAGCACTGCATCCGAGGACTTTGGAGGCTACGAGACGCCTGGCATATCGCCGATCATGCCTGTCATCTTACGGGACGAGTGATCAGGGCAAGCCAGCAAATTGTCAGGGCAAGGTCGATGACAGCAGGACCTTCCCCATTGTCACCCATCTCTCAGGGGGACACTAGGGACATCCAACCACCACCACTTGGTGGCTCGCCAGCCAGAGAACAAACACCCCGGCTCGGGGTCGCGCGAAGTCCGTCCAGAGTTGCGCCGCAAGATGGAGGAGGATTGACCATCCCGGAATTCGGCAGTCCCTTTGCGGATTTCGGCTTTGATCTTGGACTGTCGCTCACGCCATTCTCATGGCCTGCAGCAGACTTGGGCTTCACCGATGGCATGCTTTTTAGTAATGGGGGAAATATGAGGGCTTCTGTCGCGCCAGGCTCATCCAGCGGAGATCATGGCACCAAGCTGGCTTCTTATGGCAATAACCCTGTGGATGCGAGTCCTTTTGGAGTCTTTGGCGATACGGAAGAATACGTTGGATTTGATGGTCCTTTTTGGGGGTTGGCACCTCGTGTGACATAGAAGAAATGGACATGATCTCGAGGAACCCTGGCCTAACGAAGCATGCTCGATCAATGATAAGGTCATTAGCAACCAAGAATGTCAAGTACATACAGTCTGTACGCCGGATTTACGCGGATCTCCAGGCTTTCCTCGCGTCTATCTCTCTCTCGGCCCTGATCGATCCCGACCACGGGTTTCAACCTTTCCCGCCAACCCTCGTCAGCTAATGGTGCAAGGTGCAAGGGACGGGAGATGCAATGTCAGAAATCGCTTTCTGACAATACACGGTGGGTGGGGACGACGACAAGAACTCACTCCAGGATCAAGACTCCACCTCCCCCCTCCACACTCTGATACTCTGGGGTGTCACGATGTATCCCTCGGTTGAAATGACGCCTGAACTATTCGAGTAGATTAGCCGCGCATATTGTTCGCCATCATTGCCATGAGAGGGTAAGTAAGCTCCAACAGGGCCGCGGCGCTGCTGTCACTCGCTACGAAGGATAATGGATTTGCGGGGGAACGGAGGAAGCCGGGGCTCCAGGTATCTGGGGTATATCGGTATGTCCTCGTACGGACTATTATTGGTGAACAATGGTCCTATACACAGGTACATCTTAGCACGGACTCTACCAACCCCATCTTCGTGTCACCCATCTCTGCTTAGGCGGCTGAACGACGCCTATGTCTCCACGACGCCATCAGGATAACCGAAGCCAAGATGAAGATTGGCCTGAAGCCCCCGCCGTGTGCTTTGGCAGGACTCTGCCCTCGGCCAGCATTGATGTACTTATAGCAGAGTCACTGTTCTGGTAGTCATTCAGGCTTGAAACAGAAACTTGCGGCCGCCCATATAACCATACTCTTCTTCCCAATCTTGTCAACCAGCCTCCAGACCTTGAGGATAACTCTCTCGACTGCCACAATGAATGGGACCACAAATGGAGTCCGGTCGGTCGACCATACCGCCATCATCATCGGGGCTGGCCTGAGTGGGGTACGAATGGTCTACGAGCTTCGCAAACGTGGCATCGAGGGCAAATGCTTCGAAGCCGGCTCTGGAATTGGCGGAGTAGGTTCTATTTCATCCGTCAAATCGCTGTGTAACGACCCATCCACTGACGAGTCAGACATGGTTCTGGAATCGCTATCCTGGCGCAAGATCGGACAGTGAAGTCTGGGTCTACATTCTCACCTTTCTGGAAGACATCGGCATGGACACCAAGTGGGTGGAACGCTTCCCTACCCAGGCCGTCCTCGAGCAATATCTCAACCGCGTGGTGGATTTCCTCCATATTCGCGACAACTTCCAGCTCAACACACGCATCGCCTCCGCTCACTACGATGGTGGGCGGAACATCTGGAAAGTCACGACCACGACCGGGGAATCGTTCACCTGTACATACCTCATTTCTGCGACGGGGCCCCTGTCAACGCCCTTAAAGCCGCCGTTTGCGGGACTCGACACCTTCAAAGGTGAATGGTACCAGACTGCTCTCTGGCCAAAAGACAAAAAAGTCCACTTTAAGGGGAAACGAGTCGGCATCTTTGGCACTGGAGCGACGGGGGTTCAGATCATCCCGCTGGTGGCCCATAGCGCAGAGAAGCTCACAGTCTTCCAGCGGAACCCCAACTATGTCCTTCCCGGTCGCAACTTTGTCTTCTCGGAAGACCAGGAACGAGAGATGAAGCAAGACTTCAAGGGTATCTGCGAACGAGTCCGGAAGCAGCCGTTTGGGTCGGACATCGAGGTCTGCACCCGCACCTCAGAGGACGTCAAGGATCCCGCGGAGGTGCAGCAGATTCTCGACTATGGATGGGAGAGGGGAGGGTTTCGATACACCTTCGAGACCTTTGCCGACATGCTGACCAACCCGGAGTGCAACAAGGTGGCCAGCGAGTTCCTGCGCAAGAAGATCCGGGCCATTGTAAAGGACCCGGCCACGGCGGAGACCTTGTGTCCATATTACCCGTTCATGGTCAAACGCCCTCCCTTGGGCCATTTCTACTATGAGACGTACAACAGGCCTAACGTCGAGCTGGTTGATCTGAAGAAGGATCCTGTCCAACAGATTACACCCGCGGGTGTCAGAACGCTGGGCAAGGAGGTTGAGCTAGACATGATCATCTTTGCCATTGGTAAGCCTTATTCACTTAAGAAGGAATGCATTGATACTGACCGAAACCAACTTAGGCTTTGACGCTGTCACGGGCACCCTCAACGCCATCGACATCCGGGGCGCCGATGGACTCCGTCTCAAGGACCACCTGGAGGAGCATCTGGAAACAGGCTACGGCATCACCGTGGCCGGATTCCCCAACTTCTTCGCCATCCTGGGCCCGCAGTCCTCGTGGGCAAATCTGCCCACCATCATCGACCACACGGCCGACTGGATCGGACGCACCATCCTCCACATGCAGGAGAACGGGCTGCAGCGGATCGACACCACGGAGGAACTCGCCCGTCGGTGGACCAGGGAGTGTGACGAGGCCTTCTACTCGACGTTGTTGCCCGAGGGCGCGATCGAGACGGGTGCCTGGTACGTTGGGGGCAATGTCGACAATAAGAAGGTCCAGTGTTATTATTACTTTGGCGGTGTGCCGCAGTATATTGAACACTGTGAGAAGGAGATCACGTCGGGATATCCGGGTTTCAAATTCTCGGCCATGACTACTATCGCAGCCCATTGAGACGAAAATTCCGCGCTGATGGAAGGGTATCTGACCCCTGCTGCCCTGGCAGTATTGGTACTGTATGTGGAGAAACACTACACCGGATGAAAATTCGGCGTGGAGACTGGAGCTGTGCTTATGGCACAGTTGATTGCCATGACTCACAACATCGGAGTGAGCGGGGGTGGAGTGGACGGAACTAGCCTGGTATATGCATTGAGAACACCACGTTAGCGAAACTTGCCACGCAAGTGAGAGTTGCAGCCTGTTGAGGGGTACAATGCCCAATGCTGGTATAAAGGGCAAAGAAATGGCGCGTCGACCCGTAAGTTGTCTCTTGCAGATGAGGATCATTCTTTTTTGAAAATCGCAAATACTCGTTCGTACCTTTGTGAGGCACCTCCAGCTTTCCGCTTCCCTCCCAGCATTCGTCGCAATTGGAACCCGTAATGGCCCAACTCGTATGGCTCGTAACTGGCTGCTCATCTGGCTTTGGTCAACAATTCGTTCACAGCATTCTTTCCCGCGGCGACAAGGTGATTGCTACCGCTCGAAACACGGACAAGATCAAGCACCTTGAAGAGGCCGGTGCCGCCGTTCTGCAACTCGATCTCAACGACAGCCAGCAAAGGATTCGGGAAACCATTTCGACAGCAATCGATGTCTATGGAAGGATCGATGTGCTAGTAAACAATGCAGCGTACATTGCGATTGGAAACTGGGAGGACCTCGAGTATGTTACCAGTCATCAACCAAACCTTTTGGTTTCGCAGATTCAGGGCCCTCGCTGAATATTGGACAGAGACGAAGATTTTTTAGCACAATTCGACACGAATGTCTTTGGCACTATCCGGGTGACTCGCGCACTGCTGCCTCACTTTCGACAACGCCGAAGCGGCACGATGGTGTTCATTGGGTCTCTATCCGGTTGGATTGGACATCCTGGAGTGGGCGCCTATGCTGGCTCCAAATTTGCCCTTGAAGGTCCGTCATTCCAATCTTGGGTTTTTCGATCGCCGGAGTCTGTGAGATTGTGACTAACTGGCCTTGTTTCACGACAATAGGAATTGTTGAAAGTCTCCGGCGCGAAACGTCTCAATTGGGGATCAAAACCCTTTTGATGGAGCCGGGAAGGTTCCGCACACTGCTTCTGTCCAGCGGCAACATGAAGGCCGTTCAGAGCACGATTCAGGACTATGCTGAAGAGTCCAAGGCGAAGTTGGAGGGCCTAGCGAAAGAAGATCGGGCCCAGCCGGGTGATCCCGTCAAATTCGTGGAGATTGTTCTTGATCTTGTGCGGCAGGAAGGTGTAGCTCAAGGGCGAGAGATACCGTTCAGACTTCCACTCGGAAATGATGTGTACGATGATATCAAGGAAAAGTGTGAGGAGACTTTGAGGCTGCTCCAGGAATGGGAGCCCGTCATCCGGAGTACAGATTATAGCGACCAAGCCTAGGAGGCTCGTCATTGTATCTGGCTGAGGACATAACAGGGCATTTTTGCTTGCATTCACTTACACAATGAAAAGGGGCTCATGAAGTAGTCGAGGTAAAGGGAGAAATAGAGAGGGAAAGAAAAGAAAGGAGTTGAAGTTGTCATCGGCTTGGTCAAATAAAGCGGCGTGTGATAATCGATAGATATGGTTAGCGCCATATCGTATTCCGACTTCATCTTCACGGCATCGATCTTCCTCCATCTTGGAGAATCGCATCCTCTTCTCTCTGAAGAACCTGTACAGAATCAAGAATCAATTTCCTTTTCTTGGTCTATCGAGGACTGTTGGTGTTGAAAGAACTTGCCGATCCCGCCAACCTTACACCGTCACCACAATTCACGCGCCACCTCGGTGAATCACGACTTCGGGTACCTCGCTGAGCATCACCCTGACTCAAGCGAGTGCCCATTACTCTTTTGGGGAGCGTTGTGAGGTAACAGTACTTTGCGACCATCAAAAGAGCGCCTTTGCCCGTGATCACAAGATGTCGATACCAATATCCTCCCTCCTCACCAACGGCACCCCCACGCCTTCTCGCGAGCAATGGTAGGTCATCCCACCACGCCTCATTCTCTCACGATCTAAGAATTTCAAGGACACATCTCGATCGCATCTTATCAACGACATCACCTTTTGCCGGAGAAGAGTTCGTGCCTGGTGAGGAGACCATAAATGGCCTCGAATCATCCAAGGTACTGGTGATCGGCGCTGGCGGACTTGGCTGTGAGATCCTGAAGGATCTGGCACTGTCGGGCTTCAAGGACATCCATGTGATTGACATGGACACCATTGATGTCTCAAATCTCAACCGACAATTCCTCTTCCGCCACTCTGATGTAGGCAAGCCCAAAGCCGAGGTGGCCGCGGCCTTCGTCGAGCGGCGAGTGCCAGGCGTGAAAATCACCCCCTACTACGGCAAGATTCAGGACAAGGACGAAGAGTACTACATGCAGTTCAAGCTGGTGATCTGCGGCCTGGACAGCATCGAAGCGCGACGCTGGATCAATGCGACCTTGGTGGACATGGTGGACATGGAGAACCCTGAATCTCTGAAGCCGCTCATCGATGGCGGCACCGAAGGCTTCAAGGGCCAGGCCAGGGTGATTCTCCCGTCTCTCACATCGTGTATCGAGTGCCAGCTATCAATGCACGCTCCTCGTGCCGCGGTCCCGCTCTGCACGCTGGCCACGATTCCGCGACAACCACAGCACTGCATCGAATGGGCGCATATCATCGCGTGGGAGGAGCAGCGGAAAGGCGAAACCCTCGACACCGACGACCCGGAACACATCGGCTGGCTCTACACGACGGCACTTGCACGGGCCAAAGAATTCGACATCCCCGGCGTGACGTACTCGATGACCCAGGGGGTGGTGAAGAACATCATTCCGGCGATCGCGTCAACGAACGCCATCATCGCTGCAGCGTGCTGCAACGAGGCCCTCAAGATCGCCACCTCGTGCGCCCCCTTCCTGGAGAACTACATGATGTACACGGGCGACTCAAACGAGGCAGGCCTGTACACCTACACCTTCGCCGCCGAGAAGAAGGACGACTGCCCCGTCTGCGGAAACCTGGCCCAGAACCTCCCCGTCGACCCGGACGCCTCGCTCGAGGAGTTCCTGTCGGGACTGGCCGAGCGCGCAGAGGCGCAGCTCAAGAGGCCCAGTATCCGTACCGAGGCTAGGACGTTGTACGTGCAGGCGCCCAAGAGTCTGGAGGAGCAGACACGGCCGAATTTGGCCAAGAAATTGAGGGATTTGGTCACCGATGGAGAGGAGGTCGGCGTCTCGGATCTGGCGTTCCAGATCTCCTTCAAGTACCGCCTGGTGTTTAAGAAGTGAACTTACAAGTGTGTTCGGTTGCCTTTGGACAGATCCGAATTGCATGGGATGTGCGAGGAAGAACTCGAGAGCACACGATCAAGATTTGACTGACGAGGACTCTCGGGTGACAATAGATGGGTATCCACATGAACACACAACGGTCGATGGGAGAAGATAGTCATGCTAGGACAGAAGTAAGATAAAAACCATTAATCAAAGTTTGAAAACACATGCTTTTTTATGTTTGAATTTTGCAATTCCCCATGGTATCTAGAGCCCGCCAACACACAAACACCTTGCGATGCATATCAAAGACGCCGTTCATGCGTTTTCCTCGTCAAAGACCGGAAACCCGTGCTTTCATCACTTCTCCATCTCGTCCAGAACCCTCAGCAGCCTCTTGGCCTTGTATTTTAGGACGTTGATACTCTCGAGGAACAGCATGTCGCTGGGGAACTGGCCGGTACTCTCGATGTTAAAGATGAAGTGGTCCTGCACGCGCCCGAGCTTGACTTTGTCCTTGAACTCGTCGTAGCGCAGGCATTCGCGGGAGACGGTGTCGCGCATGGCGTCTTTGACCACGGCCTTCTCGTCGCCTTCACGGCCGTGGTATGCCGGGTTGTCTGAGGCCGCGTCCGACGGGGTGACGCGCTCCAGGTCGATGACGCCGGGAGGGAAGCATTTCTGGAATTTTTTGGCGTCCGCGCCCAGGATGGGCTGCGTGATGTTGATGATCGGGAGGAGGCGGTATGTCGCCGTTGCGACGGGGCTGAATTTCGCGTGGTCTCCTCCCTTGCCCAGGTGTGCGTGCATGATCAGGTCGATCTCTTGTCCCGGTCGCAGCTTCGCGATCAGGATGTCCGGGCTGAAGGGCCCGATGGGTTCGTCGGCGAAGTATTCCGCCTGCAGACCCTCGGGCTGGAATTCAATGTGGCGTGAGTACACGCTGCTGTTGATGTATTTCTCCTCCGGTTCCGTGGCATTCTTGTCGGCTTTCGGATTGCGCTGGCACTTGACGTGGAGGTTCAAGACGACCGTGTTGTAATCGGTGCGGTCCATGCCCTCGAACCCGGCGTCTGCGTTGGGCTCGATGAACCATTTTAACCATTTGAGGCCCTCGATGTTGCCTTTCAGCGGGATCAGGCCGAGCCGGTGGGCGAGTACCTCGTCTGCGATCACGGATGTGTTATTCTGCACGTAGACCTTTTCGATGGCCAGAGTCGGGACTTCGGCGAGGAGGATGCGGCGGAAGGCGTTGGCGATGGCGGCGTCGACGCCGACGAGCGAGAAGGTTGCTTCATGCTTCGCATTCTGGTGGATTATGATCTTTAAATTCTCCTTGAACTTTGGGAGCGACCACGAGTGGTCTTCGCCCGCATGGTGGCCGGGAAAATCGGTCGAGGTGATGTTGGTGACGGTTTCGGAGTTGATGCCCACGAACTAGCACCTCAGTCAGTCTGTTTGGGAGCACGGCAACAGTTGATATCACTCACCTTCCGCCTGTCCAGGCCATCTTGTGGAGGTATAGGCGCCATGGCAGAGTGGTGCTTTAAACCTGGTGTGAACAAGAACTGAGACTGAGTCTGTGACTTTCATCAAAGTCGCTCTCCAAAAAATTGTCCAAAAGTGGAGCCCGCCCGCCATACCGGCTCCAGCCAATCACAAGCCACGCGATTCCGTTATGCGAAGCTAGCAGCGGAAAGCTGTCGGACACAATGTCGTCGTGATCATTGACCTCACGTTCATCGATCTACCTCCGTCGCAGCCTCGTTGATGTTGTCGACCTTGAGGCATCTGGTCGAGCAATCCCTCATTTTCTCTTCAGCTGGCCTCGTGCCGATCTAGACAATGGCTGCTTCGTTTGCACGAGCCGCAGGCACACATTCCGCCAAACGACTCTGCCTGCGACCGAGCTTCCAACTCCCCAGATCATCGCCCATCCTCACGCGGGCCTTCTCTGCCTATCCCAAACGAAATGCGACGCCAACACCCAACCCCGAGTCTCCCCTGGGCCCGCTGAGCACCACCCTGAGTCCTACCGATTCGACATTCACCAAGCATGTTCAGGCCGATTCCGATTTGATCAATAAAGCACCCGACAAAAACCTGGGGGATGACTATCAAGCGAGAAAGATTCGTCACTATACCGTCAACTTCGGCCCTCAGCATCCTGCCGCCCACGGCGTGTTGCGCTTGATCCTCGAGCTCAATGGAGAAGAGATTGTGCGGGCAGATCCCCATGTCGGACTCCTCCACCGAGGTACCGAGAAGTTGATCGAATACAAGACATATCTCCAGGCTCTCCCCTACTTCGACCGTTTCGATTACGTCTCGATGATGACCAATGAGCAAGTCTTTTCCCTCGCCGTGGAGAAACTCCTCAATATCGAGATTCCGGAGAGAGCGAAGTACATCCGAACCATGTTTGCCGAACTTACTCGCATCCTCAACCATCTGATGGCCATTCTCACCCACGCCATGGATGTCGGAGCACTGACGCCTTTCCTGTGGGGTTTCGAAGAGCGAGAGAAACTTATGGTATGTTGATGTCCAGGCCCAAAATCGGGGCATTGCTGATTCGGAATAGGAATTCTATGAGCGTGTCTCGGGGGCTCGCCTCCACGCTGCTTACGTCCGTCCCGGCGGTGTCAAGGCCGATCTCCCGCTTGGATTGATGGACGACATCTATGCCTGGGCCACTCAATTCGGCGATCGCATTGACGAAACCGAGGAACTTCTGACCGACAACCGTATCTGGATTGCTAGGACAAAGGGGGTTGGTGTCGTTTCGGCCGCCGATGCCCTCAACTATTCCTTTTCCGGTGTCATGGTGCGAGGCTCTGGCATCCCCTGGGACATCCGGAAAAGCCAGCCTTATGACGCATACGACAAGGTTGAGTTTGACGTTCCCGTCGGCCAAAATGGCGACTGCTACGATCGATACCTTTGCCGTATGCAAGAGTTCCGACAATCTCTACGCATCGTCCACCAGTGCTTGAACCAGATGCCTGCTGGCCCAGTCAAGGTGGAGGACTACAAGATCTCGCCGCCGCCGCGGGCTGCGATGAAAGAGAACATGGAAGCCCTCATCCACCACTTCCTTCTCTTCACCAAGGGATACACTGTTCCCCCTGGCGACACATACACAGCCATCGAAGCCCCCAAGGGAGAGATGGGTGTCTATCTCGTCAGTGACGGAAGTGAACGCCCTTATCGATGCAAAGTTCGCGCTCCGGGTTTCGCCCATTTGGGATGTCTTGACCAGATCAGCCGCGGCCATCTACTTGCCGACGCAGTGGCCATTATAGGCACTCTTGACCTTGTATTCGGCGAAGTCGATAGATAGTGCCGTCGCAGGCAGGCCGACAGCATCAATTTGAGGCCATTTGTGATGTGTTGTCGTCGCTGGAGTCGGTTTTGAGTCAGGTTTGAGGGTGCGGGCCAAAATGAGATAGGGAGGTCCGGAGACCGGATTTCTTGTGCTGTGCGCCCTATGTATATACAGAGGCTAGTCGTATGTCATTCTATTATCATGCCCTGTCTTCCTGTGTCAAGATTCGTTGATTCAGAGGGTTGTTGAATTCACAATATCAAACATCAATCCGGGTGATATGGACAAGGCTGAGATAATTTGTCGCACGTGACTTCACGTGATCTCACAATATGGGTCTGCTTGCTCTGGACGAGCACAACTTATCATCCCTTGTACAGTGTCGTGCTCCCTGGTTCCAGCAGTGTCCGCGGGATGTTTACTTCTGGTGGCCATCGAGAGAGTAATCATGCATATTGTTGTTGACTCTACGGAGTATACCCGTTACAAAACCCTACTCTTGTCGTCTTGTCTCCGGTGCACCCCCGGGCGACAATTACTCTTTTTACTATTGATAGTAGAGAGTACACCCGTTGTAAATATCTATTCTCGTCGTGTTGTCTCTAGTGTCGTCTCGAGGAGCAACTACACCTGCTACTGTTAATAGTAGAGAGTAAACCCGCTATAAGAGTCTCCTCCCGTCGTACTTTCGCCGGTGTCCTTTCGGTTCTTCTTATTGCTTTTGATAGTAGAGAGAACACTCGTTGTAAGAGTGTACACTCGTCGTATTATCTCCGGTATTCTCTTGGGCGGCAATATCACTTGTCATTGTTAATGACGAAGAGTAAACCCGCTAAAAGAGTCTTCTCTCGTCGCGTTATCTTTGGTGTCTTCGAAGGAGGTAAGTACTCTTACTATTGTTAACTATATAGAGCACACCGATTTCAAGAGTATACTCCTATTGTTTAATCTTTGGTGTCCTCTCGGGCGGCAATTGCGCTTATTTTTTTTTAACAACGAAGAGTAAACCTATTACAAGAGTATACTCTTATCGCGCTATGTTCAGTGCCCTCCTGGGAAGTAATCACTCTTTGTCATTACTTGGTAATGAAGAGTACGCTTGCCACAAGAGTATACTCTTATCGTACTATCTCCACTCTGAGTTTTGGCGAGAAATGGCCGACTTTGTGGAACGAGACAAGGCAATGAATAGAATGGGCAAGCCGAACGCCACGATTAGTCGGTGATATAGAAGACGCCGGGGCAGAGACAGACTGTGGCGCCACTCCTCTATACTTGGAGATATCTGTTCGTGACAGGCGTGAAGGATACACCCAAGACAGATTTGGTGGACCACCGTATTCTAACGTTCCCAGATTATATCCCGAGGCCGGCGAGGCTACTACTCTATACCCGTACAGAAGTGGAGTACCAGAAGAAGTATATCCCAATGCTGGTCAAGCAAGGGATCATTACCTATCAGAGGTAATTCGCCGTACTTGGCTCGTGCCAAATTCCCGCGAAAGTGTTCATCCAGTGTGGTGTATTCATGCACTTCTGGTTCGATTAGTTGCTCAGATTGCCAGTTGACTTTCGAGGATCGAGGTTGTGAGCTGAACAGCGACCTCAGCTTCTGCCTCGGGAATAGTGTCTTGGAGACTCTTCAGGATTTGTGTTCTTGTCTCAACGAGTAACACGTTGTCCTTACCATGATCGAGGATGGAATGTTTCTTCCTCACGAATAGTGTCTTGGAAACTCTTTAGGATTTGTTGTCTTGTCTCAACGAGTCACACGTTATCCTTACCATGATCGAGGATGGACCGGTTCTGCGTCAAGAATAGTGTCTCTTCTGCCTCACGAACAGTGTCTTCGAGACTCTTCAGGATTTGTTTTCTTGCCCCAACGAGTCACACGGTGTCCTTGCCATAATCGAGGATAGACCGTTTCTGCCTCGAGAAGAGTGATCTTGGAGACTCTTCAAGATTTGTTTTCTTGTCTCAACGAACCATCCGTTGTCCTTAGCATGATCGAGGATAGACTGGTTGTTGGCCGTACATCGAAAGGAGCTTGTTCGCGCCTTTGATGCGATCTTGTTGCTTCTCGTAAGCTCTCAGCTTGAATTTGTAGTTATCGACTCTGAAGCGGTACTCGGCCATGAATTCTCGTATAGTAGGAAAGGTGACAGTCTTCCCAATAGAGAGTAGTGAGCCTTCGAGTAGAGGAAGGTATTTCTCTTCTCGCCTTTGGTGTTTTTGCCGTGTTTCACGAGCACAGCATCCCCGTCTTCGGTACAAGGGGATCGTAAAACTCTCTCTTCCATATGATGAAATTGTTCTGGCCCGTGAGTCTGTGAGTTGACGGGAGGCTTAACTCGAGTACCTCACTTTTGAGGACACTTCATCCTTCAATTAACTCACGGGGGCCTCCAAACGTCAAGAAACAAAGCACCACGAAAGACAACATACCGGCCTCGAACCATTCTCTGATGTCCCATCTCTCAGTCAAATCCTTATCGACCCTGACTGAGATCTTGTGACCTTCAAGGCGAACTCATGAGAGAATGCCCCGTACCTACCTATTTCGTCAAAGGCTCGGAATGAACTCGCGAACTGTGAGAAGGTAGAAGTGTGAGTAGGCAGATTGAGTCTGTCTTGTGCTGTGGGAGCACTCTCATCTCATTCAGAAAGGCGTGCTCCCTGATTCCACCAGTATTCGCCGGATGTTTTGCTCCTGGCGGCCATCAGGATAGTATTCACTCTTTATTGTTGTTAGTAACAAAGAGTACCCCTGTCACAATAGGACCGAGAGGAAGTTAGTTGAGGCGAGTTCCTCGATTCCAACTCTTAACTTATTATTATACGAAGCTTAGGCACTAGTACCTAGGTACCTTAGGGAGCTTGGTGCGCCTAGGAGGACTAGTGTACTAGTAACATCAGGTAAAAGGCTGCCCAGTGCAGGCTGCAGTTAAAGTTTCGTATCGACCCCTGCAAGCTGCAAGCTGCACGCCCCCTACGAGTAGGCTACCTTACGGTACACAAGCTGGCCCCCCCCGCCACGTTCAGCTGCTGCGCCTGTCGCAACTTCACACCTGCTCCCCCGATTCCCAATTCCCAATGATGCTCCGCCACAATTGAATGCATCGACAGCAAGCATCAAGGCTCCAACAGCCCCCGAATGACTCGCGTTGGTTGTGCTGTAGATTCCAGGAACTCGAGTCACAACTGCTCATTCCCTTTTAACCAAGCTGATCCTTCTTGCTCCCGTTATCAGATACTTCCTCACGCTCTCTCGCTCTCTCGTGCGCCCTTCCCGAACCTGTTCTCTACTACGAGTACGCCTGCTGGCCCGCGACCTCGTGTCCCTATCAGGCACTCAACTGCGCTCAGACCCACGACCGAACCGCCCTCCCCGCCGGTTCGCTGAACATAATTCAGACCTCAGACCTCAGGCTCGGTTCAGCTCAAAGCTGCGTGTAGTTACTCGAGACCGTTTCACGCCAGACTCCGTCTTTCGTCTTCTTTGGCCGCCGTCCCAAACTCCGAGCAGACCATTGCTCTTCTCCCCTGGCCGGGGCTTCCTCTCTCCGTGGAAACGACTGAGAATACCTCCGCAGGCGCCGCCTGAACTGTCGCAGCGATGAGTTGTAAGTGAGCAAGCGGAATCACATCACCTCATCATTCCCTTGAGACATTCCCAGAGCCTAGATGGTTGTGAAGCCATCCTCACCGAGCCATTCCACTTTCACGTGCAAATCTGTCCCCCGAACGAGCGCTAATTCTTTGGATATCAGTCGCCGGGATGCTGAACAAGCTGCAAGGCCAGCCCGAAAGCTACGACAAGAAGTCACAATATCGATTCGGCAAGACTCTAGGAGCAGGGACCTACGGCATCGTTCGAGAGGCGGAGATCGGTGGAGAGAAGGTCGCTGTCAAGATCATTCTCAAAAAGAGCGTTAAGAACAACGAACAGATGGTCTACGATGAATTGAATATGCTGCAGACACTCAACCACCCGCACATTGTCAAATTTGTGGACTGGTTTGAGTCACGGGTGAGCATGGTGGCCCAATCGTCGACAATTGCTGCCAGAGCTAAGCTGAGATCAGGACAAATTCTACATTGTGACCCAACTCGCGACCGGAGGCGAGCTGTTCGACCGGATTTGCGACAAGGGCAGATTCACAGAAAAAGATGCGTCGCAGACCATCCTGCAGGTCCTCGAGGCCGTCGACTATCTCCATGCTAGGAACATCGTCCATCGAGGTGAGCCGCATGACGATTGTGCATGTGATTACCCCCTGACGGCCTCCTTTAGATCTCAAGCCCGAGAACCTCCTGTATCTCACCAAAGACATGGACTCGGAATTGGTCCTTGCCGACTTTGGTATTGCCAAAACCCTCGACAGCCCAGGTGCCGTCTTAACCTCAATGGCCGGATCGTTTGGTTATGCCGCCCCCGAAGTCATGCTCAAGCAGGGCCATGGCAAAGCCGTGGACATGTGGTCCATGGGCGTCATCACATATACTCTTCTGTGTGGTTACTCTCCTTTCCGGTCCGAGAACCTGGCGGATCTTGTGGATGAATGCAAGAACGGCCGGATCATCTTCCATGAGCGGTATTGGAAGGACGTCAGCAAGGATGCGAAGGAATTCATCATGTCGCTCCTCCAACCAGATCCCAAGAAACGCGCCACAAGTAAGGATGCACTGAAACACATCTGGCTGACTGGCGAGACTGCTTCAGACCATGATCTCTTGCCAGAGATCCGGTCTTACCTGGCGAGGATGAAGCTGAAGCGAGGAATCGAATTGGTCAAATTGGCCAATCGAATCGACGCCCTCAAACTGCACGACGAGGAGGACCCAGCCTCGCCCGACGCAAACGATATCCCTTCGAACGCGCAAAATGCCGCGGGACTCGCCGTCAAAAACCACATCCGAGGTGTCTCTCCCGGCCGAGGTCTTTCGACGAGTGAAAGTCACGACAAGAGGCCAATGAGCAATGCCGCGAAGAGTGCCATCTTCCGAGAGGTGGTTCTGGCCAAAGTCCGGGAAATGAAGGACAAGGAAAAGACAGACAAACTCGTCGCGGAAGTCACGCGAGAGCACGAAAGACGGAAGAGCTTTTCGGGTCAGAAATGAAGGGAGGGATAGATGGACATGAAGGCGAAAGGCTGACGTCTCATCGATCGATCATCCTGACGGAAATCAAGTTGGTACGATTCAACGAGCTGAAACGACATGGTTATTCGCATTGGTGCCTCAATACTTGATACCCTGCTTACTGGCGATGGCCCGCCTGTATGTATACTCAGTCAAGCTTGTGCGCCACACTTGGCCTCGACGGGGCTCTAAGGGCGTTTGTTTTCTGGTTGATGCGTGGCTTTGTAGCTGAAAGCGCCATGGAGATATTGCAACAATACGGAGTACTACGTGTTGTGTAAATTACTTCCAGATCCATCTCCCGTTCCACCAGAGCATTGACATAAAGATCTGGACGGAGTCGGGATGCGAACCGGGATACGTGAATACGATTCGCAGCTGCCTGAAGCTACCTTATGTAGTATCCAAGGTGGTCGAGGTGCAACCTTCTCCTCACCCACGCGAGCAGGACAGAAGATACTACTACCACTCACTCCTCATAGGTACGGTACTACATAGGTATGGCTAAGGTACGTCTCAAGTCGAGACACGTGTTTGCTGTTTTCTATCCCCTACCATCATCTCCGCAAAACATCTAACCACTGTAATTTGTGCTATTCCTTTTCTCTCTCGCCCTCCAACCCTGACTAGTAAGAAAGGTACAAACATGAGCAGATCTACTATGGACAATTTCTTCAAAGACAGAGTCTATGCTGTCAGCGGCGGAGCATCAGGGATCGGTCTTGCCACCACCAAAGCCCTCCTTCGCAACGGCGCAAAAGTCTCAGTGGGTGACGTCCGCATTCCTGAAACGTTATTCGCGGAGCTGGCACAGGAGATTGCGGACGTCGCAGCCACAGACAAGGCCGAGGACTACATCCTCCTCAAGACGGTCGACGTACGATCACGAACCGACGTCGATTCCTGGATCGAGGAGACGGTCGCCCGATTCGGAGGCCGCCTGGACGGCGCGGCCAACCTTGCGGGCACGATTCCCAAGGACCACAACGTGGGCACGATCGAGACGATCGACGACGAGGACTGGAATTTCGTGTTTGACGTCAATGTCTACGGGATGATGAATTGTCTCCGGGCCCAGTTGAAGTATATCGGCAAGGGTGAGGGCGAGCACGCACGGCAGGGTGGAAGTGTGGTCAACGCGGGTAGCGGTCTTAGCTTGCAGGGGAGGGAGTTCACGTCGGCGTACACGAGTTCGAAACACGCCGTGCTTGGGCTGACGAGGTGCGTGGCGAAGGAGGTCGGGCCTAGGGGAGTGAGGGTGAATTGTATCGCGCCGTAAGTTCTCTTCCCGCTTTCCGAGAGTTGGGACAGATTCCTCCTTCCTCCCCCTTTCCATCCTTCGCAAGGCGATCTGGACGGCTGACCCGGTTTGCTTATCGTTCACCTCATACAGTGGCTTCACCGAAACGCCGTTGATGAAGCAGTCCATGGCAATCGAAGGGTCCGCCTCCAAGGAGGACTTCTCCTCCACGGCGTTGGGGAGGATGGCCCAGCCCTCGGAGATCGCGGACACGATCGTCTATTTGTTGAGTGACAAGGCCAGTTTCGTCACTGGAGCGGTCATATGTGCGGACGGGGGATGGCATTGCTGATGAGCTTGTCGGTTGTTCAGTTTGAGTCCACCAGATCAGGCGGTCTTTGAGGGCACAGCATGTCGATGCTCTTGATGGAGAATGAGGCATAGGCAGATGTAGTGTTGAGATCCGCGAAGAATGAATACTGTCGAGATGTCTCTCGTTTGAATTCATTTCGAGGAAGATGTAAGACTGGCAGAAAAGTCCAAGATCATAACAGATAGAATCCGAGGACTGGGGAGATGGTGGTCGAGTACATGTACTGTACGGAGCACAGCCTCGTGGCGTGTGATTGGCGGGGAAGAAGGCCGAGATGGTGTCGACATCCACGTCTCCATTATTATTCCTTAGCATTCAGCAGTCACTTTCTTACTTTGCCCGTGAGGCTCGTTCGTCTTGCCCTGCACATGCGAGCTTCAGTAGTAGTGCAGGAGATGTGCCGCTGACATGCTACAACAGCGCGCCGTGGTGTGGCGTGCCTCTCGGGCTTTGGCAGCCTCGAGCAGAGTTCCGGCCATCGGATCTCGACATTCCTTTTCCACTTCATCCTCCTCCTCCTCGTCAGCTCCTCCGCCCGGGGTAGAAGAAAGCCGAACGGCGCTCTCGCCCCGATGGCTGTCGGACACGAAATCTCGGATCGGGAAATGCATCACGTTCGGCATGCCGCCCGAGCTCGTTGACGAGGCCGGCTCCATTCTTCAAGTCCTCGGCCGCGACTGGCGCGAACTCGTCGCGGGCAGCGAGGGCTTCCTGACGGAGGAGAAAAGAGCAGGACTACACCGGCAGAACATCGTCTGGGGCGAACAGGACGCCATGGGCCACGTCAACAACGTCATGTACGTGCGGTACGCGGAGAGCGGCCGCTGCAACTGGATCCGCAACTACAGCCGGCACATCGACCCGCGACACGCGCGCGAGTGGGAAGCCCTCCTCTCGTCGCGTGGCATCGGCCTCATCCTCAAGAGCATCACCGTCGACTTCAAGTTCCCCATGACCTGGCCGGACCGCATCTCCGTGTACCACAAGCTGCGCAACAGGCCGGACGCAGCCACAGAGTCCCTGGTGCTCGACGTGCTGATCATGTCCGAGGTGCGCCAGCGGCCCGCGGCGCGCTGCCTCGAGGACGTCGTCGTCTACGACTACCGCGTCGCGCGGAAGAGTACCCTCGAGCCTTTCATGCTCGAACAGCTCGAGGCCACCTTCGACATGCAGGAGCGGGCGAAGAGAGACAACGCCGAACGTGTGCGCCACATCGAGCAGCGCGTGCGTGACCTGGAGACGAGCTCGTGGGATCGGCCTGATGCGAAGGAGGACTTTGGTTCTGCTCCTGCTTGATACCAGCGGAAGCCGCCCGTCCGCTCGTTGCCTCCTCTCCCAGAAGAAGCAGGTACGATCCGTCACGGGTCGGGTCACCGTGGTTAAAAACACCCACGTGTTAGACCTCGACCGGTTCCAGACGCCTCTACCGGTCCATGGGCCATGCCCAAGTAAAGGTAAAGAGGATATCAAGTGATGAGACAAGAGACTCTGCCTGGTTTGGCTGGCCCGTCCGGCTTATTGCTGAAGGCTCCATTGTCTAGCCTCCCGGCTGGCTCGCATGCTCAAAGACAAAATGATCATGGACACGGGGATTCCAGGACAATAGAGAGATCCGACGTATACTGTATCGTATATAAATGTGAGATATGAAATATGACACGAAGATAATAACCAAGAGTTCATGTGCCGTTGAAGACACATGCCCGAGCGCCATTGACACCAGAACCCATTTTTTGAATTATTGGGGTAATCCCACAGTCAAGTCATGTATAGCTCACCCAACCTATATCCAATCGCATACAAGAGATACCCCATCCAGATTGCAGCACCACAACATTCTATCAACACTATTAGCTGGCGCCGAAGATGTACTTTGTCCCGTTTTCAAATAGATCGAAACACTCAGATCAGGGATAAGGAAACGCATAAACAGTCGACATGTTACTCGTCCCGATGGTGGCTCCTCTTGATGCTGCCAAATCTCTTCTTGAGACCACCACTCAGTCTCTTGCTGATACTCCCGCTTCGGCCAAGGCTGCCAGCGTCGTCTTCAGCTTGGACCTCTCCCAGTGCGGAGGCAGACGCACCAGTCCGCGGAGGACGGGTCGTCATCTCGATGCCCTCGGAGGAACCATTCTGGCCGTCGAGCTTGTCGTCGCTGATCTTGTGCTCCTTGAACGCCTTTTCGATGCTGTAGCTCGGTTCGCCCTTGCCTTTGATGTCGTCCGGATGGTAGGCGACGCCCGGCCAACGCTTGTAGGCCCCGCCTCCGGGCCCGTTTTCGATCATCATGTTCTCGCCTTCTTCGTAGTTGTACGCGTTGCCATTTCGGTCAAAGTTCCCCGGGGCGTAGGTAGCGACGCCATCGAGTGGTCGGTGGCCCCTGACGCTGTCGATGACTTTCTCCTTGGGTGTCGCCTTGATTGCTTCGGCATTCGAGTCGGACAGGGCGGCTAGCGGCGACACGAAAGAGTTGTTTCTCGCGTAAAGGGTGGCATCATAGGGTCCTCCGTGGTGCCAGGCCGTGCCTCCGCTGTTGTCGAGACTGTCGATGAGATCCGGCTGGATATGGTGCTTTTTGGTCGCATATCGGGATCGGTTTGCGATGGCCTTTTCCTTGGTCAATGTATCGAGCGGCCTGTGTGAAGTATCTCCTGGAAAGCGCTCAGATAAGGAACTGCCTCTCCGTCGATGTCCGGATGGGGGTTCGAGAAACGCCTCTTGTCTGTGACTCGGAGATCGAGGCGAATGTGAAGATTCTTGAAACTGGGGAGAGCGAGGAGAGCTGGTCGCCGAAGGCGAAGTGGCAGACGGCGGAGGAGAAGGATACGACCCAGAAGGTCGATGGCTGTTCAATGAAGCACTACGCTTGATCTCTGCGGTTGTGCTGCTGGCCAGACTCTTGCGGTATGGGTTCGTCTTAGAAAGCCTCCGGCCGGACGACATGGTCCTCGACGGCGGCGACTGCGTGATGGGAGCCGGTGTCGCGCCAGGCCGGATGGTACCCCCAGGGCCATCCTCTTGCGAAGGCTCGGGAGCGGTCAATGGGTCGAGAAGGTACTTGGTCGCCTGGGAAAGGAAGGGTGTCAGCCTTGTGAAACGGAAAGCCGGGGTAGGCTTACCCAGTCTTTGTCGCCGTTGTCCATCCTTCAAGTTTCACGGCGGTTGCCGGTGATTGTGGGATGGTGAAACGGGGAGGGAACAATCGCCGGGGGCAATTGGGTAGATGAGAAGGGAGGGTGTCAAGGAGAACAGTTGATGAACTCTTCAATTGCGGCGATGATGGGAGTGAGAAAAATGGTCCTCAGCTTTGCACATGCACGTTGAAACTGGAGGGAGAGAAGAATAGAAACACAATACGAGATGTCACGGCTCAGGTAAGGTATCGATGATCGAGCTGTCAAGCTCACGGGAGCATGACACGCGCAGGTTGCCTGCCGGCTGCAGCAGGCTTCGGGGCGAGGAACAGGCAGCGGGCGGAAGATGGATCGATGGATCGATTCATGGAGGGAAGGTTTTAGGTAGAGGGCGATGTCATACTACGCGCGGCCCAAGCCAATGACCCGCCGCCTGGTGCGCCAGGTGCTCCCGCGGGCGGGGGCATTATGGGCAATAAATTGCGGCCCGGACGAGTGAAGTGCTGCTAGTCCGCCGTTGTTTGCAGCCTTGGGCCCTGGAGTTGTTGTCCAGTATCAGTGTCCAGCACTCCGGGAGGCTGGAGTTGGACCCTAGGGACCCTAGTAGCGGCGCCATTGGCCTTGGGCTTCAACGTCATCTAGGACCACACCACCATTGAAGCCTGAGGTAATGGTGCCATGCCTTATGGTCCTCTAGCCCATGAATGCTGGATGATTCTGATGTGGTGAGTCTCTCCTACAGTACAACAATTACTAGTACTACCTACAACGAGTACAGTAGGACCGAACCGACCTCAGCCACGGTCCTGACGCGTGCCTCGAGTACCTCCTCATTCTCTGACCATCCGCCCATACTAGGAGCGCACAGCGAACACTGGATGTAAGTCAACTTTTGACCCTTCTTCCTCAACGCCCTCCCAATCGAAGCACTCCTCCCCTTCCGCGAGTCCCGGTCTCTCCATCTATCGCCATCACTCTGAGACATTCATTTCCCGCCTCGCCATTCACACTTCGTCTCTTCTACCTCTCCCGGCCCCATCAAGGATGCATTGCTGACGTCCTCCCAGAAGTCCAGGAACTTTTGTCCTCCGTGATCGACCCTCGCTCTAGCCGCCCAGGATCACGACCTGCTTCCAACCGTCTAACGCGTGCTCGAGCTTCCGTCTTGTCAAGCTTCCGACGGCTGCCTCCTTGGCAGGTACCGCCACCATGCTTTGCTGAAACCGATCATGCTCCTCGTCGACTATCCAGATACGAACTCTGATAGTGAGGAACAAGACAATAGCAAGAAGCGCAAGGCCGAGGATGCTGATGTCGCTCCTCCAACGCCCCGGGCCCCGCCGCCTCTGCCTCCCTCCTTTCATTCCCTTTACGCTACGAGTGTGAGGACTTCCACGGTTGACGACCCAACCTTGCACGCTGGACGGACTCGCCAGATCCCTCATGTCGTAGGTAATTGGCCGACCCATGTCTATCTCGAGTGGTATCCTTCCAAAGACGATCTTGCCCTTCTCGCCCGCGTGATAGAGAAAGCCGGACACCTGGTTGCCAAAGGAAATACGTCGCCAGAGAGCACCGTCCACAGTTTTCTCCATTCAGATCTCGGCGTCCAGCTCCCGCTTCATGTCAGTCTATCAGCGCCTCTGGTCCTGCGGACGGAGCAAAAAGATCCGTTCCAAGAGAGGATCGGCACCAACGTCGCTCACCGCCACGTCAAGCCGTTTACGGCGGGGGTCACGGGGCTCGACTGGGTGGCCAACCACGACCGATCGAGGCACTTTTTGGTCTTGAAGATGAGCAAGCCGGAAGATGATGAATTGAATACGCTACTGTCGCTGTGCAACGCAACTGCCCGGCAGCTGGGACTTCCCCAGCTTTACAGCGAAGACTCTCACAAATCTGTCGAAGCACGCTCCGGGGCCAAGGTTGGCCACGCGGTTGCCGACAGATCGGATGCATTCCATATTAGCATCGCATGGACTTTGGAACAACCCAGCGAGCAAGCAAGGAGAGAGCTCGTCGACCTTGAACAAGACCAGTTGCATGCACTCAAGGTGAGCTTCTCGATGCTCAAGCTTAAGATGGGCAATGTTGTGAGTGATATCGCCTTTTCTGAGCGCACAGGCGCCCGAATGGCATAACAGGGCTCTTGTGCAGGAAACCCCGAGGGGGGCAAGGTCTTCTTCCTCGAGGCCGCACCACCTCATGCATTGCTGCCCGATGTCTCTTTCCGCACACAAACAATAACGCAGAGCTTCTGCTATTCGCCATCGCATTCTCAGATCTCTCGTCGGATGGTTGATAGTGTGAGGATTAGGTCGGCGTGACCCGTCCGCTGTGTTCAAATGTATGGCATGTCTTCGAGGTGTGGGAGCAAGCCTGACTGCTGTTGCTCGTTTCCTGTTGCCATAGCATTTTCTTTCGCTCCAAAATCAAAAGCATGTGGTCCGTTATCATCGTCAAGTAGTTCCTAGAGCAGACAAATTTCAACTCTTCAACAGCTTATTCCGCTTTTCTCTTCGCCTCCTCCTCTCGACCAATTTAATGTGCATTTTCTCGGCCATCTTGTCATACCGTTCCTTCTCCTCTTTGGCCTTCCTGCGGTCCTTGATGGCTTGGATGCGGCGATTTCGTTCTTGCTCTTTCTCCTCTTTCATCTCTTGTTCGCGAGCCTTGGTGGCTTGCTTGATCTGATCCTGTTCCTTGCGGAGGGCATACGACCTCTGGCCTGCGGTGGGACGGAACGGCTTCTTCGGAGCGCGCCAGTTCTTGCCTAGACATTTCTTTAGCCTTCCATTCTTAGGTCTTTAGTTCATGGTCTCCATACCATTCACCCTCATGCCAGTCGCTTGTGCAGGTGCCTGGGTCGACTCAGACGCCGCTGCAGTGTCCTCTACCGAAGAAGATTTAGCGACAGACATTGCGTTCAAGGGATGTCAAGTCGTGGAACACCAGGAGAATATTGCCAAAGGATAGTTGCAGTGACTGCAGATCTCAGGTATGTAGAGTAGTACTTACTACTGGACATAAAACCTGGATGGCCCGAAAGCCAGATGGTTGGAGGTCGGCCGTGCCCGCGCGCTACTGTAAAATTTATTACTATCTACCTAATCTAATCTTATCTTGACGTGCATCATCATCATGCAGCGGATGCAAATCTTTTCACCTGCGGCTGCCACCCGCGTCTTGACTCTTGAGTCACTTCCTCATCCGCGCCTCGACGTCGTAATGCCTTCTGCCATCTGGCGATCCTGAAGGCGGCAAATGTCGCAAACTTCGCTGCAAATTTGAACTCCCAAGCGTTCTAGAATGTTTAGGTCGTGTCGATCGGACCATTCACATAACGTGTCCGGCGGTATGCAGTCCTAGTATTTCAGATTTATTCACCTCGAGAGTTCATCAACCCTGCCACCCACCCTGCGCAACCTTTTCCCCGCTACGACACCGCTCTTCTACAGTATCCACGCCCTCTCCTGAGTCTCTCCCCTCTTGAGATCGCGCTCTCTTTCATACCACAACAACATGCTCCTACGATAACATCGCTCCTCCTCTCCGTTCCTTTTCCGTATGGCTGCCTTCAAAGATGAGCTGCAGTCGGTCGGCGGCCTCGACCAGGCCAGCCCTCCAAAGACACAAGAGCCGGAACTCACAACACAACCCAGCCAGAGTCTCGAGGCATTGAAGGACATTGCCTTTGGATCGACGGCAGGAGTACTGGGAAAATTCGTTGAATACCCCTTCGACACGGTCAAGGTCCGCCTCCAGTCACAGTCACACGATCCCACCGGTCCACGGCTGCGAGGGCCTCTTGACGCCTTCTCCGCCGCGTTTCGAAGCCCAGAGGGCCCTCTCGCTTCTCTGTACAGAGGAATCAGTGCTCCCCTTCTCGGGGCTGCCATAGAGACCTCATCCCTGTTCTTCAGTTACCGAATCGCCCAAGATCTTCTCATTGCCAACACGCCCTCTCTGCGCGCCCAGCGAGACCAAAACAATGGCAAAGTCGAGCTCTCCTTCCCTTCCCTTCTCGGTTGCGGCGCCGCATCCGGAGCGTTCACCTCACTCCTCCTCACTCCGATCGAGCTCATCAAGTGTAAAATGCAAGTCCCCGTGGACCCATCCCGCATGGCTTCGGAACTGGGGTACGTTACCACTCGGCCGCCTGGCCCAGTGCAGCTCATCCGCGAGGTCTTCCGTGCCCAGGGCATTCTCGGCTTCTGGCACGGCCAACTGGGGACCTTGATCCGCGAGACGGGCGGCTCGGCGGCCTGGTTCGGTTCCTACGAAGGCATGAAGATGCTGTTCCACCGGTCCGACCCTGCCATGGACTCGGTCTCCGACGTCAAGGTCTGGCAGCAGATGGTCGCCGGTGCCGCGGCTGGCATGTCCTACAACTTTGTCTTCTACCCGGCCGACACGATCAAGTCGCGGATGCAGACCTGCGCCACCGAGGCGCTGAAGAAGCCCAGTTTTCTTTCGACGGGCCGCGAGCTGTGGGCCGAACAAGGACTGCGAGGGTTCTACCGGGGCTGTGGAATCACAGTTTTCCGGGCTGCACCCAGTTCCGCCATCATTTTCAGCATTTATGAGGCGTTGAGAAGACATTTTGCCTAGCCTGTAAATCATGCAGCGTTGAGTATGAATGGGCATGGCAAGTCATGAGACATGACACACAATGAAATTTTTTTTCACCTCCAGGGGTGGCCATCATGCAGCCAGAGATGGATGGCGTGATATGCACTGCAATCCTATCAGTCAAATACGATCTACCTCCACGGTCCGTATGCGAACTACGGAGACAGGAGTCTGTCGAAAAAAAAGCAAAACAGTTCCTGGAAAAGTTGAACATAAAAGGCCCTGGAATCCTCCTTTGTCATAACCCTGTTGGGCAGGCAAGAAGAAATGATGGACTCCGCAAAATTCATGATTGCACATAGATTCTAGAAAAAGAGGATTGATCAATCATTTTGGGTGATCAATGGCATGGCATGGCATGGCATGGAAGCGTCGGCGTCGGCGCAGGATGTTTGATTCAGCATACATATGCGAAGCATAGACGGGGATTTGCCCCCTTTTTGATGATATTCTTCTTAGTTCCTTCATCTTGGTTCTGTGTAACTTGGAATTGTTCTCATTCGTGCCCTACTAGGTAAGGCGTAGCCATTACTTCGAGGACTTCATTCACCCTCGTAGACGATCTCTGGTGTGAATAACGACCTAAGCCAGGAGAGATCGCAGCCAGCTTCTAACGACCCCCGAAAGCATGAAGAAATTCGGGATCCGGGAAGCCTTCCCATGACGGATCGAATTTGGCGCCGACAGCAGTCAGAGCAGAGTTTGAGTTCCCTCCGACTCCGTTTGTGTCTTCCGACTCTCCATCCCCAGGGTGATACTGTGGACGCTGAGCAACAAGGAGCGGAACATGATCTCGCTCCAACTGAGCGTGACATTCACGGACCATCTCTTGCAGTGTCTCCAAAATCATCCCGTCTCTTGTGTGGCCGGCCTGTTCTGGCAGCAGGGAGGCTAGTATGATGTTGTAGTAGACGATGTCTTTGAGGCTTGCACCTCGGCGCGCTAGGCGACGCATCATGGGCTCTAGGGAGTCCTTGACGGCGTGAAGTAAGCTTGTTCTTGTGTATGAGGGCCCCTTTGCGGCGGCGACGGCTGGCGGCTCTCCTGAAGGTGAAGAAGCCGAGTTTGGGGCTGCAGCAGGTCTCGCGCCGAGCTTCTTGATCTCGAGACAGAGGCCCAATGTGGCTTGGTGCAGTTCGCGTCTGTAGCAGTTGTAGAAGAAGTCCCAGTAGCCCTGCGGTCGGGGCACGTTCAGTTCGGAAAACCGGGGGTCGAACAGGTCTTGGTAATTCAGGATCATCAGGCAGCTCTGCAGAAACCCGGCTCGGAGTTCATGTTGGAGGGCGATGGCATCGGCGGCCAGAGCTGAGCAGGAATATAGATGCATGAGAGGCCGTCTGATGCTGATGTCGAGCTCCATCCGAGCCATGAGTCGAGGGGGTGTCTTGCTGGCCTCGTCGCCTGCATAGTTGAAGCGCAAGGGTGGGGGAAGATTCTGGAGCAAACCTTCCAGATACCGGGTATGTTGGAGGACGTCGTCGATTTTGATGTGACCGGTGCTGTCCATTTGCCTGCAAGCGGCAAGCCTCCTCGGGAAAGACTGCGACAGAAGGTACTGGCACAAGCCGTCTGTCCATTCTGCGGTCGGTCGTGACTGAGGTAATTCGTCCATTCCTTCGAAGATATCGTCGTCGTTGACATTCAGCGGAGGCTTTGACGTGTAAGGTGGGACCATGCATGGCATCTGACACAAGATGGAGAGCATGAGGTCGGACTCGACGATTGTCATCCAGTTGCGCCTCCGGAGCTCGCCTTCATAGACGTCGATTCCAGGAAGAGTGGCCGGGTCGAAATTCATCTTCATGAAGAGAGCGTCTCTGAGGAGTTCCCCGTTCAGCCGGAACAAGGTATCCATAGGAGTAATGTCGATCCAGCGGAGAATGATCATAAGCATCCTGACCTGCATGGTGGGTAGGAGATATCTTTGGTCGTCTCGAAGCCTCCGAAGAAAGTCTTCCATGTATTCAACAGCTTGGGGAGGACTGATGTTTGAGGCTCTGCTAATGGCTTCACATTCCTGGTGCGTGCCAAGTAGTACGGCCACTCCAAGGACGCCCACGAGCTGCGGGATGAAGCCAAACTTGCAGGCGCGCTCCCCTCGGCCGTCTGTGAAGAGGATGTTCAGTTGATCATTGAAATCGGGCCAGTGCAGGATCCGGAAGCAGTGTTCCATGTTGTCAAAATAAAGAACAGCCAACTTCTTGCACACCTCTAAGGGTGGAAGCTCGAGAGGGCCCCGAAGAAGCGGCGAGGCTGAAGCTGAGACTGGCCATCTTGGATTCTCAAGATGATTCTTCTCCACAGAATACTGTATGTTCGTGAGATTTGTCCGGAGATGGACCACGTCGGGATTTTCGGATTCGTTCTGCAACTTCTCGATAAAGACACATGCTTCATTGAACTGCCAGAATCAGTAGGCAGACTTCGGAGATACATAGGATCGACGGCTTTTTGAAGCTCACCTGCGAGCTGATCCGGTCAAGTCTAGAGCCAGCATCAGTCGAACTAAGTGCAGTCGCAGGCCATGAAAGCTCTGGAGGAGTCTGATAGGCTAGCAAGTCGCCGTTTCGTTGGGGAGGTTGGGATTGAGACTGAGCAAGTAAAGCATTCTCCAGCCTTGCTACGCGTTCCTGGAGATCTTCGATAACGCCAGACCGCGTGTCTGTGCGCAGGGGTGGAGGGCGAGGGGAGACTGGAGGCTGCCTGCGAACCTCAGTCGGTTCAGTCGATTCCGGGGGGTCCTCACTTGCATCTTCTCGAGGAGGAAGCACCAGACGCTGTCGTTTGATTGGAGGAGCTGCTGTATAATCCGCACTGGGTTCAGGCTCTTGCCCGGTCTGATATTCGCACCTTGAGGGACGTCCGATCTTGACACACTGCTGACACGGCTGGGTGCGGTCGCATTTCAATTTCTTGCGCCGGCATTCGAGGCACGAAACCACAGGCCTAGCACGCTTGGTCGCCGCGGCTGGGCTAAGAGAATCGAACTCGGACATATTGGGCGTGGGGATGATTGACATGGGAATGGTTCATTGCAAATGTCGGGTTGAACAATGGAGACGTCGACGAGTGCGCAAGCCAGCATGGTTCATGCAACGGCTCCTTGACGCCGTAGTCGCAAGTATAGAACGGACCTCTCCATGTTTGATGCTGATTTGGTTTGGCGGAAGTGATAAAGAGTGCACCGTACGTACAGTATGTACAGCAGGTACCAGTATGGAGGAAGAAGACGGACGTTGAGACAAATCCAACAGGAGCCGTGAAAAATTACCGGATCGGATAAATGTGGTAAGATACAGCGTATTGTATTGTCATCATTTCTCCGCTCCGCTCCGGCAAAGACGCGTCAAAACACCTCGGCTCCTGCTCTGATACTGAGATCTGCGAACCTTTCGATATAGGTACCCGCTCCTTCGTCCCATCCTCCTTCTGATACCTGGCTTACTCTGACTGCGCGCTGCCTGGATGCAGATAAACTGGTCAAGACTCATCACAAGGCCGCCCAGATTGAGAATCGGGACATATCACAATCTCCCAGCGTGCTTCAAGCTGTCGGGTCAGCCCCGCGCGTACTCCAGATACAAGGCTGCCACCGTTAGAAGCACAGCCATCCCAGAACCCAAAATGGACCCCAAACTCCAGCGCATCATCGAACTCATCGAGTCCAAGAAGAAAACGTCACATCCCTGGACTCGACAGGAGCGATATGACCAACCATACTATTCATTCTCGCCGCAGCACGGCTCATGGCGTGAGACGTCAGGCGCCCCAAGCACGGCGTCGAGCTCTGTCGTTTCCAGCTTCGCGATCTTCTCCTGGAACATCGACTTCATGCTGCCATTCACCGACGAACGCATGTCAGCCGCCCTCAGGCACCTGCAGTCGCAGATCCAAGCAACTTCGCTCCCAGCTATCATCATGCTGCAAGAGATGCTCGAGACCGACCTCGCGCTGATTCAAGCCCAGCCGTGGATCCGAAACAATTACCACCTGACCGACGTCGACGACAAGTACTGGGAGTCCGGGCACTACGGCACGTGTACGCTGATCCCCAAGGCCTTACCCGTGGTCTCGGTGTTTCGCGTCCATTACCAGGAGACGGTCATGGAACGAGACGGGTTATTCGTCGATCTGGACATGGGGAACAGCCACACCATCCGCATCTGCAACACACATCTCGAATCCTTGATTGCCAATCCTCCCAAACGACCTCACCAGGTCGCCACGGCCGCCAAGTGGATGCACGATCCCGAGGTCAGTGGCAGCGTGCTCGGCGGTGACCTGAACGCCATCCAGGACTTCGACAAGACCCTGCATTCCGATAACGATCTGAACGACGCGTTCCTGGCACTAGGCGGGAAGGAGGGCGCTGACGACTCATTCACGTGGGGCCAGATGGCGCCGACAAAGCTCAGAAACATGTTTGGCTGTAGTCGGATGGACAAGCTGTACTTCTGCGGCCATCTCAAGTGTGAAAAGTTCGACCGTTTCGGCCTGGGAATAGAAGCGGATGAGGACAATGTGAAGGAGAGCTTGATCAAGGAGGAAGGCATGGAGGCTGGTTGGATCACAGACCACTTGGGCGTCAAGGCCGAGTTCAGCGTGCTCGGCGACCAGAAGACAGCGGCCTCGAAGATTTGAGTGTTGTTTTCTTGTTTCCATCTAGACGATCTAAGCCCCCGAAGTCAGGCCCGAGCCCAAATTTGATTTTTCAATCACTCTGTCCATGACGCTTCGTCCACTGACAATGCCAGTGGTGCAAATGACAATCTTCTTCCTCTGTCCCGAGTCAGCCAGTTTGCGCCCAACGAACCTCAGAGCCGCGAGTTCCGTGAATGTAATGCCGCCCAGGAACATGACGAAAACAGTCTTCCAACCACCCGTGCCCGTCAAAGCCGCCTTCGCCTTGGCGGCTCTCTCGTCGCTGGGCTTTTGAGGAATGTTAAACGTAGGCCCCCGAGCCGATTTCAGGATGTCTTCAAACCCGGTCCACCCAGTACTTGACGGTGTCAAGGGTAGCGGTGATTTGTGCAGGGACTGCAGGTACTGCTTCTGAAGCACGCACTGTACTATCCTGACGCTCAAAGGCGCGTAGCCGGAATAAACGTAGGCGATGTCTTCGGGATCTTGCTCGTTGTACTCATCAATGATCAGCCGCAGTTCCTTACGTAGATATGCGTAATTCGTCTTCGTGCCTTTCTCAGGCTGGCCTCCACCGCCTCCGACAGGGAGAAGCAGTGCCGAAGCTGACGATCGGGGCTGCAGAAGCTCCATAGTCTCCAATGCATCGAGGGTCAAGAGATGCTGAAACCCGTATGCATGCAGGATCTGTCGTCGGAAAGACTCCAGATCCTTTGGTCGCATGCCACCAGCAATCGTCGATTCAAGGCACAGAAGCCGGAGGACGGTAGAGAGGGGCGCATCTCGGGAAATGAGCTCCTCAATCACGTCATGTTGGTAAATGGGATCGGTCCCCGCAGCAATGTTTTGTTGAACTTCTAGCTCACGGTTGAATGTGTCTGACCGCGTGTGCTTGGTCAAATCGTCGGCGAGATTAGTATGGACTGCGAGCGACTGGTGTTCCTGCTGGTAGGCTGGAAGTTTGTTCACGAAATCTCGAAGTTCATTGATCCCACGGGCATTGTGACGCCCTTCATAATCGGCTTCAAGACGCCGGGCAATCTTGTTGAGTTGTGGACCGATGAGAGCGAAATTGGAGGAGCGAAGCTGTTCAAATAACGTATCAGAGGAATCGAGTTGAATCTTGCGCTTCAGTCCCTGTCGGACGGCTGGCGCCGGAGATATCGAGGAAGATCCGGTCTGTGATCGCTGCTGAGGAGCAGCACCGATGATGGCTGAATCGACTTCCGCACGGTTGTTCTTGATGCCAACCATCTCCTCAATCAAGCCTTCGTAAGTAAGCTGAGTGAGCAGCACGGTGGCAAAATCAACATCGCGATCAATGATGATCAGCTGCTCAACTGATGTGCTGGGGATGCTTGTATACTGCGTGGCGCTTTCGTCGGCGTCAAGCTCTTTCCGACCCCGGAGCAGGAGGTTGGCAAGTTTCTTCGCATTATCACCTTTCCCCAAGATTCGCGGGAACAGGCCGTGCCGCTGCTGGATTTGCATCAGAGCCTTCGAAGCAAGATACAGCGGTGATGGGTCATGACTCTGTCACTTGGTTAGATGCACTGCAAGCCGGCCGTCTACGGACCTTGCTTGAACATACCAGATATAAATCAGTAAATGCCTCGTCCATCTCCATGGACAAAAGATCATCCTCCAGTGGTAAGAAGGATAGAGGTAGCTCTGAGATGTTGACATCGCCAAGCACACCTTCATCTTCTAGGATCTTGTTGGAAACGAG
Source organism: Exophiala alcalophila (assembly GCA_001599775.1). Classification (NCBI taxonomy): domain Eukaryota; kingdom Fungi; phylum Ascomycota; class Eurotiomycetes; order Chaetothyriales; family Herpotrichiellaceae; genus Exophiala; species Exophiala alcalophila. The sequence goes on along the minus strand of BCHY01000007.1, from coordinate 238,195 downwards.
TGTTCTCCTCGGAACCCAGCAAATGGAAATCTCGTGCTCAACGGAGCCATTTCTCTGAAGCTTCTTGATTTGCTCTGCAAACACCGGCGTTAGCAGCGACTCTGAGACCTGGCCTACACGTGCTGCTACACAGGCATCAATCCGGGATGGGGAAGAAGCGCAGGCGGTCTCCTTGTAAGTCTCGTGAGGTGTTTGGAAAACCAATGAACGTACCTGCTACCGCTTGGACCAGGCTCGCCTTCTCGCCATGCACAAGGTAGACAATGCTTCTCTGAGACGAGTCGGTGTTTCCGTTTTCGAGCTCAAAGACTTTGTCGACGCCATAGTCTTTGAGGGTGGTAAACTGAACAAAGAGACCAAGCAGTCCGGTCAAATCCCGGCCGATGACCAAGTTCTTCTTGCCACGAACCTACACCTCTATTAGCACTGTGGTGCACATGGCTGTGTAGCCCTCATCTCCCAACTCACGCCTTCAAGCAACCCGAGGAGCTCCTTTCTCGCCTTGTTTTTGAGGTACTCGGCTTCTTTGTCAATATTTGGGGCCATTGGCCCTATCTCCGATCCCGGGCTTATTCGACGTCCATCAGAGTACGCGTCTGAGTCGCGACCTGGGCTTGTTGGGTCAAAGAACACGTCGATTTGGGCAGAGAGTCAGAACAAGTGCTCGTTGCAGGTTCGACTGACGTTGAATCAGTGACAAACTTGCCAAGGCATTCTCCCGGCCTCCAATTGGTCTACAGGGAATGCGAGCAGGCGACAGCCAAATCGCATGTGACTTCGCCTGCCGACTGCGTTCTGGACCTCAGTCATCCCGCTGCTCAGCCCCGAATCAGCCGCAAGCCTCCTGTTTCATCTGCCACCTCGACCTCCTATATCAATCAACCCTCCCTCTGTACCCCATAGCTCGTTTTTTGACTGTGTGCTCTGATTCTGGGTGAGTCCCGTTGGAGCACGGATTTTCTATTGACCTCATTTACCGTTGCATCACCACCTGAATCCCCTCAGCCATGGGTAAATTCAGCCTCAAGAAGGACGACGATGACGATGAACCGAGCAGATTCGCGCTTTTCGGCTCCCGGTCATCGAAGTCAAAGTCTCCTGCTCCTCCCTCACAGAATCCTTATGCCTCTCCAAGTTCAAATCCATACGCTCAGTCAACCATTCCGCCGGACCCGTACACCAAAGCGAAGATGAGTGCCGGCATCATTTCCCCGCCCCCATCCCAGGGTCCGCCTGCCCCAGAAGCTCGAGGAGGTTTCCGCCCTGGACCAGGCCCTCAAGGCAGCTACAGCGGCTTGCCCGGCCCGGGACAACAACGACCGTCTTATGGAAGAGATAACTCGTACGGCGGAGCGCCCTCTGGCAGTGTGGAGGGCGACAACAAGTTTGGCCCTCCTCAGGGAGGCTTTGCAAGAAGTGGCAGTGGATACGGCGCCGAAAAATTCGGAAACCAGAATGGCTACGGGGGAGGTTCCAACGGGGCCAATCCCTACGCCAGCATCCAACAGACCAGTGGTACGTCTCGCCAGGGAGGATATGGGGGCCTGGGCTCGTCTAGCGCAGCATATGAGAACGACACGAATCGTGATGAGTTGTTCGGTGGTGCAATGAAGCGAATGGAAGAGAAGAAGCAGAACCCAGCTGAAAATTTGCCGGACTACCAATACGACCCGGCTAGCGGTGGCGGTGATCGAAGCTACGGAGCCTACGGCGATCGGCAGCTCACCGCAGAAGAGGAAGAAGAAGAAGACATTGAGGCGACCAAACAAGAGATCAAATTCATGAAGCAGCAAGATGTGGCTTCCACGAGGAATGCTCTCCGCGTTGCGGCACAGGCGGAAGAGATGGGCCGTAACACTCTCGCACGACTTGGTGCACAAGGCGAAAGAATGCACAACACCGATCGCAATCTCGATATTGGGAACAATCATATCAATATCGCCGATGACAAAGCAAAGGAATTGAAGACGTTGAATCGGAGCATGTTCGCTGTTCATGTCAACAATCCATTCACAGCGAAGGAACGGCGTACTCGGCGCGATGAGGAGATAATGGATCGTCATCATACCGAAAGAGAGGCTCGGGAAGCCACACGAGAAGCTGCCTTCAGGAGCACACAGAGGATGAATCAAAACTTCAAAGGCCTTGACAATACCTCGATTGGTACTGGGACCAAGGCAAGTCTAGCTGAACGTGCCAAGTATCAATTCGAGGCCGACAGCGAGGATGATACGATGGAAAATGAGATTCATTCGAATCTAGACGCCTTGCAGGGCGCAGCTGAACGTCTCCATTTTGTTGCGCGTGCCACGGGAGAAGAGATCGAGTCACAGAACCAGTTGATTCAGAACATTGCCGAGAAGGTAAGATGGCCGAAACGTCCATGTGTGTCACAGGCTGATCATGCGTTAGAGCGACCGATTCGACGACCGATTACACTACCAAACCGAAAGACTCAAGAGAATACATTAACGATGGGCATCCGCCACGGCAAAGATACATTCCACATGCAATGCCGGAGTTCAAGGACGACCTTCTTACCATGCCTCACCTGGCATTAACTCGTAACGTCGTCGGTTGCTTCCGGCCTGCCCCCCTCTGGTGGCTCGGAAAGGTAGAGAGAGCCTTGTTGATCCCGATCATCAGATCAACCTTAACACCCCAATATCACCATCTGATATTCCCGATCCTTGGAACTTGGAAGACACTGTATCGGAGAATTGCATTGGATCAGGCGCGAGCGGGATCTGCTCCTTCATGCAGATTGATATCGACTAGCTTCGAGTGTGGTGCGCCGGAGAATCGCGACAAGTACTCCATGTGTCCGCATGGATCCGGATGCGTGTGAATGCTGGTAGAAACACGGAGGGGAGTCTCCATCCCGCCCCCCTGGCTATGAACCAGTCACCGAAGCTGCATCAGATACTCCAGACATGAAGGGCTATAGATCAAGGTCATGAAACAATGATGAAGACGCAGGGTCTCGTCCACCGCAGCCAGCCTTTATGTCAACTGGAGTCGCATCTTCCAACTTGTAGGCAGCATGTGCACACGATAGTCGGTGGTGCATCCGTCTCAATCTCCTTCAGGACTGACGATCGAGTAACAAGAACCCACGAAGCGGTTGCTTTACATTCCGCGAGAAGAGAAATTTCAAACTTGCTCATTCTACGAGACCCCTCCAAAATTCAGAATGGAGATTGACCAGGTGAAATTGGATCTATCATCTGACTCGATGTCCATCGAAATCGAACGATGTTGTGGGGGATGTCAGGAGTCAGGCCTCAGGACACCGTGCGCGAGGCCTCTACAACAAGTTCCAAGTTCCAATGGAGGCGCAAATTCGCAATAGGGCATCGAACCGGGGTCCGAGACGGGGGAGACCCTGGTCACCAGATCTGTCGGAGTCGAAGAGTCGATATGTGGCTTTCCCGGATCTGCAATGATCGTCGAGGTTTCAACGGGGAAAGGAGAGTTTCTTCAAAAGGGACTCGGGATCCGGGGCCTCAAGGTTCGAGCACGGAGAGGTACCAATAAAGTACTCGGAGAGGCTGGAGAAGGTGGATAGCCGACACGAAGTCGAACCTTGAGCCAGGATGACTTTGGGGAAAGCAATCTCGCGTTGCGCTTGTGGCTTCGATTCGACGAGACAAGGGATTTTTGAGGAGCCGGGAGTTGGGCCCAAAAGGGGGTTACATCTGACTGTTGCAGCGAAGGACGGATGGACGGAGTACTCCGTTAAAAGCAGTGAAGAAATTCAATTCCAATAGAACTACTCGTATGTACCCGAGGAACCACGTGCCTCCTCGTTGTTGAATTGAGTCTTGTGAACGCGTGAACAGGTTGGGCAGGCCGAGCGAGAAAGCCACGAGACCACGAGTGCAAGTGCAAGTGCAAGTGCAAGCGCAGCTGCGCTCGACCGGTGCGGACTGCGGACTGCAGAACAGAACAGAGAGCAGCCAAAACTGTTCGCAATCTCTTCGACTCTTTGGTACTCTTACATGCATTCAAGCCTTCCGAAGCTCGAGCCCAGCTCTAAGCTCTTCCCAGCGTGGTCTTCTGCATCGCCTATCGTCGTCCTACCAGTGACCACCCCTGCCACCGACTCAGCATTGAAGTGCTCTGCTGTTGCGCTGCACGCACCCAAAACGTCCTCCGAACCTACACAGCGCACACCCGTGTCTTCCCCGGCTCCTCTCTTCCCCGTAAGACCACAGACCCGGCTGTCGTGCAGCCTGAAGGCTGACAGCCCGCAGCCCGCCGCCTGTAGGGCCACAGGCAATTGCCAGAGAGACGCAGGCTGCGAACATTGAAGCCTCACCTATTGCCGTATCTCGGGCCAATGAAGCTACACAGCCCCCCTCCAACAGCTCCTGCATGACGTCTGACGCGGACCCTGTGTTGTGGAGGTCCTGAGGAGGGAGAAAGGAACGAAGTCACGACTCACAACTTCCGCAAGGTCAAGAGGTGGCCGCAACGCCACAAGCGACGCTAAATGGTCGCCCGTGCAGACACCCTAGTCAAGATATCGTCCGCCGGCGTCGATGGCTTCGTTTCAGGTTCAGTCCCACCAGTCCTCCTCTTGTTGAAGCTTTGGCTTGCGAACTCGAGTGCTATCGGTGGAGCGCAGACGCTCGAGCCCTGGCCCGTGAGCACTGAGCGGGACGAGGCAGACCAGAGCCGTACGAGCACTCGTAGGACGAGGAGTGCTTTGGAGTGGGATAACCCGACGATAGCTGCGACCACGCTTTGGCGTTCATCAGAGAACAAGGCAGTGGGCTCGAATACTTGGGCGCGAAACAACGTCATTTGCCTCCAAAGAGAGATGGAGTATACGTTCACGACTGATAAAGTTTCACAGACCCTGCATCGGAGGTTTGACGACGCTTCCAAGGAAGGGCTCACAATGCCTGACAGTCCTGCAGGGACCTTGAGGCGAACCAGCGAGAGTTTGCGTCAGAACTGGCTCTGCCGGCGCATAATTGTTCGAGAAGAAGGAGGCTGAGTACAACCGCCGACAAGGAAGAGGGAAGATATCACACTTTGCGCCGCACTGCGCCAAATGGGAAACCAGCACGCCGGGGCAGCCTGGTTCCTGTTCGACGCCAATCGGGAGCGTCCCTCTAAGGGTGGTAAGAAAAGCAGAGACGAATTTGGTGTATGGTCTGTGAGTGAACGCATCACTCTGTCAACGCCTTGTCTATGGTGGTGTTCCAGTCCAGCAAATTCCCTGGAAACGAGGAAACCCAGCCCAAAGCAACGGACGAGATCAGCACGCACAAGCAGCCCAAGCTCTATGCCATCTGGCATCAGGAGCCCTCGAGAGGTGCCCCCAGATGATGGACCACCGATCAGCGATGGACCGCACGTTTGCATCCGCCGAACTGCACGCGTTCCTCAGGCAGATCGCGGTAAGGCTACGATATCAAAACGAACAAGTACCAAAGCGCTGGGAAAGAACATGATACATTCTGTACTCCGCCCCTGTGTACCCCGTACTCGAGCACTATCGGCGTGCGACTCTGGAAGTCGAGCGGGTACATAACCCGGCTCATAGGAAGGCGGTCAGTGACAACCGGAACCCGGCACCGAGACTTTAGAGGCATCACTACTTGTCGGATGGGGCGTTACAGGCTACGGCACTGTCTTTGTGCAGTGTGCGGTGTGGAGATAGGTGTGCCAATGTTGTCCAGGTCGGATTGGGACACGTACTCGTACTTTGTATTTTGCAGCGTCGTAGCGGTCCCCTAGTCCAGGGTCTGGAGAGCGAGAAATGGCGAGAGCGCGACGAATGAAGAGTCGTCGTGTGTTTGCACGAGACTGTCAAAAAGGCCGTCGAGTGCTACTAGTACCAGTACTACTCTACCAGAGTACTAGGCAGTAAGTATACTCCAGACCCTGTGCTCAACTCTCCTTGTCCAAGTTCTGGTGCGAAGGGTGGCCGCAAGAGAGGCCGAGATGGCGAGCAGAAGGGCACCCGCCGGGTCAGCGTCAGTGGCGTCGTAAAGCAGCATCACCGGCCACTGACTTTGGAGATTGGCAGGGATCATGAGCCCCATCGACACCCACATCCACATCCCTGCAAGCCACCAGATTTGAGTGGGCCGACAGAATGCCACTGCCCGAACGGACTTCTCCAAAAGTGACGGGATGGGATCATGGATGGGGATGCAGCTCCAACTTGGGCCAGTCAGTCGACTTGGACATAGTTGAAAGTTCGCCTTGAAAGTTGAAGCTCGTCATAAGGGACTATTCTCAAGTCGTAGTTCGGCACTAATCCTCTGCCAGACTGCCACAAGACATTAACAACGAGGAGTGCTCCATCCACTCATCCTCTTGACTCGTGTCCATTGCGGAGTCTTGAATACTAGAGCAATGAGCTTTGAAGCCCTTCTCTTTTCAGTACCGGCCTCGCTGACGAGCATTGGCTGAACCATAAGCCACCGGGGTTTGCACCGTAGCTGGTGACGCGAAAGAGTTCCAAACAGCCGCCTCCCGCAGTGCACCTAGCCAGAACTGGCGACTTCCACCGGCTAGCAACTGGCAACTGCTCGCACTAACCATCTGCAAGCTCTGCATTTGCATCTGCATCCCCATCAAGCAGGTAGTAGGTAGGTTGCTAGTACTCGGTATCACTATCGCATTATTGCGCTTGACACGCCGACTTCACAGCCCAACAAGACTCCGGCCCTACGGGACCACACAGGCTACGGCTTTCAGCCTACAGCAGCACACCGCCCCGGTCGCTTTTGATCCCGGGCAGATGCTCGCCTGCTCACCCTGGCCTCAATCGTGAACCCCAACCTCGCCGATTGCGTGCCCGCATCGCACCAGACATCCCAGAGAAGCCAGGTTCAAGAAGGGGGAAGTCGTGCCCATGTCACGACGGAGGACTGTTCCGCCATCTAGAGTTCGTTCTATAGTCGACTTCTGCTTTTTCACGCATGACCGCCTTCAGGCTTCAGGCTTCGTCCCCCGAGTCATTCCCTCTGTAGTAGTAGACCACAGTGTGCGCGCACTTTCCATCAATCACGCCGGGCCTTGGCCCCCGCCTGCTGTTCGCCTCTCACAGAGCCCCAAGCAGCGCAAGGCGAGGGTGAGCGAGGCCAAGTGGGGAGTCAGCCCAGGAGCAGTCTAGCGCACGACGGAGTGGCTGCAGCAGAGCGCCACCCGGGCTCTTGCCCTTGACGCCCCAAAGCATCCCCAATGGGCCCATATATGCCAAGCGTGCCGCTAAGGGCCTGCTTGACGGTGCCCACCGCACCAATCGTCATGGCTGTCCAATGAGCTTGCGCGTCCTCTCGCATGCCACCAGTGACCACAGACTCGCAGAGGAGGAGCCGCCCCCCAAGAGTCGCCGACATCGAAGCCAATCACCCATCACCGCACCCATCATTTCATCCTCAAACAATCAACTTCTCCAGCGTACGTGCAAGCCCATCCCACTCTCCCCCCAAGCTTCTCGTATCATTTGCATCTGGCGTCAACGACAGGCTTCACGCTCCACCGCATCTCCCACTGCCGCTGCACTTGTCGAGCCCACCGCGGCGACCCACCATCAGCATCCTGACCCTACTCGCACCTACGAGTAGTCACCTTGGCCCTTGGGTCTCTCCGCTCGCGTTGTCGGCGTTTGCTCCCCAAGCTTGAAGCCACAGCCAGGATACGAAGACTCTACTACTAGGACCAGGAAGCAGGATCAGGATCAGGACCAGGGCAGGGCATGGAGGCGGCGCGCCAGGGACTCTCTCCCGCGCGTCACACTCTTTGCTCACTGCACCGCACTTCAAGGCTCGAGGCATTCCAACTCCAACTCCAATTCCTGCTGAGACCAATCTGTGGAGTGTTGAACGCTAACTCGACCGAGGACCGCAGCCGGACAAGTGACTGGCACTGACTGCGACGCCGCCCGCTGCTCAATCCCGTCATTCTCGTCAGTCGACGCCTCCACTGAAATCATCAAACCCCCTCCGGCCTGCTGCAGGGATCTCCCTCCCGCCAGTCAAGCCGTCTTTCGGATTCTCCACCACAAACGCCAGCAAGCAGCCATCTCGAGCGCTAGCCCACCCTGCGTCGAGGAAAACAAGCCCCCAAGCCGACGGACCATGGCCACTTGCTAAATGCCCAAGGCACTGACTGCGATGATGCCAGCGCTCCAATGTGTGCCGAATGTGCAAAAGAAGGGTCAAGCTCGAATCCACCGACGTAACTCTTGCTCACACACATGAAGCCCACGGTACACTGGCCGCTTCACAACAACTTATTTACCCTCGCATTCCCCACCCTTTGCACGAACGCCCTTGCTCTCTGAAACCTCGAGAGTAAACTGTTCGCAATCCCCAACATACATACCACACACATCCGAGACAGCGCGCTTCCCTGTCAACAACCCATCAACCCCGTCGATATATCACACAGCCAGCGACCAAGCGACTATTACCAGACAAGACCTGGGAATTTGGAGAAAGCACAAAGCTTCCACATCTCCCATCGAACATCAGCCGTTGGACTGCCAGCTACTACCACTGGTCGTTCTCAAACCCTCACATCCAATCCTGTCGATCTGCCGTGCTCCGAACTTGGTTTGAGGATTGCGCAGCACCACGTCGGCAGCAGAGTTGTCGCTATTGAGGGAAAGGGGTACTGCTCACTCCGCTATCGACCGCTCCAGCAAAAGATCAACATCGATCAACTGTGGATCTCCCATTGGCAGCTGTCCACCTCCAGCCTCTCCACACCAGAGCCTACATAACTCTCGCCGATCCCCTCTTGAAACTTGGATCGTCTCCCATTCTCCCTGGCCAGGAACCAAATTCAAACCTGGTTACATCTTTGTGAAAGCAACTTCTCTGCTCCCAAAGACCTCGAGGTCGACGACACACGTTCGGTCCATCCACTCTCTCTTGCAAACACCGGCCCCATGACGATGGTCATTGACAACCAAGGTCGACATTACGGCGGCATGAGTTACGATCACATGTATCCCAACTTGCACACCTCGCCGCAATTCAGCGACCCGTGGTCCCATCAGACCAGCACTTCCAGCGCTTCATTTCCTGCCCTGTCCAAGACGGACAGTACTCGATCCGGAATGCCACTCCCATATTCGCACATGCCTCCAGTTTCGGCATCAATGGCTCAAGGTAGCGCCTTCTCCGGCACCGGGTATTCAGGCACGGATTTACTAAGTTTCCCTCAAGACATTCCACGCTCGACATATGCCGAGCAGTCTTATACTTCTCCAACAACATCTACCTCATACGCGCCATCTTTCTCCTCTCTCAGTTATGCTCAGTCGTTGCACCAACAGCAGCAGCAGCAACAGCAACACCAGCAGCAACATCGCAAACTCTCAGACACGTCAGTACCCCCCCGATTCTTCATGCCACACGTCCTGGAAACTAACGAGAATATAGAATTGACAGCTCCCGCGCCGCCAATGCAAGCTTCGGCGAATTGGACGCCTCCCGGGGCATGCTCGCACTTAGCCACCAAAACATTCAAGACATGACGCCGCGCAACATCTACGAAGCTCGCGCACAACGAGCATCAAACGACTCGTACGGTTTCCCTCATGCGTCGTCGTCGCACTCGTCGATCTCCAACGAATCTGGCCGAGGGTACCCGTACTATGCGCCCAGTTCCGTGGGTTCTGTCACCGATTCAGCCACCGATTACAGTTCCGCAGCCTCTGACGCCGGCTACGATTCCATGGCTGTATCTCGAACACTGCCTCGCCCAACTCAACTAATGGGCGCTCCCCTTGGACCCCCTGCCCCGCAGTCGATGATGGGACAATTCTCATCCAAGATGTCCGCCAACACTCAGAAGAAGCACAAATGCAAGGTATGCGACAAGCGATTCACCCGACCGAGCTCCTTGCAGACGCACATGTACAGCCACACTGGCGAGAAGCCTTTTGCATGCGATGTGGAGGGTTGTGGGCGTCACTTCTCAGTTGTCTCCAACTTGCGTCGGCACAAGAAAGTTCACAAGGGTGACGCCGCCTCGAATGCCAGTCACTCGGATGTGGAGGAATGATTTGTCCACCCTAAAGACTTGATGCAATTCTTTCACTTAGCGGGAGCGACGATCTTCGCATATGTGACCCTGCCAGTGTTTGCATTTTCACCCTGTACATTATTCACGGGCGCAGCGCAAAGGGAGCATTGCGATGCCATTGTACAACAGCAACAAATGGATGATACCTAGAAGGGACGGGATTTCCCAAAAACGGGTGCAGCCACATGGCAATCGGCATCAAGCATGCACGATTCAATTCACGACATTCGCTTAATCACGGGCATTTCTCCCGGATTTTTAACGATGACGACTACGTTGATACCCAGAAATGACGGTTTCTAAGCACGAGCATTTATTTGGTGCTCTCGACACAGACGAGTCCATGGCGTGCACTCGCCTGATGAAGGATTGCACTGAAATCGAGACGATTGCGATCGTGACCAAGCTCAGCGGACTCTGAGGGTTTCCCAGCCACAGGCGTGATGACCCTCCGCACAGGATCGAATTTGAGGCCTGAAGGGAGTGTGGTTGGGAAGGATGACGCGGTGTGGGATTGAAATGTTGTTTGGCGCGAACTAGTAACAGTCCACGGCTGCTGGTATGTAGACTACGGAGGATATGAGGAATTGCTAGCGAGACTAGAATGAGCAAAAGTCAATGCCGTACGACGCTATGATTGCACAATGATAAAAGATTATATCATACTACAAAAGAGTGCAAATTTACCCGGTGCTGACGGTCTCTCTCCTCCCTTGGGGGTTTTGCTGGGTCCGTGGTCGCACGCGCCATCTGCGAGTCCTGGCTCCTCAGGCTGAAACAACCTACGAAGGGTTGATCACCGTTGATGGCTGATGGCGGAGCAAGGGAGATTGAGACAGCAGTCACGTGCACGGGCAGCCACCCGGCGCCTGTGACAGGCGATGACATCATCCGGCGCAGTTTGTTTTGACGTCCTGGTGTCATTCCTTCATTTCCTCTGTCGCCCTCATTTCATGTTGGCCCATTCGCGGCATCGTCATGGCCATGTCCCTTGTCTCACCGCTCGCCTCCTCGACCAGCATCGGCAACCTGAAGACTGGATGTTCTGTCCGTTGCGAATGCCCTCCTCCATCCTGCTCAAGGCGGCCAACCTGGCCGAACCCCGCTGTACGATCGTATCACTAACATCCTGCCCAAGTGGGGCCCTGGCGCAGGAGTCACGGAGCGATTGGCGTCAGTGGCGCTGGACAGGCGCTGTCAGTGGCCAGCATCTGACCTCCAGCTCCCTCGCATTGCGCCCGCCGCCCGCCGCGCCGCCTCAAGTATTCATTCTCCCATCTTGTGTCTTCTTGCGGACGCACTGACCCCCAGGTGCAGAGCACATGTACTCGTACAGGATTGTCTCTCCAGTGTACCATGTCCTGTTCCGTCCCGGCTTCCAGCCAGTAAGCAACACTGAAAGCCTCCCTGTCCCGCCTGGTGCCGCTTCCCTTCTTGGGGGCATCATAGCTTGTCGGGACTCGGTGGGCAACCCTGGCTTTTACGAGCACCTACAGTGCACCTTCCCGTTGGGCCACAACAACCGCTCGGGCGGACCCTGTTTGTGCACTGGTGTCTTTGTCTGATTGTACGTATTCTCACCTCCATCGACCTGGCCCATGAACGCATCATTCCATCATCTGACATCGCTATTCGCAGCCTCCTTCTTTCCTATGACATGGCATTTCCCCAGCAACCCTAGCAGCCCTTTGATGGCTCCCGGTTTCGGAATTCGCAAAACTGACTGAAGGTCGCCCCCCATCTAACAGCCCGTGGCCAAGGATGCCTTACCATCCTGGCCTCTGGAGCGATGGCAAGCTAAGATTGTGGTGTGGCTCGCCCATGACATAGGTACTCGTACTTATTCGGGAGAGCTAGGATCAAGACCGCAGGCGCCGTGTCCACATTGCCATCATCATGACTGAGGCACACCTCACTGCCGTTGCATCATTGCCCGAGGGTGAGGATGGCCAAAACACACGAGGTGGAATACTCTAGCGACCACACTCTGACGTGGGTCGGTCGTACCTAGACGAGAGAGCCTCGTCAGATCCATCTCGGTTGAGCAGTCCGGACCTACTGTCTATCAGGTGCGTCATGGCGACCGTTGCCGCGATCTACCCCTACCCTTTCGCGATGCATTTTGTCCGGACAGAGCATCACCAGCCGACTAGGGAACTGGATGACCCTGCCTCTTTGGCATTGAACTACATCACCGGAGATGGCTTTCTCCTGTGTGGTCGGCGAGTTCGCTGCTTTTTGGCCGCAAACCAAATCTTTCACATGTGCTGTGGGAGAAACAAGCCTTCACCTTGATTGAAGAGACTTGATACTTTGTTCTCGAGCTGCAACCACAGTGGGATCGTCTCAGCCGGGCCTGGCTTGGACTTTAACGGTTTGTTCTGATGCTTGAATGATAGACGACCATGCTCAAAGCAGCTTTTCATATGTTTAAGCCAACTCGCCTCTACTCATTCTTCGCCACGAAGTGATCATGGATTCGCCGTCACCGAGACGGCAACTCCTATTCAATTTTCTTCAGGAGAAGCGATCTTTTCAATGCCAGGCCTTCAGCATGCTTGTTAAGTGCCAAAACCCGGTTCGTGAGGCTTCAATTGTGAGTTGCAGAAATGTTTCATTTGGGAAACACCCATCCCTTGAGACGTTCTCATGAACGAGAATATGGGAACCGTGAATTTGATCGTGGCCCTGCAAACCAGAACCTCAAGCTGAGGTTCAACTGCATCATACGAGGCTACCTGAGATTATGCTCTGGTGTTACAAGGTCATCATCCCGAGAGAGTCGTCACCGGCTCTCTTCTACGGACCACTGAACATATGAGTTCTGGTCCCCCGTTGTCTGCTTTTGCATCATTTCCATTGGCCCACTGAACAACAATTGGAGATCGTTATGCAAACCATCGTTCCTTTCTTCCATCATGAAAGTGCTGTCCGACATTTGGGCGTCTTGGAAGTTCTTCGGCGTGCTTTCTCGATCGAAGCCAGGATTTCCCACGCGGAAGCCCGCGTTCTCAGCCTCCTGCGCGCCAATCATAGGTAAGTCATCCCACTGTCCATTGATTGATCTGGTCAACACATCCTCGCAAAATTTTCTCTGCGAATCCGTTGCTAAAAAGTCCTCTGGTCGGCTATTGATGGGATTCACCTCTAACTCTTCGCCACCAGGTTCAGGTTGGTGGTAGGGGCATTTGCGGCTGGCTTGAATCGCCTATATCGCTCGGAACTGTCTGTCAGCCATCACCCAGCACCTGGTCCACGATGGTTGAGATGCCTTTTCGTACCTCTTCGATGCCGCTGTCTTTACAGATTGTACACTGCAGTCCATCTGGGCACTTGCGCCTTCCAATCACGAATTGATAGTGGATACAGATCCCCAGGCTTCGACATTTTTCCGGGCATGGGTATTGGACGAAGAATACACAAGGGCCGAGTCGCTGTAAGGACGACATCCTCTCCTCTGCGTAACGAGGTTGCCGAAGTACGCCTGGCGGCTCCGCGGAGATGTATTTGGGCTTTTCTTTATAGAAGACTTGACCGAATCCGTTCTCCAAATTCCGGACGAAAAATGTGACATCCTCTTTGCTCTCCCCAGCTGATGGTTGAGGGACTGGTGTCTCGTCACGCAGGAAGTTTGACATGGCCATTTGGTCCGAATCGCCATATGAAAGGTGAGACATCGTTCAGACTTCACAGTCGTCAATTTCTGGCAGTCGCCTGGAGAATCCTGAGGTTCACAAGGTGGGCAATACGCAACTGTTTCAGCACTATCCGATCTCGGGTGAGGCAAAGCAGTGGACAAACCAAACGAAAGAGTCCATGAAGAAGCAACGATGGAATTGAAAACCTTTACAAATCCGACTATTTATACCCCTTGTCCCTCCTTGGCTGCGACTGAAAACATGTCACTCGATGATGAAGTCCGCGGATAGGGTATTGAAAGGGAATGACTGGTCAAAGTTCAAACGGAAGACCATGAGTACATGACATGGTCACAAGCACATGAAGCACAGCGGTGGGAAGAGGCACTGTCCTCGGTCAACACTCTCCCCGAAAATCCGACCGCCCATACAGACAGACAGCCACGAGCTGAAAAAGTCAAAAGCGGACTCAAGTCACAACCAAATTGACCATTCACCATTTACCGGGGAGGTTTTCCGTCGACTTGTCTCGAGTCTTCGGATGGGCTTGTTGCCAACGGATGAGCTTTCCCAATGAGAGCCAAGTCCTATCTTGACGGGATTCGGAATTTGACATCTTCTATGAAAGTGCAGCTTTTTGAGAAGATTCGAGACGGTGGGTTGGGTGACTGGACATGGGGTAGGATCTAACACTCGGACTGCGGTCTTCTGAGGCAGCTCGCTCGTGGCGCGTGCGTCTCAGCACTCGAACAAAAGTCGCGCGAGTATTGAATTGATTTCAATTGAAGAATGTGTCCATGTGCCGACGGTGAATGAGCTGCGGACCTGCTAGGGAAGAACATAGCGTGGATGACACTGACACTGAAAGTGAGGCAGTGAGGCAGTGAGAGAGAGATAGGGAAACAAGAGTCTATTTAATTTATTCATTTCTCAGAATCCGCTCGACAAACCTTACCTCAACTTAGCTCACCCTACAATCCCGCAACTCCGCGTACTTAGGCGGCACTTCAACTCCACGCTGTCTGTCACTCCTCTGTCTTCTTCCGAGTTACCTACTTAGTAATTTACATTGCAAATTCGTGGTCGGGGTTGTATCACGGCAATATACCTGACTTACACAGGTAAGTAATGGGCGTCACCGCAAGGCTGGTCAGCCAAGACCGGGGGACAGCCTGCAGAGAGGGGGGCTAGCGAGGCTGTAGCGAGGCGTTGCGCATCCTACGCGAAGTCACGAGGTGGTGGGACGGTCAATTAATAGGTGTTTTTGGGGGTTTGAGAATGGGAATATGATGGGATTACTCGCAGGGGGGATTCCGAGGAGAGAAATTTGATGTTTGAAAGTTGGGCAAAGCCCGAATGAAGTTGAAAGAAAACCCGAAGCCAGAAGCCAGAAGCCAGAAGCCAGAAGCTACAGGACAAGCCAGATAGGATAAGATTTATCTACGGACTTTGAGTCTTTGAGTGAGTGAAGTTATACAGACGACCACGAGAAGATAAGAAAAATCGTCGACAATCATAGCATATGGTAGCCAGCTAACCAGTCCAACCGCTTCGCTCGTGATTCCATTCGTGATACGATCATACCATACATAAAGAACTCTAGACAAACCAGCGGAGCCACCAAAAAAATGGGATCATGGCATCAAGGACCAAGGGCGGGACATAATATATGTAAAAAGAGGAGAGAAGAGAAGAGTAAGAGGGGAGAGAAAAATTCGTCACAATGTCCAGTCATCATACCTTCTCCCAAATACCGCTCTCGCTGCCCAAAGAATGGAATCCCCACGACGAACCGGCTGGGTTTCCCCCTCCCCCAGGAAGATTATGAGGAGGCGTCCCGCTCCCGCTCTCACCGCCGCTCAGACTTCCACTCCCACCATGTCTTGCGTGTTGGTGAGAGTAGTGCTTTGGAGCTCCAGGGGCGCCACCGGCACTGGCAGGGACGGAGACAGAGTAGGCGAGATGATTTGACTCATCATCCTCGACAGCGCGACGACGATTCCAACCCATCATCAACGCGACGAGACCAGCCGGTGCGACTTTACCCACGAGATCGTACAGCCTGGCGCCGCTGCCGACGAAGAGAACCTCGTGGCGCCGACTGCCGCCGCTGGCGGTCCACTCCAGGCTCCGGAGACCAAAGGGGCGGAAGATCTGGGGCGGGGCGAGGGCGTCGAAGACGGCGTTGTGGAATTCGCGCGCTGACGAGCCTCGGATTAAACTGCGTTGGCCGAGGGTCTTGCGTTGGTGTGCCGCGCGCTGTGAGGAGTGCCAGTGTGTGAGGGCCGAGGAATGGGGTGATGACGACGATGATGGATGACCGCCGCCGCCGGTGGACGAGCCGCGCCACGAGGTCACGGAGCCCATGTCAAAGTTGCCGAGTTTGAGCTCCGAGACGGTGATGTTGGCGTTTGCGGCGTGGATTTCGCGCCTCAGGGACGCCGCGAGCGCCGAGAGCGAGGACGTCACCAGACACTCTGGGATCTGGCGGGGAGGGGACAGCGCGTTCGGAATTGATGGGTAGGCGATCACGATGGACGACGGGCATTTCGGGTCCAGGCTGTGGTTCGCGAGCAAAGGGAGGAATTGCTGCACCGTCAGCACGGGGGAGACAAGCCGCGTGTTGATCGTGTCGACCAGGTCGCTGGGAGGGAGGAGCGCGAGCGGGCCCTCGGAATAGCCTGAGCAGCCTGGGAAGACCACAATTCCAGCAAGGGTCATGTTGCCCATCGAGGAGCCCTGCACTGTGTGTCGACTCGGGTTCGGGGACGACGGGCGGGATGATTTCGCGAGCAGTTCTCGAATCGGTTCTAGATTCGGGTGGATGTCGACTGCCGGGTTGGGGACGGTCGAAGTCAGGTCGATCCAGAGCGGGCGCAGGTCGGCTTTGGCCTCTTGCTGCACCAACGAGTCTTCTTCCGTCGACGAAACCGTGACATAGACAACATAGCCCCGTCGCTCCAGATCCAGCGCCAACGACCGTGTCAAGGCGTCGTGGAAGGTCGAACAGGCCAGGACCACGATCTCTTTCTTCGCCCCGTTGGGCAGTTTCTTCGCCCGTCTCTTGCGCGCGTGTGCCCTCTTCCGCCGATGAACCAGGTATATGGTCGTCCCTGCGAAGGCCACCACTATGGCAATCGCGGTTCGGTTCTTAGAAGCCCATGCTGTGGTCTTCTCCAGGATGCCTTGCGGCGGAGGGGGTGGGCGGGCGAAGAACGCTCCAGCCCCGCCTGCGCCGGAAGATCGATGCGGACGCAGAGAGTCTGGGATCCAGCTCGCGTGGTCAATGGCGTCGCGGATGTCGGCGGCCAGGGCGTTGGCGTGCTTGTCGACGTAATCTGCTATCCGGCTGCCGTAATGGGCCATGTCCTGCGGGATGGACGCGAGCTGTGAAGGGTGACCCCGACAGTCAGTAAGTGGCCATGATGATAGCAGGGCGACAGAGAGGGGGCGTCAACGTACAAAGTCCAGGAACTGCTGATCGTCACTCGTCATTTTGGATCGAGGAGGGGGGTGGGCTTGAGGATTTGGTGTTCATTAACACTGGAGCATCTTGAAAGGGACAATGGCAGTAACGGGAATGACTTTTTGGCCGTTATCCATCAGATTCATCAGTCTCATCAACCGTCGAGGCTCCGCGGGGGAGGTCTGTTGGTGGCCAATCAGCGCGGGACGGAGGTCGGAGGGACGTCACGTGCAGGCCCGATTACTCGCGACACGTGGTTCGCCTCATCAGGCTGAATATATTACGAATCCCTGACGACCGTGGATGGCTCAGAATCCTGCCGACATGATGAATTTCTTTCTAGCATCTTCCGGGCGCGTCGCTGCGGTGACTGTTGGTGCGCATCGTGTCTTGCTCTTTTCAGCGTCTGGATTTCTTGCGTTGGATTCCCATGTTTGTTCCTAAGACAGTTGGTTGTCCACCACCCGGCCGACGCGGGAACAGGTTTGCATATGATCCCAGCAGAGACTGCATACAACGCGGATTCACGGCCAAGAGACACAGTCGAGACGCGGGCGCGCCTCTAGTCATAGAGACCCGGTTCACACTTCATCTCTTTGCACCTGCTCCGTTAAATATCCCCTCTCTCCTTTCGCCTTCCCACATTTGCCCGCTTTCGCCTCACAGCAAGCCAAATGGCGTCCACACGTCCAACAGACCTTGACCCCTTGGTCGGGCAGTTCGAGCATCTTTCAGAGAAGCCACGGGCCAACGAGGCGTTACAAATGCTGAGGAAGATCGCTTCGATGGTGAAACCGATCATGCGAGTTCGAAACTGGCGAGTCGGCGCCCTGGCCGAGCTCTACCCAGCGGAGGCCAACTTACTCGGCTTGAACGAAAACCGTGGCCAGAGAATCTTGTTGCGCCTCCGCCATCCGGGTGACCAGACTCAGTTCCTACCCCTGGAGAATATCGTTGACACCATGCTACATGAGCTGGCTCATATCGTTCATGGCCCTCACGACCAAGCCTTTCACGCGCTGTGGGATAAGCTCCGTGATGAGCATGAGTCATTGGTCCGCAAGGGATACACGGGTGAAGGATTTTTGGGCAAGGGCAACCGAGTCGGCGGAAGGCGTATGCCTCTCGGCGAGATCAAGAGACAAGCCAGAGCGGCGGCTGAACAGAGACGAGCGCGCGCCAACCTGGCACAAGGGAGCGGACAGAAACTCGGCGGCCAGGGAATTCTTCGGGGACAAGACGCTCGCCAAATCATTGCCGACGCGGTCGAGAGGAGGAACCGCATCGAGCGAGGCTGCGCCAGCTCGACGGATAGGGGCCGCATGATCATCCAAGAGGAGGCCAGCAACAAGAACAAGGTGACCACGACCAACGCCGAGCAACAGCGCGAGGAAGACGCCGCCCTTATGCAAGCATACATCGACATGATTCAGGAGGAGGACGCCCAGATCTTCGGAGCCAACTACGTGCCTCCCAGCCAGGACAATCCGACCGGAGGCTATCGCAGCGAGAACAACTCCACAACAAACACAACGATCCCACCCGTCAACGCCAGACTGCTCCGCGAGCAACAGCTGGAGATCGAGCGGCAGGTCGAACAGGCCCGCATTCAAGCACAGAGCGAAGCGGCCATGAGACCCTTCCCGACACCACGCAGTCTCTACGACCGCCCCGCGCCCCCGCCACCGACACTGCCTCAGCGAGCTCCAGCGCAAGCGCCAACCTCCAAACTGCCAGAGCAAGAAGAGACATGGGTTTGCGATATCTGCACCCTGATCAACCCAGTGCAATACCTGATGTGCGGCGCGTGCGAAACCGAGCGGCCGGCTCCTTCCACCGCCACCTCTCGGGCGCGCAGCAACTACACCACTTCTTCCAAGAGTACCATTGGCACCGGCGCCGGAAGCAACCAACAAAACCCAGCCTTCGCACCACGCCTCAAGGCAACGGACTCGCTCGCCCGCCTCGACGCCCAAGCCGCCGCGAAAGTCCAGACCACCCCGGTTGGCTGGCGCTGCGGTGCGTGCGGCAATTGGATGGAGAGCCAGTGGTGGACGTGCAGCGTGTGCGGGAGAATGAAGGACAGCTCTTAAGTTAGTTCGTTCGGGGGGAGAAGAAGGGCCGGGCGGGTTGCAGATCGACCGACGGTTTCAGAAGACATCACCGCTGTGCTCATCTCGGCGAAGCAATGGAGCTTAAGCATGGAGACCAAGACGAGTCAGGGAATCTTTGCACATAACGACAAGCAGGATGGATGGATAGATCATCTTCCTGCGAACCTGGCGTTGGTTTGTAGCTGCACAATTGCGAGTGCCAGCCTGGTTGGCACACATGGAAATGCTGGAATCAATTTCTTCTTGATAGTTTGATAGGGCCTTTGAAGGAAGACCTTAACCCATACCATACGTTGTATGAACCAGTGAATGTGCTCGGGTCGGTTTGCAAGCAAAATCAACAACGGTGCGCCCATGGTATCCGGAGGGTATTCCCACTGCGACATGGGGGTTGAGAAAAGACAGTACAATGATAAGGGAGAGACGGCTATTGATCCATCCAAATGAAAAGGGAGCCATTCAAATTCACCATCCGACATTACTTCCAGGGTTGCGTCCTCTTCGCTCTCAGCTTCCCCCTCCCCGTGTTGCAGGTAAAGTAATCTAATCCATGCTCGCCAGTCCAACTCAGCCATGGCATAGGCCGTCAACATTGAGCCCTCTCCAATAGCGCTTTGTGCGTAATAGGCGCCTTTCAAGATTCCAACTCATGATGGAATACCCCGAGAGAATCCCAAATTGACTCGTTACTGCCTTCATCTTCATTGCCCGGGTTGAGGCCGAGGCCGAACAGTAGATGTAGGCCCTTCAATGCTCTGCCGATAAGACAAACTCTCAGCCGATTTACTCGTCCTGGAAGAATCTATATTGTCCACGTTAGTAACTCAGAGTAGAGACGTGCAGAATGATTATCCAACTTACCGCATGATGGCTTTGATACCCCTAGAACCAAGACCATGGGGCGGATACGCGATCCAGATGGGATCGGCCACTGCACCCATCTTCTCTCTGAACTCGGATTTTCTGGCCAGGTTGAACTGCTTGACAATGGCGTCGTATGTGGCTTGCAGCATCTTGACCTTGGCACCACTCATATGGTGGCCAGGGGTTAGGTGAGCAGCGGCACCACCACCAAAGGTGACAGTCTTGACGCCAGCGTTAGCAGCAGCACCCAAAGCATGGGTGGTGATGTATTCGATGGTTCCAGATGGCGCTCCGGGGAAATCCAAAGTGTACTTGGCCTGCCATCCTCTGCGAGGAGCAATTTCAGCCATGACGGCAATACCGCACAAGGTGCCTTCCTTATCTTCGGCAATAAAGTAGCGCCGGTGTTTCTCGTCTCGGAAGAGATCGATGTTGGACAGATGAATCTGGGTGCCTTTTCGGTTGCCTAGCCAATCTTTGACTCTGGCATTCGCTCGGGTTTTAATGCTCTCTGGTACAGGCTCCTTATGGTCGAGATCCGTAATCTTGAGACCGTCACTCTGAGCTTTGCGAATCTTCCTCGCAACCTCGGGGTCGGATTCGGCCGTCTTCTTGTTGGGATCAACACGCTCCTCTGCGACACAAGAGAGAGTCTTCCATCCCAGCCTTTCACCCAAAACCTCTTCCATTTCTGGACTGATCAAGATCCAGAGTGGCTTGAGGTGGGTTTCCTTCTTCAGCCACTGGAGGAACGAAACGATGACGCGGTAGAACTGGCTTGGATGGCAGAGAGGGTCGCCAGGAAGAATGGCATGATGACCTTCCGGGACGTAACATACGGCTGCGCCGGTGTCGGCATGCCGCCAGATCAAGTATCGATCATCTCCCCACGATGTCGCGGTTGCATCGCCATAGTTCGCAATGAGGTCGAACAGGTCAGGCATCTGCCGGTCTTGAACCGCCACCTCCCGTCCACGCTCTTGTCTCCAGACGGGGTTCAGAGTGTCTGCCTCAGGATGGCGGAGCTTCTCGACCACCGCTTTGGCAGGGAAAGACTTGGGGTCTCGGTGGAATAACGACGCCAGGCGAATGTTACCGAGCTTGAGGATCAGCATGACGATACGTTCAAGACCGACACCACAGCCTGCGTGTGGGGGAGCGCCCCATTTGAAGCCCTCCATGTACTCGGCCATGTCCTCGGGATCAATGCCGACAGTGCGCATGTTATCTTCGAGCAACTTGGACTCGTGAATGCGCTGGCCACCAGAGATGATTTCTTGTCCTCGGACAAAAACATCGAACGAGTTGGTGTATCGCTCGTCCTCGGCGTCTGGCATGGTGTAGAAGGGTCGAGCAGATCTTGGAAATTTGTCCAAAATGTAGTAGTCGGTCTTGTACTTCTCCTTCATAAGCTCGCCGAGGCGGATCTCGTCCCTCGTGGCCAAATCTTCGAGGGGGGAAACGGGTTCGCCCTCCTCGTTCAACCAGCCGGAGTCGGTCAGAAGCTGAACCGCGTCTTTGAAAGGAATCCTCGGCGTTTCTTCCAGCCACACGAGATCCTCGCTAGGGAACTGCTCCTTGATGATCTCCACTTCGGTGCGATATTTGGTGTAGATACCTTTGAAGATGGTTTTGAGAGTGGTGTCGATGATGTCCATCATCTCATGATAATTCTCCTCAATGGACATTTCGAGATCAAGACCTGTGTACTCGGTCAAATGGCGGTGGGTATTGGAGTTCTCGGCTCTGAAGACAGCACCAATCTCGTACACTCGCTCGAAATCAGATGCGATGGCCATCTGCTTGGCAAGCTGAGGCGACTGTGCGAGGAAGGCCGGGCGCCCAAAGTAGTTAACCTTGAACACCGAGGCCCCGGATTCTGTGGCGGCCCCTTGGAGTTTGGGGGTGTGTATTTCGACGAAGCGCTGGTCGTCCAGAGTGCTCCGGAACAGATTTCCCACGCCGGCTTGAATACGAAAGATGGATTGAGAGGTGGCGGTGCGCAAATCCATAATTCGGTTCGCCAGCCTTACGCGGTCAGGAATCTGACTCTGGCGGCCGTCGACTTTTTCGCTCTCATCAAGGATGGTCAACTCGGCCTCTTGAACGGAGAAGGGGACTGGCGCAGTTAGCATGCAGAATAGATGAGAAGAAGATAAGGCTTACCAGGTTCAGCACGCTTAACCACAATATGCAGGTGGGTGACCTTCACCTCCATGGTGTGGATGGAGGCAGACTTGACGGGGATTTGGGGCTTTTAGAGAACACCCTTGACCAGCATGATGTTTCCGGTCCGCAAGTGCTCGGCCCAATGGATCATGATGGCAGAGACTTTGCCAGGCTCCTCGACCAGAACGCCCTGGATGGTGGAGATTTGTTGGCGGAAGATCAGGAAGACGAGCTTTGCGCCCATGTTCCGGACATGGTGCAGCCGACAGCGGAATGTGACCTCTTTGCCATCCAATTCATCGGAGACGGTACTGATGTCAAGGCGGTCGGCCGTATGCTGGGTGGTGGATTGCATCAGAGGAAGCTCGCCGTAGTGAGACTTCATCTCGTCAGTCTCCGTCTTCGCAGCCTCGTCCAGTCTCTTCTTGATGCGCTCCTCGGAGTCATCCCGGTGTTCCAGGCTCAGCCTCGAGCGCTGCTCATGCTTTCTCTGCTTTGCAAGGGCCCGCTTCTGTGCATTTTTGCTCATTCCATCGCTATCAAAGTCACTGAGGTCGGACTCGTTGTCGCTAGAAATGTAGTCCTTGTTGTCGCCGAGATGGAGGAACTGAGCGAGGGAACGACGGTGAGGCCCAGGGCTCTGGGAGGAAACGGGGGAAATCTGGCCGTCATGCTTGGGCGTCTCACTGCCGTTCGCATGGACGTGCTTGGAGATCTTGCGGAGGACCGACATGTTGGCGATGGTCCCCCCTCAGGGTGATGCGGACGCAGGAAAGAATTGGGAACCTGCCGAAAGGAAGTGGCCGGATCGGTTCAAAGCGTCGAGCGGCTTTTCAGTCACGGTTGGTGGAAGGGATAGAATGATCTGGGAGGAACGGAGGTAGGTCTAGCCGCGCCCAAGAGACAGCGCTCACAAGGCTTCCCAGTTCGAGTCTTGATTACGTGTTTGACCTGCGATCAATCTTGGTTTCGGGTGGCCCGGCTGGCCTTGTTTCCACACCGATCGAACACACAGACGGGATGGAAGGAGACCTCTTTCCGGAAGGGGTGGGAAAGGGCGTCGTTGGGTATTTGATGCCAGGCGGTGGACGGTGGACGGTGGCGGGAGGAGGGGGAGGGGCTGTCTGCAGCAGGCGGCGCCGTGGGAGGGACCAGGAGGGGTGAGGATGTGAGATTGTCTCAAGGCTCCCGCTGGCGGTGGTTAGGCTGCTCTGACGGAGCGACAGGCAGAGGACAGAGAGGTGAATTTGGCAGTCAGACAAGCGTAGCACAAGCACAAGAGGTTCTGGAGCAGAGGCAGACTGAGAGAGACCAGCAGGGAGGGAAACGCAAGTTGGATGGAGGATGGCATTCGAGCAACTTGCAGGTAGGTGGATAGGGCCCCAAACGGGACGGCCGGAGCTGTCGAAGGTTTGGCAGGTGCATCATTTGCTTCGGTGCTTCCTGCCGCAAACCCACCGAAAGCCCGACGAGATCAAGCATTCAGCATCATTCCACTTAACACAAAGTGACGTGACTGGCTGCCGGCCAGTGACTGAGCTGTGACCTGCTGAGTAAGAGGGTGCGAAGGACGGAGCTCCCACCAATCAGGGCCATGGTGCTGATGGCCCTGGAGTGCAGAGTACGTACTCGCTCGGACAGAGAGGTTAGAGCCAGTTCTTCTGCGCCCGAGTTCCCAGTGTCCACCAGAGCAACTGCAGCGAATGGTAATGGATGCAACTGCAAGTCTGCGGCGGCTGCGGCTGCGGCTGCGCTGGTGAGTGGTGAATCGTGAGAGCCTCCCGCTCCGTCTTCGGGAGCTGCCCAGCTCCGAGCCTCTTGTTTCACAGGTACGTACCTGAAGTACGTAACATCGAATATCGATCGATGCTGAAGTCGAAAGAGTCACGTGTGGACATGGAGTGCCACAGCATAACAGGTAGGACTCGTAAGTGCATGGCACAAGGCATCATCAGTTTCGGCGCAGGGAGGGCTGAGCAGCAAACCCCCCTGATGACTCAGAAGATGATACAGAAGGGAAAGGGGTTCATCACGGCGGTGAGAGGGCCTGATAAAAAGGAGAAGAGCAAGGAAGTCAGACATGCTACCGGGGCAGGACGAGTCTGATATATTAATAAGGTCCAGCATCATCGTGGCCAATCCACTCTACTGGTCATCGAGGGGGAACATCGAATTATGCACAGCACAGCCTCCTCGGACGTCTGTGGGATACTGTAGGAGACTGACGCATGGGCGTGGATTGGACCTATCTTGTCGCGGATCCATCCCCATCGACCGTCATGTCCTCGCATCACGGACGGAGGAGCTGGGAGGCCTAGAGCAAGGCTGGAAGATGATGACGGAGAGCGAGGCGGCCAAACCGAAAGTGCTACTACGTATACAAAATGCCCAGTCTCTCGCAACTCGCAAGGGATACCGAGTATATATGAGAGCCACCGAGACTGATCTATCCGTGTCCGACTTGGCCCTCATCATAGAGTCATACATACAGTACTACGTCTCTTGTCGAAAAGCAGCACAAGAACAGAGGACAATTATAGACTCAAAGTACGTATGTAGCACCCGATGCGAGCATTGAAACGCGTCGCAGGCAATGTCTCGGGGGCCATGTCATCAGTAGTTCAGCTCCTCGCCGCTCGGGTGACGAGTCTCGTGTCTCGTGTCTCGCTGGAACCTCCCCCTGAGCTGAGCCAGCGCTTTGCGGACGACTGGACTGGAACTCCCCGGGTCAGCGCGACGCGACTGCCTCGTTTGGGCCCGGTATACGGAGTGTGAGAGCCCCCGGGCCTCAAGACATGTGCTCCTTTTGCAGATCATGAGAATGAGAGACCTTCCAAATTCACGCTCAAAAGCTGGTCTGAGTCGGGCGCAGCAGTAGCATGGATACCTCCTGTATGCTTCGTCCGAACTTTATAACTTTATGCGACATGGAAATGTCACTTAGCGATCGCCAACGGCTGCCAGAAGAGGCTCTTTCGTAGGGGCGCGGGTGGTACCGATGAGAGGAGTACCACTATGATGATCTATCATCATCGCATCATTCATACGTACAAATTCATCAAGGTCCAGTGGAAGGAAGGTGGGCTGTGGGCTGAGGGCTCACTTCCCCTGTAAGTACCTACATACTCGTTGTTGCTCCGATCCGTGGACCGGTGACACAGCCACACTCATCCCACTCACTGACCACTGCATCCGCGCGTCATACCTGGGCCTTCCGCACCGCGTGCTGCCCAACCCGCGTCGTCCCACCTCGCAGTCCCGACCGAATATCTCGCAACAAGCCGCCACATCAAGCAATTCATCCTGATTCTTGTCCTCTGCGACTCTCCGCTCCTCCATCCATCCCTCCATCCCCCCTGTTTCGCAACGACCACCTGGGCCGCCGCATTGTGCATTTCGCATCTCACATTGCGCATTCCGCTTCGACCGGCTTCGCAGCCCGGGGTTTAAGGGGCCGGCCTAATATTGTCCCTCTCTCTACCCAATGCTCATCATCCTGCAACTTTGCCAGATTTGCTGATCATTATCAATGAGCCGTTTTCACTCCCTCCCCCCTCAGCTTCGACATCCTACATCGATTCCAAATTCGGCACTCCTTCGATTGACCGTCGACCACCGACCGGCCTGGTCTTGCCAACCTATAAACTCAAGATCGCGAGTGTCAGAGAATGCGTACGCTCTCACCATGCCTGAGCCGTCTTCCCTACCCAACGTCGACCGCACCCCCGCTGTCTACGCCGACGCCCACGAGATGACGGAAGCCAAAGACTTTGCCTCGCCCAAAAGCCCCCGGATCTCCTTCAAGAACAGCCCCGACTTTGAAGATGCGTCGACCCTCGAAGTTCCCGAGAACACCCTCACCGAGGTCTTCTCCAATACCTTTTCCACCGAAGAGGAGGAACGCCAGTTTTCCACGAGGCCTCGTTCCATGTCCCACCACCTGTCCGCCTCCGATATCCCTTCGAGAAAGTGGCTCACCGTGAAAGCAAAATGGTGGAGAGCTCTCATGTCGCTGGGCATGTTCTTCCATGATGTGCCCTTCCCGCAGGCTGCAAGACCGGCATTCCGCCGCACCATCCCTACAGACACCATTCCCATCGAGCTGTTCTTCTATCTCCCTCCCATATATAAGGAGGTCCTGAAGAGGGACCCTGACTACCGCTTCCCCACCGTCATCAACTTCCACGGCGGTGGCTTCTGCCTCGGCGATGCAAGAGATGATCGTTATTGGGCTCGAGTTGTCCTCGAGCACTCAAATGCCATCTTCGTCAGTGTCAACTACCGCCGCGCCCCCGAGCACCCCTTTCCGATACCCGTGGACGACTGCGTCGATGCCATACTGTACGTGGCCGATCACGCCGCCGAGCTGCACGTCGACCAGTCCAACCTGGCCCTGTCCGGCTTCTCCGCCGGTGCAAACCTGGCCTTCACCGCTGCGCTCCGCCTGGTTCACCACCGAAAGATCTACTCCCTGGATCCTAAAGCTTCGCGCCCGGCGACTTCCCATAGCGTTGCGACCACCGTTGATTCCGAGCGAGACGATCACCACGACCTCGAGGTCGAGTTCCCCAACGGCGTCAGCCCGGTCCATTCCTCCTCCAATCTCATCCGGCACCGGACGGCCAACCCCTTGCAAATCCGCAGTATCGTCGCCTGGTACCCCCTGCTGGACTGGACAATGTCGAGATCCCGCAAAATCCGCGAGTCGCCAAACCCCCAAAAATGCCTTTCCAAAACCTTCACCGACCTTTTCGACTTTTCCTACCTCCCTGCCCCAGACATCACAAATCAGCACTGCAGCCCCTACGCCTCGCCCTCCCTTGCCCAGGACCATGTGATCCAGACCGGGTTACCCCGTGATATCCAGATGTGGCTATGCGAATGGGACATGCTCCTCCGTGAAGGTCAATTGTTTGCCGACCGACTCGATGGCCTGGGGAAGCGTATCGACAGCAAGATGATTCCCCAGGTGCCTCACGCCTGGGATAAGTCCCCAAACCCGTTCCGAGACCAAAGCGCCATCGACGTCCTTTACACCAAGGCCGCGGTCAACCTCCATAAAGTCTTCCAGGACAAGGACGGCATGGGTCCGGCCAACTCGATGAGTTCGCTCCATCCCAACGACCCCATCATTCAGCGCCAGCCCAGGAGAAGCATCATCTTACCAGTGTAATCCCAGGATGGGCTCTCCACTTACGTACTTGCAGGAGCCTTTCTCCTCCGGCAAGATACCTGCACCATCTGAGATCCGAGCCATTCGAATCTCACCTGGCTTCTTAAAGACACCCAGGAATGCCTTCCATTCCTCTTGTCGACGCACGACACCGAGCTAGTACTCAGTATTCGGCATACATTCTCCAGCCTTGAGCATTCAGTATTGAGCATTTCTTCAGCGTTTCAGCGTCGGTGTTCTGGATTTCGAGTCACTGCCATTCTTCTTTTGCTGGAATCTCACCTGCGAGTGAAAAGTGACAAATACATATCTTCTTGCTTCGCGGGGGTTGCTCCCCCAGTTGGGATCAACCTAGATATTTCGGAAATTTTATAGCATATGAGTGCATGATGGCGATGTAAGAATATTGGGGATTTTGACGATTTGAACCCCTATGCAAGCGAATGGTTGAAAAGAGACGGAAGAAGTTCGACGACGACACATGGT
Organism: Exophiala alcalophila; assembly: GCA_001599775.1. Lineage (NCBI taxonomy): Eukaryota > Fungi > Ascomycota > Eurotiomycetes > Chaetothyriales > Herpotrichiellaceae > Exophiala > Exophiala alcalophila. Next base: position 210,223 of record BCHY01000007.1, on the reverse strand, counting down.
ACCCTCTGCAGATTGCAAGACAGTATAGATACTACCAGGTGCATTGCAGTTGTTACTATCTCATCCGCTGCCCTTCCCCCTTGGAATAAATGATTAGACAGAGAGATGCGAAACGCCCGGTCACGAAAGTATATTATTCAATCAATGTCAATCTTGTTCCTCTTCTTTCTCTTCTTCCTCTTGCCCTTTCTCAAACGGTACACCGCAACGCAATAAATTTCCTGGGGAGTTACTTCGTCAAGTAGAGCACGGAGACTCTGGCAGAGCCTCATCCACCGAGCAGAGATGTCGGAGTCTCAGCATGGTTAGGGAAAGAATTTCGACGTGACCCGGACAGCTCAACAACGGCAGATTCTGCTTCGTCTTGGACTTCTCAGCGTTGCCGGGGTCCAGATGTCGGATTCAATTGCGAAGGGAGGGAGGCCATGGAGAACAAGAAGGAGGAGAGCAAGATCAAATATTACATTAACAACGCTAGCATAAGGTGCTCAGTGCAACAAACTGTACAGGCCCATTTTCGTCGGAAGCTCTATCATACAATGTTCCTCGATGATACGATTGCGATGTCTACCACTTCATCTTGAATCCATAATGTCGGTGATCAGCTCCGTGCCCCGATCCACCATTTGATCACACCTGTGCTCCGAAAGAGTTCCCAGATTGCCTGGCATTGGCAATGGAGGCACGGCTCAGTACCGCTTGAAAAGGCCTTGATGTTGGGTGGATGTTGGAACCGCGGGAAAGAATGGGGCGGCGTTGGGACCACGGGGGATACGGGCAGCAACCCAGGTATCATTGCCCGATTCGGTGGGTGTCTCAGATGCAGGAGCAGCGCCTGTGGGTTCAGTCTGAGTCCAGTTGCTTTGAGGATGTCCAGTGCCAGTGGGTTCAGTCTGGTTCCAGTTGCTTTGAGGAAGTCCAGTGCCTGTAGGTTCAGTCTGAGTCCAGTTGGTTTGAGGAAATCCGGTGCCAGACCAGGCAGTGCCAATGGTGCCATTGAGGAGGGGTGGGCCCACGGTACTGCTGTTGGTTTCATTCCAGGCAGTGGTAGCGGTTCCAGAGACAGTGATGTTGGGGGTCCAGTACGTGGCCGGTCCAAAGGTGGTTAAGCCGTTGGTGGTATAGGGAATGATTGGGGTCGGGCCATACCACATGGATGGCGTTGGAGACTGGGATGGAATGTTGCTGCAGACATCATTGTGGTACTTTTGGATGTCGATTCCCAGGTACGGACCAGTGTCATTGAAGGGACCAAGGCTATCACAGATGTCACCGCGGTTGGTGGTGAAGCCGGCAGCGTTGAGGATTCCCCAGAGAGCGTCGTAGAGGGAAGCGATCAGCTGCTCGCGGGTGGTGTTGAAGTCGTAGCCATACTGGGCGATGAAGCAAACGATGGCCTTGACCTGGTCAGGATCGAAAAACGATTCGATCAAAGAGTAAGCGACTTGGGTTGTTTGCAGTTGCTGGCAGGCCTGGGTGAGGTTGAGACCCGAGTCGGCAATATTGATGGCAATCATGGCGGATGAGACCTTTGTGAATTGGTTCCTCAGATCGCCAGAGAGTAATGAAGCATCAGAAGGGATGTCCTTGCCCAGGGTCACAGCGAGATCAATCAAGGCGGCTGAGACGGCCGAGTCGGAACGGCGGGCAATCTTAGCATCTGTGAAGCCTGCTGGACCATGGTTTGTCGCGGTTCGCGGAGCCATAGCATTGTTCTTTTCCTGGTCAAGCTCATGGCGTCTGGTGATGGCTGTGCCCGAGGGAATGCATTCAACTTGTGTGATCGTGAGCATGGAGCTTGTGGTCTTTGCGGTGAAGGGACCCTGGCATCATCATTAGCAGAGACTCATGGACGCAGTGTGAGGATGCTTACCTGCGGCTCAGCGTTGTTCACAACATTGGTGACCGTACACATGTCGCAATCGACACACTGCTGGTGTTAGCGGATGTCAGCTTGCGAGGGGATAGGCTGGTACTCACGTAGAGATAGGTTGTCATGATGGCACGGTAGATCGTGGTGGTGGGACCAGTCTGAGGAGCCTGATACGCGGTGTGGGTGAGAGTACAGCCGGAAGCCTCGGGGTCCGACAATGCAACCATGCTCGAGAATCCTCTGACGGCCATTGTCAGGAGAAGGAGAGCGTGGAGCCACATGATGAGCAAAGGGAGTTAAACGTGAAGTTGATGAAGGAAAGCAATCGAGTGTTGACAAGCTCAAAGCGAGGGAGAGTTGAAGGGCGATACTGTGAGAAGGGAACAGGAAGAGGTCGAAGAGGGAGAAGATGAGATGAAGCGATGAATGAATCGAAGCATCGCAGGGAGAGAGGAAAGGAAGGAGCCAAAGACGCTCAACGGAGAAGTGTTGAGGCAATACTGAGGCCATGATGATGCGTCGTGGCCCAACGCTTGCGACTGAGGAAGGCACGCAACAACAGCATTGAGGTGAAGATGAGGTGCAGGAGGACAAAACGCTTCTCAACAACAGCCTCGTTGAGTTCAGAGACACCCGTAGTACCGCTGGTTTCATAACACAGGGGAGGAGGCCATACGGGTTGATCATTGACTCTTTCCTCAGCGATATCTCCAGTCATAGTTGCACTCATAGGGCAGCAATTGAACAGACAGACGCGTCCCAACTCTCAAAGGCAGTTTCAATCGCCAACGATAGTAGCAGTGGCAGCAGGAATCGTCTGCCAAATAGCATACCAGGGGTCCGTTGGCCTGTGCCTAAGCAGCAGCAGCCGCAGCCGCATCGATAGTGGCCGCGAGGCTGAATGAAACTTGATACTCACGTGCTCCGGCAGCCTCGTCCCTCGTCCTCTGAGTCGGAGCATGAATGGGCGAGGAGCAACAAGAGGCGCAGTCACAGTACTCGTATTCGAGTACTCGACGCTGGCTCGGCCCAGCACACCAGCACATCTTCGACATAGGATTCCACCATGTCACGCCCGCTCCTCTTGCCGAGATCGACCAGCTGATCCTACGACAAAGTCAACTCGATCTCGAGTCGCTTCATGACGACTCGGAAGAGTGAGAATCCAAGCAGGGCGGGGGAGGGTACATGGAGAGGGATGAAGTGAAGTGAAGTGAAGTGAAGTGAAGTGAAGTGAAGTGAAGTGAAGTGATGATGATGGCATTTCTCGCAAGGGCACGTGACGCATTTCCTTCTAAAGCTCGAAACCGTTACTTACTAGTTGTAAGATTCCATGAAACCCGTCAACTTCATCGACACTCAATGACTGGACTCGTATAAGTGCGCATTGAATATCCAGCTCGTGTACTCGAGTAACAACTGTGATCGACCTTGCCCAGCGCCGACTATCGTCGTGGTGTGGCAATTCTGCGCGAGTGGCCCCCCGCCGTTCAATGTCGGCTATCAACGCAATAATTATGATGATCGCTCGCTTAGTTTGCTTGTTCTCAAGCTGATTCTGCGAAAACAGGGTCCCCCAGATACCATCTACCCCATTCCCTGAGCCCTTCGATCGACCTTGCACCGGTCATCCTCCTGACGTCGAATTCTTTGCATCGGGCGATGAGCTGCCAGTGACGGGAAGCACCATGTCACACGAGGAGGACAACTCCGGAGGACGGACCTGTCCAGCGTCCATGGCATCAACACCATCAAAAGCGCCGTCGCCGGGTTGATCCTGGCTTGATTCAACGATGCATGATGCCATGCGACGAGTGCGGGGTGGAAACCTTGTAGTGAACCATCTCAAACACCATCTTCTGTCATCACCCGCCTCGGGGGCACTCGCTCAGACACAGTCTCGAGTCTCCTGTCTCTTAGGTCATGCTGCTGCTCTATTGAGATTGGACGTATCCTTGCATCCCGCGAACTCCCAGTCGAAAGTATCGGCTCACCTTGCCAAAATCACCACGATGCGGCGCGCGCCATAGCTATCTGGCCGAGAACAAGCCCGAGGTCACAGACACGAGCAACGGGTGCGTCTCACCGGTAAGGGTCGAACTGGGGGATTTCAGGGAAAGGACGTAGAATCAGTGGCCCACTCACCCAACATCAGATTTGGTGCGTCTCTGCGTCTCCCAGTCACGCTAGACTTAGGTGGTGGTTGAAGGATCGCCCTGGGACTTCGAATTGCATCTGGTTTCTAGCAAGGACTGGTCGTGGTGTCAATACTGCTGCCCCAACCAGACTGCGCTCGCCAGACCAGCTGCGTGTGCTCGTCCGTCGCGGTCAACGGAGAGTCTTTCTGCAGCAACTTTCGCACCGAAAAGCGAGAGAAGAGCAAGCAAAAGGCAGGTATACTCAATTCTCGCTTGTCAGGTTGAATCCCATGAATTGTCTGCACAGCACTGTATCTGCATAGTTTTCTTTTTTCCGTTAACGAGTCGATTACACCCCAGATAGACCTGTTTTCTTTTTTCCTCGTATTGCACACGGGAAAGTCCGTAGGAGTATCGGCTGGGGGCAGCGCCGGACTCAGTCGCGAAGGATAGCGACCCTACGTCCCGTCGGAAGACATGCTACTAAAGTCTGGGATCTAGCGCAGTCGGCCACATTGATCGCGGTGGTGATTGTGGTGATGGAAGGAGAGCGGAAGGAAAAGCGCCACGCTGTGAGGAGGAGAAATCTCTAGGCCCAGGTGTCGACTTTGCAGTCTGTCTTTGGGCGCGAGAAAGGAGCGCAGGCAAACACCTCCGGATACAGGGGCAGGGGAAATGCCTTAAGGTACGAGTAGAAGGTGTTCACACCGGCTTGTCGGTCTTGTCGGTGTGATGCGACGCTTCGTGCTGGTATGCTGCAACATCACCGCTTGGGTTCGAAAATGCCTCAAGGTTTGATATCGGTGGCAGGATGGCAGACTTGGGAACGCGCGCCCACATATACGCCCGGATGCGCGGCAGCGGTAATGTGTCGGAGAAGCACCGGAAGTGGTCGAGTGCGTACGTACCTATCTCAGAAAAAAAAAACGAAGTCCGAAACGGGACCCTCCACAAAAATCAGGGACAGTACGGAGCATTATTGCTTGGGTGGATTCGGGGCCACACTCTCGGTCTCCCACCGATGGATACCACAAGGCGGATGAAAGCGATGCCACTGCAAGACTGCTTGCAAAAATGCCTCATCAACTTGAGACTCGGCTCTCACTGCCAGTCGAGGACGAGACGACAATATCGACAGTAGTAGTAGTGGATGAAACTTCTCCTGACAGTGCGAGCCAAGGTCTGGGGGGTTTGCGTGGTTTTCTTTCATTTTTGTTCTGGAACGGCACCTGGCAGCGTGGCATGCGAAACCAGGCAGTCTTGGAGTCCTAGGCCCTGGAAGGACCGCGGGAGCTGAGCCTTGTCGCCCGGACGCCCGACGGTGAGGCCCGAGGGCTGAGAACTCTCAGAGTCAGAGGTGTCGAGCGAGTCTCGACAAGGTGCGAGCCTCAAGGAAGGAGGAGCGAAATTTCCGCGCGGTCCGGGGGTGTTTTGTTCGTTCTGACTTTGGCGGACTTCCAGTCCATTGGAATTTAGAACTGAAACACACTGTCTGAGGCTCTGACAACAAACAAACAACAAACAATGCATCTTACGAGGCTCGTTTCGGTCAAGCCTGCCAGGTTGATCGGTTCACGAGGCTGATGGCTGAATCTACATGAGGCTCACCCAGGTACAGCAGCGTTGTGACTCGTAGATTCTGGTGGGCGCAATCTCTGTCGTCGACCCTCATGTCGACCCGGATGTCAAACGGCCGCTCCAGGGCCGTGTGGATTGGCCAGCTTCGGACATGGAAGGGCCTGTGGGTTGTAAGGTAGCTTGTGGGCAGTGGACAGTGGGCAGATGCGGCGAGTCGGCGGCTCCATTATTGCTGATGCCCTCGCCTGGCACTAGTGGAAATTCACGCCGCCAGCTTCAAAGCCAAACTGTGGGCCTCGCCATTTGTTTTTTTTTTTGATCTGAATCTCGCACTTCAGTTCAGATGCAACTCGCCGTGTCGGGGCCGGACAGCACCAGCAGCCCAGGCTTGTTTGGGAACCGGGTCTGCAAACAAGCATTCCCACTTGGTCAAATGAGGCTCGACGACGGACGACTCGCATCAACGTTCTGCTGTGCAAGCAGATGAATAATCCCCGTAATAGGAACGGCCGGATCGTTGAGGAATTGACGTGCTGCTGCTGCTTCCTGCTGGTCCTTCGGGCGGGGGAACGATAGATCGATGACGGCACATCCTGCACTGCGCGCATGGAGGGAGCTGCATGATGGACGGTGGACTCGGGACTCTGGAGAGCTGCACTGCACACGGCGGTCTCAAGCAGCCGCGGGTGCCAGAGAGCTTGTCATCATCCTCGTACGTAAAGGTACCAGGTCCGTAGAGCGAGTCCTAGCAGCCGTCGAGACCACGGCCGTTGGGGTCTGCCGCCCAGCTGGGACTTGAGACTCGAGACCCAGGTCGGAGAAAAAAGCATCGAGCTTGCCGACGCCGGGCTCGCTCGCTCGCTCGCGCCGCCCGCCTTGGGTCGTCTCGACTCTTGAGTCTTGAGGCCCGAGGGTTGTTCGCAGGCCTGGCGATACACGGCGATACATTGGCGGGCCAAACAATTGATTCAAATGACCGCCGTTCGCAGATCGAGCGACCGCCAGGGTTCTAGCTGTTGCAGGCTAGATTCGCTGCCCGAGCCCGTCCACTGCCGCAGCTCCCCAGGTGGACCAGTCAAGATGGGGGGATTAGATGCGACGTAATGAAGTCAGCGTGGGCCAGGGCTCCCTCCGGACTCGCGCCACTACTGGGTCTCAATGGATGCAGGCATGCCTTGGACGGAAGTACTGGAAAGCTACCGAGTAAAAGGCGATGATGGGCAGTGGGCAGCGCCCCAAGTCCGTACTCGGACGATGAAGCAGTGGACATCTTGCGCGGCAGGAGGAAGCCGGCGGCATCCAGGCGGTTGTTTGGGATCGTAAGCGAACGCCTGGTGCCAGGCTGCAAGGGCTGTTGAGAGCGACGTACCTCACGTACTTTGCCCATCCGAGTCCTCAAGGTATTATTATCATCACTCTCACGCATGTGCCCTTACTGTTGTTCGGTCAGCGTCCAGCTCCAAGCTTGGCCGAAAGGATTTTTTGCCAGAATGAAACATCCACGATAGAATGCGGGATGCTAGATGCCAGATGCCAGGTATGCCAGATATGCCAGATGGCGAATGCAGATGCAAGATTCCATCATCACTACTACATAGGTACTGGAGGATACTTTATTGTCCATCCGCACTGCCGAAGCGCCCGAAACCGAAGCGACGCGGTGATCAACAGAGCTCTGTGGCAGCCTACGAGCAAAGTAGAGTACGACATCTCGGACTGTCCAACTCGGACTGTCGGCGGCCATCAAAGCTGGGAGAAAGGTGCACTCTACTCTGCCTCTCCCACATTTGTGAGTGCTGGACAATCGTAGACACGTTGAAGTTCAAGAGTCACCGCGAGAAGGCCAGGAGGCTCAGCTTCCACGCTCTTCCTATCTTTTAAAAAGCACGTCTGTGTCCCATCTGAATGTTGAGTACCAAGGATGTACCCGGATCTTCAAATCGTGTCCTGTCCTGCTCTTTGCTGCTCCTACTCTTTCCAGACATGATCGCACTCCACAGCAGCAACAATGCTGGGGTCTTCGTGGGATAAGTACTCGGTCGTGAGTGCTACGGACACAGTCAGGACTCAGTAAGCCAGAGGGCGCGATACACCAGAGTCCCGAGATTGCAATCCGCTCAAGTAATCGTGCTGATCAATGAGAGAGGAGGCGATTGGAAAGAGCTTGTGTGATGAGTGCTGGAGACTGGGGGAGGAAGCTATTGCTGTCTTGAGGGTCGAATGGGCGGCTAGTGTCTTTGTGGGCATTGTACCGGGGGGAGGAAGCAAGGTGTGCGTCGGCAATGAATCGCTGTAGCGTGCACCTTCCCTGTCCGCCCCACGTCATTGGGCCATCTGGACCAAAAGGAATACCCAGTCGGCTGTGACAGTTGGTGCCCTGGAGGCTTGGGGAGGTCCCTGGGTCCGTCCTCGAAGGTCCCTGCAAAATGCTAGGCTCCCCCAAGCTGCCTAGTCCGGAAGAAAAGGCAACACGGGCACAACAACGGCAAGTCAGGACCTCGACCAAAAACCAAAAATAAGGCTCGCTCCAGCTCCAGCTCCAGCTCCTCTGGCGTCGCACTGGCGAGGTCCTCGCGCGGATGGTGCAAGCGTGACAATTCCAGCTTGGAGGTAGGCAAAGCTGGCGAGAGTGGCAGACTGCAGTAGAGTACGGGTAAACAAGGTAGCTACGAGTAAGGTCGCAGATGGTGGGGGGACTTCCATCTGGCTTCGCTGGCTTCGAACCGTCTCAGGTCCTCCTCCCGAGCTCCCAGGCCCAACCATCATCCGTTTGGATTCACTAGAGCCCACCCGATCCCGGCTACAGCTCCATCCTGTCCCCGGCGGCGTTTCGACGGCGCCATCTGCTACCGCCATTAGTTTCTGCCAACTTGCCCACTGGCGAGGATCCCAACTCTGTTTCCCATCCGCACGGACAACATTGTTTCTGTCTGCGCCCAAGAAAATTCCGCACTGTGCGTATTTTGCCGTACAGGGCCAAACCGACCCTGTTTCCTTACCATACCGCTCAAAAGTGCGCTGCACGCTCTCCCACACACTACCACGCACTACCACACACTCCTACCCACCAGCGAACACCCCGGCGGCCCTGTCGCCTCTCGCCCTCTCGTCAGTTCCCCGTCTGTTTTTCCTTATCAAATGGCTCACACGGCATGGCTCGCTGACTTCTAGCTCAAGGAAAGCTTAAGCAGCCAACCAGGTGGCGCCTCGGAGGACCTTGCTCGAGCTATCGCAGCTCCACGGCTTGACGGATCGCAGGTGGAGCCCATTTCCCTGCAACGCCGGCCAGTCAACATCCACTACCAACAGAAGGTGAGCTGCATGCTCTGCACAGTGCTCTTTCCTCCCTCGCATGTTGTGAACTGCCTTTCACCTTTAAAGAGGGGTTGCACGCTGCGAGCTCCGATCCTCTTGCTCTCTTCTTCCCTTCAGCTTGGTCCTCACGCCCGACCTTCTCGTCGTCGTCCTTCCGCCCTTTCTTTGTTTTCCTTTCCTGCATACTAACCACTCCACTCAACAGCATCGACCATGGCGGAAAAGGATCTCGAGAACGGAGATCCCAAGCGCGAGCGAATCTCCTTCGCCGACGGATGGGATCCTGATAAGGATGAGGGCGAGTATGCCAACCTCATTCGGTTCATCTCTACCTACCGCGATCGTCGTTTCTCCAAAGCTCCCTCCCAAGTCTCCGGAGACGATGTCGCCGACGCGGGCGCCCCCAAGAAGCTCCCTTGGTACAAGAAGTGGTTCTCTGCCGGCTCTGGCGCCGGCGAGCTCTACGAGGTGCCTGAGGAATGGCTCAACACCGACATCAAGCTCGGCCTGACCCACGAGGAGGTCGAGGCCCGTCGGAGAAAGACTGGCTTCAACGAATTGACAACCGAGAAAGAAAACATGTTCCTCAAGTTCTTGGGCTACTTCAGAGGCCCGATTCTCTACGGTACACACTTCCCAATACCCTCACTGTATTTTGCTATTGAGACGAACACTCGTGCTGACTGCTTCCCCAGTCATGGAGCTTGCCGTCGTCCTCGCTGCTGGTCTGCGTGACTGGATCGATTTTGGTGTCATCATCGGTATTCTGTTGCTCAACGCCGTCGTCGGTTGGTACCAAGAAAAGCAAGCTGCCGACGTCGTTGCCAGCTTGAAGGGTGACATCGCCATGAAGGCCGAGGTCGTCCGTGACGGCCAGGTTCAGGAGATCAAGGCCCGCGAGCTTGTCCCTGGTGATATTGTAAGCTTGTTCCCGGCTACGGCCTCCTCCCACCGACTGCAAGCTGACCTCATTCCCTAGCTCATTCTCGAAGAAGGCTCAGTCGTGGCCGGTGAATGCCGCTTGATCTGCGACTTTGACAACCCAGCTGGCTTTGAGGAATACAAGGAAATGATCAATGATCCGGAACAGTATCACTCCAAGAACCACACCGATTCTGACGATGACGAGGAGCACCACGTTGGTACCTCCTTCGTGGCTACCGATCAATCTGCCATTACTGGAGAGTCTTTGGCTGTTGACAAGTACATGGGTGACGTCTGCTACTATACCACCGGCTGCAAGCGTGGCAAGGCCTACTCCGTTGTCACCGAGTCTGCTCGTGGCTCCTTCGTCGGCAAGACTGCATCGCTCGTGCAAGGTGCCACCGACTCCGGTCACTTCAAGGCTATCATGGACTCCATCGGCACGGCTTTGCTCGTCTTGGTCGTCTTCTTCATCCTGGCTGCTTGGATTGGTGGTTTCTTCCACAACATCCCGATTGCGACTCCCGAAGACAGCTCGATCAACTTGCTCCACTACGCCCTTATTCTGCTCATCATCGGTGTCCCTGTCGGTCTCCCTGTCGTCACCACCACGACCTTGGCCGTCGGTGCTGCCTATCTCGCCAAGCAGAAGGCTATTGTCCAGAAATTGACTGCCATTGAGTCCCTCGCTGTAAGTTTCCACTCCACGGGCTGCACTGCAAGATTGCGCGTTTCTAACAAGATCAGGGTGTGGACGTTCTCTGCTCCGACAAGACCGGTACCTTGACTGCCAATCAACTGACCATCCGTGAGCCCTACGTCGCCGAGGGTGAAGATGTCAACTGGATGATGGCCTGCGCTGCTCTCGCCTCGTCTCACAATCTCAAGGCCCTGGACCCCATCGACAAGATCACCATCCTGACGCTCAAGAGATATCCCAAGGCCCGTGAGATCCTGCAACAAGGCTGGAAGACTGAGAAATACATGCCTTTCGATCCTGTCTCCAAGCGTATCACCACCATCTGCACCCTCAAGGGCGAGAAGTGGTCATTCTGCAAGGGTGCCCCCAAAGCTGTCCTGTCCATCGCCGAGTGCGACGACGCCACCGCCAAACACTACCGTGATACCGCGGCTGACTTCGCTCGACGTGGTTTCCGATCCCTCGGTGTTGCGTCCAAGCGTGGTGACGAGCCATGGAAGGTCATCGGCATGTTGCCCATGTTCGATCCTCCCCGTGAGGATACCGCCCACACCATCCTGGAAGCTCAGAATCTCGGTCTCAGCGTTAAGATGTTGACTGGTGATGCCATCGCCATCGCTAAGGAAACCTGCAAGCTTCTGGCTCTCGGTACCAAGGTCTACAACTCTCACCGCCTTATCGCCGGAGGTGTTGCTGGAACTACTCAGTACGATCTCGTCGAGAAGGCCGATGGCTTTGCCGAAGTTTTCCCCGAGCACAAGTACCAGGTCGTCGAGATGTTGCAACAGCGTGGTCACTTGACTGCCATGACTGGTGACGGTGTCAACGACGCTCCCTCCTTGAAGAAGTCTGACTGTGGTATCGCCGTCGAGGGCGCCACCGAAGCTGCTCAAGCCGCCGCTGATATCGTCTTTTTGGCTCCCGGTCTTAGCACCATCGTCGACGCCATTAAGGTCGCCCGTCAAATTTTCCAGCGCATGAAGGCCTACGTGCAATACCGTATCGCTCTCTGCTTGCACTTGGAGGTCTACCTGACCACGTCCATGATCATCATCAACGAAACCATCCGAACCGACTTGATCGTCTTTTTGGCCTTGTTTGCCGATTTGGCCACCATCGCCGTTGCTTACGATAACGCTCATTACGAACCCCGACCCGTCGAATGGCAATTGCCCAAGATTTGGGTCATTTCGGTCTTCTTGGGTCTCCTTCTCGCCCTTTCCACCTGGATTATGCGTGGTTCCTTCTACCTGCCATCCGGTGGTCTCGTCCAGAACTTCGGTAATGTTCAACTTATGCTTTTCCTCCAAGTCTCACTGGTTGAGAACTGGCTTATCTTCGTCACCCGTGGAGGACAAACCTGGCCCTCGTGGAAACTCGTCGGCGCCATCTTCATCGTCGATGTCCTCTCCACCTTGTTCTGTGTGTTCGGCTGGCTCTCTGGCTCGCCTGACCAGTTCTTCACCACTCCTCAGGATGCCTTCTCCCGCGACAACTACAGCACTCAAACCTCCATCGTCACTGTGGTCGTCATCTGGGGTTACTCGATTGGTGTTACTATCGTTGTTGCCATCGTCTATTACGTGCTCACGAGCATGGCATGGATTGACAACCTCGGACGTGCTACCCGCAGCCACGCTGATACCCAGATGGAGAACATCCTTGCCCATCTCAGCCGTGTCGCCATTGAGCACGAGACCGATATCCACGGCACCTCCAAATGGGTTCTGGGAAGCAAGGGCACTGGCGAAGAAGAGGAAGAATGAGCGGTATAATGGTCCTGAGCGGAAGATATCTTGCGCTAGGCACAAGAGAGGGGATGTGCTTATCGCATGCTATCTCCACGTTATTTTATTAATCTGAGCTACTCTGTGTGCGAGCTACCAAAGAAGCCATGAGAAGAGGGTTTACACGGGCTTTCATGCAACAAACAAACAGATTCCAGATGTATCTTTTCCCTCGCAAGGCAGAATCGAAAAAACTCGAAAACTCAACAGAAAGGAGGCAGTCCAACCTTCTCTTCGCTGACCTGCTGTGTCTTTAGACTATCACTCTCTTTGCCTGTTAATTCCACATGTGTGAAGCTTCTGCTGGAGGTTTGAATTCGGACAGCCAGGGAGTAACGGGCGCTGGGTGCTTTTTCAATACTGTATACAGACGTATCCACAACGATCCAAAACATAACCTTGCCTCCTCCGAATACTCCTACGAGTACGTTGATGACCCCGGTTTTGATACTGCCCAGTGCCCAGCCATGTATGAACCTGCAGGGAAGCAGAAGAAGCATTTCTCGGCGAGGCTCACCATCCGGGAGGCGGGAGCCAGGATGGAGTAGATATGGGGGTCGAAGCGGCCCGGAAGTCCAACCGAGAGGGGAGCCTTGCCATCCTCAGCTCAGAAGAAAGGAAGCCAGGGTAGAGCCTCGCCGGATAGACCAATACCTGAGGTAGACGTTCGACTTGACCAAGCAAGGTTAAAGGCGGCAATCCGCCTCGGAGTGGAATTGCCGTCGTCGTAGAGGGAGCTCAGCCTCGTGTACCGCGGGATCGCTAGGACAGATGCTGCACGATGGTGGTGGAGGTTCATTATCCAAAGGCCATCCGGTCAGCCCGTGGTCCAACTTGGCCTTACCTTCTTTCTCACTGGTCCTGTCCCTGGCTGGAACGAGGATCGCTGTGGTCTCACCCTTCCGTTTTCTGCGGCTCCAGGGTAAGTAAGTAAGGGTTGACCGGGCTCTCTCTCTCGCGGGGAGGCCGCATCTCCTGATCGAGGGAGAAGCGAGGGTCTTTCGTTCCTTGCATATGCGAGCGGCAGACCCCTCTATCTCAGGCGAATTAACCCAAGATGGCAAAGTGTGCTTAACCGCTTTCATGGCTTACCTACATACAGTAGTAGTCCGAGTAAGGGAAGAGGGAGGGGTTGAGATGAACTGAGGTTCGCAAGGCTGCTACTCAGCCTTATGCTGGGTTCAGCCTCGTCCACTCCAACGTTCAGCCTTGCAGAATGAAAAACGGCGAAACGCACGTGTACTCATAGGCTCATCCCGACGCACATGCAGGGCATCTGACGACAGAGCAGAAGGAAAGAGAAGGTGAAGTCCCAAAAAAAGATTGCCCAGGTGAATCTCGACTGGTTGTTTGGAAAAAAAAAAAAATAAACAAACAAACAAACAACCGCATCAAGCCGGCGGGAACGTCAAATGTCAAGTCAATCAAAATTGAAAGATGAGATATGCCAGCCACCCCTCTCACAAAGCTTTCCCAAACATGCCAGGTCTCCATGACGGAGAATGCGCCTGTCAAATGTCCGACTCCGATCACTCCGACGGCTTTCATTTCCAGCTGCAGCCTGGGTGGACACACGTGTTTTGTTTTGATCTCCCGAGTCTCCAAGATGATCGATGTATCGGACAGATTCGACAGGTGTTTGTTTTTGGGGCGCTGAACTCTTTCGAGGGTTACACGAGCACGCATGGACCAGCTCCGGCCAGATTGACGCCGCCTTCGCCGCCGATGGACACTGGATAGCCGCCGCCGCAATAATAAACACACAGACTCGAATGCCAAACCCGGAGCCCACCACTTTGTCCAAACGCAATGGCCCCCCGTCCCCTCCATCCGAAATCACACAAGCCCACTGCTGGTATGTGTCCTCTCGTAGTACGAGTAGTAGAGTTAGAGTACCTGCCATATGTGTATCGATCGTAATATGTATCTGTACGGCGGCTAAACAAGTTACAACGTACTGTATCGTCACAGATGAAATGCGATCTTTCTCTTTGACCTTGACATGGATTCTTCGATGGGTATCAAACACTACTCGTAGCTACCTTACTAGCTAGTAGTCCACAATATTTACTCTATTGTCCGGCCTAGGCCGTGATCCCGACTCGAGCGAGAGACCTCGAGACCTCCGAGTGTCCTGTGCAACGTGTCCTCGATGCGATAGTGAGGTGTCCTCTTTTCTTCTTTCCTTTTTCCCTTTTTCTTATTTTTTGTACCCTTCGTCGATCGTTCGTCGGTTCTCGCCCTCCTGAAGCCTTGTTCAGCTCGCACTACTCTACTCGTAAATGCTTTGCGATGCCGGTGGCGTCAATCCCACCCACGTGCCCCCCGGGGGCGAGGGAGAGGACGCACGTGGGGGAAAAGGAAGAGAGAGCCAGAGCCGCACACGGGAGTCTAGATCTGGGTTTTGTCCAATAATGGAATACGAGGAAATGGAGGGAAGACCGACACCCAAGAGGCGCTGAAAAGAGAGATACGAGTCTTGAATCTCGACGATTCGCTTGTGACTAGTAGTGGACTCGGTGGTGTGCTTTGCCAGAGATAAGCTCCTCCCGGGTCGTACTCGTGCGAGGACTCGGAGGAGGAGTAACACCTGCTGGTCCGCCCATAGGAGGAGAGCCTCGCAGTCGCATCTGTTGCATCCTCAGATGTCCCAAGCGAGACAGAGAGGCTGAAAAGCGAGAGAAGTCCCAGCCTGTCCCCGCGGAACTGCCTGAGAGCTGCTTGGTGGTCCCTCCCTCCACCTCGATGAGTCGATATATTGTTGTTTAAAATAGGCACGTTACTCTATTGATGATCGACGTTGCCAACTGGGGGGCCCGGGGGCGCTATTGACAGCTGTGTTTCACCGTCGCACTCGCATCAGATCCAGCAGCCAGATCTGATAATGGGGAGGCTGGGAATCAATCACCTGAGTCACGCATGACACACTCACTCACCCCTCGTGTTCTTCCGATGGCAGACGCCAGGATGTGTGCTCGAGTACGGAGTACTCACCTAGAGCAAGTAATGCCCAGATCAGATAGTACTCGTACTCGTACGTACTCGTGAGGATTGGAGGCTCGGGACCTTTGTGGGCTCCTGGGCTCTTCGTCTCTGTTTTTCCCCTTCTTCTCTTTTCTTTCAGCTCCTCCCCGCCTCGCAGTAAGCGAAAACGGACACGCGTTTCCAAAAGGGCACTCGCTTCTGCATCATGCCCTGCATATTCAAGTTCGAGACGAGGAAGCGCGCTTCGCTGCCCTGCGCAAGACAGAGCGTGACTCGTGAGGGACTCGGGGAAAGGGAGGGAGAGAGAGTGGTCCGAGCGGCGTGAAAATGGGCGAGATCGTTTCGCTTCCGCCTTCCGCGCTCTCCCGGAGTGTTTGCCAGTGATATGATTTGATCAATTATAATGTTATCATGTTGCCATTGGCATGGCCGGCGCCGGGCGTGGTATCGTTCGACGTTCAGCCTTATCTGTATCAGTACTCACTGTCAGTATGGTGTTCTTGCAATGGCGAGGGTCAGAGTTTGCACAAAGATTGGAGGTCAAGTGTTTCTCGGTGCTCCTCACTTCAATTTATATTCATGCTTTCAATTGTGCGTGGGTGAGCTGAGTCGCGTCGTCGAAGCTGCGCTCAAGGATAAGCAAGGACATGGGCAAGATCAAGATGTCTGCTGGACGAGAGTAAAAAAGACTCTGTGAGCTGATGTTTTCGGTGCAGAATCAGATATAGCTGAGATGTTCCGAAGCAGCGGAGCTTCGTTGTTCCATTCCGTTCTCTGTCTGTCATTCAGTCAGTCGAAAAGGGGGTGTATGTCTCTCTCTCACATGGTATGTCAAGCATCTGCATATCTTGCATTCCTCGCTGTGTAAGTTGTTGTCGTCACTGTGAGTTGCTGCGAGAACTGACCGGTGACATGAATGTGTGAAGAGACATGGGATATGTGAATGTAATATGTCCTCTACCTGCCTGAAGGATATGTTTTCAAGATCCAGATTTCAGTCCAACAATCACATACAGAGTCTGAGTCTGAGATTGAGATCACCGGATTGGTGTAACGGCTTAACATTACTGTCTCTCACACAGTAGCTCCTGGTTCGACTCCGGGATCCGGTGAAAAGAAGTCTTTTCTTTTTGGATAAAAGAAATGTACTCTTTCTGCTGTTCGAGGCCATCATGTTTCACGTCTCCTTTTTTTCCCTCACTTCTCCAGTTGGTCCTTGGGGGCCGATGGCGCCGGGCTTTGTTTGTGCGGTGGGAAGGAAGGAAGACGGAGGAAGGTTCGACGGGTGAGTGCAGACGGGAGGGACATGTGAATGCAAACATGATGAAACACCAGTCACTGACGCGTTGGGAGGGACGTTCATGCCGATGTCCATGCACAAGGGACTCGTGACAGAGGGAAAAGGCAAGATGAGGGTAGGATCTGAGTATTCAGCATTAATTCTGTGAGGCAGTGATGTACTTTCTTGAGAGATGCCTCTTAAATTGAGAGAATCAGCGCAGGAGACATTGGATCTGTATCCAGATATGCGTTCAGCAGCCACTCTGGAGCGAAGAGCGCAGTCACAAACAACAACAAACTCTGCAGCAGCCTCAACTTGGTCTTATTTTGTGAACCACAATGACCATCACCCTTCTCTTAGCCTCTCATGCCATTTGGGGCCTTTAACCTCGATGAATGTGGCCCGCTCAATGCCTTGATGTGCGTTTCCGAGCCATCCATCTTTCTTTCTCTTGGTCAATTTATTTCCCCCTTTCCTGTTCTCCTGAGCTGTTCGCTTCTTCCTCTCAACCAATCGAAATATGGCAGAGAGCATCGACTAAAGTGTTCTCGTGGTTGACCTCCTTGCTGTCCGGACGGGAAAGGGGGGACGAAGATACTGCACGACGTGCTTGAGGAATGAGCGGTGTCGCCATCCCCGGAGGTCTGGTGGCAAGGGATAAAGTACAGTCGAGAAGAATCTTTGAACACGTCGTTAGCTCACGGTACATTCATGAGCAGCGGTAAGCCGGCAGCGGGACGCCCGGCCCGGAGGACAGAAAGTTGCACAGCGTAAAGACCAAGGTAGCCATGCATGCATGCATGCATTAGTCGCTGCGCGGGCTTCAAAGGAGAATTCATTTTCGAATGGAATTACCTGAAGAAGATATCTTCCACGTGCGTGTATGTTGGCGGCATACCAGGGAACAGGCAGACATTCCAAGTGGCCGCCTTGATGACCCCTGAACAGAAACAGTACCATGCAGAAGGCTCAGCTTGGGTCACACAAGAGACGCCATAAAGGAGATTGAATGGGGAAAACGGGCATGCTTGACATCTTTTGAGTTGACGACCTGGACTCGACCAGGCAACGAGGGACGATGCCCCTGCTCAACGCACTAAATACCTCAGCTGCAGGAGTAGTGAGTGACCCCGATGCCCGCCCAGTGCGAGGTCGAGAACAGGTCGAAACTGCTCACACCGTAGCCAGACCGTGGCCGACCAACTCACCTCTCTGGAGAGATAATTCTGGGCAAGGGTACCACTAAGCATCTATTTCCAATGCGTGAAGTTATCGCTGCTGGCATGGAATCGCGGCCTCATCATTTAGTTTGCGTACCGAACGAAACGGATGATAGATGCTTCCTCCCCGCGCCAGCAGGTTGGTACCTAGCTGCAAATCATGCTTCGCTTCCAGTCCCAGCGGCAGGATGCAAGAAGGAACGCGACAGGGAAGTGTGTAGTGTGCAAGAGGAAATCGATCTTAGCGAGTGGCAAGGCGCCGTCAGAAGAATTCCCACACACGAACACCGTCATGTCCAGGCTTTCCTCCGCCGAGACAGCGACAAAGCTTCTGATTCGAGAGCAGCGCCATGAACTGCGCCTGAGTTCTATGCGGGCATGGGCAGACCGGCCAGGCAGCGCTCGAGCAAAAGGGGGCGCAACACCCTGCTCACCGGTTGGGTCGGCGCATGACAATAGGGCATTGCCAGGCTGGCAAGGCCGGCTGCCGACGGAAGCCCGACGGAACAATATCGCCGCTTATCCATGACCGTTGCTATTGGCGTCTTATGATGCTTGCACGAAGCATCGGCTCGGCGCGACCAGTCTGCTCAATTCGGCGGGTGAGGAGATCGATGTTCTTCCCCGAATTGACTCTCTCGGTGCGAATCGTGAGTTGTCTATACCAGGACAGGATCCGGTGCAGTGGTGGGAGGCCACAGCCCGGCTTGGTCGGCGCTTAGCCCCTGTGGCCTGCGTGGCCACCTCATCCCACGGTACTGTTCTTTTCTTCCCACCACACAGCGACGACCCATCCCCGGAAAGTTCCCCAAGGGGAATGGAGCGAAGATCTCGAGCCATGGGATTCGGCAGGCTAGTTTGTGAAACGAGTGGTGCTCGAGGCGGCTCACAAAATGGGATTTTTGACCCTTTTGACCCTTTTGACCCTTTTGACCCAGCCTAGCAAGATTCAATGTATGTTCCGCAAATAGGACGGCCACACTTGCGCAAGCCTCATGTCGGGTGCTTCCATGAATGGTTCCCCGGCAGGACCAGGATTCCGCCAACCTTGCGACCGAGATCAGTAGCCCCGGGTCGCAGGGGCGGGCGGGCCTCGTTCGGGACAATCGGCGAGAGCTTGTTCTCGTCGAGATCGATTCCGACGGTGTAGAAGATTTCGCCTTATGCAGCTGCAGAAATCTCTTGCGTGTCGGATAGAAAACACATCTCAGTCTTTTGGAGGATGCCTCGGAGATTTAACGCAGCTCGAGAAATAGGACGAGCAGCTGTTTGTACTTGTCATGTCGAGCAAAAGGTAGATGAAAACGAAGGCGAACTCTGAGAAGATTGAAACTCATCTTGAGCTGACTGGAATTTCCACAGGAAAAAGCCAGGGAGGAGCAGTAGCGCGATGCAAGCCCCTGGAGAGATAGTCTTGACCTGGACTCTCTCCCTTTTCCAGGCTTACACATACGTGGCAAGCTACCGATTTGATTTTGCAGCTTTTCGAAGGAATGGCGGTGTACAATATGTTTGCAATTAAGATCGTCGATCAGGGGAATTGGCTGTTGCCCGAGTACTGTGACGTTGCTTAAGAAGAGACGCGTCGCAGGTAGGACTTAGATTGGCATTCGAGCGAGACAAGTCCTTCGAAGCATCGAAGTCTTTCTGAGAAGCGGATTGAGCTGTTTGCTCTGAGGTTCAGCCAGATTTCTTGCAAAGACACTGGATACCACCGAGCCGACATCATGGCCGAGCAGTCAGCCACCACGGGGAATGACGATCGTGTTGACGTATCCGTCAACGAGCAGGATGAAAGCCAACATGAAGGCTCGACTCGTAAGTGTGAATCCAACAACATATTTCCCCAAGCTGAGAGACCCATGGAAGCAGGCACGGGCAGCGATGCTACCACCCAAGGGGCGACCAACGGATCAGAGTCTGGAGTTGAGCATGACAACCATGGTGGTACCGATGAGGAGGAGAAAGGCGCGGAAGATCTCGAAAGTTCCCCAGATACCTACTGTCTTCACAATTCGTGCCCTGGTGGAGTCGATCCGCCTGAGACCCTCCCGGAAGATATTTCTTTTGACTGAGGGCCATGACACAACCAATTCGGGGGTAGAGGCATCTGATCAGGACGGGCCCAGGGTCGCGGAGGTGGCCTGGCCAACTTGAAGGATCATCGTCGGCATCAATCTTGAATGTCGGATCTGCTGTTCAAATCAGTCAGTATGTCGAGTTAAAATGCCATCGATCGTCTGTGCGTTTGGAGGGAAGGATCAGAGAGAAGATACATTCAACAGGGTGGGAGGTCATTGCCAAAAACAATCATCGAGCAGGGCTGAGGCTGCTTGAGGCACCCACGTCAGGCTAAGGATGATACAAGATATTCATCAGGACACGCATGGATAGATGAAAAGTACGACTTACATTGCTGAAAGACGTTCCAACTGACACCACTGTGACCTGATGTTCTCGTCTCTTCCACAGCCTGAGATGATAGCATGTCGTAGAGGAATATGGGAAGGAGGCTTAAGACTGCTTCAATTCTGGCCAGAGAAATCCCTTTGCTGCCGGCCTGGAGGAGGCCTCCTCGTCTGGCGGGTCATCGTACATGAGAGTTTCGGTGTTCTGGTGTTGTGTTTCTGGCTCGTCTTCAAAGCGTCGCTTCTTCTCTTGCGCAGAATTGCCCTTGGTCCTCTGACGTTCTTGCTTCCTCTTGTCTCGTTCTTCCCTCTCTCTTGCCGCTCGTCTTTCACTCAGTAGGCGTTGGATCTCGGAATGTCGGAACATCTCGATTTGCTCGTCTGTCAAGGTTCTTCTGACCCCGTCATCATAGTAGCCGAGGTGATCATCTTCCTGAGGGTCGCGCCCCAGGGTTGGGTCGGTCTCGTCTGCTGCGGTCTGTGGCAGAGGGTCGGCTGGGTGGCTTCCCGGCATTGGCTGGCCCGGAAAATGGAGGGCATGGAAACTGCGCAGTTTCGCGATCTCAGAAGAGGAGATCATTGCGAGAGACGAGTTGCGGGCAAACCCATAACCGCGACTATTGCGTGGTGCGAGGGCAGGGAAAAACGAAACAATGTACCGCGGTCTAGTCGCCTCGCGGGGGTGGATGTGTAATGTCGTGTGAACTGGTGAAGGCTGAAGCGCGTCCAGTGGCAGGAGTCCAACTCTGCGATCTCCGACCGGGATGATGGATGACAAAGACTCCAGCGGCGGCGCCGACGTGCGTAATGTGATGCCAAGCCGAGCGGCTGTAGCGGCCGAGCTTGACAAAGGTCCAAGCCAACGACATCATCGACCATCATCCGCCATCAACCACAACTATTAAGCGGCCACACGAGCCGACTTTACTGCTAAGTGATGATCAGTAAACACCGAATCTGGCAATATCAGATAATCAACTTGCAGCACCCTCTACCAAATCCACTCGCCGAAATGAAGCTCTGTAGCAGCCATCTTCTCGGTGCTCATAGCCATTGGCCATTGGCACCTCGTTCGCGCCCAGACCCCGGCTATAGACCGTTTCGACCTCGTCGTGACCAGTATTCTCATGAGAAATACGAACAGCCAGAGACAAGATTACTATTCTGGCCCGAGAAAGTTTGTCAAACCAGAAGATTGAGAGAAATCAACAACAACTCTCCCAATGTGATGACAGAATTGAATAGCTCACGTAAGGCTATTCGAGAGTATGATGAGGTCGGAACTGCAATATAAAAACAACAGGGTTCAACCCTCTCTGAGTGAGTTCAAAGCCTCCAAACAATCACCATCCATTCCTACATTCCTAAACACCAACTCGCACCCTTCCAACCTCTTCAGCGTTTCAAGATGACTGGCGAACTGGTTCTGTTGACTGGTGGTACCGGCCACCTTGGATACGCCGCTCTCATCGAGGCTCTGTCCAAGGGCTACAAAGTACGTGCTGCCGTTCGTACCGAGTCGAAGATTGCGGAGCTCAAGGCTGCCGGACCTTCCCAACCCTACCTTGACCACCTCTCCTTTGTTGTCGTCCCAAAAATCGAGGTCGATGGAGCCTTCGATGAAGCGGTCAAGGGCGTCGACTACATTGTTCATATTGCCTCACCTCTAGCCAACGCGGCGACGGACGTCGAGCTCGACATAATCCAGCCAGCCATCCGAGGCACTTTGAGCATCCTCTACTCCGCCATGAAAGAGCCCTCGGTCAAGAAAGTGGTTATCACGTCGTCCGTGTCGGCTGTAATGCTCACGGAGCCGAAGGTCTACACTGTTGATAACGTGCTGCCCGATCCTGAGGGACCATACACCGACCCTCTGAGCGCATACTTCGCAAGCAAGACGCTCGCTTACAACCGCACTCGAGATTTCGTTGCGAAACAAAAGCCGTCATTCAGCGTGATCAATATCATGCCTTCCTTCGTCATCGGCAAGAATCAGCTCGTCAAAACAGCAAAAGAAGTCGCTTCCGGCTCCAACGGCCTAGCTCTCGGTCCGATCCTGGGCGTCAAGAATCCCGGTGGCATGCTGGCTTTCACCTGCCACGTCGACGACGTGGCCTACGTCCACATTGCTTCCCTGGATCCCAAGATCCAAGGCCACCGGAACTTCGGGGTCAATTCCTCTGTTAACGGCATCAACTGGGACGAGAGCATCGAGATTGTCAAGAAGCACTTTCCCCGGGAAGTCGAAAAGGGGATCTTCCCCTTGAGCGGCACTCAGACTTCGTTGCCCACGTTTTTCGACGCCTCTCAGACTGAAGAAGTGCTTGGGTTCAAGTTCAAGAACTTTGAGGACCAGATTGTCAACTTGGCGGGATACTATGCTGAGCTTGCGGCGAAGGCGTGATGCCCTGGGGCCGCGCGTTTGTGAACATAGTCTGGGCACTTTGACTAATTGTATAGAATGAGTCTTGGTCGAATCAATGAGGGAAAATTCAAAAATTCGCATTTTTCTCCACATTATGATATGCTGAAGAACTAATACGGGGAAGGGGCGACAATAATGTCGACCTCCTCGGTTCCCACAGCTACCGTGATGTCAACATCTTCCGTGTCTCCCGCCCCTGTGAGCTGTGTCAGCTCCTCCTCATTGACGTAAACCACCCACCGATGACCCTTTGGTAGATTCCTGACGGAGAACGTCACCGATCGGCGTGGCGGCGACCATGCCTTCAACGTGATGATCATGGCAGGAACGCTGTCGTCCCAAACCCCCCTCAGGAAGTCGACGTCGTCGGCAAAGGTGATGCCATCGATCCACGGCCTAGGGGCAAGCGTCGCTTTTGTCCACGGTTGTTCCCACATCTTCTTCTGGCCATCCTCGACGTTCAGACGGGCGTAGCCGATGCCGGAGTTGCCCGAGTGAGGCTCCATGTGGACCATGTTCCCGGCGGCGTCGAGCAGGCTGTCGTTGCGAGGGTAGTACAGCCCGCCCTTCTCCCACGTGGCGGTCAGGTGCGAGTCTGCGTATTCCAGGATATCTTCGAGCTCCTGTCTCTTGCCCAGCTCCGACAGCATCATGCTGAAGCAGCCCCAGCTGATGGTCTCATAGGGGAATGCCGGGTTGACAAAGTTGTGAGACTGCTCGCGAGCTTTGACTAGGGTCTCTGGACTGTTTGGGTCTGCATTATCCTTCAGCACCAGCGATCGAAATGCGCCCGCGATCCTGGTCGGATGGAGCTCCGTTTTGCCATTGAACTTTGTCAAAAACCCGAGAGTCTGGCTGTCGTAGAGAGACCTCACAGTCTTTGGGTTCCAGGAGTTCATAAATGCGTTGGCCCTATTGTAGAGCATGTCAGCCTCTCGGGACGTGGTTGGGGGTTATCAGTCCAATCGCTTACCAGGCAGTGTGAGCTCCTTGCCTGGCCGGCATGGCCCTCCGTTGCTCCACGGCAAAGAAGCTCGCGTACAAGCCGTCCTTCTGGAACATCCCCTTTGCGACTAGGGCAGCCTCGTATTTGCTGAGCACGTCGTGAACCACGTCGGTCCCATCCCTGATGTCGTTGTATCTCATTGCAATGATCTTTCCGACAGCCAAAGGTCAACTAGACTGAACGGTCGGGGCGGGGGGCATCGGCATGAACTTACGGGAAATTGGTTGCAAACCACAAACACGGCGTTGGGTTCACAGCAGACCCCGACCCATTCGTTCTCTTCCATCTGGGTTTGTATGACTTTCTGCAGACTCCGGTTGTCATAGACGAAATCCTGCCTGCCCAACCCCCAGAATAACGGGTTCCAACAGAAGGTCAAACTTGCGGGCTTCTCAAACTCGTCGTCGTCGAACAACATGGCGTACAGGCTGGTCATGAGGAGGAGATGTCCACTGTACATGATGTTCTCCTTGATGACCGGATCCGCCCAGGGCTTTCGCAGCTCCTTGAGATCCGGATTGAGCAGACTTCCCCCGTGGCTCGTCACGAACCAGTATCCCCACACCTCGCGGCGGAGCATCTTGTGGATGATCCGACGCAGGAGGGTCTTGAAGGGCCTTCTCACGGCTGGGAGGCGGTGGTAATGTGCCGCCCCCGCAGCATATGCCATCGTTGCCAGTTGGTATCGGTATGCGTCGTCCCATTCCTGTTGGCCCTCCAGGCTTCCGAAATGGTGCCACTCGCCGTCAGGCTGGGTCACCAGGTTGTGGAAATGGCGCAGGTGGCCCGCCTGTTTGGCATCGAGTTTGGGATAGTCCGAGATCCGAACGGGAGGCCGAGTTGAATGTCCGTTGACCGCCGCCATTGTTGTGAGTAGTGCGCGATCAGCGCCTTCTTGAATTCACGGATTGTAGCTTGGGGTGAAGGACAAGTGTGTATAGCCGCAGTATATAGTCACAGCTGATGCGGGATTGCCCACTGGTCTCAAGCCGTCAGGCAGCCAGCGCCGTTCATGACCAAAGCCCCGGGAATGAAACGCGGCAGAGCAGACTCCCAGCAACCCTTTGGACGGCACCTCGATGTGGAATGATGAATCAATAGACGGAGCAATGTCAGGCCGAGGTAAGGCGGGAAAGGCCAGCAAACAACGATGATGGGAAGTCTGGGAAAGGGGCCTCGTACTATACAAGGCTGGGCTACCCCATAGTATTTCTCTGGGGGCGGTGGCCGTGAAACGCCGAGCCAATCGAGCCCCATATCGGCTTAATATACGCCCCGGCCCCCGGGAAAGCTCCATCGATGCGCTTCGAATACGTACCTAGGTAGTAATCACTAATCGAGATCGAAACTTCATTCAGTGACTGGATTGACGGCTGCTCATCCGGCTTTCAAAAGCATGTCGACGATATTGACCTCCGGTGTACTACTGTAATAATAGACGACCTGGCCGTCCTGCCTTGTCCGCCTGATCGGGCCGGTCAGGTTTGCCGGGGTGCCCGCGGTCAGGGGTTTTCGTCTGTAGATACATACTCAGACGAGTAGAGTACACAATAGTGCGCTGCCGGTTCCGGACTCATTCTTCTGATGCTCGAGTCATCTATCACGTACCTTGCAGCTACCAGGAGCTCGGGGACGTCTCCTATGGGTGCTTGGCTCGACAGAGGGCAGGGATGGGAGTGTTAGCGAGGTGAGGTGTATGAAATAGCAGAGTCGGCGGCGGATGCCCAATTGAAAATGAGTCGAGATCTCCAATTCCGCTCGTTGTGATGGAGCTGAACAATAGCACTGGTATACATCAGCTGAGTGAATGGAGAAGGAAATGCGAAGAAAGACGTGTCTCTACAACGCCCAAACCGTTGCAGCGGCCGGATTGCATCTCCGCGTGTGGGGTGACGAACGACTGACGAGTCGACTCTCTGCACTGACATCACGCTCCTCCGTTCTTCCGTTCTTCGTGCAGGCTTTCGTCAACATGAGATAAACTCACCACCCTTGATCATCCAGGAGCTCTGTTTGTAAAATCTGGCTCCCTCCGCCTGTTCAATCGCCTTCTCACACCTGCGAACCATTTTCTGCCTCAGATGAGTCCCGACTCGGGTTCCGGCGAGATCAAGATGTCCGCGGCTTCGCGCACTATGCTGAGCAAAGTCCGCAAGATCGTCCCTCCCTTGCTCGAGAAATTTCACAAGGGCCAGCTCGGCCGCGTCGCTGTCATCGGGGGCAGTGCCGTCTACACCGGCGCACCGTACTTCTCGGCCATGGCCTCTGCACGGCTGGGCTGCGACCTGTCCTACGTATTCTGCGAGCCCTCGGCGGCCCCGACGATCAAGTCCTACTCGCCGAACCTGATGGTGTCCCCGATCCTCAGATCGACGGCTTCGATATCTCAAGCACAGAGGGATGCGGGTCCCTCGGACGAGGAGTTGGCAAAACCTATATTGGACATGCTGCCGCGGTTGCATGTCCTGGTCATCGGCCCGGGCCTGGGAAGAGACGCTGTCACACAGAAACAGGCCAAGGCGGTCATCAGCGCGGCTAGGAAACAAGACCCTCCTGTCCCGATGGTCTTGGATGCAGATGCCCTGCTACTCGTCCAGACCGATCCGGACTTGATCAAAGGTCACAAGGAGTGTATCCTCACGCCCAACGTGGTCGAATTCGGCCGGCTGGCCAAGGCACTGGGTCTGGACCAGGACAATTCTGACCCAGAAAAGGCATGCGAGGAGTTGTCCAAGCTCCTGGGCGGCGTCTGTATCGTCCAGAAAGGTCCGGTCGACTACATCTCGCAGGGCAGCCAGACCACGATCTCGGACTTTGAGGGCGGATTGAAGCGCTCTGGGGGACAAGGTGACACCTTGACTGGCTCGTTAGGCACATTCCTGGCCTGGCGGGAGGCCTACCACCAGGGCCTGTGGGATGTGGGCGCAGAGAAGATGAGTCGAGAAGAGACGTTGTTGGCTGCTGCGTTTGGCGGTAGCGCTATCACCAGAGAATCCTCACGACGGGCCTTTGAGAAGAGGAAGCGAAGCTTGCAGGCGAGCGATCTCACGGACGAGGTTCATAACGCATTTCTCGCTCTGATCGGCGAGCCTGAACAGGCCCCGAAGCAGAATCTATGAGAGACACTTTTAAAGCTCCTGGGTTTGTCACGGTCTGCTTGTCCCTGGATGCAAAAACGAGGGAACCATGCACGATGACTGTTCCAAACTTGACCCGGCGAAGCAGTCGAGAACCCATATAGAGCGGAATAATGCATATGACAGATTCTTTCATCAGCACAATTTGCCCGTGCCAGGCTCGTATGAGTGTGACCAGACTTGAACGTTGGAATTGTTTCTTGTGGACTCCGCAAATATGTACAATGTCACGATCATGAGCTTTCTTCGCGAGCTCCCCACCCCTAATCATAAACCGATCCTTTGTATTTCTTCTGTCTTTCTATTCTCTCCGCCTCCGCCGTCTTGTTTTGCTCTTCGTAGAACTTCGTCAATGTGGCAAGGTCGGCGCTGCCTTGACCGGCAGACACATTCCAGGGCGATCCAAAGTTGAATTGTCTGCAGCATGTTAGTCGGATTTGATCGGGTTGGGAATATCTGAGGGCACGGGAGGCACATACTCCGTATATCGCAGAGTAGGTCCAGACTTGTCGGTGCTGGTCCCCGCAAAAAGCTGTCGGTCCGCCGCCGCCTGCTCCATCATTGTGGTGTGAAGAAAATCCTTCCTCGCTTCCGCCTCATTTCCGGTGTTGTACTGCTTCACGAGCCGAGAGAGCGCATTGTCGCCGGGGGAGCGGGCAATCGAGTACACGATAATGGCGAACGGCACGGATGCCAATGCGATGTAGAAGCCCCTCTGTTCAACGCTGTCAGCCTTCCCTTTACCCAAAGTCACGTCGGTCTGGATCTCTGCTTACGCCAAAAGATTCGTTCCCTGATCCCCCGGCAATATGCAGGGCACTTTCGCCGTGGTGATGAGCGTCTCCGTGGCCGTGGCCAGCTTCATGTCCTGCGTATCGGCGTGGCGGGTGTTGAATCGAGCGCCTCAAGGGACGAGCTGCAGCTCTCGCCCCTCTTGAGAGGAAGGACATTGCTGGAGATGCTGCAGTTGGACGATTGGCTAGGTGAGGATGCGATGTACTTTCAACATCGAGGATTCGAGGTTCTCCCCGTGGGCAGCGCAATGACGGGTAGAAAGGCTCCAAGCAGCAAGCTGTATATGCCAAGGCCGACTAACCCACTTTGAGCCGACCCCGGCCCGTCTATTTTTCCGATCAACGACAAGCCATTGTCATTCGCATTCCCTTCCATATCACTCGCTCATTTTCCCCTTGTGCCTTGTTCAACCTCGCTCGATGCACCAATCGCTCTGCGCCACGAGGACCAACCGACACACATGTTGCCCTACGATTATACCGCTGTGGCCAGGTGATGGGAATCGTGTTTCATGCAGCCGCGCTGCTTATGTCCAGTACGAAAGGTGAGGTGATCCGACTCTAGCATCGGGCAGCAACGCTTCCCACCTTACTGCGAAGCCACAAAGGCAGTGCTGCAAAGGATGGTGGTCGAGTATGACTCCTTTTTCTGGTGTGGGGGTTGGGCTACTGCTCTTCATCTGTTTGATACCCCGTCTCTTACTCTCCCACACTCCCGCCTCTGTTTGGACTCTGTTTCTTTTGTCTCCAGTTCCCTCCTTTCTTTTATGTGCGAAATGCTGTACGACTATTGTATCATGATTCAGCATTTAAAAGAGACTATTGGCGTTGTGTAATCTCTGCGATGTTTGCATTTTCGCGATTCTGAGCGCTTTTGTCAAGTTCGACTCCTTTCGACTGCCTGAGCCCGTTTCTGATCGTTGATGCTCTTCTTGTTGCCGAGATGTCGTCCACTGCGTACCATACCAGTGCAAAACCAAGGGGACGTCGAGGAAGCTATGGTGATGCCGCCGAGAAGCAAACCCGAAGCAGAGCCTCAAGCGCCGCATCAATGAAATTATCGAAGACTGTGTCGCGAACTCTCGATGAAGTTTCTGCCCCAAGAAACTCACGACCAGATTCACCCGCATCATACATCCACCGACAACGAACACTCGACTCGACATCATCAGGTCCGACCATCGCTTCGTGGAAGCATTCCATGAACTCCCTCAAATCTGAGAAGGTGGTGTCACCTTCGGAAGATGAAAGGAGATATTTTCCAGAATCTTCAACCAAGCAGAAACCACGCCCGGTTCAATATTTCCAGGACGATGGCCGCGGGCCTCATATTTTTCTGTCAGAGCCAGACCATTCTCCAAGAAAGACATCAAATCCCATTCCAGTGGAGGCATATGAGATAAGATCTGCTGCTCCTGCGCCAAAAAGGCCAGAGCGTCCGCCGATATCCCAGGAGTATAGCCGGAAGACAGACTTGTCGATGCAACCAACAGTGGCAGAAGAATCCGAAGACATCAATGCAACTACGAACAACACCCGATCTATTCCAAGTGGGCCGTTAACCTCTCCTGGCTCTTTTCCCGCGGCAGCACCGTCGATCCGAGATTCCAAGGCCTCTATTCATGAATGGGTTCCTCTCGGATCTCCCAGGTCCTCACAACAGTCACTCGTTGACTGCATTCATCCAAAGATGACTGGGATGGCATCGCCTTATTTCCATGATCCTCTGGTTGCACCAGCTCCTAAGGGATCGATAACGTTTCTTCGACCATCGTCTAACCAGCATCCATTGGAAGCTAGCGAGGGAGAACTTTCTGTTCCTATCATGTCGAGTTCCTGGTTATCGGCGGACGGAAAGGCCTTAGACGACGATATGTCCAACGCACGTTCTCCCCTGGCGTCTCCGCCAGGATCGCCATTCCTCCATCAACACTTGAGCAGCCCGCCATCTCAGCAGCCTCTGTATCCTCCACCCTACCCGTTTCCCTACCCGCCGGGCTTTCTCAACAACCCCCCTTTTCCACCTGGATTCTACCCACCGCCATTCACGTCCCCGACGACACCGTTTTCCTTTCCGGAAGC
Source organism: Exophiala alcalophila (assembly GCA_001599775.1). NCBI lineage: Eukaryota > Fungi > Ascomycota > Eurotiomycetes > Chaetothyriales > Herpotrichiellaceae > Exophiala > Exophiala alcalophila. The sequence continues at coordinate 180,569 of BCHY01000007.1, read as the reverse complement.
CGTCCCACGAGCTGGTTCCGCAGGGATTGAAGATGAACGGGCAAAGCTGTTGGAGAAAGTCTCCAACGTCCTTCCGGATATCAATCGCCTCCTGCACTACTACCAGGAGAGTCAGGGACTTCTATCTGAAAAGGACCTTCTCGTGAGGGAGGCCGAGTCACAGCATTCGGAAGAAGTTGCCAGGCTGAGAATTGAGCTTGGTGCTTCGAAAGAAGAATATGAACGAATCATTGGCGACCAGGCCAGCGAGAATGTCAAGCTCAAAGGCGACGTCGCAGAACTGAGCGAGAGGTTCTCGCTTCTCGAAGGGTCGACACACACGGCAGTTGAAGTGAACGAGGAGCTTTCTACTCTAAAGCTGAAGTCCAAGTCGATCGAGAGCGAAGTCGAACAGGGCCGCTTGCTCAACGAGCAACTTTCTGCAGAGAAGCAGGCGCTGGAGGACGAATTGGCGAATCTAAAAAACAAAGTCACAGATGACGGTGCCCAGTACGACAGCACAATAGAGGAGTTGAGACGTGTGTACGACAGGCAAATGGTGGAAAAGGAAGAAGATCATCATAGAATACTCCAAGACCACAAGGTTGGGCTGTCCAAAATCCAGCTTGATCTTGCAGGGATGATTACGAAGCACACGCAGCAAAGAAAGGATCTCGATCTCGCACGATCCACCGTCGCCGAACTCGAGCATTCTTTGGCAGTCAAGGCCCGGGAACAGGAAGATACGGTCCGGGAATACGAGAGAGAGCTGGAGGCGAGGAGAAAAGCTGCCGAAGAAACAGCAGAACAACATACGCAGCAGATGGCACTAATGTCCCAAGAGCTTGCTCAGACCATTGTGAAGCACGGTGAGGAAGTCGAGGCTGTACGTGAATGTCATCAGCAAGAGCTGGAACAGGTCCGAAGCGCAGCCGCGAAACAGCTCGCGGATCTCGCCAGCGAGTATGACGAGCGTGAAGCGCAACTGCAAATGGACTTGAAGACGACCTCGTCCGAAGCTGAGGCACAGCGATCTGCTCACAGCACCTTGAAGAGGGAGCTCGAGAGCACGAGAGAAGCACACGAGACCCTGAAACAACGCAATGAGATGTCAAACAAGCACCATGTACAGCTCGTGGAGTCGATGAGTAGTCTGAGGACCAAGCAGGCGGAGTGGCAGCGCGAGACCGAGAGAATCGACCAGATCCTGCAGAGCTTGGGAGACCTTGGATCCAGCACCATCGGCAACACCACTAGCAGCAACCGAGGCCAAGGAGACGAGTTCTTGTGAGCTGTGTGGTCTGGCTGGGGCCCTACCCCTTCTGACGATGAAGTCGACCATTCCGGTTCTCATCCCTCTGCAGACCCCGCGTCACTCCGCCATCCCGCTGACGTTTTTGGCAACAGTGTCAGTGCCTTCGACCAGCTCGCGTTGTCGGTGGAGGAGATTGCGAAGAGGTTCTTCCGGGACCAACGCGCGTGGGAGACTCCGGCATTGCGGCGCAAAGCCCACTGGGATAATGGGGTGCTTCCGGATATCATGGGGGACACTCTAGCCGCGCGAGGCCTGCGATATGTCTTGATCCAGAGCCAGATATTCGACGTCCTACATCGTCGAATCTTCAGGCCGTTTCTCTTCGCCGCGGCGTATGATGGGTACGACGACGTTGGTCTGGGGCCGAGCCTCTCGATGGTGTCTGGCATGATTGGCAGGAAAAGCACCCGTTGAGAGGCGGTATGGAGAAAGCTTATGATGCGCGCGATCTTTGCCAGTGCCTCCGGACGCAAGGCTGTCGAGACGGTGGCCACGTGTGTGAGCAGGGAGATCACGGAGACGATTCAAACCATCACAGGGATCGATGCTGGTCCGGCGTTGCTCGACGCAATTCGATCGGTGACCAAGGCCGCCGTCCAAATCTGGAGAAGAGCACGTCTTGAATGGGACCTCATTCACTCCACCATGCCGTCCATAGAGACGGGCAGCTTCTGTTACAACGACGCTGATGTCATGCTGTGGGTTCGACCGCATATTGTGAGAGAAGACTTGACGTACGCAACGACTCCGAGGACGGTGTGTAGTGTCTATCTTCAGGGGACGGCGGTGCGGCAGGATTCTCCATTGGTGCAGGCGAGACGCCAGGAGCTTCGGGATAGTACAGTAGAGGAGAGGAGGATTACTCATGACATTATTGCAAGGAGTGTACTCCGTACTCGTGTTGACTCTTCTTGAGGTGATTCCGGTCCTTTGGAGACCGCCGACTGAGCTATCGACCTGCCAATGGGAGATGTTAACGGGCAAGCAAGCGAAGTCTGCCTGTCTGCCTGGTGGAGATGGTCGGAATACTAACGGGCAACCTCAGGCCTGCCAGGGCTGAATCCACCCCCGGCCCCCGGGCTCCGGGCCCCGATCGGAAGCCGCCCAGTAACCTGCAGGAGTGAGGGTAATGACGCATGCGATTTCGTCCTGGAAGCCTGAAGGAAGGTCGAAGATAAACGATGGAAAAGGGAAGAGGGCGGTGCTGAGATCCCCGACTGGCCAGTGGCCCATGTTGTGACTGTGTGGAAGACTGGAGGTTGAACGATTGAAGCATCTGGTTCGTGCCGCCGTATGCAAGGCTGATTCCGGGCGGTGCAGGGGGCGCTGTGCTGCTAGCATCTGCGCCTACGGAGCCCCAAGAGTTTAAGCTTGAAGCTGCAACATGTCGGGCTGTGTGGTCACAAGTCACCGGTCATTCGGTTACAGGTTTGGAGAGCCGTCGTCCCTACCTTATTCGTCCTCAATAAGAGCAATGGAAAATGAAGAGAGCCGTTCTCTCTAGTCGGGACCTCACCGCACGCACTCCCGTATGCATTAGGCACGAAGACGAGTATCAACGCTCGTCGGGCACACTCATCAGTGACTGACTCCAGAGGGCAAAAAGGAGCTGTGGCTGGTGCAGCGGTGAGGCTCGTTCAGCCTAGGGGCCCGGAGTGCACCCAGTGGATCACTCACTCACTGTCCTGATTGCGCCTCGGTTGGGTTCGCTCAGGCTTCAGCGCTGGCCAAAGAAGCTCCGGTGCTTTTGTACGGGACTCGGGAGGGTGGGGAATAATGCTCCCGAGCTGAGAGGCTCAGAGCGCGCCAGGTGTGGCTGCACCGCCCGTGATTCGCTGCTGCTGACCCGCGCGGGCTGTGCCTGCCGTCATTTGCGGATCTTGCTGGTGGAGCTTTGGAGGGTGGAACTGGCAGGTGCTGCAGTTCTCCTCTTTCCTCTCCAAATCCTTGAGGCTCGTGGTGGCTCGTGCCTTCCTTGCAGTACTCCGTCCTCTACCGTCTACGAGCACTGTACGTCGTGGAGCGGTGGAGGAGCAACTGTGACTACAAACTTCCGAATGCGCGCGTGTGCGACGAGCGGCCAGCAACCACATACATCCTCCTCATCTTCCTCTCTCCCACTTCCACCCTTTCTTTGCCCTCGCCAGTCAAGGACCTCTCGATCTACACAGTGAACCTCGTCAATCCCCCCAATTCATCTTCTCTCCCAAGCTACGCGCCGTCGGCTGTTCAACACCGGCCGACCTCCGACCCGCGGGCGTCAGGCTGTCTCGTGGCCGGCGCAGTCAATCCATTGTCAACCATCTCGAGGGTTTCCCTCCACCTCAACCGACCACCTTGCTCCCTCCTCTTTATTGCCCTTGCGCTCGAAGTCTGCCTTCTCCATCTACCCACCGTTGCGCTAGACCCTCCAGCCGTCACTGGCCCGGTCATCCTCGAGCCTTGCGCTGCCACCACCAGGGTGCCCCTCCCCTCCCCTGTCCGACGTCTTTTCCGCACAGGGAGACCCAAGTCACCAGCTCTCCAGATTCCTCTGTCTTCTTCTCGATAGCTTCCTCCGTTGGCTCTGGCGTCTTCCCGACTGTCGATTCAACTGTTGACTCACATCTTGTGACGTCTCGCGGCGCCTCGGTCGAGGGAAACACTCCACCTGCATTGAGTCAATTGAGACCTGGCGCAGTCTACCGTGGCTGATCACCTCCTCTGGCGGGCCCAAGAGTATTCCTCTTCATCCGCTCGTTTCACCAACTGCTGCGCTGTGGTCTCTCCGTGGACAGCGAACCCAGCGCATTGTCCCAAGAAGCTTCACAGCCTCCCCAAGCCGCTATCCATCCTCACGCTGGCCATGCCTCCACTGCCCTGATCATCTGATCCCTATCAAGTATTCTCCACCGGCGACCACAGCTTAGGCAGGAAACACTTGCCTCTGTTCCCTCTTGCACTTGGATCTCTCGCGAAAATGCTGCCTATCAACCCTCAAGGCTCTAATATTCAACGTCCCGGCCAAATTTCACCTCTGTTGAACACGGCGCAAGTACATCGACCGCGCCAGGCTCAGAGTCATCAAAATATTGCCGGGATTCCCGCTTCGTCGCGCCATCACCATCACAATGCGGGTATAACATCAAATCCAGCACAAGGTTCGCAAGGGATGCTGCAGCGAGGAGGCGAGTCAGATCTTGGACAAGCAGACTATCGACGAAACTCGTACACAGGCACCAGCGTCGGCCCGACCCAGCAGACCACGGAGCTATCCAATTTTGAAGAAGATACATCGTTCGCTTTTGACGATCTCCTGACCCCGGAGTGCTCCTCAGAGAATCCTCTCAGCGACCACACCACACCCCAGGAACTCATCTGGGAGCAGCAATTTTGCCTGCCAGTGGACATCTCCCAGCCTCACATACTCGATCCCTTAGGCCCCAGTGCCTACGAGGAAACCCAAGGTGTTCCAGGGAGCACAGCCCTGCACGCTATCCTTCGAGACAGTGAAGAAAACCTGCCAAAGTTTGTTTCTGGCGCGACACTGCTTCTATCATCTCCATCCGCTCTTCACCCATCGGTCGATACAAGCACCGACTCTCAACTGCAACATCAGACCATGAACCACAAGTCAATATCGCCGTCCGGCCAAAAGAGGGGGGATCCCAAAGCCTGAAAGTGGATACAACGCCCAACCACATTCCCTCTCCCAATCATACGGCTGGTGACTGGCAGCGGATGCGGGCTCCCAGTCCTGTGGTGTTGGTGTCCAACTACGAAACTGCTGGTGCACAAAATCTATCACAGGGACATTTTGCTCAGAGTTCTGGTAAACGCAGCCGTGGGAGCGAATCGCCCGACGATTTCCAAGATGACGACGCCGGCAGCCCGGAGGGCCAGGAAACTGACGCCACTACGACGCATTTGATGCCCCCGGACCCCGATGCTACTGGCAATCTGCGTCCCAGCCCCTCCCAGCGGGTCGGTCTGGAGCCGCCTGCGAGGACAGACGATGTTATCTCATCCCTCAAAGATAACGAAGATCAACGGCAGCGTGAGGAGCGGAATGCCGATGTCCAAACCTGGCTCGCAACAAGTGACGCAGGTAGCGAACCCGAAAACGATCCTTTGCAAAGTTTCCCCCGGCGCGAGCAACGTGGGAGGCGTAGAGCTCATACCAGCGGTAGCCAAGTCGATGCCCTTGGCCGGGTTTACTCTGACCGGGACGTACCAGGCCCAGGGGTGCTGGTCGATGACGAGACCGATGACGAGTATTTCGACGATGTGTCGATTTTGTCGGAAGATATCGAAGAGCACACGAAAGGAGTGGTAGACGAGTATCATCAATCTGGCTCGCCACAGCTTTCGCCCAATGCTCTGGGACACCGCGGGTCGTCCGACGAAACTGCCTTTCCAACCCTAGAGGTTGACGAGCCTCCAGAGCTCCTGGAGCCGCTTCCCGGCCAATTTTTCCGGAAAGGTCCGATCACGAACACGAGGCATCTGCTAAGCTCATCGAATGATGCGGCCCAAAAGTTCATCGATGAGGCTGCCAAATGGGAAAATGCTTCCAGAGCAGCCACTTGGGGAACCCGACGTCGTCTCAGCGACAGTGAGGTCAACTCCATCGTGGAAGGCAGCCAAGTGCGACACCTATCCTTGTCGAAGAGCGGTCGTGAACGGGGCAGCAGTATTCTGAACAAAGCTCGAGGTTTTTTTCCGCGACGCAGTAGCAGCAACATCAAAGTGGAACCGTCACCCGAAGGCCAGGAATCTGGATACAGGGGACATGCTCACCGGACCTCTCTTGGGAATATTCGACCTGTCCAAAGAATTGCCAGCTTCGGCAAACCCAAATCCCCCTCTCTGAGCACTGGCAGCGCTCTCCTGGCGATGACGGGCCAGCTTGCCGCAGTTGGGTCAAGCAACTCGATGACTCAAGAGCTCGACGCATCCAAGAACTCACTACCTGTGCAGTCGCTCCGAAAGCAACGCACCAAAAGCGACGTGTCCAGAGGAACGAAGTCTTCGAGCTTTGGCCTGGCAGAGCTGATGACCAGACATGGAGGTCCGCCCATGCCCACGCTGGCCTCGCCGATGCATAAGCGCGAACCGATCATCGCGGCGCAGGTGATTGATAACGAAGACGCTACTGTGGAGGAGGACGACGATGACGACCAGACAGACGAGGTGGCCGTCAAAATGAACCTAGAGGTCAGAGTAGAGGATATTATCCCGACGGTGGAAGGGTTCAGAGACCATGCCCGCAAGCTCAATCCTCGACTTCAACCCTATCTGATGGAACGCATTGGACAGGAACAGACCAAACGCTACAAGAAATTGATGGAGGCCAAGATTAAACACACTCGGTCGATCCACGAGAGCCAGAAATGCTCTTCCGGCGAGTTTTGCCTCGCACTCGGAGGCGAGGCAGTGATGCTCTCGCCTCGCGTCAGCTCCAAGGACCCCGAGGCGACTTTGACGCAGTTTCAGATCAACCATCCGGCAGGTAACGAGGTTGGCGAGGATGACATTTCGGATGGGATTGTGACACCTGCCCTATTCCCTGCTGGCATCCCGATACCGCCGGTCAGACGTCTCCCAGCGGAGTTTGAATGTCAGCTTTGTTTCAAGGTCAAGAAGTTCCAGAAACCGTCGGACTGGACAAAACATGTCCAAGAGGACATTCAACCCTTTTCTTGCACATTCCCCGATTGCCCGGAGGCCAAATCGTTCAAACGCAAGGCGGACTGGGTGCGGCACGAAAACGAACGACACCGGCATCTGGAGAAGTGGCAGTGCAGCTTCGCCGAGTGTCATCACACCTGCTACCGAAAGGACAATTTTGTCCAGCATCTCGTGAGAGAACATAAGATCAGCGAACCCAAGGTCAAGAGGGGATCTGGGAGTAGCAAGAACAAGCCGGTCCAGCGTGGAGCGGACGCAGAGGATGGGGATCTTTGGCGGATGGTGGACGCTTGCCGAATTGAGACCGACAGAAAGCCTCGGGATGAACGGTGTCGGTTCTGTGACAACGTCTGTTCAAGTTTCAAGAAGTTGTCGGTGCACATGGGGAGGCACATGGAGCAGCTAGCGATGCCGGTGTTGCACCTGGTGATGATGCGCCCAGTGTCGGCCAATACCATGCTCAGCCCGATCGAGCAGCCACCGAGGAAACCGCCGTCTTTTGTGTCGATTCCAGGGACGATGAACAACGGGGATGCAAGCAACGCCTCCCCTTATCCCGGAAGTGCGACGTCGGCATACCAGGCGTCGTCTGCGGGGCACTCGCCGGCATCAATGGCCGGGCGCAGGTCGAATGGAGTGTTCCAAGTCGACCAGCCATACTACAGTCCACACGCCGTGAGTCCTGATGCGCGAGGCCTCGCGATGGCCGGGCTATACGGGGCGGGTGCGAACTATATGCACCACTCTCCGGTTTACGCGGGCGCGTCGGAGTATATGGGCCCTGGTAGCAAGATGGGACCGGCGCACGAAACCAGTCTGTCTCCAGCGAACGGAATGGTGCCGCCTCGAGCACAGCCGATGGGGCCTGGATACGACAGCGGGTTTCTGGAGACGGGAGGAGGCATCTACACTCAAGGGTCGATGCCCGGCATATATGCCAGTGCGCATTTGCAATCGCAGTCGCATACCGGTTCGGGATTCTTGGATCAATTCGCCGCATCGATGCCGCCGAACCAGCCTCAAAGGACACGATCAGGCCCAGATATGGGGGTCGATGGGCGGGCAGGACTTGGGTTGGCAATGATGGAAACGCAAGTGCACGCCCAGCAAGTATATGGGTACGGACATTCCGGCAACGAAGAGGGGGCGCCAGGCTTGCATTTCTCCTGACAGGTGCGGCGCAGAGCATTCAGACTGCGTTACTGGGATAGGGTTTGGCAGTGAGGCGGGAATAGTGAAGCGGATTCGGGATGAAGAATGGAGAGAGGCGTGGGATCGGGAGCAGGAGGACTGACTGCTCTGCTTAGGATGGGTGTGTGCCGTGATGCCGTGACGAATGGTTTTCCGATCAATGTGTTCTAGATACCCCACAATGGAGGCAAGGTAGGTAGCCAAGGTGAACGGAGTCTTGACGAGAAATCAGTTTCGGGATTTGTCGTTCTGGAGGATGGTTGCAAGGCGCAATGTGCAATTTGCAATTTGCAATGTTGCCGGAACTTTGGGAGGTTTCAATCAGCTTTTGCAGAAAGAATGCAAAGTTACCAAAAGTTCCGTTTCGCCTGACGCCCTGACTGGTCATATGTATGTAGTACCAGGTAAAGCTTGATGGACCGTACCGTAGATGGGCTTCGATGGGAAACCATGACTTCTTGGGGCGTCGGGTAGTGTCGGTTCTCACGGCTTGCACTGCCGTTGCGCGTGCCAGATCTTGGACGACTATTCGTATGTAGATCAGAGAGAGAGGAGCCATTAATCTGTGGGAGGAGAGAGCGACGAGATTGTGTCGGTGGTGCCCATCAGGTGGGAGGTCCTCTTGAAATGACCGTATTGCACGTATCAGGCGGCGACAAGGCAGACAATCGTCTTAGCGTGGTTCGCATTTGCCTTGCAAGATTGCTGCCTCCTCGCGCGCCTGGCTCGCCAGCCATGTGACTGCCCTGGTGCGTCATGCTGTTCAGGCTTTACGGGCTTCATCCTCCGTACGATCCCGGGCGGCCTTCCACTCAACCAAAAATACTGTACAGGTTGGTAAGGTACTGGTGGGACTGACCGGTCACGACTCACGACTCACGACTCACAGCCGTCACCGGCCCCGGCACGCATATGTAGTGCTGCGCCTACCTCTCATACTGGTACACTACAGGTCCAGGTCCTCTTCCTCCACCAGAAGCACCACGAGCTCCGGCCTCTGGCACTCACCAACGCTGCAACTGCAACTGCAACTTCCATCATCTCCCGCTGTTTCACGCCCAGTTCTTTGCTGCTCACCGGTTATCTCAATTCAACTTGCTTCGTTCGACATCTCTCCTTCATCGTCCTATTTTCCATTGCGCAACCGTCCTCTCTCTCGACTCTCCTTCTCCTCCGGCGTTGATCCTCTCCGACTGAGAACAACCATTGCCAGTGACGGCTTGAGCCTGACCGTCATCCGCCTCAAGAAGCCAAAAAGCCCGCGCGGTGACTTGTGAGTCCCTCGCTCCTCTTCCAACTCCTCCCCTCTTCTCCCTTCTCTCTCTGTCTCTCTGCACCGCCCCCCGGTCTCAACGTCCAACCTTGCGCAACAGCTCTCTGTTCGGAGTACACAGGTGTTTCTAACGGCCCTGGTTGTGTTTAGTCTCGTCCCTCCGCCTCATTTCACCCGGCATCGGGCAACGCTCAGGCTGCCTTCTCAGGCGACTCAACTCATCTGATTGGCTACACACACATGACTCGAGGAAGCCTGAGCCCGAGATCCAATACCACCGGCGTCCTCCCAGCCTGACACGGCTACGCCCCAAAGCCTGCTCGACATCTGTTTCCTTCGCCTTCATCTCCGTCCTGGGAGCCGGGATCGATCAGCGTGTTCTAGCTTCTCGCGTGCCGCTTCCTGATCCTGGAAACGGGCTCTGACCCTCGCGGGTGCTTCTCGCGGACCTCCTTGGACCGAACGTGAGTACGCCCACCCCGCCGGACAGGGACCTTTTCTGCCTCACTTTGCGTCCCTGGTCTGTCCCCAATTCACCGTCCTCCTGGCACGACTCTAATCGTACAAGCAGTTTTGTATTTCAAGTCCCGCGGACGGCCTCAGCACCATGGCCGAGCATCGACCTCGACCGCGCCAGTTCCGCTTGCACCCCCCGCAGACTGCGAGGCCAAGTGTATCTTCCGCACTGCCCTTCTATTGCTTCCCAGGGACCTCTAACGTTCTGCATCAGAACTTGACCTCTCCATCTCACGATGGCGGAGCACCGGCAGCTGGCACAGCCTTCGCGTCCGATCTTGTCCTGACGGGCCTCCACACCCCCTTGGGCGGCATACACACAGAAGGTGACCAGAACGACGACGTTTTCTTCTCGCCCTCTGATCCCCCCTTTCCGGACTTCTCTGGCTCTTTCGTGAACTTCTCCCACCCGACCTCTTTCCCGTCCGACTACCAGGCGTCCCTCTCCGCCGCTACCGCAATTCCTTCTCACCACCTGGATGTGCAAAGCTCTTCTGTTGATATCGACGACGGTGTCCACAGTCACCGGACCGACTCCCTGGAACTATCAACACAAAGCGCCGCACCCTGGTCGCACCTGGCTGCCACCGAAGGATCGCCTCCTGAGCTCCCAACCGAGATGGACTCCCAGGAACAACCGGAGCCGCTTCCTCTTCACCCTTCCACGCCAGGCCGTCGTCGTGCAGCTTCTTCCGCCAGTGGACACCAATCCTTGAGAGACTCTGCCTACTGGACCGGATCGGGAAAGTCCCAGCTCGAAATTGCATCAATCGCTGGAGGACAGCGAGACTCCACGGATCTGCGCAACGCCCCGCTCCCCGCCACCCCTTACGCTCGCCCTCAGATGCACACGTATCCTTCTTCCCAATCTTCCTCAACCGTCACACCCGGCTTCACGAGTAGTCAGTTGCCTTCAGAATCGGGCCAATCCACGAGTACCCAGCTCCAACAAAGGACCCGACCCACATCTCTCCGCTGTCCAGACCCTACATGTCCTATCATCCCGAAGACATACTCGGAACTCAAGTCAGTTGCTCTCCTTGACCTTTGTGGGTGGCTGATACTGACGAGCAGGCAGAAAGCACCTTGCTCGGCACGCTCGAGTCTTCACGTGCTCTTTTCCAGGCTGTGGCCGCCAGACCAGAGGATTCGCCACCAGCAACGACCTTGACAGGCACCTGAAGTCACTACACTCTGTCAACAATCGAAGCAGCAAGTACTATAAATGTTGTGCCGATGGCTGTACCAAGGCCAACAAACGGTGGCCTCGCTTGGATAATTTCAAGGCACATCTGCAGAAGATGCATGCGACGATCGATACCGCACATCTGCTTCGGCTGTAAGGCTCTACCGTCTCCATCCGATGCGTGAAACCCCCGGCTGACCGTACATAGATCAGATGAATGGTATATACGCGAAGGCCAGGGAGATCAATCTGTGGATACAGTCTCAAACCCAGATGGCATGTCGGATACTGCGATGCCAGTAGCCCCGGGCTCAATGGCCTCACAACCGCCTCGCCAGGAATATCAGGGTACTTTCGAAGATCATTGGCAACCCGTCTCTGAAATGCATGTGGATCCTCAGATGTCGCAGTTCGATTTCAACTTCAACACTGGACCCATCGATTCGGCTCTTTCTCCGACTACCCCCTCAAACCCTACTATTTCTTCACGTCGACGAGCTTCCAATCCTGGAGGTGCCGCAGGAACTCGGAGACCGCCCATTCCAAACCCACACGCCAATACTCTACAACCCCCAACAATGCATATGCAACGGGCATTCTCGCAAGCCGGCTATTCCTCCTTTCAAGACAACCCACACTTTCCACCCTACTTCAACAATCCAATGGTGAACTTGCAATTCACCGATGATACCCCGTGGGCTCCTTTCGACCCGATGTCTTCTTCAATGAGGCCAGGCCATCCCATGGGATACAAGAAAAGGAAGGGCCCCTTTACGGTCCCCGGCTCCGATCTCAACCTGAAGAGGATGAAAGACTTTATTGTTCCCCAAGAAGTCCAACCCATAACTCAGGATTTTGGAGGGACAGAAGAATTCCTAGGGTTCATGGGCAGCAGTACGGGTGCCGACGACGGGACGACATCTGCAGCGCCCTCAGCCCCTCAAATCAATGTCTTTCCGCCAGCTAACGAACCGAGATCCCCAGCCTCAGCCATTGAGAGGCTTTTCGTCGATGAAATCCATTCTTTTTTAAAGGAGCACGCGTCAAAGGCGGACAAGAGCCTTCAAGCGCTTTCTGAACAGGAAATCGTCAGCCGAATCCGACTCTCTTTGCGCAGTTTTGACACCATGACTAACGGTGGTAGTTCGTCTATGAGTCGAGTTACCGGCGCTGCTGATTCCGAATCGCCTCTGGGCAAAACCTGTCCCGTCACCAAGGACACGTATTTTCCCTGTGAGTATCCGGGATGCAAGAAAATCAAGATAAGGCCCAGCGATTTGAAGAAACATATGCAGCGCCACTCCAAACCCTTTGGCTGCACCTTTGATAGATGCGAGAAGGTCTTTGGCTCCAAAAATGACTGGAAGAGGCACGAACAAGGACAGCATGAGCAACGAGAATGCTGGCGATGCCCCGAATGCCACGAGATCCTGTTTCATCACCAGGATAACTACGTCAACCACATGCTGCAAATGCATTCCAGTCGTCTCTCAGAAGATGCTGCCCATCAGTGCCTGATTGCTCGAAACTATCAAGGCCACTTTTGGTGTGGCTTTTGCAACGACATCATCTTGCACAGCAAGAGTGGAGTGGATTCAACGAACGACCGCTTCGACCATATCGCCAATCACTTCACCAAGGATAAGAGGAGCGCCAAAGAATGGCTCGTCCTGGGTGGGAGAGGCAAGACCAAACAAGACTTGGCCGATGAACTCAAGGATCCCAGCCAGGGGAGCACTAAAGAGGACACGGATGGTTCTTCGGAAACCCTTCCATCCAGGTCGGAGAGTACCCAATTCTCGTCATCGTCTCAGCACACTGGCTCGCAAGACTCGCAAAACTCGCCGGGTGCTGATGGCCCACGCCTCTTCGGACGACATTCGAGTTCGGTGCACAGCTCTCAGATGATGATGAGCTCGCCGCGACGAATGGTGATGATGGCCGGGAACCCTCAAGGGCAGGGTCGGAGCATTCAGTCCCAACGTCGGCATTACCAGAAACACCATCACAAGGAGGTGCCTGCGGATTTCGTCATCTGCTGTCAGTGTGGCATGTCGTCGAGCATCAGTCTCATGCACACTTGTATCGACCCCTGCCTCCATCCATTTTGCACCTCATGCGAATACAAGGTGGCGAAAGACCATTGAAATGAGGCTTGCCAACGACGCAGGATATGCGTTTGATATGATTTTGTACGACTTTTGTATTTCTAGCTTTTGGGCGGTTTGCGAGTCTTGTTTGGATGCGTGGATGCTGTCTCATCTTCGAGATTGCATGGAATTATGAGAGAAGGCCAAATGAATATTCGGACACGACATTGATGATGATTTGGCTATACGAAAGGTTTCCAGACCTTCACACATACGGGAGAGGACTTGTCGCAATTTGCAGCGGCACAGCGGCACCAGCACGCAGCACTGGGAGGACATCCCGGGTACTTTCGTTAATGCGCATCCCAGCCGGACTGTTGTGATCACTGAGACGATTTGTGAACTTTAGTTTTGTCTGCGTGACGAATGTTAGATACCACAGCGCGTTGAGAACTTGAGATACCACAGGGAGGATGGGCTGATATATGACTTGATACTTAATACTACATTCCTGACTGGACTTGGATCTTGGATCTTGAGACTCTCGTAGCTCTCAAAGCCTTCTCATCTGGTCGCATTGACGCATAGACCTTTGAACGCGTGTCAGGGACCATTTTCTCCATGTCATGGAGTTGTTCGGACTCGAAGAACTTGCAGTGAAGATACCAGTTCACGATGATTGGCCAGTATTCCAAGCTAAGCCCATTCAGGACTAGCATCCTCCCAAATAATCTCAAACTACTTAAGTCAAAGCAGGGGAAATTAGGCTGAAATTTTGGCCACAAATCTGTGCGTCGAGGTTGTCGAGTCGAGATTGATTTCTTGCGAAATCATCTCGATTCACCAAACAAAGGAGTTCCCGTAACGCAGCTTGGTTTAGCGTGTCGTTCTTATATTGTATGGTCTTAGTATCATCCAGTATGACTCTTTTGAGAAATGCGAAAGTCGCGAGTTCAAATCTCGCCGGGAACAATGTTTTCTTTTTTTGCGCAGGAGGGTTGGAGTGGGTGGGTGAGTGAGTGAGGGGGGAGAAGATATTTTTTTGAAGGGGGGAAAAATCCCGGGGGGCTTCTTACTATGGTGTGGCTGACTTGGGGGACTTTGGGGGTCGACTGCCGCGGGACAATGGCTTGGCGATACAGGAGAACTGCAACTACGAGTACTATACTACGATTACAGGAACAAGTGCTCCTCTCACATACCACCCCGTTCAGAAATTGAACAGAGAAGGAAAAGAGGATGTGTCAATTAATAGGATTTCGGGTGAACATGACCTTTTTGGGGCGGAGGATACACCAAAGACTGTACGTAGGCCGTCGATATCGAAGACGCGGTCCACGGGAAGAACGAAACGTAGGTGAAGATATCAAAAGAATGAGCTTCAAATGAATAAGGTAGGTATAGACAGTACATATCACCATCCCCGTCCTGCGCCGCCTCAAAACCGACCCTTCCTCTTCTTCTTCTCGCGATCGTAATCCTTGGCCTCCCTCCCTTCCTCGCCCTGGATCTCCGCCACGAGCCTCTTGAACTTCTTGTCGTACGCCTCGTCGCGCTCCTTCTTCTCGCGCAGCTGTTCGCGGGCGATGAAGTTTGCGTCCTTGCGCAGCTCGCGCATCGCTCCCTTGCGCTCCTTCTTGTGTTCGGCTTTGAGTTTGGCCAGGTCTGCTCGTTCGCGGTCTGGGTCGTAGTGCCGGTCTGGGTTGTAGTTCTCGATGAAGGCTGGGATGGAGGATTTGATTGCCAGGGGTCGGTGGTTGTGTAGAAGGAGGGGACGCCGTTTGGCGATGGCGTCGGTGCGGAGAGTCTGGAGGTTGGAGAGATTGATCGATGCCAGGGTCAGGGTGTGTTTTGGGAGACGGCTGGTTTGTTGTGTGAGATGCGTGAGGGTGTGAACGAAAGGCATGATCAGCTCCGGCAACGCGCTCTTTTGCTTCCCGACTTCGGCTGTGTGTGTGGTCAGGCGGATGAAGGTGTTCAGAAGAGCCAGCCCGTGCACAGAATCATCCACTTTGTCGTCATCGGCGACAAGATCCTTGAAGGAGAGTTTTTTAGGCACAGACGAAGACGTCTGCTTGACACGAAGCGAGTTCGTAGGAAGCCTGATGGGGACATTGAGGACGCTTCCATCCTGATTCGCCTCTGGCACCGGGCTTGGTGAGAGCGTAGATAGCGCATTGGTGACATAGGTCACCAACTCCGGCACATATCTCTTCGATAGTCGTTGGTATCGAAGGGCCAGCGAACAACAGTAAGCGCCCACGCCAAGGTCATTCAGCGACTGCACTGAGCTCTGGCCCAGATAGCGACCAATGGTGAGCATGGCCGGTGTCACCACCGAATGAAAGTGGTCAGATGTGGGAAAGATGGTAGAAACGCCCGTCAAGATCACGAGGTCTCCGGGAGAGAGTCGAAGGGGTCGTTCGTCGCTGATCATCTGCAGGTGATCCCGGAAGGCAGCGCCCACCACTTGGGGGGAGGCTTTGGCCATAGAATGAAGATGTCGGAGCAAGCTCTCCAGGACCGAAAAGGGGGTGTCGGGGTGGTTGTCCGCGAGATACGCAACATGTTGCGTCAGAACGCCGGCAAAGGTGTCCAGCTTGTCTTGGTTGCCTTCAGCGAGACCCTTGTGATACAGCGCACGAATTCGCTGCACAATCGTCGGAAGATCTGCAACTTTGCCGTCTCTGACAAGTTCCAAGAGCTCCTCATGGGATTGAGGGCAGGGGAAAGTATAGGCAAGGTTGCTGTTGACCGCGGTGTTCCCAGTAGGCTTTGTCTTCGGCGCCGGCGGTAGATCCAGTCCGTTGATGAAATCGTCGTCCCCATCGTCCTCTGGTTCTTCTTCAGAAGCAGAGTCTTCGGAATCTTGCTCGCTGGCCATGTCAGCGCCCGAGTCCGATGCAATCAGATCATCGTCAATGACGAATTGGTCTTCGTCTTCGACATCCAGCTCTGGCCTCGGGGCATAATCCGGCGCAGAGAGTCCGAAGGCCTCTGCATCATCGATCTCCACGTCTTCATCTGGACCAAGCTCGGCTTCTTCTTCTTCGTCCTCCGAACTTTCGGCCTCGCCCTTCATGCGGCGAATTCTCTTTCTCTCAAGATCTTCGAGCCTTGCAGCCTCTTCGGCGGCCTTCTCTTCATCGGTCTTTGTCCGCACACTGGGTTTTGAACGGGCCTCCAATTTCAACTGTCGGAGATTTGCTTCGTACTCTTTCTCTGCCTCGGCTCTGCTTTTCCCAGCCAGCATTGCAGCTCTGCCAGGATCCATCTGAGGCTCTTCGTTCTCTTTTCTTGCGTTCGTGCCTGGGGGAGGTAGTTGTTTCTTTTCTGGCACCTTCTGTCCTCGGAGCGCCTGGTAGAATTCAGACATGCCTTTGTCGAGCTCTTCCCGCAGATCGTCGTCGTCGGCCTTTGCCGCCTGGCGCTCTGCTTTGTACATCTTGGACTTTGCAATGATTTCCTGCATGACTTCATTCTTCGTCTTCTTCCTCTCGGGGAGTGCTTCAGCACCCTCTTCGTCGAAGCCGTCCGACTCCTCAAATCGTATTTTCTTGCGAGGTCTCTCATCCTGATCCTCGAAGTCCGCCTCGGCGTCGTCTCCCATGCTCACGTCGTCTTCATCGAAATCGTCCTTTGTCATGTCACCGAATTCCAGGGATCTCCCACCGTGTGTGAGGGTGATTTCTTCCTCGCTGTCGTCTTCCAGATTGAACATCGAAGTCTTTTTCAGCTTTCGCTCGTTCTGGCGGGCAAACCTCTCCGCAGCTCTTTGCTCGGGCGTCATTGTAGGATCATTCTCTCCAAACCGACGATCGAGCAAGCCGCCGACTTTGCTCTTACTTTGCATCTCTTTCAATAGCGTTTCTCGCCGCCTCTCTTCGCCCAGTCCGCGTGAAACACCGGGTCGACCGATAGAAGGACGGGCATGTTTTGCACTGGCGAACTCGAACTTCTCTCGTCGGGCGGGCGCCTTGACTTCGAAGGGGTTGAATCGTTCGCGGATGGCCTCGAGGGCGGCATTGCGCTGGACTCGTTTCTGAGCGTCTTTCGCTGTTGACTTCTTCTGCTTTTTGGACTTCTGGGGTCCCAAGACCCCACTCTCGCGTAGAGACGACTTCAACTGCTTCAGCTGCGAGGGCGCCATCGTGGGCGGGTGATTGGGAGAGTCGTTGCAAAATGAGGGCATCGACCGGAAAAAAAGTGTCGAGTTGCCGCCACAGACACATGCCAAGATTCCGTTGCCTTATCGATAAGACCCGCAGTCTGGCGACGGTTTCAGCAGTTTTGCGCGACTTGTCCTCTTTTCCCTGCACCGGTGTACTTACTATTTTACGACACATCTAGGATTTTCGACTCTGCGCATTTCCTCACTCACCGTGTTCATCCCCGGACTCTGATCTCCTGATATTCAGCCCTTCACGACCGTCCTCCAGCGTCCGTCAATCCAGAACGGCGCTGTCAGCAGCTGTCCAATCCGCTATTCATGAGGACATTCTGAGCAGCTTCGAGCACGCAATCCAAAGACACCATGGAGTTCCTCTCGCTCCTCATTCCTATAGCCTACCTCGGCATTCTGATCGGGTCGATGGCAACATTCTCGCACCTTTACCGCCAACGACAGGTCAATTCGAAACTGCGCCTGGCCCCGTACTTCGGCCCTCACACGACCCGCAACATTTACCTCTCCCTTCTTCACCTGCAAGACGACACCAAGGTGCCCGAGAGCGTGCTCCGCGCCGCCCTCCTGTCTCGAGCCGTAGAGGATATCCAGCGCATCATGGAGGTTCGGCTGCGCAAGCCGGCGCTGGCGGCCCTCCTGCAACGCGGCGTGGTTGGTGACGAGATCTTCCAGCGTCTACAGCGGGCCGAGCAGGAACTGGAGATCGAGCTCAAGGACGTTGTGGCGGAAGCGAACGCTCTGGCGCCGAATTGGGGTCAGTCAATATTCCAATCTGCGAACGAGATGGTTCAGAACAAGATGCTGCGCGACAAACTCGAAGCCATCAAGGCGACACTGCCCGCGGAGAAGGAGGCGTGGGACGCGCAACGGGAGAAGTCACGGAGAGAACTAGAGGGCGAGACTGTGGAGGAAGAGCCAACGGCATCCGCACAAGCTGCTACTGCTGTTGTCGAACAATTGGCACCTGCTACGGCAGAGAAGGTCACGAAAGCCACGAATAGTGATGACGACGGCGTCATGGTCGAACCAGAAGCACCAGGCGTCGGCACTGGTGGAGGGAAGAGCAAGAAAAAGAAGGGAAAGAAGTAGCCAGGGTGCGGTGTATGGTTGTACAATACCCCGAATTCCTGTTTCGGTTTCGTCTTTTTTCTGGAGTTCATGAGCCCTCTCGCATGGACAAGGGAAAACGCAGCATTGCACCGGTCGGGAACAGCCTTCTTTCAAAAACGGAGAGAAGGTCTCATGGCGAGTTGAGTGAGCGATGCCGCTTATGTGCTATGATACAGTAGATGTTTTACAAAATGCGAGAAACGGAGACGGGTCAACGCCTTCTCCAAAGGGTTCAATCAGACCAGACTATCGGTCCAATCTCTCCGAACCAGTGCCTCTGCTGGGACAGTCGTCTTCATCTGCTCGGAGATGTGTAAGATGTTTTCAGTCACGTCGCCCATACCCTTCAGCCTCTTTTCCATCACGAGGCTCAGAAAGGCCGTCAAAACCTCCAGTCTGAGCTCTTGTGCCGGTCTGCTTTCGAGGTCTGCAGCTGCGGCATTGTCCATCTCTTTATCCTGTAAGAGTCTGTCCATAATCGCAACCACGATTTCTGTAAGGCCCTTCACGGCACTTTGATATTGCAGGTTCTTTAACCGGCGTTGGCCCCTGGCGTGCGAAGGCCGGGCGACAAAGTCGAACTCTGAAGGGAAGGATCTGGCCACTTGCATAATGATCAAGCGAGTCACTTCCTCGTGCGGCAATATGTCGAACGACTCCCTCATTCCATACAAAGCGCAGAGAGTACCTTCGGGGTCTGAAGAGAGGCAGAAACACCGGATAACTTGCTCGTACAGTTCAGGTGAGAAGTCAGACTGGGCAGACGCTCTCTGTTTGCGTCCGAGACCTTGAAACCACCCTTGCATCTCGGCAAACAGGGTTCGTGCGTCCGGGAACTTCTGGTTGTTGGCAGCATAGGAGCCGTAGTGAGTCTTTGCCGTATCCCAAAGCGCGGCGAAAGTCTCCAAGTCCGGCGGTATCGAATGTTTGAGCGTCGAGTACTTCGTCCACACGTCCGGGATTTGTCCTGAGCGGAGGGAGGCATACAGCCAGTGGTTCATGATGAACGAGTTTGGTCTGATCTGAGCCGAAGCGGTCATCACGTCCGTCAGATGGTTGGCGCTTGTGAGATCTGAACGGCGAGTATAGTGTTGCAGCAGGATTGAGAATGTTTCCACAGTCGCCGCAGGTGCACCTCGCCGCAGAAACGAGGGCGTCTCCATCAAATCATTAGGTCCGCTGAGCGAAGTGGTGGCTACATCCCCACTGTTGGGAGATTGTCGTCTCTCGACCATTTCGATCCGAGACTGTATCATCGCCCATGCGGTCTGCTCGGCCTTTCGACGAGCACCGGGAGAGCCGCCACGCAACCATGCCGCTATGATGCCGTTCAACGGCCCCGCATCAGGCTTGATATTGCGCTCATACATCAATTCCACCACAAGTGCGGCGTCGTCCACCTTTCCTTCTCCCAGGAGCCACTTGATCCAGGAAGCAAAGAAATACTTATTGTGGAAGGAGCGCGGAAAGACCGCCAGGGACGAGACGCCAATCTTGTTGATGGCATCCTCAGTGAGCGACGGGGAGTTGGCCGATTCCTTTGCGAACTCTCTGAAAACCCGGAGTGAATCCTTTGGCGACTTGGTCGTGAGCAAAAACATGTCCTTGAAAACGGCGAGAGCGAGATCCGTGCGGCCAACGTCAAGCAGAATGGTGCTGATGTTTCCTAGAATGTTTCGAATTGTAGTATCATCCTCTCTCATTTCGAGTCTTCCGCGAAGTTCCAGATAGCAGAACCAGGCATTTTCAGCGGCGGACTCGCTGTGACTTTTCGCCCATGCCGAAATGACCATGACGAGCACTTCCGGATCGGCAATGGTGGTATGATCATAACATTCAAATGCAAGGCGTTGCGCCTTTTGTGGTCGTCCGAGTTCCACATAGAGACGAACACCGGTGATCCAAAAGAATTCAGCCAGGTCATCTTTCGCCCCCAAACGAGATCGCTGGGCTTCCCAGATCTCGACAGCGGCAGCGATGTCCCCACTGGTCCTTAGTGCATCGATGTACTCAATCGACTCTTTATCTTCAAATGAAACTTCAGCCTTGACCATATCTGCGCCCAGCATTTGAAGATGTTTGGGTCGATAATATAATGTGCTCTGTGATTTCCAGATAAAGTGCCACACGTCCTCAGGAAGGATCAAGGCAAAATTCGGGATGTGCTGCTGGCATCGAAGATACCACTTCCAAAGCGAAAAGAATTTCTTGTCATCTGGTTCGTTCTCCGCCGCTTCCAACGCCCGATTGAATCGCTTCACGTACATCTTCTGCTTGGGAGGGATGCTGAGTGTCACTTGTAGGGAGCTGGTCCGCGGTGTGAGTTGTTTTGTCCCTTCCCCTTCGCGGGCCAACTCATCAAGCTCTTCGTCGGTAATCAACTCCGAGTCCTCGGGAGGCATGACGCCTTCTTCTTCCAACGCCTTCAGCAACGCCTCTCGCTCGTCGGCAGGAAATGATCGGATAAAGTCGCTGTTGGGACCGAACGGTCCTTGTCGCATGATGGCAAGTTCGTGGTCCAGCTGATCCAATTCCGCTTTGACATGGCGCGCTTCGGACTCAAAACGGTCGTGGACTCGGACACGAGTTGACGCATCTTGACCTTGTTGCTCGAATTCATTGATTTTGACCGTATCGAAGTCGATAGCCGGCAGGCTACGCGCAGGAGTCGGCCGAGGAGGCTGTCGAGACCGCGCAGGCTGACGGTATTGTCGGGCGGGTTGAAGCCAGGGCAGGCAATTGTGATGTGCGGCAAAACTCGGAGATAGGCAGAACTGTTGATGCCATCTTCGAGAAAGATGGCAGATGCCCCGCATAGATATTCGAAGCGCTTCTCGAGAGGAGAGCAAATCGACTGTATTGATTGATCGCAGTGTTCGCGAGTCAACTTGCAACAGAGAAAAAGTTCAGAAGCGCAGTGAACATTTCGCCGCAGATCAACCGGGCCGGGCACAGCCTTGTCGGGATTCTCAGCCTTGTCGGGCCAGCAGACTATTTAGTATCAGCTACACAAGCCTGGCAAAGCAAGGACAGTCGCACCAAGGGCAGCAATTCAATTTCTTCTGAATCAGTGAATGAACCCACTCGACAGGATATCAAATACAATCAAATCAGTCCACGATTCTTGTCGCGAAGTGGCGGACGTCGGATCAAATACTCCGCAGAAGGGAGACTACGGTGAAGTTAAATTGTCTCTTCCACGCAAATTGCGGAGAGACACGCGTGTGCCCATCAGTTAAGTGTCTCCCCAGTGCGTCGCGACTTTGTAAAATGACGCGCAGCATGGGTGCAAGACCCTCCAGGTAACAAAAATATGGACGCCGAAGAAGTCCTGCTAGAGGACTACACTCACACGGTACGCCCCGAGTCCCCGCTCGTCCAGACTGCCCCAGCTCATCACAGTGTAGGGATGCTACATCTTCAAACCCACCACCGACCCAGAAGAAGAGGAGATTGACCACAGGCCACAAAAGAGAAGAAAACTCACCAATAAGTCCGCTCCGCAAGAGAAGGCAGTGCAAGATGAATACACATGGCCTGGTCTTCTCGGAGGCCGAGAATCTCCTGCCGCCATTCGGTCTCGAATGGCCCGTTTTGAATCCTTGTGGGCAAGACAGCAAACCAGGCTGGACGAGATCGTAAACAAAGTGGATGAAGGATTTGTGCAGGAAGTCCTGACCTACGCAAGGTCCAAGGATCAAGAGACTCTGCGGGCACAGGGGAAACTCCAGACTGGGCTGTTGGTCTCCTCCCCGGGAAGGAGTGCACAATCAGATTTCCATCAGAGTTGGGAGAGAGAAATGCAGAATGATCCGGATGCGCATTCCGAAATCCTCGTTCAACTTCGACCCAGCCACTCCTCAAACCTACAGATCGCCTTGAAGAACGCCATCAGACTGTCCATGGACCGAAGGGGGGATTATGCGGCATTTCTTGCCGAGCACAAGGCTTTGATCCCGATGAACTACGATCTAGAGCTGCTCCAACGCTACACAGAAAAACATTCCATATCGAGAGTGCTGGTATCTATTGTGGATGTGGAGGGCTTCGACTCGAGCGTACTCTCCGAACTGATCTCGACTTTTCACTCCTGGTCGGATCGGATCCCCATCGTTCTATTCATCGGCATTACCACGACCATCGAACTCTTCGAATCTCGCCTGTCCAGATCGACTGTGTCTCGCCTTGACGCGCAGGTATATGAACCAAGCCATCCGATGAAAAAGGACGACCCCCTATACGACCTATACCGCCAACTCCAACACGCCGATGACACAGAAGTCTTCCTGGGGCCTGCATTGGTCAATGTACTGGCGGAGCTGGCCCAAGATCAAAGCGCCACAATGGACACGTTCATCTATGCCGTCAAATACGCTTACATGTCTCACTTTTTCGCAAACCCTCTATCATCGATCACCTGTCAATCAGACATCGAATCTCCTCGGGACGCCGCGATGTGCCAGGCCATTCGCAACACTGCAGGCTTCAAAATTCATTGCGAGGCCCTGGCGAAGGGTGACAAGACTCAGAAGCAAAGTGCCCGTCTTCTGCTGACCTCCGACGAAGCCCTTCAGACCGAATCCATGCAAGCCATCGAGTCCGGTGTTGAGAATATGCGCTCCAGCCTCACGGCAATCAGTACGCTGCAGAAGATATATCACAACCTCCTGAGCCTTGACGACCTTACCCCCCTCGAATGCGAGACGCACCTTCTGGCGAGCTTACCTGACGTGACCGAGTCGGGAGTCTACGAGACCATCGAGACGGCGATCCTGAGAATCCCCTCCGCAGTGGCGTTCCAAGGAATTATCAGCGACGCATTGTCTGCGCTGCCTGACCTACGCGAGTATGGAGCCCAAGGGGGCGACAAAGTCAACACCTTGGACCACATTGCAGATCAAAGCGACGTTGCCGGAATTGCAGCTGCGCATTCTTCCACATCTCCCCTGCCGCAAGCCGAGTCCTTCCTCGGTCTTCTGCGAGAGTACGTCCACGCCCGCACCTCTGATTCGTTGAGTCTTCAGCCAACAAACCCCTTCCGGGCCTTCATGGCTGAATCGTACTCCATCACGAACAAGTCACCGCTCGTGAGCACGCTGCACCCTCGCGCGCGAACCGCGCTCGAGCGCGCCCTGACTCGCCCTGCGGACTATCTAGGCTGCGCATGCTGCGCGACCCCGGCGGCCAGCCTGAGGACCGGCCGAGGCGACGTTCGCGACCGCGCATCCCTCCCGCCGAGCAGTCTTTTGCTGAGCATGCTGAACGAGGCCGGGACGGTGATCAACGTGCGGGACCTGTGGGACGCATTCCGCGACACGCTCGCCGCAGCGTCTGATCCCATGGGCAACCGAGATGGTCACATCGATGAGGATGCGGAGGACGTCGAAAGTACGACCGACCGCCAACTGCTGGCCGTCTTTTACCGGGCCCTCGCCGACCTGCGACATCTAGGCCTGGTGCGCCAGAGCAAACGCAAGCCCGGCGTCGAGTGTATCAGCAAGACGGCGTGGATGGGTCTATAAAGAGTTAAAGGCAACTTCCAAAGAAAGACGCGTCCGTCCAAGGACATTGATTCTAGCGAAAGGCGCGAAGCAAAGGGCTAAACATATCGATCGAGATCGAAATCGAAATGAAGATCATCGTGCCATGTGTATAGACTTCCGGGTGTGTCGAGAGTAAACAGTAAACACTCTGACCGCCAACTTTCTCAAGTTTCTCCTCACCATGTGCGGGGACATTTTTTTGGGTGCCAGTCGATTCGCGTTTGTCTACCCACAAGACTCTTGCTTTCCACATGAACTGTATGGTGGTTGAGTATGAGGGGCTTACCGATGGCGACTTGTCTGCTCTGAACATCATTGAACGCAGAGACCTCTTCCTCTAAGGGTGCCTCTCTCTTCCAATCGATTCCTCCGGTCTCGTTGTTTTGCGGGGCGTGTGATGCATCATTGCCTTGCGTGTTTCTTTCCCGTCAAGCGCATCTCGCAGCCTCGAAGCGCACTTCTAGACTCGTTGGTAAGAAATCTCGAAGGAGCTCTCCTCTCCGCCTCTTTACTCGCTCCCTGAAGAGCATTGAGGCTCAAGAAATACCTGCGCATGATCAATTGACCTTGACCAGACGATTTTCCTGTCAACCGCCCCCCGGACGTGTGAGACCTCGCCGAAATGACTTCCAACCCTGCCACCGACGCTGGAGACGAGGAAGATGATTACATGAACATGACGTTCGAGGAAACGAAGCCCTCCACAAAGACCGAAACCCTCACCCAGCGGAAAAAGAGACTGGCCCGAGAGGCAGAGGTCAAAGGACGACCCAAGTCGAAGGCTGAGCTGGCCGAAGAAGAGCGGCAGAAACGGGAATCTGCTCTAAGCTCTACAACGCTAGACACGACCAACAAAGGTTTCAAGATGATGGCGGCGTTGGGATACAAGCCCGGGAGCGCGCTGGGCGCGGCTCGAAGTGGCACGGAGGGAGAAAAGGACGATCGATTGCTGGAGCCTATCGGTCTCGAAATGAGGGATTCCCGCAGCGGCATAGGTGCGGACGCAGAGAAGAAACGCAAGTTCCGAGAGGAAGTGGAGGCACAACAGGAAACCGACAAGAAGCGGAAAGTTGAAGCGGGTGAGTTCCGAGAGCGGCAGCAGAAGGAGCGCGAAGAGAAAAGGATGGAAGGCATGGTTTGGGGAGCGATGAAGGTGTGTGAAGGGCTGGAGGAGGAAGAGGAGGCCGTCCAGTCTGCCGACCAAAATGGCGACTCTTCAAAGCGGAAGCGGACCAAGCCGTTGAAGGGTGTCAATGTACTATGGCGCAATCTTGTGAGACAACGAGCCATCAACGAACGGGATCGCAGGATGAGGTATGACCTCCAGCAATCGCTTTCACGGCGACCCGACTACACCGACCCAGACGAAGAGAAGGAAGATCAAATGGCCCTGGGAAAGAAGGCAGAGCTCGAAGAAGTTGATGTGGACCTGGACGAAGAAGATGAAGAACTGGAAGAGCATGAGGCTCTTGAGATACCGGAGAAGTTGACAAAGCTGGTGGCATATCTGCGAACGAGGTGGCATTACTGCTTCTGGTGCAAATTCAAGTATCCAGATGAACAGATGGAGGGCTGTCCGGGCATAACGGAAGAAGACCATGATTGAGGCGAGGCAACAATGGACTATCTAGCATGTTGAAACTTTCCGAATCAACTTATCAGGCTGTTCGATAAGATTGAAAAGCATAGAGGACTTGAACTGCTCATATGTACCTGTAGAGTGGAGGCTGCAGCCTTGCGGCTTGTCATTGGTTGAACCGCCGAGCACTCACGACATCCGGATTCTGTTCTCAGGATTAATGTTGAGACTCTCGACGTTTGTGTACATGTCCATCTGCTAACACACCATCAAATGGAGCCTCGTCCGGTCGTCAGCTATGTCCCTTTTCACCTCCAATCGCTTCCTGGTGGCAGTCCTCATCGTCGGTCTGGGCACCGCAGCCTACTCGATTCCCGCTCTCTTACAACAGATCAAAGACGCCGCTCGGGCGCCGCTCCCTGAAGCATCACCGCCGACCAAACGGCTGCAAAAGGATTCCGAGGACTTGCTGAAAATCGAAACCTTGCGCACGCTCGCGGACGGGTACAGCTACGAACTGCGCACCTCGGCCATCAAGATTGTCGCGAGTCGGACGGTGAGATGTCGTGCCAAACACCTGCTGTTGCGGGACTTGGCCAGCAGGGACTACAGGCGGCGCGACGACGCCATCAATGCACTGCATATGATCATCTACCACCCGGCGCTGAGCGACACCAAGGTGGCGAGCGAATTCCAGGAACCAGAGGCGCTCAAGGCTGTCGTTCGCGCCCTCATCAATGTATTGCCACTCCACAACGTCGATGCGAAGGAGAAGAGCAAGAGCGGGCAACAACTACCGCCCTCGCCGGTTCGTCCGCACCACCGCCCGGCGCATGAGGCATCCCTTCTTCACATTCTGAGCAACATGCTCCATCACGTTAGCCGCCGCTCCTCGCGCCAGAGCGCATCCGCCACCATGGAGGCCGCCCTCCAAGCGGGCCTCGTTACCCGTTGGCTGGCAAACTATCCCTTCCCCTGCGCCCTGCCGGAGAACTCGGGTTTCAATTTCAAGAAGTCTGATGTCGTCCGGCTCTTTGACCGCATGACCTGGCTGACCGACGATCCGCTGATGGCCGACATTGTCCTCGAGGTCATGCAATACGCCCTCGGCCGCAAACAGATGCGAGACGCGGGCCTCCAGGCGAGCAGCTACAAGGAGAACGTGGATCGCGACACCTGGGACTCCCGCTGGGCGTCGAGCAGGTGGGCGGCCGGAGTGGTGGACGACCCGGACGTGCGCATGATCGGGGGCGAGGACACGGCAGGTCTGGCCGCCCGCGACGACGTGACCGTCTGGGGTGAGACTTTCCCGCCGGTCACGATGTCTAGCGCGCGTCTACGGTCATCGGAACGCAGCCAGGAGGAGGAGCACCTGCGCCGACGGCACCGCGAGGCCATTGTCGTTGCCGAGCGAGGTGCGCCTCTCCGCCGCGAAAACATCCTGCAGCGCGAGAACAGCCGCATCCTCCAGCCCATGGACGGCGTCAGCGAGGTCGAGGGCGTGCTGAACGGGCTACTGGGCCTCTCGGATGGGCCCGGGCAGGCCCTGGATTCGCCTACGTCGTCGTCCTCCTTGCCGGAACTCCTCGACCAGGTCGCCCTCGCCGTTGCAGGGAGTGAAGGCCGCGAGGCCGCCGAGTTCGAGCGCGCCCTCGACGTGCAGGAGATCGAGCTGATGATCGAACAGTCCCTCCAAGACCCGGAATTGAGGCGTGCCATTGAGACTCTGGGACAGTCCAGTGGCTCTGTGACGCTTCTGCTGACGGATACCGGCGAAGGAAGCGAGACTTCTACGCGTGAGGGCGAGGGCGAGAGTGGAGAGCCACATTGATGATTGGAGCCGTGGGTCGAGGGCAACGACGGGCACATGTTCTTTCTCTCAGCATGCACCACCAGCGAGTCGTTAGGTCGGTCATTTTATCCATATTCATATCAACAGCGAGGTGTCGGGGGAGTCTAGACCATAGCGCGGGCATATTCGACTCACATATCCTAGGGCACAGGCGTCTACAACAATTTCACAGTGGACACGCTCTGGCAAGTACCTTACGTCGAAGAGGAAAGAATGTCAAGTTTCAAAACTAGTCAAATGCCACTTTTGTATTTGCAGCCTGTTGACTATCTAGTCGTGGCTGGATGCTCGATCCATTTCTCGTTCTTGACGTGTTTTTTACTTCTTCACTTCTCAAAAACCAGCATGTCCATTCCGGCCACCCTGATTTTCCATGCATTCGTGGTGACCGAGGAGAGAGAGTCTTTCTTCTTCTCCAATGAATCCACCTGTCCAGCGTGCAAACAGATCCCAGCCACCAACCACCACCAACCACTAGCAACTGCAACAACATCCACCCCGATTGGGCACTCGCATTTCGTCGTCTACTTCAAGGGGATGAATCGCGACGAGTGCGTGGCACCGATACCGGGTCGACCGTGCTTGACGGGCTTGTACGAGATGGAGAATTCACCAAGGTAGTGGCCGACCATCTCGGGCTTGATCTCGACCTGGTTGAACTCCTTGCCGCTGTAGATACCGATCACGCTGCCGATCATCTCCGGCACGATGATCATGTCACGGAGGTGCGTCTTGACCAGGTCCGGCTTCTCGTTGGGCTTCGCGTTCTGCTTCGACTTGCGCAGCTTCTTGACCAGGCCCATCGGGCGGCGCTTGAGGCCGCGGTTGAATCGGCGGCGGGCGCGGGCATGGAGGATGGTGAGGAGCTCGTTGGAGGGGATGTCGAGGAGTCTGTGTGGGTTGAATATGTTAATGTCCGGCCTGTTTTAATTTTTCTTTCTCTCGCTCTCCTCTCGCGGAGGTTTCTCTGAGATGACGAGGGATCCAGGAGGTAGGGATAACGTACTGATCGAGATCAATGCCTCTGTAGGAAAACTTTCGGAATGTTCTCTTCTTCTTGAGCTCAGCGGCCTCTTCGGCGTTCTGCATCGTTGGAATTAGTTTTCTGGTGTCAACTGAGATGGATCGTGGATGATGGACAAGCGTACGTATTCGGTGTCAGCCATGATTGTGGTCGGACTGCGATTTCGCCTTTCGATGTGACTGTCGAAAAGCGATGGGGATGTGTGTCGATTGTGCAGTTGGAAGACGGATCAGGTCGAGGTTAGACGATTCACAAAGTCCACCACTTCGAAACTTTCGACCGGCCTTGGCGCAAAGTAGGGCAAAGTGTGTCACGTGATGCAAAAATCTTGGCATCAATTCCACGGCCAGCGGGCCTCGAAGCATGGCTTGGGAAGACAGGGGTATCAAGTCTCCGAGAGAAACTGAGTACGATCGAATACAGAGAGACGGGAAAAGAAGACAAGAAGCAGAAGAAGAAGAAGAAGAAGAAGAAGAAGAAGAAGAAGAAGAAGAAGAAGAAGAAGAAGAAGGAAGATGTTCGCCTTCGGATGACTATTGATTGAAGGATGGCCCCTTGGGAACCGAGCCAGGGAATGTCTTGAAACATTGCGGCTTGCAACTCGGCTGGCTGTTGCTTGTCATTGATAGCCGCCATGCGATCCTAATCGCGCACACATAGAATGCTCGAGTAGTCCTCCAACCATTTGACTGTCGCTGCCACTGTTCTCCCCCATGCTCCCCAGCGTGACCGTATGTCACAGCATAACGTGAGCCGTGAGTGGTGATATTGTCGCATGCAATGGCGTCTGGCAGAATTCTGGCGCTTAGTCGAAGAGCCCGAATCCCATGTCATCGTCGGACTCCTCCTTCTCTTCCTCCTTCTCGGCAGGCTTCTCCTCCTCAGCAGCGGCAGCACCGCCAGCAGCAGCACCGCCAGCCGGGGCGGCAGCGCCACCAGCACCGCCAGTCGGGACGGAGGCAAGTTTGGTGGATCCCTCAGCGATCAACTATAACATGGTCAGTAAATCCAGCAAGGCATTTTGTCGGCGGGGTTTCCCATACCTCGTTGATGTCCTTGCCCTTCAGCTCTTCGATCAGCTTGGAGAGGCGCTCCTCGTCGGCGTCGATGCCAACGGAGGAGAGAACGCCCTTGATGTCGGCATCAGAGGGGTCGGTGTTGCCGGCGAGGCCGAGGAGAAGGTATGCTGCGAGGTGCTTCATTTTGAAAAGATGGTTTGCTGTCGGACAGGTCAGTCAGTACTCGCAACCAAGATGGGCGTTCCAAGGGAACTCACTGGGTTGGGAGATGTGCGAACAAGAGAGACAATCGATTTAACCGCGAATTGAGCGGAGACTGGCACGTCAGGTTCTGAGTGTTGGTGATGGTTGAGTCTTGATGTCCAAACCTCGAACGAAAGTTGTGCGACTGCGAAAATGAGAAGAAAATATCTTGGGAAGGTGAGCCGAGTGATGGGCCATCTCCGAATCCGCCAATCACCAATCACCAGTCCTGTGCGCGCACCAAGACTGCACGTGACAGCCGAACCCGGCCTCAGCCTGCGGGGCGAAGCGACGTCTGGTCTGTTCTTTCTTCCTTTCACGTTTCGAGGTGTGCACTCACTACATCCGTCGGTTTCGCCTTGATTCCTTTCACCTCCGGCTTCACCATTTGCGCACACCCACTTCACCTTTTGTATGACTGGCATCTCATAACCTCAATATCTACCGTGGGAGCCAAACGCTGGCAACCATGATAGTCATGCCCAACACGACGACCAAAGCTGCCCTCTGTTGACACTCTCTCAGCAGCGGCAACCCGCCTCTTTCGACGTCAAAATGAGTTTCCTCGGCGACATCGTCAATTCCATCGGCAGCGAGAAATCTCCAGCGCCTCCTCCGAAGCCCCCGGCACGCCCGATCAGCGCGAACTCGCAACGACTTCCCGCTGGAACGCGGCCGGGAGTTCCTGCTGCCTCATCGCCACTGAACGGGGCCAAACGCAAGGCGGAAGATGGCCCTCCAAACCCAACCCCGAAGACGGTCAGGCCAAATCCCATGCCTGGCCTCACCAGCAGCGTGTCTCGGCGCACCGCTGCACCTCCTCTGCATGCGCCAAAGTTGTCGAACGACCGAGCTGCCCAGGTCAGCAAGCCGAAGCTTGAGACCCCAGGTACTGTACCCAGACCCGGTCCTGTTTCAGCTGTCACCCCAACCACGACGCCGACGACGAAAGCTCCGCCCAAAGGGTCGTTTGCCGAGCTCGCGGCTCGGATGAGGGAAAAACAGGCGCAAGGAGCTGCCCAAAGCCAGATTGGCCTGATCAAACATCAAGCCTCGAACCGGGAGAAAGTGTCGAAGCTAGCTGAAAGAAAGCGCCAGGAAGAAGAGAAGAGCAAAGCTGGCAAGGAGAAATCGGGCGGGCGTCCAGCCACTGGCAAGCCAGAGAAGTCCAGGAGTGTCAGCCCAGCGAAGAAGACCGACCAAGCCAAGGTTCCCAAAGTTCCTCGTGGACCGCTGCATGCTCCGCCGTCCTACAGGGGCACAATGGGCAGTGCGTCCGGCAGAGCTAAGCAACAGGAACAGCGCAAGCGCAGACGCTACGACGAGTATCTTGGAACGGACGAGGAAGACGAGTCGGATGGGGATGGCGACGGGCAAGATGAAGAAGACGACTATGGATCCGACGCTTCGTCTGACATGGAAGCAGGAGCCTTTGAATTAGACAAGGAGGAGCAGATGGCGCTTCGAAAAGCGCGGGAAGAAGATGCGGCCGAGCTGGCGCGGGAGAATCAACTCAAGCGCGAGAAAGAAGAGCGGCGGAAAAGACTGACGAGTCTGGCAGGGAAGCGGAAATGATGGAGAAGGTACTCTGGTACGGGTACGATGAATGGCGGTGGTAGGGACATTGCATAGCCATGGGCGTTGACGCAGGTATACGCGTTTGAATGGGTACATCAGCAGCGGCGTTGGAGGCCTTTTTTCAGTAGAGAGGATGAGGGCGACCACATCGGCTGCACAGCGGGACACGATATTCATATTCAGCAATTATGTCAATAGGAGCAATCAATGCATTCCCCTTGGGTGCGAAGTTATTGAAGATTGAATACTACTATAATATGCACAAAATCATGATATATCCTCTGGCAAGGTCACTGGAGATGGCTGATCCCAGTGCCTTGATACTAACAACGACCAACACTCTACAGATATCCAGGCCTAATCAGACACCAGGCCCTCAATATCACATCCCTCGACGCGGTAGAAACCCAGCGAGTTCAACATGGGCTTGTCGTGGAATCGGTACAGGTACACGGTCTCGGAACCCTGGGCGGTGTGTTGATACTTGTTCCACGCCGGCACGCAGAAGGTGTCGCCTTGCTTCCACTGGAACCGCTGGCCGTCGATGTCGGTGTACCCTTGGCCGGAGACGATGTGGTACACGGACGAGGCGGTCTCGCGCACGGCGGGGGACGAGCTGCCTGCGTTCAGACGCTCGGCTGAACCGCCGAGGATTCGGGAGACTGGAAGACAAACACAGTTGGTTAGAATTGGGTTAAGGAGCGGGAGAGCGGGTGGCAAGATATAGGAAAGAGTCAGGTCAGTCTTACCTGGTCGTCCGTCGTCCTTCAAGTAATCTTCAGAGGTCCAGTCTCCAGCCTTGTCGTCCAGCCTCTTCTGCATCACCGACCAGGGGAAGACGATGGGCGAAGTATTGGAGTCGACGTCCTCAGCCGGGTACCGCGGCTGCTGGAAGTGCTCGACAAAGTGGACGGGGAAGTGGACAAAGTTGGGCAAGTCGAGGCCGTCGAGCCAGATCATGGGTCCCGATCCGTCCTTGCCGTGGTCGTGCCAGTTCCACGTCGGGGTCAGGATCACGTCGCCGCGTTGCATCGAGATGCGTTTGCCGTGCACGGCTGTGAAGCCGCCCTGGCCTTCGATGATGAAGCGCATGGCGAAGGCTGTGTGTCGGTGGGCGCGTGCCGTCTCGTTGGGCATCACTAGCTGGAGCCCGGCGTAGAGTGTGTCGGTCGTGAACGGGGCATCTGGGGATCTTCTTTCAATACTAGATCATCTCAGAGGGCTCTTAGGGAAAACATACCTCTGGCCGGGTTGACCAGCATAAGCACTCGCCGCTCCGCCTGCTGCTCGGTGACGATCTCGCCCGCGCGCAACAGACTGGGCCGCACCTCATCGTATCGCCAGAGGAAAGGAACACAGCGCGGGTTGGGCTCCGGAGGGTTCAGTCGAGCCATCTGGGTCCAAAGGGGCTTGGTGTTGACCTTGAGGGCCGAGTCGACGAGTTCCGCCGCTGGGTCGCTGGTCTTGCCCCATGACACGGGGACGGGGGCAGACTGAGTGATGGTTGCGGTGGAGGTGGCCATGATGGCTGAGATGCAATGTCAGAGAGAACTGAGTGGTACTGGTGATGGTGGTATTGATGATGGTCTGATCAGACTCCTGCGACAGTCTGCGACTCACGTCTTCTAATAAAGGTCCGAGTAAGGCTTGAGAGCCGAGATCATCCTCCAGGCTCTTTCATTACTGTCGGGAAGGGAAGCAGAGCCGTTCACCGAACGAATTGACGTTGATGGCCCTCTTGCTGGGTTGTCGGGACTCGGACAGCGGAGACTTGGAGAGGCGAGCAGCGGGCGGCGGGCGGTGGTGGTGGACACTGCGCAGGGATCATCCTCATCCTCATCCTCCATTCATCCCTCACTCCTCATCCCTCATCCCTCACCACTGTATCTCCCTCCCGACACTCCCCCGACGGGACCATCTCCGCCATCAACAACACATCCCTGTTCTGAGGCTGTGAAAGCTTGTCCACCTTGTCACCTGTGTGGGACACCTCGCCCTCGCAATGGGTTAATATCGGTTTGCTGCCGGATCGCCACGCCCGAGTCGGATCCATTCCAGGTGCAGCGGCTGTTCGAAGAGACGGGAAATGCTACATCGTCTGTCGGCGTAGCTACAAAGGCCTGGAGCGAACGACAACAAAAGGCAGCATCGAAGAAGGCAGAAGACAACACAGAGACTCCAAACAAAGACCTTCTTCGAGCCAGTGTAATCAATCAGTCAGACCACCATGGTTGAATTCATCTCTGCCCCCGCCGTCGCTGTCAACGGCAACATCAACGGTGCCAGCAAAATGACCAACGGCGCGACACCGGCGCCAGTCAAGGAAGAATTCATTAAGATCCCAGAGGTCGCCTCCTATCCAACTGGAAGCCTTCACTTTCTCACCAAGTTGCAACAGCAAGAGCAGAAGCGTGAGGCCGCCATGCGAGCATCCTCTGTCATCAATGGAGAGCAGCCGTCCAGACTGAGGCGGGACATCATCATCGTCGGTGCCGGCCTTGGAGGGTTGTCGGCGGCCATTGCACTGGCCCGCAAAGGCCATCAGGTCACCGTCTTCGAGCAAGCCCCAGCATTGGGTGAGGTCGGCGCTGGCATTCAGATCCCGTCCAACTCGACTCGGCTGCTACTCAAATGGGGCCTTCAACCCTTCCTGGCCTCCAAAATCGTGGAGCCGGCCAACATCACTTTCCGTCGATGGGAGAATGGTGCCGTGATCGGGCTCACCAAACTGGTGCCGGAGTTCCAGGAGAACTTCGACGCCCCTTACTACGTGGTGCATCGCGCCCACTTGCACGATGCTCTGCACCAGCTGGCTCTGAAGCTTGGTGTCGACGTGCGGATCAATTCCAAGGTCATCGACTATGACGCCGACGCTCCTTCGATCACTCTT
Organism: Exophiala alcalophila; assembly: GCA_001599775.1. Lineage (NCBI taxonomy): Eukaryota > Fungi > Ascomycota > Eurotiomycetes > Chaetothyriales > Herpotrichiellaceae > Exophiala > Exophiala alcalophila. Next base: position 146,325 of record BCHY01000007.1, on the reverse strand, counting down.
GAGTCCGGGGCAACCCACACGGCCGACCTGGTCATCTCAGCAGACGGTGTCAAGTCCGTCGCGCGGAAAATCGTGCTCGGGGGTGTTGACCAACCCCCGCTGAGGACCGGATTCGCAGCATATCGGGCCACCGTGGACGTGGAGGACATGAAAGCATATCCGGATACGGCCGAGCTGTTGGCGAAACCGTGCTTGAATCTCTGGTTAGTGAACGATCCCTTGTGAACTCACGCTCAGCTGACACTCTGGACAGGATCGGAGACCTGAGACACGTCATGACCTACACCATCGCCGCCGGCAAGTCATTCAACATGGTACTCTCACATCCCGACCGGACCGACCCAGCCGACTGGAATCGGCAAAGCCCCGAGAAGATCCTCTCCGGCATGCGAGACCACTTCAAGGGCTGGGACCCGACGCTGACCAAGGTCATCAACATGATCAAGACGACGCTCAAGTGGCCGTTGGTCAGCGGATCCGCGCTGCCGCGCTGGGTGGCCCCGTCCAACAAGCTCGTCATCATGGGCGACGCCGCCCACGCCATGGTCCCTTACATGTCCGAGGGCGCTGCAATGGCCGTGGAAGATGCCGCCGCGCTCGCCGAGGCTCTCGACCTCGTCGACGACGTTCGGGACCTGCCGAGTGCACTGCACGTCTGGGAGACGGTGCGCATCCACCGGAGCAGCCAGATGCAGGAAGCCAGTCTCATCAACGGCAAGCTGTGGCACTTTGCCGATGGTCCGCAACAGCGCGCCCGCGACGAGGCCATGCGACCGGAAGTCGAAGGTCGTCAGTTCGCGAGAAGCCCCAACCAGTGGAGCGACCCGGCCACACAGCTGTGGTGCTACGGTTATGATGCCGTCGAGGAGGTGCGCAAGGCATGGGAGAATAGGTCTGTTGTCGAGTTGGCGAACGGGCATTAGATCGGCCCTGATGAAGTTCGGTTTGATGTGAATCTGGTGCACAGCGATGATATGCGTGGCTTCTTACTTACTTCTTACGGGTACGGGATTCATCATGTTTAGATCAATGCGATCTGGGATCTCGATCAGGGCGCTTCTGGGTCCCAGCAGGTACAACTCCACATGCAGTAGTAGATGTCAATTCTTCTTTTTTCCCTCCCCCTGTGGCTTTTCTTTCCAAGGTGCATCTCGCCGGCGGCTATCGAGGAACGTGGCACCGTGGGCAGAGGGCCAGACCGGGAGGGGCGGGCCTTGATATCACCCTTGTTAGCGAGATTGCTTTGTGAAACCATTAGCCTTGCCTCATCATCCAGGGCCCAGGGGAGCGGCTGAGGATGTCCCTGATTGAGGCCAATGCCTCATTTCAGCCCCCATTGGTGTTCGTGATCAGGCTGAATCACGCGACTCGCCCCCTGTGACTCTGTGAGGCTTCCGAGCAGATTGGGACAAGTGTGGCGTCGTTAGAAGCCACGATACGAACGCTCAAGTTTCAATCGAGCAATGGATGTCAGGGTTGAAGTCTGAGAGGCGATTCTGGAAACACAGCTCCAGACCAAGACGCCTCCGTGCTCCTTCGCCCTTCGCCCTTCAAGTGGTACTGTACCCATAACGAAGGAACACCGGTCCGGTCCGCCCCTGAAAAGCCAACCTGAACTTGCGCTGGACTCATAGAGTTGGAACGCGAAGAATAGGCCATCAACAGATACAGTGTATGTGTCTACCTTCTTCATCATCTCTCAAATCACCTGGCCATTCTCGTCCTTACCGCCACCACTCAACTCATGGAGTTTGAGCCTCCCCCTCAACAGAACACCATCGACAGCCCCAACAATGCAACAACAAACGACCTGGACACGACGGGACTCTGCCTTCTGTCCCTCGATGGAGGGGGAGTCCGAGGCCTCTCGAGCCTGTACATCTTTGAAGGGCCTCATGACGAGGTTGAACGACACTCGCGAGTCTCTGGGACTCCCGCGTGTCAAACCCTGTGATATCTTTGATCTTATCGGTGGGACTAGTACGGGCGGGTAAGAAGCAACCTAAGGGAACAGGTTGCGGGTCTGTTCGAATCTATCTTGCATTGCATTTTGCCCGAACTGACTGACTTGGGATTCTCAGATTGATCGCCATCATGCTCGGCCGACTGGAAATGGACGTCGACGAGTGTATCGATGCGTATCGAAACCTGATGAAGACCGTCTTCGAGAGGAAGAAGAGTGGGTTTGCCGTGTCCTTCAGAGGGAACATCAAAGCACGGTTCTCGTCCAAGGCTCTCGAGGGCGCTATCAAGCAGGTGATTGCCGGTCGTGAGGGTGTCTCTGTCGACGAGGCGTTCCATAAACAGTCTGAACCGCAACGCTCGGGGAAATGCAAAGTGTAAGACTCTTTCGCTGTATGTTTCTCTCTCATATACTGAAAGCAATTCCTAGATTCGTCTGTGCAAAGGCCAAAGAAACAAACCACGTCACTCGCCTGAGGAGCTATCGACTCCCCGGCGGATTTGACGACACGCCCAAGATCTGGGAGGCTGCGCTCGCCACATCAGCAGCACCGACCTTCTTCGACCCCGTCCAGATCGGCGTTCAGACTTACGTCGACGGCGCCATCGGAGCCAACAACCCCGTCAGCCAAGTCGAAGACGAAGCCTCCAACATCTGGTGCGAAGACACAGGCCGTCTCGAACCCCTGGTCAAATGCTTCATCTCCATCGGCACGGGCGACCCGGACATCCAGGCCATCCAGGACAAGGCGTGGAAGTTCCTGACAGAGAGTATAGCCAAAGTGGCCACGGAGACGAGGGAGACCAACGAGCGGTTCACGGGTCGATGGCGCGCGCACCTCCACACTCGCTATTTTCGCTTCAATGTCGAGAATGGGTTGCAGAAGATCGGTCTCGCTGAGTATATGGAGGAGGCGTCGATCGAGGCTCGTACACGTCTGTACCTGGATGGTCATGGGCTGCAGCGGAAGGTGAAGAGTTGTGTTCAGAATTTGCGGTTGAAAAAGTGTAACGAAGCCCAATGTGCTCGGTATGCCATGTGATTTGGGTCAGGCTGACGTTTGTTTTCGACACAGATAGACCCAGCAGTGACTTTTGCATCGAGCGTGTGAAATCCCAGGAACGCAAAGACAGGGCCGAAGCCAGGGCTGCAGCTGGTCGAAGAGGCGACGGAGGGACTCACACCGTCAGCACGACGACGACCGAGATATGTACGGTCTCGCTTGCTACCCTTTATGTCTGTCAGTGATATCGAACTGACTCTCTCTCAAAACGCAGCCGAGCTCATCGACAGGGGCAGATCAAACCTGCTCCTCGACCGGCACCAGATCACAAAGGAGTCCCTCCTCAAAGCTCGAGACGACTTCTCCCGTGCCCTGCGCGGTCTCAACGCTCAGACAAATCCACCCGCTCGACACAAGGACTTTGCCCGCGTCTATCAGAAGCTCATGTCGACTTCTCTCCGTCTTAGTCATTTGGGGACTGATGAGGTTGGGGCTGAGAGTGTAGAAGCAGCAGCAGCAGCAGCAGAAAAGATGGCCCACGTCCGCGACGCAGACAGATACGGCAAACTAGCCATGGAAAGTGCACTGCGGTCTCAGAATGCCGTCCGAGTCGCTCAGATGCGGTTTTATCTCGCGTGCGTCGATGCCAGGGAGGTGCGCTTGATGTGTGATACCCCTACCCTAAAGGATGTGGGTGATTCGAGACGTGAGGATGCTTTGCATGGGATTCCGGTGGCTTTGAGTGCGTTGGAGGCGGAGGTTCAGGTTCAGGCTGGCAGGGGTACTGGTGGTGATAGTCGTAGTGGCGGTGGGATGGATATGGCTGTTTACGAGGCCATGGCGCGGGAATATAGTCAGAGTCTGATGTAGAGACGGGCGTTGATGAGTCTTGGGTAGCAAATTGTCATATGTTCTAGATGTGGAGGTTTCAACTGACAAACATCGTATCCCGTAGATTCATGCGATTCGTTTAGACCCATCTATCATCACCTCTCCTCTCCCCTGGGTCGATGACACGGAGAGACCGGCAAAGAATTTGGTTCCCCGGTATGCAATGTTCCCTCTGTTTCTTCGTTATCACTGCCTTCATCTTTTCCCCGTCGCCAGATCCCATACCACGCGGTTCTCTCAGTATTCAGTACATCCTCGTCGAAATCAGACTCGGTTCCATATTGTGTGGATACGACGGTCCCACACCCACGCCGATGCTGGACGCCGAATCCTCCGGGTATATCTCTTGTCGTCCTCCCGGTCGGGAGGAGAGGTTGCTGCCAGTGCCAGCAGCAGAGATGTCGGACCGCAGAGGATGAGCGGATCCTGAGTAGTACTGATTCGGCGGGCTCGGGTTGAGGTAGGGGCCCATCTGCATGCCCATGCCCATCCCATTGGGCTCCGGAGTAGGAGGTTGCCATTGCCATCGCTTGGAGCGCCGATATTTCCGGATGAAAATGAACGCCACGAGGCAGGAGAGTGCGAGGAGGCCTCCGATCACTCCTATCACGATATATATCGTGTTGCTCGGTGATGACGACGAATCGCCTGTGGGAGGAGGATTGGATTCGCCCGTGGAATTGGGATTACCGGTGGGACTGCCCGGTGGCCCTGCGGTTGACCCAGAGCTCGGATTGCTGGGAGAGGTCGGGTTGGTGATCGATGGGGTTGTCTTCGCGTCATTGTTCTCTACCGGCGCGGTCGCATATCCCTTGGAGCCACAGTAGTCCAAGTAGATACCGGTCGCGCTCGCCGCGTTGACTGAGGTGTCGCCCACTGTGCACAGCTCCCTGACACAAGACACCAGCCAGCTTTCCGCCGCGCCCTGCAAGTCAGAACGACAGTAGCAGCTATCCAAGGCGCCGAAGCTGCCGCTGGCCAGCGTGCACGAATTGATGGGGCATCCTATTGCAGAGCCGACGAGGTCGGTCGTGCATCCGCTTAGATCGAAGGTGAAGCAGGATTGGACGCAGGTTTGCTGAAGCGAAAAGGCATCGAGGGTGAAGATCTGTTGAGGGGTGTTCGTCTGCTGCGCATTGGTCAATAGAGAACAAAGGTATAGGAGAGGAAGCAAAAGCTGAGAGCGTCGTGAGATGGCCATCGCGGCCAGCAGAGTTGAGAGTTGGCGTCGGTGACCTCAAGGGACAGCCTGCCTTTACCTACATTTCACCACTGACCCTTGCCACGAGGGGATCAGAGACTCAAAATCCGGAGTCCAGACCTCTCTTTCAGCCTCAGGGCCAGGGGACTCAGGAGGTTTCACCTTTCCATCGAAGCGTGCCAGGTTACGAGTGGCTGGCAATGGCACTTGCTGTCGCTTGAGCGATAGAGGCTGAAGCGAAAACAATAGGAATGGCTTGGCTGTGATACCCTTGGGACTTCTGTGAATGTGAACGCGGATGGAAACAGGAGCTCGTATCCAGCTCGCTTGCTGAGCTATAAGAGGATTCATCTGAAGGACATTTAAACATAGTAGCACCAAAAATGAAGATGGTGTCTTTTTCTCCAGGGGTAAATAGTTAAACGAAATTGTGATGGCGGCGCTAACCGAACAAACTCGGCGCCTGTGGCCGCTGCTCACTGGTTACTCGAACCTACCAGGTAACTGGAAAGGTAACTGGAAGGTACTGTACCTGAGAGTATGTAACTTGTACTGGTAGTAGCTGCCTCAGCGAGGCACCAATCTTTCTCATCGTTCAACCTTCGACTCTCGCTTTCCTGTCACTGAGGCATTCTAAGCACCACCCGTCCTCCGATCTCGAACCTCGCCAGCTTCTCCATGATGTTGTTAATCTCTTCAAAGTCAAACACCGAGATCTCCGGCACAACCTCTCCCTTGACGGCCATTGCGAGCAGTTCCTGCAGTTCTTCGGCGGTCCCAACGGATGATCCAACGACCCTGAGGCCTAACAACGAAGTCAGTAGACGAGTCAACGACGACGGAAGAGAAAAATACCTCGAACGACCATGAAGAAAGGTGAAATGGGCAAATCGAAGTCTAGCCGTGGAAGTCCAACGCAGACAAGAGTCCCCAGGCTCCGGATCAGCTTGAATCCCTGACTGTACGCTGCCTCTGACCCAGCCGAGACAATGCAAGCATGCGCCCCGAATCCGTTGGTCAACCGCTTGACTTCCTCCTCAATCTGTGTGGGCTTGTCAGTTTCTTGCAAAACTGTTGAAGCCGAGTTATGGAACATACAGCATCGGTTTTGAAGTCGAGAAAGACAGTAGCGCCCATTCTCAGGCACATTTCTCGTTTCGCCGCTCCCGTGTCGATCGCAATGACTTTGTAGCCGCGCCTCGCTGCGATCTGTACGCCGCTGCTCAAACGTCAATACTTCGTTGAGTCCCTGGGAGACATAGGCAACAGTAACTTACAGATGGCCCAATCCACCGCCTCCGCCTGGAATTACCAGCCAGTCTCCCGGCCGGAGTCCCGCTTTCGAGATAGCAGAGTACATGGTGAGGCCGGCTGCGTTCGTCGGATGTCAGTTGAGAAGGTCGCCGTCGAGACCGACAAGAATGATTCTTGCTCACTCACCGCAGAGAAGAGGGGCCACAATCTCGGATTTGAGTTCGGCCGGTATACTCGTAAGTTCTTTCGCGGGACTGACAATGTATTCTGAAAGGTCATTAGATGGCCATTGCCATATTACTCACATGCTGGAAGGGGACATACGCTGAAAGGTCCCTCTTACGTTCTAGCTCAGAACAAGAACAAGGTCAGCTACCATCTTTCTCCTAGAGTCAACTCGTCTGGCAGGAGACAGAAACTCACCCGTCCGGAATTGTTCTGATTGGGACACGCCGTCGGGCTGACGGCGCAGATCTCACAGGAGCCACAAGTGCTATAGATCCATCTTCACAAAAGGACGCAGCCAGAGGATGTCAGAGAAACTGCCACTCTCGCGAGAAAATGGACTGTGTGTGGCCACACTTACTTGATACCCACTCGCTCACCCATCATCTGCTCTGCAACGTTGGGACCAACTGGTAGCATCACCGTGTTAGCAAAATTGGACGATAACAAGAGGGAAATCCAAGGTTGGAAGTGAAACGCACGCTTCACGACATGTCCAACACCTTCATGCCCGGCGATGTCGGTTGACATGGGTGTCTCGCCATAGATACTGTGTACATCAGAGTGACTGTATCCGCCCAGGAGGCAGAAAGGTCAGCGATGCGCTTTTTGCCTGTCTGACGACAAAGGGAAACGGAGGTGTACCAAAAGCCCGAACATTCCAACTTGACCAGCACCTCGCCGTCGCCTGGAGTCGGGATCTCAATGTCCTTCCTGATCTGTAGGCGGGCCCCAGGTCCGGGTTTGTCAAGCCAGGCGGCGATCTGGGTCGTCTGGGTCTGGGTCTGTGTTTGGGTTTGAGTCTGTGCCATCTCTGAGGATTGAGTTGAGTTGGTGGAATGATAATTGGTGGGTGGCCTGTTTTCTCTCTCCAGACTCTGAGTAACAGTGTAATAGTATATGAGATCCCCTGGCAGACCTACGAGTATTCCGCGTCCCCGGCGAGGCGAGAATTTTGAACAAGAATGGATCCGGACTCGACAGAAGACGGAGCAAATCATAATACCAAGAAACCGTCCCCTCCCCGTCTTCAGCCTCGCCAGGAGATAGGAATGTGGGGAGGCGCGGAGGGTCTCCAATGTGGGTGGATGCCTGTAGGTACGGCAGGGTCTCCGGCCAGCGCCCGGCTTTATCATCCCGATTCTTACCCGGTGCCGCGCCCTCTCACGTGAGAGAGAAGAATGCCATGTTGAGAATGATGACCGGATGGCAGAAGTAGGGGAAGATCATCTTGAAGCCATGGAGCACACTGCGACGATTGTTAGCACCGACACTCCTGTAGCATCTCCAAGTATCAGTATGTGTGTGTACCTGTGATCCTTGGGTTTGCCTCCGCCGCTCACGGGCCAGAAGCGGTAGTTGTCCTTCCAGGATCTTTTGGACACCGTGACCGCATCGTCACTCCGGGTGTACTGCGTCTCCGGAAGGAAGAGGACGAGGAGAACGGCGGTGCCGAAGGTGATGATTGCCATGATCCATTCGACCCATCGCCATCCGAGGCTCCTATGAGAAACTGGTCAGCAAAAGCTCAACAGAGGTAGAGTTGGTCATGTCCATACTCATTCTGAATGATAAACGCTCCGATCAAAGGACCGCCGGCAAACCCACTGGCCTGCAAGATACCAACCCACGACATAGCCTTGGCCCGATCTTTAAGATAGAACAAATCCCCAACCAACTGCGGCGCAAGCGTCTCAGGCGGTGCATAAAACGCCGATGCCATCGTCCTCGCCGCCACCAGACTCCCAAACGACGTCGCCTTCGCAGCCCAGCAATTCATACAACCCGCAGCAAGGCACGTAATCACAAACACCAGCCTCACTCCATATCGGTTTCCCAGCGGGACCCAGAAGAACGAAGCCACGCCGTACGCGAGCAAGGGCCCACCGATCAGGTACGTCGAACTGTCGAACGACGAGTGGAATTCCAACGGGATGATCTGGAGTGCCGGCCCGATAATGATCATGTTGGTCGTGCCCAGGAGGATCCAGAGGCCCACGACGAGGAGGATGGTCAGTTTCGTAGGCGTGCTCCATGTCAATGGGTCGTGAGGGTCTGTTGGTTTGTCTCGTGTGAAGAGGTCTTCTCCAGGTTCACCTTCGCGTTCTTCGCGTCGGTCACCTTCGTGTTCGATCTCGATCTTCATGCTTTCGGTCTTTTCCACGTCGGCCATGTTGCGATTTGGGAATGCTGGGGTTGGGGCAATGGGGATTTAAGTATGTTCACCTTTTGGGTTACTGGGGGAGGGCGGAGGCGAAGGTGGAGGCGGGGGATTCGTTTATTTATCGTCAGATTCCTTCGTCCACCTGGAGAACCTGGGGTACATCGGTGCATCCTTTCCTCGGTAGGGACGGGAAAGGTGAAGTGTCGAAAAAGCTCAGCTTCTTCCCCCCGGATTCAGTTTCTCGGTTTTCTGGGGGGAGATCGGACTTAATGTTTTGATTATGAAATAGTGTCTGGAGAATCTCTTGGGCAGTCTACTAAGAAAACTCGGTATCCCTTCCGAACTACTCGTGGTCCAATGAGAGAGTAGAGACTGTGGATGTTATTTTCCTATTGGCCTGGATGGTATAGAAGCCTATCCTGAATAGGATTAACTCTGGCCTTAAATCCGCTTCTACAGCAAGAATAGCGGTCTTGGCCGGGTCTTCGAGTCGGGTATCTCTAGGGATCCATGGGAACAACGCGCACCAGGCCGTTGACTTGGATATCTTTACTGGCTTTGTCAATGAAGATCCCTCGGTGTTGTGCAATACGAAATTTACCTTGGCCATCATCCAAAGACCTTGGAATTTGACTGACCCTCTTGAGTGAGGCTGCGTCGGATGAAGAGCTGACATAATCCGAACTATATCTTTTAGAGCCTTGGTACAAAGACCACTACAAAACACTCTGACACTCTGACTGCTGCTGGAAAATTTGCAAAATATCGTTCATCGGCGGACGGGCCAGCAAGACGGTCGAAATGGAGTAGCCGACCGTCTCCCGAGGGAAGTTCTCGAGTCTTGGGTCTCGAGCCTTGACTCGAAAATCCACCCGAGTCTTCCCCTTTCCCTTCCCCTGTTGACGCGGTCTACAGAACGACTCAACAGTCTATGGACATCTCAGTCTACCTTCCAGACAGCAACCTCTTTGCGTTCCCTGAATAGATCTCCCGGACAACCCTCTCATCAAACATCTTGCCCAGCTCCTCGTCCATCCGTGTGCGCATCCCGCCCAGCGCAGAGGCTGGTGTATAAGGGAAATCGCTGCCATACAACAACCTGGAGGTGTCGGTGATGCGTAGAAGCCCGTGGATCTGGTCCGGGAAAGGAAACCCCGCGAGGTCGAAGTAGAACCGGGACTTGAACATTTCCTTGACACCCTCCGATGTCAGCTTCGTGTCTGACTCCAGGATCCGGCTCGCAAAGGAGGAGAAGCGCTCGATTAGTGGCGGGAGGGCACCGCCGCAGTGAGACACCAGATACGTGATGTTCGGGTATCGGGACACGGTGCCCGACAGGATCAGGTTGACCACGGCGCGCGACGTGTCGAAGAAGAACTCCAGCATCGGCGCGGGATACTGCGATAGTGGCCGTTCGCCTTCTGGCTGTTTCTGGGCGTGACACGACGTCGGGTGCATGAAGACGATGGCTTTTCGCTCGTTGAGCTTCGCGAACACTTTGTCCAGAGACGCGTCGCCTAGGTAGTAGCCGTGGGCGTTGGTCATGAGCGCGAACCCGGCCGCGCCCAGCGTGTCCAGGGCGTAGTCGATCTCCTGTATCGAACCCTCGACGTCCGGGAGTGGTAGGGACGCAAAGTAGGCGAACTGGTCCGGATGAGAGTGGCAGATGCTGGCGACTTCTTCGTTGGTCTCTCGCGTGATCTTGCGCGCCATTTCATCGTCGCCGGCCTTGAGATGCGTGCCGGGCGATGTGATGCTCAGGATCGACTTGGAGAGCCCCAGTTGTCCCATCAGCTCCAGGTGGGCTTCGGGGGTCCAGTCCTGAGGCCAGGTTAGCCGTGTCTGTCTCGGCAGTGGACAGGGAACAGGAGACAACATACTGGGATCGCTGGCATCCCGTCCGGACGGTCATATCCATAGTCACAGCAGTACTTCCGCCACACGGCGGGCACGACGTGAGTGTGCGTGTCTATTCTCTCCATTGTGTTGTAGTCAAAGATGTCGTGTCTCTGGTTCGAGGGTATGAGATTCGGTCACGGTCATCGATAGGTATACCTTACCTTAGGTATAAACTGTCACGCGGGGGTATCGGGGCGGAGAACGAGCACGGAAGTTCTCTAAACCCCGAGCGGCGCGTTACCGGCCTTGGGAGTCTTGGACTTCCCCCGAAATCTGGATACCCCGGAAAGTAACCGATGGAGAGATCAATGTTGAAAGAATAATACTCAGGACCAGCCATGGCTCTCAAGCAGTCGAGAATTGAGAAGGATAGCGATTAGCAATTACTTACTGGCTTTGACTGACAATGGCCCAAATTCCAACCGTGGATGTTTACGTCCTACCCACGGGATATCTCTTCCTACCTGATCGATGGATTTTTGCCGATGGAGACACCACGCTGCGCCATCTCTCGCCAGATTACAGCTTTCTCATCCGTCACCCCGGGGGCAAGAAGGTCATCTTTGACCTGGGCATGCGCAAGGTTAGTATTCCGCTCAAGAGAAAAATTCACGGTCAATTCTAAACTTGACGGACAGGATCTGGAGAACAACCCGCGCGTGATCCGAGAAGACTACAGCTCGATCGAACCCTATATCCCCAAGGACACGTGCGATCTCCTGTCCGAGGGACCCATTCAGCCCCAAGAGATCGACACGGTCGTCTTGAGCCATCTACACTTCGACCACTCCGGGGACGTCAGCCGGTTCCCTCAGGCTCGCGTCCTTGTTGGCCCGGGCACACGAGACTGCATCTCGCCTGGATATCCGGAGAGTGATGGTTCGCCCTTTGACGGTTCGGTCCTCAAGCATCGCGGCTTCTCTGAACTGCAGAGATCTCAGTATGAGAAGTTCAAGCCCGGCTCGGTCCCCACGGATTTCCCCTTTGACTCTGGGGTTGATCTCTTTGGTGACGGGTCTTTCTATATTCTCGATGCCCCAGGTCACATGCCCGGACACCAGATGGCGCTGGCGAGGACGGGAGACGGCGAATGGGTCGCCATGGGAGGGGACTGCTGTCACCACCGCAACCTTCTCGATGATCCGACCCGGCAGATCAGTGTCGATGTCGGACCCAACGGGCAGCCGGGCTTTCACAAGGATCCGGTGCTGGCGAGGAACACGATTGGCAAGACACAGGCGCTACATGCGAACCAGTCCGTTTTTGTGGCCCTGGCCCACGACGCGCTCATCGATGGGATTGTGCCCTTGTATCCGGAGAAGCTGAACGGATGGCAGGGAAAGGGTCTGAAGAGCAAGGTGCGGACCGAGGTGTTGACTTTGGCAGAGGTCAAGACGAGATACTATGCGTGAGGTCAGTTAGATAGCCGGAAACAGGGATCTGATTTGATGTCTTCACTCAAAAGCCTGAAGGCGCCTAATCCTTACTCGAGTAGTAATCGAGGTGTCTTACCTGGTGGTAGGTGAGTAAAGTACGAGTAAGCGGACTTAGCGGATGGTGGGGAAGAAGTGAGCATTATATCTGTGTCAGACCGATGTCAAAAGGAGGGGTTCTCTGCAGTAAATAGAGCAACACCCCTCGCTATCTTTTCGTCAGACACATCGGGGAACTATCGGAAAGAGTTCTCTCTCTCTCTCCATCTCTCACCTGCGCCTCACGCTTCAGCCTGCGCTCCACCACCGCTTCGACCGCTTCGACCTCCGCTTGACCTCCGCCTTTGCCTTGACGCTCCCTCGTTTTGCCGAGCTCCAGAGAAAACACGCACAATCCATCAGGACAAAAGAAAGAGAGAAGAACAAGACGGCGACAATTGACCAGACCTGCCTGATCCTGAGCCAGAATCCGCTGTCGATGCTCAAATCTTACTCTCCCTCTTCCTGCCGGTGGTGGATATAGGATTTGGCTTTGGCGACAATCTCCACAGTCTACAATCCGACCTTCATATACAACACCTGAACTCTCTTCCCGATATACCCTCCTTGCTGCAGATCCACACGCTGCGTCCCTCAAATCCTGCGGGCGGAGTTGCATCTGGTCTGATATCGACTCTTTCACGTGATAGTTCATGCCACTGTGAGATCCTATCCAATACCTGTACCTTATCCAGCCTCCAGCAATACCAGTACCGACGATGCCGGGAGCGCAAGCCCGAACGTCCTCGCAGGCCAGTGAGTCGCAGGACCCCGAGCAGGCAACACCACCCCCGTCTTACAAACGACGGCGGATCGCGTTGGCTTGTACCTCTTGCAGAAACCGCAAGTCTCGCTGCAACGGTGCGAAGCCGACATGCAGTCTTTGCGTCGAGCTCGGTTTCGACTGTATCTATCAGCAGCCTGCTGCTGGCAATGTCAGACCATCTCAGCCCCCGTCAGAGTATGACGAGAGGCTGCGCGCCATCGAAGACACTCTTCGACTGCTCGTCGACCGCAATGCTTCATCCGAAGAGCCAACACAAAACCAGCCCAGCCATGATCAGCGTCCGCAAAGTCGAGAAGCCCGCAAGAGCGTCCAGGCACAAGAGCTTCTCCCTATGCCCAATGACGACGAGGAGGTCGCCATCCTGGACGATGAGGACTCGACGTTACAAAATGCCGAAGACGCCGTCGATGGCATGGCCGCCATCACCGATCCCGAAGAGTCTGAGTCGAGGTTCTTTGGTCCCTCCTCCAACATCTCTTTCCTCCGACACGTCTCAGACGCCACCTCGGCCACGCTCAAAGCCATCGGCCAGTCTCGACATTCGGAAAATGGCCTCAATCAGCCCATCGTGTCGCGCGCCGCCTCCCCGGTGACCACCTTGTCCGAGACGAGTCCCATTGCCGCCCGAACACAGATCAACATCCGCTCCCTACCCTCCGAATCACGCGCCCTCCACCTCATCAGGCTCTTCTTCTCGGATACGGGAATGCTGTTCCCCTACATCCATGAGCAGGACATTCTTCGAACATACTCAGCCGCGCGACGGAATCGTTTCGCCGGCGTGAGTCGATCGTGGCTGTGCCTGGTCAACGTTATGTTTGCCTTTGCCACCTACATCAGTGCCCGACCGGACCAGCCTGCGGAAAAGAATGCGGCTGAATCGGAGATCTACATTGAGAGGGCACAAGCATTGTCCGCCGAGATCGAGCTCAAGTCCGCCAATCTCGAGACAGTGCAATGCCTGCTCTTGATGGCACAGTACCGTCAAGGCACGCAGAGATCAGACCAGGCTTGGAACCTACACGGTCTCGCTGTGCGCGCCGCCCTCCAGCTGGGCCTTCACTCGCAATCAGCCTCTGCCGGTCTGAGCGTCATTGAGGCCGAGATCCGGAAGCGGACCTGGTTCGGTTGTATGATCATGGACAGGTAAGTCTTCCCTCCTATAGCACCACGAGCATTGTATCTAATGGCAGCATCAGGACGCTGAGTATGACCTTTGGCCGCCCGTCGACTGTCCCCAATTACTACGTCAAGCTCGAACTCCCCGTCAATCAGAATCTCGAACGGTTGACCATGATGGGCAACTCGGTTGCCTCGGTGAGCAGCCTCGACCCGCCAGACACCGTGTGTCTATTCACTGCGACCATGTATGTCTATAGTACCCATTTTATGTTCTTTACTGACCGACCGCCCAACAGACAACTCTATTTCGTTCTCGGCAACATCATCTACGAGCTGTACGGAGGAAATGTTGATGTGGATCCCGGGCTGACCATCCCCGCCATGCTCGAAAGGACCGTCGTCCTAGAGCAGAAGCTGGCGACCTGGAAGCGAAACCTGTATCCTCAGCTGCAACGACGGCCGTGGGACACTGCGGATCCCGAAACCGTGTCCATGTCAGCCTGGGACCCAGTCTTTGACAGACTCAGCGTCATCATCACGCTGCGGTACTTGAACACTCGTATCTTGCTCCACCGGCCCATCTTGAGCGCCTTTCTTCGCCAGAGGGCGCGCGTTCGAAGTGGTGCCGCCGATGCATTCGAGCAGGACGATGCCTTCTTCAACGACCTCGGCGAGCGGAGTGTCAACATCTGCCAGCAATCGGCGGCGGAGATTGTCGAGATTGTGCAAAAGACGAGCAAGCCCCCTGCGCTGCTGGGTGCCTGGTGGTTCTCCGCGTATTACAGTAAGTCTTGCTACCTTCTGGTCTTTGCCCTTCGGGTGTTGATGAATGCTAACTCGGGGGATTACAGCCTTCAATGCAGCTCTGGTGATATTCAGCTGCATCTTACTGGAGATCACCACTGTCAACCGTTGGACACCCAACGCGCCGCCCATCACAACGACAGAATCCCTCGACGCCAACAAGATCATCGGCATGATCATCCACCTGCGCCGCGCCGTCGAGACCTTGCAACGCTTCGGCGAAGGCACCAGGTCGGCCAAACGCATCCGCAAGACCCTGCTCAAACTCGTTCAGATCTGCATGACCCTAGCACAGTGCAATCCGGACCATGGGCCCGCCATCCTCTCGGCCTTGTCTTCCTCCCAGCAGGCTGACATGGCTCAGATGCACGCTGCCCTTGCGGCCGGAGGCATCCAGCCTCACGATGGGCAGGTCGCGGGCCTGGACGGATCCGGGTCTGTGATTCAACAGCAGCACCAGCATGGTATGCTTCCAGTCATGGGAGCCGATGATCCCTTCGCGGCATTTGACATGACGATGCCTCAATACTGGACGGACAATGGCCTCGATCTGTTCTCGGATCTAGTGGGCGTCGAGCCGGGACTGACGGCTATGCTGGTTGGTTGATGATGTTCCATGCTATGTAAAAGTAAAAGTGAAATCATAGCCTGTAATCTATTGCAATTGAGCGATTCTCGATTGACAAAATTGGGAGCGGTCTTGTAGCCATGGCCTTCTAGGCACTGGTCCTACATAGAACTGGCCAGTAAAGCCTCCGCTCCTGTACGATTAAATCGGTTGAGCCCGGCTCTTTCCATTGGACCCCAGGTATTATCCCGAGGCTGAATAATAATAATGATGATGAATGGACTTTACATCACGGGCGACGGGAGTAGCGAAACTCCTATAGCGGAGCCTTGCGCCGGGTTCCCGTTCTTTCCCCGCCAGCCGTACCAGGGACAGGACCGCACTCCACTCACTCGGACAACGACCATCAAACAGCGAAGAATATCAACAACAGATTCAATTCAATTCTCAAAAAGAAAGTGTCCTTTTCATGTGTCGTTGCATTGTATCTTCCTCCCCCGTCATCCCTCTCCTGTGTGAATCAACTTCAAGATGAAAGTCCCCTGGACCCGCCTAATCCGCTTCGTCGCCCCCGACGGCCGCGTCCTCCGTGGCGAACCAATCTTGCCCACCCCAGATTTCGACCTGGGAAATGTCACGAAGGCAGATGGCTTGAAAGCAAAAGTCATCGTGGGAGATGATCCCTTGGACACGACGGGGAAAACCGTCGTTAGTGAGGAGGTTGTCGAGGTTGAGAAGTTGCTTGGTCCGCTTGTGAGGGAGGAGGTGCCGATTCTCCGGTGTGTTGGGTTGAATTATGCGAAGCATAGTATGTCTATCTGTCTTTTCTATTCTATTTTGTCTCGAAGAAAGAAAGCGATGCTGACGACTCCGACCACCCATCTAGTCAAGGAAGCCGGACGGACACCTCCCCCGTTCCCCTTTATCTTTTTCAAGCCCAACACCACGGTGCTCGACCACGGCGCCGACGTTGTCATCCCGAAGATCGCCCAGGATGATCAGGCAGATTATGAGGGAGAGCTGGTAAGTTCATTTTATTTGTCGTCCCGTTCCCGATGAGGAGAGGCCCAGGAATGCTCGAGCACTGACAATCTGCCCTCCGGCCTCACAGTGCCTCGTCATCGGCCGCGACGCAAAGGACGTGCCCGTAGAATCCGCCCTGGACTACGTCGCCGCCTATACAGCCGGCAACGACGTCTCCTCACGCAAACTGCAACGCGACCCTACCTTGGCCGGCCGCGTGCCCCAATGGGGCTTTTCCAAGGGCTTCGACACCTTCGCGCCCATGGGCCCGTGTCTCGTGGCGTCCGAACTCATCGGTGATCCGAGGCAGTTGCATCTCAAAACCATTGTCGACGGCGAGACGAGGCAGGATGAGAGTGTCTCGGATTTGCTCTTTGATTGTGCTTATCTCGTCTCTTATTTGTCTCAGGGTACCACGTTGCAGAAGGGTAGTGTTATCATGACGGGGACTCCTGGAGGTGAGTTCCCTCCCCTCTTCTACTCTTCCTCCCATTTTCGAAGCAGAGCAATGTGCTTTCTTTCTCTCTTTTGCTGTCATAATTTCGGAAAGGCTGACACAAAGATACAGGCGTTGGAGCGGGCATGAATCCTCCCAAATACCTCATCCCGGGCACGAAGATGGAAGTGTGGATTTCCAAGATCGGTACTCTCAGAAACGGTGTCGCTTTCGCATAGACATATGTGTAAGGGTAGATAGAATAGAAGGAAAAAGGACGAAATGTCCGAATGCCCCTTGTCTGGATTGCCGCTGCGGCTATGACTGTCGTTCCCGGAGGACATAGGGTTTGCTCACCTACCAAATCCAATAGACTTGATGGAAAGCTATTCTAGATTGAGACATCTATCTCACATTTCACCATTTCTCGCGCGGCTCCGACCCGCTAATTTGGTCTGTATCACGCGTCTAGCTGGAGGTGGCTGTGGTGGCCGCCGAAGAAGGCAGCCTGTGCATGTTCAAACTTCTTTACACGTATCGTTCAATGACGGACCATACCATAGTCATCGATTCGGGTGATGAGGGTGAGGCTGAGGTACGATGTCACTGTGTAAACAAAGGAGAGGAGAGATACTCCAGAGAGTCCAGACGCGACAAAAGGCGGAAATAGCGCCAAGACTTTACGGCGGAGCATGTAGTTCTCCTCCCCGACTGCAGTGGAGTATTGAGTGTCCAATGTCGGCATGGAAACGCACGTCGACTTGGGCATCTTGTATCTACATACATACACATCCTTTTCACAATTGACGTTTGATACCCTTCAGGCCCCCTCATTCTTCTTGCCCCTCTCCCATCTCCCCTCCCCCCTCATGTCTTTCTCGTTCGGGTTCAGTGGCGACGACATCGAGGATGAAGGCGAAGACGACCCGCAAGACCAAGATGGGCTTGCAAAAAAGATGTCCGAGCATACCATCACAGGCACAGCCATAACCACAGCCACGACGCTTCCGCCGCATACGGTGTTGCCCAAGAGACACCGTCTTGAAGACTTGGTAAGTGTCTCTGGACCAATCTCCCACTTCTCCTCGGCCCACAGCCTGACTCTCCCAGCTGGCATCTCTCCCGTCCCAGATATCATACAACACTCTGAGGATTCCCCTGGACGACTCGCACACCGATGAGAAAGATCCAGCCCAGACGTCACGGGCTGCGAACAGTCTCTCGGTCCACAGACGTGCCGTGTTCGACATTCGTACCCAGCTCATGGCCGAGGCTGACCTCGACGTCGAAGGCGAAGGCGGCGACAACAACGAGGACGCTGCTGATCCCTCCGCCACGCTTCTCTCCGGCCTGGAAAACGGCGACTTGACCTCTGGCATCTACGAGGGCGGCTTCAAGACCTGGGAATGTGCCCTCGACCTCGCCTCCCGCGCCATCACGCCGGACCCAGACTCGAATTTGGATTTTTCCACCGACGATTGGGAGATCGTCGAGATGGGCGCCGGCAGTGCCGTGCCAAGTTTGGCCCTACTGCGAGCCGCTCTCGAGAAGAAGGACGGCGGCTCCTTGAAATTCACCCTGTGCGACTATAACGAGGACGTGCTGCGCCTGGCGACCGCGCCCAACGTGCTTCTGAACTACCTCCTTACAGCTTCGAAGAGAAGCCTGGGTTTGGATTCTCAGCAGGTTGAGGGAGTAGAGGACGAGAACGAGGACGACGGGGACCTCGACCTCGAAGCACTGGGCCCGACCTTTGTCGAGGATGCCATCCACGACTTGCAGTCGAGGAATATCCATCTCGACTTCATCTCGGGAGGCTGGGGAGCGCCCTTTCTCGAGCTGTTCCCCGATACCCAAACCCAAAGTCAGCAGTCGTCCAACCTCTTGATCCTAGCCTCCGAAACAATCTATTCGCCCTCATCCATAAAGATCTTCGCCGACACCTTAATCCAACTACTACAGCGGCATTCGCATTCGGGGGGACGGGCAAAGGCATGGGTCGCCGCGAAGAAAGTCTACTTCGGCGTCGGCGGCGGCGTCGACGAATTCGTCCGCGAAATCCAGGCCCGCGGCGGTCTAAGCAGAGTGTTGGCTGAGACTAAGGATACCGGTGTTGGGAGGGTTATTTTGGAGGTTACGGTGCCATCTTGACCTGACCTGACTGAGCTTTTATTACGAGGAGTAAGTGACTTGTATAGATATCGACATTGTGTACAAAGGTCACGCAGAGTTAGAACTTGGACACAGAATGAACGGGAATAGAGAATCAATCGATCGATCATCACGCCTTTTTCCTGTAGATGATGGTTGTTCATCCCGTCTCCATTTGTTCTATGAAACTGGCCGCTACGCCTGATCCCCTCTGCATCTCCATCTCTCTCTTGCTCTCTCGCTCTCGCTCGCTCGCTCCGCCTACTCTGCCGTTTCAATCTGGGGAGAGCTATGGGGAAGAGAAGAGCAAAGCAGGTTGGCCCAGTTTTTGGAGAAAAAAAGACTTTAGAATACACAGACACCCATGTTTTTGTAGCTAGGCGAGAGAGAAGCGACACTAAAAAGCATCCTACCCTCCCTCCCTACTACCTAGCTCCTGACAAGCTCAACGCCCACCATACCACACTTCTTCAACCAAGCTAATTCAATTGCCTCTAGGAACGGTTTCGCATGCTCGGAGGAACATACCTGCCTCCAGTGGCAGGCTTCCTCGGGGCGTCGTCACCGCTGCCGGGCGCAGGAGAGCTGCCACTTTCGCTCGACGGGTTCGCTCCGTCTCTCATGTGCGCGGGCACATACCGGCCTCCACTGGCACCGTTGGCAGGAGACGACGATGTATTGCGGACGGGGAGATCGCGAGGCGGGCCTTCGGCGCGTGGCGCTCCACCTTCACGGAGGTGAGGAGGCACGTAACCACTGCGGCGTGGTTGGGCCGAAGTCGACTCCTGAGCCGGTGGTGTTTGAGATTGGGCTTCAGGGGTTGCCGCACCGCTGGCGCCAGAGGCTTCCTTTGCGGCTTGTCGTTCACGCCAGCCTCCTCCACCTCCACCGGTTCGGCCAGCCAAAGCAAGTCGGGGTGCCGTGCGGGCTTCCTGAGAGTCTGTTCGAGCCTCCATCGGAGCTGCCTCTCTAGGCTCGGCACGAGCGAATGGCGCTGCTGGCTCGGCTTTCCGTGCGGCTCTCCTGGCAGCAGCTTCCTCCTCTCGTTGCATTTGCTTTCGAGCGGCCTCTTCACGCTCCGCGCGGTCGGCCTCGGCCTTCGCACGTCGCTCAGCGGCAACTCTCTTCTTTTCTTCTTCCACTTGTGCCCTCTCCTCTTCCTCACGTGCTCGGGTTTCCTCTTCTTCGCGGGCGCGGCGTTCCTCTTCTTCACGGGCGGCCCGTTCTCTGGCCTTCTCCTCGTGATATGCCTTGACACGTTTGCGCTTCTCTTCCTCAAATTCGCGTTCCGCTCTCTTGCGCAGTCTCTCGAACTCAGCCGCACGACGTTCCGTGATTTGGCCCTTGAAGGAGTCGTACTGCTTGACCAGCCGGGTGAGACGATGCTTGAGGGCGAGCCCTTCCTTGTGCTTCTCTTGCGCCTCCTTCAGGGTGTCCTGCTTGGATTCTTCGTAGATCTTCACGTCTTCTTCACGTTGTTTCTCATAATCCGTGTTTTGATACTTGAGCTCTTCACGACGGAAGGCACGCTCCAAATGGTCATTCCGCTTGGCGGTGATGCGGATTTTATTGTCCTTCTCATGCTTGTCTTTCTCAAGCTGGGTCAACTTGAGCATTCGAATAGCATTGGAGTCGAGCTCATCAAGGTTGAGGTCCTCGAGGTCAATCTTCATGCCGCCCTTGAGTTCTTCCAACTGCTTCTCCAGTTCCTGGCGACGGATTCGAGCCTGCTCATCTTGGACGCGCTTGAGTTCACGTGCTCGGGTCTCATCCCGGAGGCGTTGCGATTCCGCCTCGGCTTGTTGCTGTGCGCGAATCCGGCGACGGGTTTCCTCTTCCCGCTGTCTCTTCGAGAGAGCTTCCGAGGCCGCCTCCTTCTTCTTTTCGATGACCACACGTCTCTCGAGGATGGCCTCATGCTCTTGTTGTGCGCCAGCCTCGGCACGTGCAAGCGCAGACTCTCTCGCGGCCAAGCGGGCTTGGTTGTAAGATGGGTCCACATACATAGAGGTGATGTGCAGGGTCTTGGCCAGACGGCTGAGCTGGGATCGAGCAATCTCGGCGGGAGTGTTCTGAAGGCGCTGGACAGAGCCGGCTTCGCTCTCTGCGGATCCTGCGGCGCTGCCAGGGTGCAGGGCCTTTGCGGAGGAGAAGACGTCGGAATCAAAAGCCAGGATGCCGGAGACGTGATCAAGGCGAATGGCGAGATCACCCTTCTTGCAACCGTTCATGATGAATTTCTCGATCATGGCAGGAGTGACCTCGAACGGCGCTGGGAACTGGGCCAGTCGTGTGACAAAGCTCAACTCCACAGACTCGTACACCTGGGACAGCTGCTGGAAGAGACGGGTCAAAATGACTTGCTGAAGAGGCAGGACATATTTCTCCATTTCAGGGTCGGCGCCAATTTGAGCAAGAATGGGCGAGATCTTCTTGCAGATTGACAGCGGGTGAAAATCGACTTCGAGGATGTTGTAGAGGTCTCGAATCTCCGGTCGAACTCGTCTCAACAGACCTTTGTTGAGCGCATCCTTGAAGAGACCAGCTCTTGTCGGCGCAAACGGCATACTGAGGAGGTTGGTGAGGCGGTTGTTCTTGTTCTTGCGTGCTTCATCGACGTCAACCAGCGCGCCTCGCGAGCGCGAAGTACTGATGACGGGAATAGCCAGAGCAGAAAGCAGGACGAAAGAGGCAGCCTTGGTCAGGGAGTCCTCCGTCACGGCAGGGTTGTCGCGCTTGGCGCCCTGGCCAGTAGACAGGGCAGCCGAAGACTGGCGGAGGAGGTTGTAATACTTGTTCCATGCGGCGGCGTGGAACAAGAAGTTGTCGCTGACGAGGAAGATCTTGGTGAGCTTTTCGTAGTAGTTGGCCATCATGACATTCTTCGCGGGGCGCTTGGACAAGGTGAGGAGCATGTGAATATCCTCCACACTCCGGAAGGCTTCTTGCCACAACTCCAATTCGTCTGCGACATTCAGTTGGCGAAAGCGAGTCTCGAGGTGGCGCTGCAAGGTGTCTGGCTCATTGAGATTGATGGCGTGCATCTGGGAAGAGTATTTGGCAGCATTCTGCACGTGGTTTCGCAGAAGTTCACACAGACGGCGGAACTCGGTCTTGCGCGTATACTTCAGGCAGAAATCGAAGGCTTGATGTGCCGTGCTTTGGTACATAACCTCCAGGCGGGCGTTGTTCTTCAAGATTTCCAGCACGGTGCGGTACGTTTCCCACAGGAATTTGAGCCATGGCGTGACAATCGCTCGATCGGTTCGGTCCTTGGACTGCTCGCCCGAGACCGTGGCTAGGAGAATGGTCTCAGGAGTTTCGGTGGCCTCGAGATCTTCGATGTTGAGGTTCGTGGACGTCGCTGCGGTCTCGAGGGAGGACTGGACCTCATCGGCCTTCGCCTGGGCCTCTTGGACCTTTTGCTCGGCGAGTTCGATGAATTTTTTCAGCACCAACTGAAATCCTGTCAGCAGCCATCTTGGGAAAAGCAACATGCTCTCGTCATTCTCATACCTCAATGGTTCCCACGTTTGTGTTTTGTGCAATGTTCTTGTACTGATACAGTCCATCTTTTGCAGACTTGCCTTTTCTCAGATCGACCGAGAGTTCGACGAAAAGGAGCATAACCGGCTCCAGAGAGGCGATGGCGCTGTTCCGCGAACGCTTCGAGGTGACATGTTCGTGGAGGACGTTGAGGGCCGCCTGAGTCTGGCCGACGGCCATGAGCTCTTGTGCGCGCTGCAGATTTTGGTCAGTCATTGTGTGCGCGGCGACGGGGTGCGGATGTTGGCCTTACTCGCAGCACATTCTCAGGCCGGATATGCGGTGGTGGAGGCATTTTGAAAGGTGGACTCGGTGAGTCAGAGGAGGACAGAGACGATCAAGTGAATGATCTCTCGAGACTCTGTGATAGTCTGTCCTGGAGATGACAGAGTGCACACTGGCGCTTTTCGTTTAAGGCGTCGTGGTGAAGATGCTGTCACCCGCTCAAAGCCTGGGAATCGTGTGTTGAAAATATGTCTTGGCACTAAGTTGGGGGAGAGCCAATGAGCGTCGGGCATCAGCAGGGAGAAAGAACCGTCAGACGAAAACCGTCCAACGCCGTTCACGAGGGCTGTGCCTGTGTGAACAAAATCTCGATTACCAGATCAGATACAGAAACCCGTAGGCATATGGCTGAGGCTGAGACAATGAACCTAAACAGCCTCAGGCAGGGTCACTCTGAATCAAACGAGAACGCCCAGCTGTGCATCAGTGGCAGGGACAGATGCTTTGTACTGTAGTCGCCGTGAGCTGTCAGACGGGTTGCCTTTCTTCCAGTTTAAGCTTGGCGTCCCGGTAACACCCAGTTCTTCTATTAAAGCAGCGTCAATACACGTGACAGTCTCTGCATCTCTGCACGCAAACTCACATCTCCACCTCCATAGAACTCCCGCTGCTTTTGTCACTCCACACGTGACTGTCTGACTCGCCCTCTGCGGCCTGCCTCGCTTCGACTTGCACGCTAGAACCAATATGGACCGCAGTCAGTTCAACTCCTGAATTCCAACTCCATCCATCTCGACTCTCTGGCCCGTGCTAATCAGTCCTCCACACCACCAGACACCATCGAACTTGTCCGCCGTGGACTGCACCCTGCCCAACTCGCCCTCGCAGAGGAACACTTTGTCAAGTACTCTCGTGCCCTTGAGCTTCGCGCCGTCCAAGCTCTCGTCGCCCGATTGGAGAGAAAGGGTCAGAGCGAGCCTGAGGAAGTTGAGGCCGTCCCCCGCGCAGGACTTCGCCGTGTCGGCCACCTCCCTCCTCGCAATCCCGTCGCCATCAGCAGCGGCTACTTCGAGCGCAAGCCCACCGACTTCGACGTCACCTGTCTCCTTGACTACCATACCTTCCTCTTCGACCGCTTCGAGTTCTTCGACTGCAAGAATCCAACATGCCAGCTGCATATGCGGTGCGGGATGGGGGTGATGCCAAGACCAAAAAACAAAGCATGGCAGATCTTAAGCTTAGAAGGCTACAAGAATTGAATTCGCGCCTCAAAGAAGATCTGGAGAGACCTCGCGTCAAGGTCGCCGAGGCATCCATGAGGTGAGTTGGCCAACGCCGCCGAGCGACGACCACGCGACGACCAGCGATGCTAACACTTCCGCGACCCGTAGCCTTATCAACTACTGCAATCAAACACGGGACTACATGGTGCCCTCGGTCTGGGGACAGGTCGATCGGAAAGAAGATCCATACAATCCACAAAGTGGAGGAAATGATGGGTGTTGCTCGGTCATGTAACGGGACATGGGTTGTTTCACAAGCCGGAGACCATACGCCGAAAGGAGCACTTGAGAAGACCAGGCCAGGGCGGATTGAATTCAAAAGCATTTGGCGCACATGGCGTTCTCAATTTTGTCACCAAGGACGACAGCTTTTCATGTCTGGGAGCATCGGGATTAATTGCACGCTGCGCTGCGCTGCACTGCACTGGGCTTGTATTGAGTGAGTCCAAGGACTCGGCTACCTTCATCCTGTTCAGACTTCGATAAAGACTCCTTCTGTTCAGCTTAGGGTGGGAATGAATTGATCCTGTTAAAAATGTAATGCGTCGGCCAGTCCCGTAGTATTCGAGGGTGGCATTCGCATCCAATGCTTGATACCTCGCGTTTGTTTTGTCATCTGGTTCTCATCGAATAGATGCGGAAACGGAAAACACCCTTCTGGCGTCTCGCGCCAGCTACGCGTATTCGAAAGAAGCAGGCAGATCTCATCAACACTGCGAGTGACTGAAAGTGCCAAATTTCCGGGTCCAGGGTCGATCGTTACCCAGACTTGTTGGGCGTTGATAGTGCACATCAATCTAGTGATCTCCCGCCTCCCGAGTTAATCAAAGCACCAGGGTCACCCCTGGGCCCTGGGTCTGCCCAACAACAGGCGACAGGGTATTATCTGCGCTGGGTGCAAATTTATGGCACTCACTTGCGAGCAAAACGATTGCATTCTTGTGTCAGGAATCAGGATGAATCTCATGTTCAATTACCAATGTCGGCGCCAGTGGTGCTTGTAGAATATTCTCCGAGTGGTGACAGTGATATGATGGCATCCCACTCGCCAAACGTAATACAGGTCGATCTACCACTTAGACACCTGTCACCTGGTCCACCGAAAATCATCTCCCCTCCAGAAGGTGCATTATCAACCTGATTTTCGATTTCAAAGTCACCTATTGAGCTCTTCTGACGAACCAAGTCGATCATACATCCAATTGTCAGCACAATGCCGCATCAGACCTCGTCGACCGTCGCGGTCCCCCGGATCGCTATCAGGTTCTGTACGCAGTGTAAATGGAATTTAAGGGCAGCATACGTGAGTGCAGAAGTCCAAGGCTGATCTTTCTATCTCCTGGGGATTTCATAGGTTGACCTTAACGGTCTCAACCCTGGTGAATCCGTGGATGATGCTGACTCTTCAATGACAGTATGCCCAAGAGCTTCTCCAGACCTTCAGCACCAGCATTGGCGAAGTAGCTCTCCAACCCGAGACGGGCGGTGTATTCACCATCACCATGACGCATGTAGTCTCACAAGGTACCTCTGATGCGACTGACTCGCCCGTCACTGTCACCGAAACTGTGATATGGGACCGCAAACAAGACGGCGGCTTTCCCGAGACGAAAGAGCTCAAGAACAGAGTCCGAAACATTGTCGAGCCCGATCGTGATCTGGGCCATATTGACCGAAGTCTGAAGAAGAGCAGTGGTCAGGATTCCGGACCGAAGAAGGACGGCAGCAGCGAACCTAACTCCAACGCCGCCAAAGAGAGCAACGGCGAGGAGAAGATTCAGCCTGATTCTACGAGTACCGCTGAGGTCCAGGGAGGCCAGCCTTGTGAGGACTGCAAATGAAAGGTTATCAGGAGAGGACCAGCCCTACTGAATCAAACACTGGCTTTCGACTGGAATGCTCGGGGCGACGGGCTTCCAGTAGGACCGTGTTGGGATTCCCCCTTTCGCACCGAAGGAATTGTTCTACCAATTCCCCGAACTTCACCGGTGGTCGTCAATTCTCCAAATGGCCGGAACGAGAACCACTCATCTTCGAATCCGATTCGAAAGCGTGAAAATTGAATCCTGCGCTGGCTGGGCCTGAGGGTGAGTCCTCCTGCTTGCCAGAGATGGTCGAGTGCCAATGATTGAGCTCTGAAGACCCAAACCTTTCGGATGAAGACGTTCTTCAACAAGGAAGCTCCTGGCGTTCGAGGAGTCGCTGCTATTGTGGGAGTTTTCTGCTCTTCCAATGTGTTTGTCCCTGGTGGGCCGCACACACACACCCTCTGCCACAGGCTTTCAGGGTCTGGGACGCAGACCCAGGAATACATATCATTGTCAAGACCGGTGTGTAGGCATTCGGTTATGGCTCGCGATACCGGGGGTTTCGAGCGCGTGAAAGAGGTCCAAGATCACACCAACAGTCATGGCAGGCCCGCTGATGGAAATGAACCCGCGGCCGGAACGATTGTTCGCGAGCAAGTGCGTCAACTACCACGCCGACGAGGGAGGAGACAGGGTGTGGGATGTGTGCAAATGCTTTCAGAAATATCGACCCATTCCCTTAAGTAGGTCTATGTAAGAGTCTAGCTCAACAAGATGTTCATCCCGTCTTGACCATTAATCTTTGGGCAGCTTCGCACCCCAAACTGAGATGGGCCCA
The DNA here is from genome assembly GCA_001599775.1 of Exophiala alcalophila. Classification (NCBI taxonomy): domain Eukaryota; kingdom Fungi; phylum Ascomycota; class Eurotiomycetes; order Chaetothyriales; family Herpotrichiellaceae; genus Exophiala; species Exophiala alcalophila. The sequence goes on along the minus strand of BCHY01000007.1, from coordinate 119,662 downwards.
GCAAGTTGCACCCTCCGGGATGGTTGAAGGTGTCTTTCATTCACGCACGACGTTGTTCATCGCCGTGATGACGCTCGACCTTTAACCCACTGCTGTCGTGCCATTAGTCGAAGATCGATTGTCGAGGAGATGTAGGACTCCAGCTCCTCGTCAAACTCGTTGCATCAGGCCTTGCTTTGTCCTCTGGGCCGCCGAACTGATGGAGCCTTTTTCAAAACCCCGGCTTCCAGGAACGCTATGGGCCTGCATAATCCAGTCTCAGCGCCTCTGTTCAGTGTGGATTTGTGATGTTAGTTTGTTGGGTGACAACTTGAAGTTGTGAGGCTGAAGATAGTAAAGGAGACAAACATAACATGTTATATATCCGCTCGTTCGACGTTATCCACAACAAATATTTTTCACAATCTACATTAACAGGAGACAGAAGGTCACAAGAAAGAAATAAGACAGAGGAATGATGTCAGATAATTTGCCTATTTCAAAACCTCTCTCTTCCTCACACTCCATAGATGTATATATTAGTGACGGGATATCAAGCATACCAGTCGGTGGGCAGCTTGCAAAGGTGGGAAACGGCGCTGATGAGACAGACGACTTTCCTTTTTGTAACTCGATTTATGTCTGGAAATATAGTAGTCTCAACATCTCCATCCCTGAGGCTCTACGGCCGTGTGCTTTTCGGCGGCGAGGGACTTCATGTCATGTCGACCTGGCAGCCTCACACCGGACAAGGAGTCGATCTATCTGCGTTGGGCCAGCGTTCTTCCCGCGACATCTGACGCCTGCCCATGGTAGACGCTCCTTTGCACTTGTAGCATGACCGATAGCCTGGCATAATGGCCCATCTGTTGATGCCTCAACCCGCCGGCTCCTCGGGCGAATATCAGGCTCGCGATGCAAGATGGTCGGCATCGTTTCACCCCCGGTGCCCGAACCCGCCCATCCCAACCGCAATTCGCTTATATGGTTCCATGCTAAGCTGTCCCTGGTTCTGACCGTTCCGTCTGGACCCTTCCGCTCCCCGCGTGATCATGGGAGGCTATATGGTGCCCGATGTGAGAATTAGAACAGTGGTACTTCGCTGGAATGCTGCTGCCAGGGAGGTACAGACGGACAATCCGGATCGAAAGATCAGTGAGTGGTCGGTTGGTATGCTGCTACCAGCCGGCCCATGGCAAGCTTTTGAAAAGCAGCTCGTTGAGTCAAACCCAGCAACAAGGTTGATGCAGTCTTCAAACTCTCGCTGGCAACCGTGGCGCGAGAACAGAACGCGGCACGGAGGTCACGGCGAGACCAAGTGTCTTGCTTGGGCTACCTCTTCTTCTTCAGCTTCTTCTCGACGTATTTCCTCACTCGCTTGTCGCTCATGATGAATCCCGTGACCGCGATACCGAGGAACATCTGCGAGGCAGTCGCGGCGCTTGAGTCGGAAGCTTGCGCGGAGCCCCCGGCCGGCTTTCTGGATGGATCTGTCTTGAATCCCAACTCAGGATGCTCTGTCGTGGTCGATATCGATGCGTCGTTGCTGTCTTGAGGAGGAGAAGACGGAGCGTCGGCCTTCGCTTTCCTCGCAGCTTCGGCCTCGGCTCGTCGCTGCTCCTCCCTCTCGTCTTCCTTTGCGATCCAGTCCTGCAGCACCTCGTCCTCCGGAAACATTCGCCTCCGAAACGCGATCCAAAGCGGGACGAGCAGCCGATGAAGCCGCTCCTCCTCCTTCTTGTCCTCCTTGGTCACCTTCTTCGTGCCACCGACCCAGCTGGCCCGAGTCCATCCGGACTTGAAGTCGCTGTTGGTCCGACACCAAGGGTGGGCGAAGCGGGAGCCGATGAACGTGCGTGTGCATTGTCGGTACGCCTCCTTGGTCTCGGGCTCCAAGAGGGCGATCACAACCGGTTGCTCTCGGAAAGCCTTGAGGTCGCGGAGAAAGTGTGGATGAGATGCTTTTTGGATGAGCAGGGCGTCGAAGAAGCGAGCATAGCAGTTGGGTGATTCATTGAGTGACTGAATGTATCGAAGCAGGTCAGGGGAGATGATTGGCTCCTCATCTGGATCTTCTTGCGTCTGTACCAGGGTGGCCGTGGGCGACATGGTGACAATGACGCTGCCTGTTCCCGATGGTCGTCCTCACGTGCCTGAAGAGATCTCAATGAGCCAGACTGAGGGGGAAATGTGGTAGTTACATGCAATCGTTCCGTGCATTCATTGAGTCGGCGAGCTGCACAGGGGAATGGTCATCCGAGGTAGCAGGCAAAAGAAAAACAATTACCACCTTTTGTTTACATGATGGAACTCAGAATTGGGAGGTCCTCGAGAGGCCAAGGCTCCAAGCCAGCCTTGCCTACGTGGCGCGCGGTATAGAGTTCATCACGCCAAGATCAACTGAGCCCCAAGATTATACCAAGTACTCGAAAGTACAACCCGGAATTGGGGGTTGGATGCCAGGATGAGGACTACGATAGGAGTGCATCGATCACAGTGCCATTGCTTGGGGCGATCAGCGTCTCGTCATTTTTCGACGCTTGGTGTGATAACGAAATACCAGTCATTCACGCATCACAGTGCACAGTGCGAGTATGATATGCTGAGCTCAGCATCAACAACCGGGCCAAGACAATTCAACCCTCTGCGCGCGGAAGAATTGCTTCCGAGTAGAAGGTTGAAATTCGTCGTGCTTCAGGATACCCTTCCCGGCGACTCCAGACTTTGAAATCACCACGCATGAACGAGATGCAGTCGTTCATCACGTGTCGTGGCGTGTTCAGGAGTCTCCCCAAACGACGCGAGACGGCGTCCCCGACTCAGGACGGGTTCGTGCTACTCGTACACCCCCCAGCATGCATGCCGATCTCGTGCGGTGCGACAGCCAGGACAAGTTGCGGTGAGCGAAGAGGCCATCATGTGAGAGCCTTGCATGGCAGAGACGTCTCGACCTGCAGCAAAATGCTGAAACATGACTGGCATCGCTCCTCCGTGTGACAGTGACACGAAGTTAAACTTCGATGCAGTGAGCCGCGGTCTCGTGAGTCGTAACGGTGAAGTTCTGAGGTGAGAAGAGTCGTCGATTGACTTGAATGGCGGTCTGCAAACGCCAGATTGCCGGAGCACGAGACCTGTCTCAGGCGTGATGGCAAACAATCAACGGATCCGGAGTCGAGCGCAACCGTTGACCTTCTGGTTGGGTTTACGCTCTTGCTGTTGAATGAAGTTCTCCAATCCCCAAATGTGGTTAAGGGTGAACCCCAAAGAAGGCATGCCGCCGTCGCCAGCCTGTGTTCACATTGTTCACGTAAGTTCTCGACCAGTCTGCAGTCGCCGAGTTGAGTGCCAGTGCACCTTGCTGCATCTTGCATGTCGAACTCTGCAGCCCCCCTGGGTCACCCACTCTTTGGTTGACTTTTGGAGAACTCCTCGTAGGTCCACAACCTTAAGGAGTGGACAATTTAGGTTAGACAGCGAAAGGGAGCGGGAGATGGCAGCAGTGACAGTGACAGCTCACTGACAGACCTTCTCGCACGAGTACTGGTCAGTGATCACAGCTCACAGCTTCAAGCGTGGGGGAGCCGAGTGCATCGAGAGGCGGTTGCATTAGCCTCTTTTTAGCCCGCCGCTAGAGCCGCATTAGCGAGCCATTAGATCGGCGATTTTCCACCTTTGATTGGCTTCTCGAAAATGCCTCATAGAAAAAATCCTGCATTTATGGAGCCCAGCCAACGTCCGCCACCCCATCCGCCAATCACAATTATTCTCGATCTTCTCGCCCACAGCAGCTTGAGAACGAGATTCTCTGCGGCTTCGTGTTTTTTGCCATTCCCATTATTCTTCAGTATTGTCCCATGTTACAATCTCCTGCTCGTACGGGGGAGCATGAGAGGATCCTAATGAGGTCGCCGCTATTTTTCGAAGATGCTTTGGCACTATATCCTGCACTCCGCTTTGCTAGTGGGGAGGCGTTCTTTAGGCCTGCTTGCGTGTTTCTCGCTTGCCGAATGCCATTTGTTTCACTGCGAGTACTGTTCTCTACAAGTATGTAGGTATTCAATCGGTAAGCCCGCCTCAAGCTCCAAGAAGTGCCATGCTGAGGATGCATGCGTGCCAACCTGTGACATGTCATCCATGCCGTTCACTGCCCCTAGTATCTCAGCGCATCGTCGGGGGAAAGGCTTTTCCTTTTCCGCTCTACGAGTATCTGCACCCGAACAAGTCCTCATGGAACTCGAGCTTGGACTGCCAGCCAGTGCATTGCGCAATTGCTCGCAATGCACTGGCTCCATGCGCAAGTCAAATCTCCAGATTTCTGCAGGCGCTGTTGAACTCCAAATACGAGTAGAGTAGGCTCTAATATCGATTTGGCCATTGCTGCATCTGGTGGAGAGCTCTCTGTAAGGAGACTATCCGAGGCTCCAATCGCTTTGGCGACAGCGGGGACCGACTCGGCACCTTATGAGCACTTGCTACTAGGCAAGTTACTGCGAGTCCTCGTACTGTAGAGAGTAGCCCCTGGACTGTCAACACCGAACAGTGGACAACGGGAGTGGGAGACTGTAGTGGATCAAGCGCATCGTCACAATGCAAGCTGCGCTGTCAGAAGAGCGTATTGTATGCATCCCTCTTACGATGGCCTCGTATTGGGGCCCTGGAAGCATTCGACCTTCCTCTTGTCTCGTGCTCGCAGCGGCTAGGATGTATTCGCGCCGTGCGGCCCGCCGAGGCATGGCGAGGAGAATAGATACAAATCCTTTGGCCCTGTGGCTACTGGCCACTGGGCTGTGAGTCTGACCCGTGGCCGTGGGTGTATTCCGCAAAGGGGCCGTTGCCCAAGGAATATTGAAGTGGGAGGGCGTGCTGCGTGTCCTCACAGGTTGACGTCATGTCAGCTGAGTCGGTGTTCGCCATAGGGCAGTTTGCGCAGCGCAGGTAGGGGCATTGGGCACCCTCTCGTAGCCTGCTGGAATACCGTCTCTCGTCTTAAAGTTGCAAGGCGCAATGCCGGGAGATGACGCGCGTTGGACCCAGGCGGGACGAGTACGGACCAAATATCTCCTCTGGGCTCCGTGAGTCCGCGTTGTGCGTTCAGGTACCAAGGCTTAAGCCACGCCGATAGTACGGCGCGCTACCACTTTACTGTACAACTCGTATGAACAAGGTAAAACGTGTGGAGTGTCCAGGTCAAAACTGGTTTTCGAGACGGAGGCACTCGTCCTGCTTGCCCTTCGTCATCGTCCAGTTCATAGAATAGAAACTTCGATTAATATCGTCATCGGATCCGGTTACTAAGGCTCAGCGACCTAAAGAGTTGGAGAAATGATACACTGCAGGGTCCGGTAGATAGTGTACAAGACCACGCGAACTGATTGTCGAAGACCTGCAGATCGACATACGGCAGTTCGTTCTGGAAAGCACCGGACACCACGCGGAATGCAGGGGGAGGTACTTGTCCAGTACGCTCTGGTACTTGTATGGTGGAGGAATGCCGAAGACACAGGTTCCCGTTGCTCGAGACACACATCATTGCGTCAAGCGGCCTGGAATTCCGGTTACCATGCCTGCTGAGGGACCCTGTAGGTACGAGGAGAGTACGTACGGACCGCGGGTTGATTGCCGTGAGGATTCTGTGGTTGTGGCAACAAGCCGTCACCGATCGGAGAGGGGAACCAAGATCTCAGCGTGGCCCTCAAGTTTCCATTATTCTTTGGTAAGATCGACACGGGCTGTGAGCAGATGGCGCGCATAAAATTAGCACTTACCTTTCTGTTCTCCGTTCGAACGATTGACTTGGCTGGGGCGGATGCCAAAAGTGCAGACCAACAGGTCCCAAACAAACAGGAGATGAGAGGATCCCCCGTCATTATACGGTGTACTCGTACTTGCACAGCTGAGAGCAGGGTGTTTGTTTTCCTTCTGCCCGGAGAGTAATCTCGTATGGCACGTATGACGGTATGAGGTGTTTCACCGCATTTCTAACCGACCAAACACCGTGCCCGCGTGTTTCCAATCTCGAAGCGTATTATTGTTTATTGCCCGACTGGCTGCCGGCCGCACAAGGCACAAGGGTTGAGCGATCCCTAATAAAAGGCGCCTCTGACGAGGAGGCCGTGATCAGCGGTCTGCCAGCCGAGCTGGGGAGGTTCGTCTCGGAGGTTGACGAGCGAGTGTTTGAAAATGACCTGCTCGAGGTTAATTGTCGTACCGTCCAAGTACACGAGGAATAATGTGCACTCGTATGTATGTAGTGGGCTGCGAAGAATCTGGATTGTGTGGCAAGCCGGTTGTTAGGCCCGGTGGTCTGTGGTGATGACTGATGATTGGAATTTGGGCCCCAGGTGCGCATCGGGACACGGGCGGGCACAGGCAGTTCTTTGGTTCAGTGCAGTGACTCGGAGTCTTCAGTCTAGGCTAGCCCGCGGCGCACCCATGGCCGGTGCACGACTCAGAGTTCTCGAGTCTCGACCCAAACAGCAGTCAAGACTCAAAAAAACATTGTCCAATGTCCAGTGTGTGTCCCCCCTGCGTGTCGCTTCCTCTGGGCTCTGGGCTGGGCAGCACTGGGCTCTGGGCCCTCTTCCTTGGACCTTGGACCTGAGTTCCTGACCAGTGACTGGCAGTCGGCGGTCATCTGTCCGCTCCTCCTTCCCAACGCAACCCTAAAAGGCCCAAACCCACCGCCCACCTCACCCTGGCTCTGCCGACTGGCCGGCTTGTTGGCGCCCTCAGGCTCTTGTACCCTAAGCCCCGAGCCCTCTCGCTCCTGCGCACTCGATTGTGTTTTTTTCTTGCCTGCGCACCGCAGTGCTCACAAATCCTCTCCAACTCTGTTTTCCTAGCGGCCTGGGAAATACTGCCACAGTGCCCAGTGCCCACAGCCCACCGCCCACACCATCTCCCAATCTTCCCGTACGAGTGCTCTCCTACCCTACCTTACCTTACCATACCTCGCCTCTCGGGGCTCCCTCGCAGCAGCCAGCCAGCCAGCCAGCCAGCCCGCCCATCACCCTTCAACCCGGCTGTTTCCTCCTCCTCACCAACTCTCCAACTTTTCTCCCTCGTCCGTCCGACAAACCGCACCACCCTCATTATTAACCTTGCCATCCCACTTCCGTCCTCTTCCTGCTGCTCCTCCCATCCAGCCGCTTCTCTTCGTTGCCGACTCTTCGCGTAAGCAATCTTCCATATTGCTGCTTCTGCTCAAATAACTCACTTTCTTCAGTCCTCCGCCGGCCTCAGATCATCCGATTTCCCCTTCTCCCGTTCTTTGCAGCCGGCAGACCACTGGAACGCCACTCAGCGCGCACACCCATCGACGGCCATATACACTCCCACGACCGTCCATCCTCCATCTTCTCCTCTCTTCTCCTCCACGACGCCCTCGGGCTTTGGTGTCCAATCGAATAGAAATCAGAGCAGTTGATGCGATGTCAAGATCGAACTTATTATAACACGCGCGGTCCCTGTGGCCAAAATATCAACTTTCACCACACAATCCGACTTTAGCACCGGTGGCCTTGCTTCTCCTCGTCCGAGATTGATCTGCTGTCAACTCTCGCGCGATACAAAAGCATTTTTGAACCCATTCTTCTATTTCCTTCGACCCCTTGCCGCGTTCAGTCCAAATGGCACACCATCAGAAACAGCAAACGGACGCCCGCAGAGGCTCCGCCATGCAGAGCCTACTTAAGATGTTCAGTCTATCGACCGCGCCTACGGTCCCCCTCGGTGACGATGAGCTCAGTGCCGAGTCAGACGAGCCTCCGGACGATCAACTATCCTCCCTTTCCACACACACTAGCCGAGATTCTCTATACAGCAGAGCCAAGGCGCCTCCCTACCCTCGCCGCGAGTCGCTACTCACTCGCGCCATCATGGCAGAGTCCAAGCACGACGATGTCCCTCATACTAGGCTGACCGGTGTGTCTCGAGGCCTCTCGACCACATCCTCCCACAGCACCGCTAGCATGCCTTCAACAGCGGAACTGACGAGCGACGGCGACGTGACCAGTCAATCTCGGTCGGCGACACCAAGCCCCCCGCCTCCTCCCGGTCGTTTCACCCACCTTCTCAGCCCCAAGAAACCCAACCCTACGGTGGTCATCGCCCCCATTACCGAAGACGAGAAGCCGGCTGTGCTCCCGATGGGTGAGGCTGCAGTTGAAAAGACACTGGGTCGCAAACGATGCATCATGTTTGCTTGTGGAGGCACGGAATCCGAGAAGAGCAAAGAGAATGTCGCACTGCCAACCGCGAAGCGCGAAGAAGCTGTGCCTCCCAAACGAAAATGTGCCCTGACTTTTGCTTGTCCTTCGCGCGCCAACACCGATGACAACAAACCTCCTTCCCCCCAGCTCCGGGTGGAAGCAAAACCTCAACGCCGCCGATCCCCGGCTCCTGTTCTGCGCCGCAAGTCGAATTCCGACTCTATCGATCTCTCTGGTCGCTCAGCTGAGACGGCCAAGATTGCCTCCCCCGAGCGATCTCGACTAAATCCTCCTTCTCCTAAAGCGACCTTTCACGAGTTTGGCAGCCCTCATGATGAGACCGACTCCTGGGTAGATCGGCCAAGCAACCATGTGGAGAAGTTGACCTTCGATGACTGTATGAAAAAGGAAAATCGTATCCGTCAGATCGGAATTGAGGCCGAGGAGGAGGCCGAGGAAGAAGAGCGAGAACAAGAGGAGCTCGAGGAGGAATACGACGAGGATGATAATGACAACGAAGATGACTTCGCTCCTTCAGAAGGCTCTGACGGCGGCAACGAATCCGACGACGAAGGTGGCTTCGCCAGCTCGGACGATGAAAGCGACGCAGGATCAGAGTACCGATTCTGGGCCCCCTCAACGACTAGTGCCGCCACCAGCCATGAACATCTTAACATCAGCCACTTTAGCTCACGGAGGATGTCGGACGCCAGCTCCATCGAATCCTTGACTCGTGCCGGAAGCCCGCATCTCCATTCCATGGCGAGACATATGGGAAAGCGTCACGCTGCTTCTTCGAGAGTGCCGAGGATGAGGCCTGGAACTCCAGAGTTGCCGGACAGCACCGACTTCGTCTGCGGAACTCTTGACGAAGATCGGCCTCTGGAAGCCGCCTACATCTCGTGCCGCGAACAGAAGAAGCGACAGAAACACATCCCCATCCCCCAGGACATCGACCCAAGCTTCCCAACCAGTGACCCGGATGATGATGGGGAGATCACCGATGAAGAGGACGAGTTCGAACACTCCTCCGGTGGACCGCGCTGGCTCAAGGATCAGTTCGCTGGCTTTGAAGATGACCACCATGGGCGTCGAAAGCAGTTGCAAGGGTCTCCCGCGGCCCATTCTCCCTCGCCGCCACAAGCTGGCTTCGCCGGGAGGATGGATCATCGCCGTGTGATTCATCGATCGCCGCCGCCCAGACACTTGAATGCTCGTTCACCACCGCCGCGGAAGCTGTTTGGTCATTCTCCATCCAGACGCAAGTCCCCACCGCCCGCAAGACTTCGATCCCCGCGGGGTTCGCCGACTAATATGGCGATGCCGACTCGATTTAATATGCGAGGCCTTGCGCAACGGCCGAACATGGTGCGAACCGCGTCTCTTCCAGACACGCCCAATCCCTTCTTCAAGAATTTCAACATTGGCAGCCCCTCTATCTCCAACATTGCTTCTGGAGCCGTCACCCCAGCAATCGACGAGCCACCTCGCCCCGACATGCATGTGCGAGGTCCCGTGGACATTGTGGCTGGCCTCGAGAAGAAGCGTCAAAAGAGAAAGGAAAAGTTCTGGCGACAAAACTGCCGCAAGGTTGCCAAAGAGCATGCCGTGCGCAAACCAGTTCCTGGTCGTGGCGCCGAGAGAATGAAAGAACTTGGGCTGGAATGCGCCGAACGAGTCAAGGGATATGGCATTGGCCAGCAAGCACAGCTTGTCCTCTCTCTATGATCTTCTCCAGCCGATGGGTGGTGCAGCGCCTCTTGCACCCATCCCGGCTGTCTTATTTTCTTTTCCTTTCCCCTATCAACTCTGCATGGACAGGGTTGGTCCTTTTTTGTACATATCACCGGGTTGCACATTTGCGCTGGGATATGATGACTTTATGGGTTCGCAGGAGCAGCATGGTTCTGGTCCTCGCTAGCGTGCCTACTTTCAGCCTTGCGGAGTCTGCTTTTCTGCATAGCAATGGCGCGGGGAGGAATTTACATTGTAAATACATGACCATCAGCATGGTCCCCTCGATCCGAATGACTCGTAAATACCGAGTCTCGATCGAGAAGCTGCAAATACACAAGTTTGAGCATCAAACACAGGCGATCCGGGACGTGTTAAGCCACTTCCCTACTTTAATCTTTGCGAGTGCAAGAAGAGGTGTCGCGTAGTCCATATACATAATACCTTACTACTGACTCGTACTCCTCCCAGGAAGTGGTCCGCCTGGTATCTATCACGTGACTGGAACAGCGGTTCATGGCTTGGCGCCGCCGCTGGCGCAGGAGAGAGACGAACCTCTGAGATCTAAGTGATTCTCAGACTTGCCACAGGTGTCCCTCAAAACAGTGAGATCTGGCCCTCGACCACTGTCACAACATCAGAGAAACTAAGACCCCGATCTTTCAAGGACTTCGTACCTTCTTCTGTTTGCCCTCAGCCCCCCCCGCCAATCTCCCTTCAACTGTCGGCTCTCACCCCATCAACTCTGTGTTGGTCTCAGAAGGCAAGCGGTCATGTGGATCATCAATTGGTGTAGGCGACATCATCCAGCCTTTTTCATGCCAGATGAAGTGGCTCTCTGATTAGAGACTGATCATGTGGTGTGCAGTCTACGATATTCTCGCCTCCCTCGGGTTGCTCAACAAACATGCCAAACTCCTCTTCCTCGGACTCGACAATGCTGGCAAGACGACGCTATTACACATGCTGAAGGTACGCTCATCCTGGAGCCTGGCACCTACGATGGCATCAGGGCAGTTTGGAAGATCCAAAAAGATGGCTGTTTTGAATACACGGAAGTTGGGACTGCGATGCTGACGATGGACTCTCAGAATGACCGAGTTGCGATCCTCCAGCCAACACTACATCCTAGTACGGCCATCCCGCTCTCGATTGTGATTCCCGCTCTGACAGATCATCACAGCTTCCGAAGAACTAGCCATCGGCAACAACAGGTTCACAACTTTTGATCTGGGTGGTCATCAACAAGGTACACTTGATCCTGTCACCCCAAAACACCTCGCATGCCTCCACTGCGATCGGCTAACGCTCTGTCTTTCTCCCGCTAGCCCGCCGTCTCTGGCGAGACTACTTCCCCGAAGTATCCGGCATCGTCTTCCTCGTTGACGCAAAGGATCACGAACGTCTCCCTGAGGCCAAGGCGGAGCTGGACGCCCTGCTCGCGATGGAGGACCTGGCGAAGACCCCCTTCTTGGTTCTGGGCAACAAGATCGACCATCCTGACGCAGTCTCCGAGGATGAGTTGCGACACCAGCTGGGATTATATCAGACGACAGGAAAAGGAAAGGTGCCTCTTGAGGGGATCCGCCCGATTGAGGTGTTCATGTGCAGTGTGGTTATGAGACAAGGTAAGTTCGGGCAAGCCCAGCTGTGAAAGTTGGGTGCAATCCAAATCCAGGTCCGCATGCTAATTACACTGTTTCCTCCAGGATACGGCGAGGGTATCAGGTGGCTTGCACAATACGTCTAAACGCGCGGTTGATGGCTGTGCGCCGGAAAATAGAAGTGCCTGCACTCCAGCATCGACATCCTCCCAAGTCAAGCAATATCTCTCCATCAGACACTACCCTCTCTCTCCTTCCCACTCCACCAAACCTTGCCTCGAGCGAACTTCCCGCAAAAGAGCAACCGACCCCCTCAAAGCAAAGACAAGATATCAAGCCCGAAGAAAGACTCGTTGAGAATGCAACACAGACACAAGACACATGAACATAGCCGTAGGGCTGGCCATCTGAGACAGACTCCATTGGCGGCCCTCTGTGAGATGTGAGATGAATTAGATTGTGTTTCTGGTCCTCATTCTTGAACAGAGCTTTCTTTCTCCAAACTCCTCCCTGTCTCTCTTTATGTATCTCCCTCTTTTCTCTCTTTTATGTCCATGGACGCCGTCCATTTCCGTGTTCGTGTCTCCCCGTCATGTGGTATCAAGGCATCCGTGGCGTTTCGAATGTGTGTGTATCATCCGAAACCATTAATTCCCTCGCCATCGGACCGAGACATGGGCTGGCAATACCCGCGTTCGGGTTCATGTCGTGATCCTGGATCCGAGATCCATCGCCACACCCATACCATCCCCTGTACACGTACGTATCTGATTACGCATGCACGTTGGAATTGGGCAAACCTAAGGACGGGCACAATAGGGTGTCTGTCTGACTAATTGAATTGTTCCATCCTAGACAGATCCTCTTTACATATACCGAGGAAGAGAAACACCCCTCCCTTGACCCGGTTGTGCTCAAGGGATATGATATGTGCAAGGGGATTAGTTACTACAGGAAGCTCTAGAGGGGTGACGAATTGACAGTCAACCTTTGTCCTTCCTCTCCTAATAAACCTTCACAGCCTTTAGGCGATAACGACTTGGTTTTCATCATGGTGTTAAGGGGAGCGGAATTCTTCAATCTGATGCGTGGATGCATTCTACTATCTTGACAACTCAACATATTCGTATCTCTCTCTGCTTGTGTCTGATCTGATCTGCGTCGTCCGTTCCGCGCGTCGTTGCCCATGAAGCATGAAAACCATCATTGCATGTTACAGTAGAATGAGATTTACGCGTTGCGCCCGGCTGCGTCTCTCCCTCACACACAAACTCTCTCTTAAACCAACACAGCTGAAGGGGGTTGATATTGAACGAGTTCATCACGGTCAAGAAGCAGCCCCGTTGTCCAGACCCCACTGCCCATCCCGCAAGGTCTCCGCCATCCGATCCCAATGAGCTTTCAAGCCATGAAAAGAAACACCTTTACCTCGAATCGACTTTGTCGCCTCGCGTCGGTCGTGTGAAATGCTATAGAGAGAGGAGGAGGTGTATGTGCGTTGTTGATAGTGACTGATCGCAACCGTGGGACATGCGGTTCCGGGATCTGCCGAAAGAGTTGGTCGGGTACGGATGAGGGATCGGTAATTGAAAAGTCTTCCTAAGGTCCAAAAGATGAATGTCATGGAAAAGCGGGGATATTAAGTAGCGGCGGTCGGTCACGAGCTTCGGCAAGCCAGGGGGTAAAGACAATGGTCGACTGCGACACCGATTTGACTGGGAAGCCAGAAGGTGACCCTATCTTCTTCCAAACCTGCTATCACGACATCGAATCAGCCCGAGGAAGGGTCTTAGGTTTTGGATTTGCGAGGCGGAGTGGTGGGCCTGCTTGAGCTCTTGGAGCCATACACGTACTTTTGTTTCTTCTCGGCAGGTTTGAGAATCTGGAGAGTGATGGGTCAGCGATGACAGGAACAAAGGGAGGGACTGAGGCTGGGGAATTACCTGGAAGGAGCAGAGGAGGCTTTCATCGACGCTCATCATGGCTCCGGCATTGTCAAACTCGCCACAATAGTTAGGAGCGCTGAACAAGGTGACCAATTGTCGCTTGGAGAAGAACTCGTAGCCGTCTTCGACAACTTGATGCGCCCGGCAGATCAGGTCCATATCATGCTTCTGGAGGAACCTCGAGACTACGTCCGGTCCAAAGGTGAAGGAGACACCACGGTCGTTCTCGCTCCAGCCGGTGATGTCCTTGTCGGGGTCTGACCAAAGCAGATCGCAGAGCAGGCCACAGTCGGGGATCTGCCGGTGTCCAGCGTCAGTACCTTTCTCCAAAGTACGGGAGATGAGGAGCAAGGGAATGTGTTTGTGGGCGCACTTACATCCGTCGGGCGCATGACTCGGCGTATTTGTTCCATCGAGTTCAGATCGGGACTCAGTCCTCCATGCATGGTAAAGATCTTCTCGTCAATGATGGCGGCAATGGGCAAGCAGTTGAAGCAGTCTGTGAAGGTCTTCCAAAGCTTGATGTTGTAGCGGCGTTTGCATTCATCGTAGAAGCCGTAGATGCGGTTGATAGAGGCACACTCGTGATTGCCACGAAGAATGAAGAAGTTCTCTGGGTATTTGATCTTGTACGCGAGAAGCAAGCAGATTGTCTCCAAAGACTGCTTGCCTCGATCCACATAGTCGCCGAGGAAGAGATAGTTGGCCTCGGGAGGGAAGCCACCATACTCGAACAGCCGGAGGAGGTCGTAATATTGGCCATGGATATCGCCGCAAATCTGGCAAGCGACATGTTAGTTCGGCTGCGCTCATGGGGAGTCAGGGCTGTGTGGCAGGGGCGCGAACCTTGATGGGGGCTTCCAGCTCGAGCAGTATGGGCTGCGAGATGAAGATTTCCCTAGCCTTGGTACACAGGTACCGAATCTCGGCTTCCAGCAACTGCACTTGCTTTCCAGGTCTGCTTCCTCTGACTTCCAGCAGCCGGTCGATGACAGAGTCTAAATCCACCTCATTCTGGTCGGCCATGGTGGGTTCGCCGCTGGCGGGGTAAGGGGGGAGGGAGGAGGGCGACGGCGACCAGGTGCGGTCGGGTAGGGGGAGAAGGGGGAATCGACGATTCTACGGGCCCGAGAGATTGCTGCGAGTCTGATTAAAGGTCTGGGTGGTCAGTTTGAGATGAATTTTTGCTGGTTCAGCAGCAGCTGACGAAAGGGTGTTTATTGCTGGACAGGGAGAACGCACCGAAATCAGATTCTCGGGCGGGAAACAGCCAGCAGATGGCTCAGCGAGGGGGTCCCAGTTGGACTCGCAAGGGGCCAAAGGATCAACGCGCGAGAAGAGGTCGTCTTGCAGAGCGAGTTGCTGTTATCGCGGCGGGAATCTGTGGAACAACCAGGTTGAGGAGGTTTTCTCGGCGCAGGGCGGGCGATTCACGGGCAGGGAACCGTCGATGAATTTTCGGCAGCAGACGGTGGACACGCGTTGGCCTTGTCAGCGATCAGGCGAGCAAGGCTGGATGGCGGCAGGGCGTGCGAGCAGATAGATCGAGCACAGAGAACGTTCCGGAGACGATGGACTGCGGGATGAGATGGCAGTTGTAAGTCTAGAGGTAGTTGGGATGGGATGGGATGAGTGGATGGTGGTCGGTGGATGGTCGATGGTGGAAGGTGGATTTGGCTATTTTCAATCCTGGCAGGCGGTGTTCTTCTTGGCGCAAAGTGGCAGGTTGTCCTGGGCTCCTGCGAGTCGGGACTGCCAGTGAGTGCCAGTGGTGTTAGGCGCTGGTTGGACGTAGTGTACTAGCTCGGCCCGGTAGTACCAGTAGTAGGATGCGAAGAGCAAAGGAGATAGACTCTGAGAGATCCAAGAACCCAGGGCGTTGGGAGCGAATGCGAACGCCGAGGAGAAAGGGAGAGTGAAGAGAGGGGACACGGTGAAGGGACTGCAGTGTTGGGCTGCTGAGGCCTGAAGCGTGAGGCCGGAGAGGAGGTGCAGGTGCAGGCAGCGACAACGCCAGCTGTGACTTGCAGAGAACTGTTCCTTCCTTTCTTCTATGGAGTGGTACCGGTAGTAGTAGTACTGGCAGGGAGTACAGTACGGGGTACAACTACTAGCTACTACCTTAACACCAGCGCAGTCACAGTCGCAGTCACATTCACAGCCTGCAGGCGTTGTGCAGTTCAAGTAGAGTACTCTACATACTGCCGTTGCCACTGCCAGTCATAATTATCACCCCCCCTTTCATTCCTCCCGCGCCCCGCGGGAGGTATGTACAACGCTCTAAAAACCGCGCACCCACTGCAGTACTACTGCTACTGCTCTCTTCTCTGCCCCCAAACCCCTCGTACCTGACTGACCTGACATACCACCATAATCCCACCCGGATACCGAGCCTCCTCCCGTCTGAGTCCTGATAATAAGACGCAGAAGGGTCTTCGACTCCTTGGTCCCTTGCATTTGCTCGGTCAGCATCAGCATCGCGAACGAGAAAGCCCTTGCGGACCCTCCTTCAGTTGACACTCGAGATCTCTAACGTGAGATCTGCCGCAGCAGAACCGGAGTAAGAATAACAACAACAAAAGCAGATTCGTCTGGCGCCTTGCCCAAAGACTTCGACGGCCCGTCGGGGCGCAGGGGCCTCCGGAAGGACCTCGTTCGGTGCTGATGTTGTGGCAACAGAGCCAGCACGGCACGCAAGAAGGAATGCGTCCAACAGATCCCTCGGATTCGAGCGTCCATGCACCACCACCACCATTATTCACGATTACTCCTAGCACTCGTACTCGTACAGAATTCTAGGAGAGGAAAGTAATCTACTCTACTCGTACAGTGTCTCTGGAGGCATTTCAAGTTCCCTACTCTAGTCCTCGAGAGGTGAGAGTCGAGGACACCTCAATCGCCAGGCTAATAGGATCACAGTTTCCGTTAGCGCCGTCGCTTGCACCCTCGCTTCATGGCCCCCGTCCAGGACGCCGGACTCCAGACTCCAGAGTCCAGGGAGTGTGTGATATGCACATCAGCCTGACCTTTGAATCGTGCTATCCTATCCCTCGTCGCCATCGCCAGTCCGACGACTCGGCATGATGCCTGATCCAAGCAGCCTTACAATTGGGACTCCGGGGAACATGCGATGCTGGTCACTTGACAGGCGGTTTCTCTGGCCTGCTATTTGCCCGGGACCGCCAACCGCTGTTCCGCTGGGCCCGGTCTCCGTACCATGCCAGATGCAAGAAGGGGAAACGGAACTTGTCCTGCAAATGTCAGAACTTTGTCTGACCGCCTCGTCGGCAGGGTCATGGCCGAATTAATAACGAGTCCATCCTAGCCTTGGACCAGGACGCGATGGCGGTGACAGCGGTGAGTGTTGGCAATGATTACCATCGCATCAGCGGCGGTATCAGCACCATCATCATCATAAAAAGACGGGATTCCTTGCATGAACACGCCAACATATATCATTGTAGAAAGGAGTATCTTCCATCTGGTCCGTGAACTCATGCATCATGCAAAACATCTGATCAACAAATGGTCACACATCCCATGCCCATATTGAGCGCCCTCGCTATGCACCAAAGACCAATCAAGGCGGAAAAATGCAGCAACAGGGACAAGACGTTACATTGGACTGCCGGCCCACGCATACATGCCCCTACACTTCTTTCCACGAAACAACAGATAACGAATGGGTATAAGAATGCAGATCGTCGCAAACAGAAACACCACCATCGCATGCAGAAGAAAAAAACGACGGCCGTCTATCAAGCAATCTGCAGAAGCCAAAAAGAAAACATGTGCAGACGGCCACAGGAAACGCTCACAATTTCCTTGGGCCGGCTCAGCCCAAGGTTCGTCCACCACTGACGATGACTTGGTGGCCCGACTGGTGGAGAGGTTTATGTCCTAAGATCTCTCCCTGACTGATTTCGAGGTGATGGCTGTTATGCCAGTTCATGTCTCCCAGCGCGCTGAGCCAGTTGCTGCCGAATTCTTGTCGCAGCGCTTCAACTTTGGCTCGATAATCATCATCCTGACTGAGAGGCTCATTCGACCCAACAGAGGGCGCTTGGGTGGACCCGTCGTAGATATCGTCCCCCGAAGCGTCCGCCGGAGCTGCGGGCGGTTCAGGTGGGTCGCGGCTTGCTGCGGAAGCTTGTTGATTCAAAGAGTCCAGGACAGGTTCTGCAGGAATCGTTGCCGCGATGTCTTCGTCAGGAACCCGGGCGATGCCCTCATCATTTGCCAAATCCACGATCCGTCTCCGAGGAGCCTTCTTTCGACGTGAAGGGTTTCGAGAAACCTCAGGTGGCTCTGCTGGCGCCGAAGCCGCCTGCTCCGACTGGTGGATAACAACTGGAAGTTCGGCAATGCGAATCGAGGGCGGTGCAATCTGTCGTTCAACTTCGGGAGCTCGATCGACCAACTGCTTGCGCTCCGTATAGCCCGGACCGGACTCATCGATAACGATATCGTCAACGTATCCGGGGGTCTGGCGGAACAAATTGAACGTCGTCACTCGATACTCCGAATGAGACTTGGTAAACGGGTTTCGTTTGACCCAGATCCGCTTCAAGTTGGGTATGCAAGTGAGCCTGGCCATCTCCATTGGATCCGAGAGCTGGTTATCCTGGATGTTCAGCTGCTCCAAGGAGAGAAGCCTCTCCACGCCGGCCAATGACCGAAGGCGATTCGCTTTCAAGTTCACCGTCAAGACGGCGGGCAAGGGCGACCTGGTAAGCGACTGGAGAGACCCTATCATACAATTGGACAAATCGAGGGAGACCAGCCTGGTTAGGGATGCCAACCCATCGGGAATCTCGGTGAAAAGGTTTGAGGAGAGGTTAAGAGAGCGGAGAGTTGTGGCCACGGGAGCCAGGCTTTTTGCCGAGATGGTAGTCAATGAGTTGTCCGCTAAAGACAGGTATTTCAACCGCTGCCACTTGGAGGGGGGAAGAATGTTCAAGGTAAGGAGGCTGGAGCTGCTGTCGCTACGATGTGGCTGAATCGAGGCTTCACTCGAATTCGAGCTGCCAGAACCAGATCGTTTAACCTTGGAGGAATAGGTGCGAACATGCCTGTAGGAGCTGCTCGGGCGCGAAGGAAGTCGTTTTGGCGAGACGCTTCCCGAAAGCGGCTTCTCCTTGCTGCCAGGCTCCAGGTCATCTTCATTATCAAGACTTCCATCTGCCGGTGAGCCTGGGTCGGAGTATGATTGGGCATACTCAGGCCGCGGAGTGGAAGGCATGGTCCAGGAAGATGTCGGGGTGACCGATCCTCGGCCATTTCTCGACGATCTCCTTCGGCGCTTCTCAGCGTCGTCCAGCACTATGTTCGTAAGTAGTTCGGTTGGATCTACTAGGTTCGCTCGCTTTAGGGTTAAAAGTGTCAATTGTTCCGCCAGGCGGTCCCATCCGAAAAACTGGCGGAAGTCCAGATCCACGATGTCCAGTTGCTGGAGGTTCTTGAAGGCGAACAACGGGACAGCAGTGTCGAAGGGAAACTCTTCGTATCCCGTGATCAGCCTAGCCCGGTGATCGGTGGTGAGCCGTAAGGACGGAAGTTTCGTAAAGGCGGAATAGAGGTAGGTCAGATCAGCCTGGGTGAGTGCTTTGACCTTGTCACTTTTGGAGTTAGTTCCTCCTCCCAAGCCTATGGAGGACCAAAAGGTTGTCATGCCGGACATGACACTGCGCATGCTGGAAACAGAGTGAATGGAGTCCCTATCGCTCCGGCCTTTGGCCGGTTTGTGAGCCTGCAAGAAGGAAACATAGTTCGAGGGCGATGGGTCATTGTTCAGGCTTTCTAGACGAACGTTCATTGGGCCGACGGTGATGTCGAGCTCTTCCATCTGAGACAGCAGGTAAAATAGATGGTGAGGCGTCAGGGTCAGAAGGGCTGCTTTTGCAGCGTGAGACCGAAAATTCAGACCAGCAAAAGAAAATGCGGCCGCCAAAGCGCCGGTTGAGTTGGTGGTGCTGGTGGAGGATGTTCCTGAGGTGACGCTCGAGTTGTTCGTCGAGTTGGACGCCAGCGAGGACTGGCGCCTGTGGACGGACAGCTGCAGACTATTCGCCAGGGCCTTCTCATGCTGGCGGATGAATTGGGCCAAAGACTGTACACGCATTCAATAGTCAGTCGAGGTTATCAACGTGCCGCGCCCGATAAGTCCTCGGCTCGCAACAGATGTTTCTTTTGGTGGACCCTCGATGGAATTTATTGATAAGACTCACCCGAACAAAGTGATGCCCATCCTCAGTTTGTAGCCGGTCCATCTCCTACTCTGGCGAACTTGACCGTTCGCAGCGTGCTCCCAGACTGGGGGGAATGTGCCGAGCAAATTCAGGGAAAAGGAACGTGAGGGATCGAATTTTGCGACCCGGGAACTGGGACAAAGGTCAGCTGGCAAGTCCGTCGACGGGAGACTGGCGAGATAAACTCGAACGCACCAAGACAGTATGAAGGGATCATGGTGGCATGCGGAAGGCCAACGCTGCCTCCAATGCAGACAAATGTGATCACGCTGGGCTGGCCGGGTGCGGCGGAGGGTGATGGCTCCAAGATGCTGTATTCCGCGCAATCCAGCTGTGAGACAGCAATCCGCTCGGGGGATGGACGCCGGAGACTGTGTATATGAGGATGAGAGTTGGAGGCCGCCACCGGCTGCTGTGTAAGCAGACGAGGTTGCGTATTGAGAGGAGGTGGGATCGTGACGGTCAGCAGTGAGGTGAGCCGTGAGGGGGATAAGGCTGAGAGTTGGTATGAGGGTGTGGAAAGTGATTGAGAATAGCTTTAGTGTTGGGGAAAGGTTGCGAGCAAGGTTCTGTCGTCGAGAAATAGGTTCGAGGTGGGAATCTGTATCAGGGAGCGGCAGCGGGATGGTGATGGTTGCAGTTGTGCGGCGAGTTTGGTTCGTTGGTTTGTTGGTTCGTCTCTCACAGTCAAAGACGTGGCTCTGGCCGCTGTTTGCCTCGTAGACGCGGTCGAGGCAAGCAAGAGCAGGCCGCAGAAAGCAGAGGCAGGGAAGAGTGCAGTGCAGTGTGCAGAGTGCAGAATGCAGAGTGCGGTGTGGGATAGACGGGAGGCTGCAGCATTAAGATGAAAGAGTTGAATATCCGCCAACAGCGCGAGAAGAGTAGTACTCGTAGGTACAGCAGCGCCAGTGCCAGTAGTACTCTCCTCGTAGTGGTAGAGTAGGTAGGTAGGTAGTAATGGTGGCGGAGGGGTGCATGGTGCATCGCGCATGGAGGGGTCTCGGGTCTCGAGTCGCGCCGCTCCCTTCTGCGACTGGCGAGCCTCTGGTGGGCGGTGGACACGCAGTGGGCGGGAGAGTGGGCACTCCGCTCGTACTACTACTAGCACTGGGCGCGCCCACAGTGGGCACTGGGCACCGCGCAGTCAGTCGTTCTCTCTGGCATCTGCCCCCCACGGGTCCAAGGGTCAGGGAGGGTGGCCGCTAGCTGCGAACCAGACCCAGCTAATAGGCGAGCGAGTAAGCCAGGAAGAAGCAAGACGTCAATCGCGCAACTTGACGCCAGTCGTCACCCACATCATCCGAACGGTGTGAACACTGAACAGTGAACACTGAGGATTGAAAGTGAAAAGTACGAGGCTCTCGAGGCTTGGGGCCAATGACGCCCAACAGCCCACTGCGGACACGAGGATTCGTCAGTTGAGGCATTATTGTTAAACAAAGGATCGACGGCCAATGTCATCCTCAAACCGGGAACAGGTTGCTTGGTGTTGTTGTGTTGTTGTTTTCCTTTTTGCCCCAATCTCCAAATTACTTAACATCCACTTTTGCCATCTCTTCTTATCCACTCGATCATCAACACCATCAATCCTCGCTCTTGTCTGCCTCGTGGCCTTGTCGTTCATTACTCTACGAGCAGGGCACAGGCTCAGCACAAGAGTCGGACGCCCATCTGACAACCAGCAGGCACCACGAGGCCAGCTCTGCTGAGCGTATCTCATCCTCGCTCTCTCTCTCGCCGGTGCACACCCTTTCGGGCGCGTCCCTGCACAGGGCACCTCGTCTTCCCTCCAGCTTTAGAGTCCAAGGCTTCAACTAGTCACCCGTAGTCGCCTCTGAGCTCCCGAAACGACGAAATTGGCTCTCAGCTCTCAGCCACGGCGCACCGTGATTGCCAATTGCCATATCCATGTCCACACTGGCCGGAGGGGCTCAGCCGAGTCGCTGGTGAGGCTGCCCGAGACTCGCAGTGCCAGTGGCCTGGTGAGCGGTAGCCTCTGGGGCCTAGGGACACTGAACAGGGCCCTGTGCAGTGGGCCTCGAGGCTTAGAGCAGACGCACCAGCAGCGCCTCGGGAGCCTGGAGATGAGGTTTATCTGCGCCGACGCCACAGGCTGTGAGCAGCAAGCAGGACCCCTCCTGCCCCTCCTCCTCCTCCTCCTTCCGATTTCCGACAACTTTCCGCGTGGACCGATGGAAGTCAACTCTGCCCGGACCGTTACGACCTTTACGAACACGAAACCCTTCTATAAAATGTTCTCTCTCCGCTTCCTCCTACTCGTCCTCCCTTCAACCCTTATCACGTCCGTGCGCGCCGCGTGCAACCTGGACCTGGCTCACTCTATCGCAATCGAAGGTAGAGTAGGGCGAATGGTCAAAACCTCGGAACCATCGAATCTCGTACACACTCTGGGCCATATTTTTTTGGTCGACACGATTAGCTCTCAGCCTAGAGCATGCAGAACTCCAGATGGAGTAGAGTTTGCGCAATAATGTGCATTGCACATCGCCCATCGCCCATCTCAGTGCTCACTCTGCGCAGTAGTGCGCCGACAACCTCAAGTCCGAGTCTCAGAGCACTCTAGAGGGCCCCGCCGACCTTCCCTGCATCTGTCACAGCCCACACCTGATCCAAGGGCTGTCAACGCACATGTATGCTGCCCAATAATGGGCTGAGCCTGCCTGCCCGGTGTGGTCATCTCGCATGCATGATGCGACTACTTCGAGTACGAGTAGCAGTAGGAGGACTGTCGATGCACTTCGGGCCACCAATGTCCTGACTACGAGGACACCATCAGGTAAAGTACAGCCTACAACTCCAGCCTACGAGAGTATTCCTGTCGCCTACGAGGATGAGCATTTCCATATCCCATCACACCCTCTACAACTGCTGACCTCCGCCGCCCCCCGGACTTCTGGTAGAATGGTGGTAGTACTACTAGTCAGCGGATTTGGCCTCTCGCCTCTCGCCGTGACGCCTTCCGCTCCCATTCCATCATCCCTCCCTGTCGTCCTTGTCCTCCCACACTACTCGAACACTGCAGATGTGACAGGTCACGATGCCATCCTGTGCAACGACTGACAGTGCCAGCCTGAGCCATGCCCTTCTTGAATCTTCACATACCTTACTCACCGAGGTCCGTGCTCGGCCAGACCTCTGGACTCAGGTCTGGCCAGTGGCCGGGCTTTTGACCGCTCTTCTATCTCAAGGAGTATCCAGCTCGGTGCGTGCCGTCGACGCCCCCGGGTGACGCCTTTCGGCACGCGTCACACGGCGTGGGCTGCGGGAGACATCGTCTTACCGGGCTCACCATCCACTACGAGTAGCGTCCACTGTCGAGGGTGTCAGAGGCCCGCCAGAAAGGAATCGAGGTCAATGCCGATGAAACTTGACGCCGCATTCCAACTGTATTGGTCCGTGGTCATCGTCACCGCCACGGTTTCAGGGAGCAAATCAGCCGCCGCAGCACCAGACCTCATGACCGATCTTCGGCGCGCGGTGCTATCATTGATGCATGCCCAGAGACTCCTGCTGCGGAATCTTGACACTTGCAAACGGGGCCGCTTCGTCGACAAGATGGTGAATGAGAATGACTATTCGTGCGAGCACGAAGCACAGTAGTGCATACCGCAGAATGCATGAGGCGCTGAGGGCCACACGGATAGGCACAGGGCTGTAAAACCTGGCCGTGCGGGTCGAGCACAGACTTGCCGAATCTAGAGTACAGAAGATCCGAATCTATCGAGTTTCACCCCCCGGGCCTCCAAGTTGGCATATTCTGGCATATTGTACTAGAGTACTGCTCGTAGAGTACTGTACGTACAGAGTTTGCACGCTCCGCATTCCCTGTCATTCAACATCCTCGCAGAAGACTGGGGCCCGTGGGCAAGGGAAACTCTTTCCGTGGCCACCGATCATCCGAGAGGACGCACAATGCACATCGACTCAGGTCGAGTCCCTCCCACTCACTGGCTGGTAAATCGCAGGTGCCTGGTGTGGGCGCCGCATACCCCTCCTCTCAGCGGCTGACCTGGGAGGCTGGGAGCTACAAGATGGTGGTGGGAGGGAGATGCATCTCTCTTCCTCGAAAGAGCATAAGCTAGGTGCTCAGAGAGCTGCTGTGTCACCCACAGTCCTTTCATCCCTACCAATTCTCGGGAGGTTGCCCATTGGCCCACATCCCTCAATGATCGTCAAGTGCAAAAGTATTGCCAGAACGAGTTGCACTGTCAAACCAAGCATAAGTCCTGTCCAAGATTGCACATCTTTTGTCTTTTCCCGGGCACATCCCGACAAGATCCTCTTTCTCGGGCATCGAGTAGTGGTGTCGGAGAAGTAACGTTCGAATGGTTTCTCACAGTGAGGTGAGGTGAGGCGAGGCTAACGATGCTTTAGCCTCCTTTGCCATGTACTGTAGGTGAGTGATCAGAAGCGAGAGCGAGGGCTTCTGGTGAAGGTCCACCCCATTCAACACCAATGCAGGCAGTAGTTTCACATGCTTGCAATCTTGCTTCGACGCGAGGCAGGCAGCGGAAAGTTAGATGTAACTGCTTGCGCTACAACCCCAGAAAAACAAAAATGAATTCAGCGGACCCAGAGACGGTGGCAAAGGCGGATGGAGGTAACTTCCATCGACCTTAACACCGTCTATCGGTCGAGCCAGAGGAACGACAACCTCTTGCCATTGACAGTGGTATTCTCAACTGATCGACGGGAGCTTCTTTCGCTGCAGAGGTGCCGGTGGGAAAATGCTGAGACGTCTGACCAATGTCCAAGAGCCGGACAACTCGCCAGAGATGAGAGGAGATGCACAGAGGCCGAGCGGGTGTTGGATACCTGGTACATTGGATAGTTGAGGTTGCATGCCCACGACATCTTGCAGCATCCTAACGTACCCTAAGGCAGCTATCGAGGCTATCGTACGACGAAGGCACCCTAGGCATCTTAGGCCCGACGCGGTGTCATGCGCAAACTAACCCCCACATCGCGACGGCCAACTTAACTTGAGACGCCGCTTCGTGGGCCCGCTACCAGTGGCAGCTGGGCTTCGGTGATCTCGATTTTCGACACTGGACAGAGGGCTTTTGATCTGGGAAAACCCATCCCCCGGTCCTGAGACTCGATAGTCGAGGATTACGTGCCGTTCCGTGTATTTCCCTTTTGAGGCGACAGGTGACTCGAGACGCGATTGAGACCCCAGGATTCGGGATTCAGCGCGGTTGGCCATCGGCCCTCCGCATTCTTGCGTGTTCAAGCGAGAGGCCCATGTTGGTTCGCGGTGACAAGGATGCTGTTTGTTCAACCCAGAAGATTTCTCAAGCTGAGAGGCGCTGAAGTTAGTCTGGGGAAGAGGTGCGAAAGTACTCATAAGGTTAGGTGAGCTATCAGCCTGCTGTAGCTGATGTCCGTGGTAGAACGGGGTCATCATCATTGGCCAACAGGCATCGCTTCTGTGGCTGGAAGAACTGTGGCGCACCATTCTCTGCCAAGGAGGCATCCCGCCAAGCTGTGGCTGGTGACGACGCGCCAAGTGCCTTTCCTACTCGCTCGTCGACGTCCGCGGCGTCAGGCGTCAACAGAGTCACGGACCACCATGTTCCAGCCATGATGATGCGAAGCTCCTTCGTCATCAAACGCCTTCGCTTGTCCCTCGTCACTCCACAACATCAACGTCCGCCCTTCCACCCGAACACCTAGCTCACCTCACACTGTGCCCTTGACCTCTTGATTAGATCCGGGCTGGTTTCAGCTCATAGAATTGACTATGGTATTCTGAAAGAAGGTCTTCGTGTGATCATGCCAAAATCATGGTCAGCAATGGAAACAAGGAGGCCGATTCATCGGTGAAGCCCCCGTCTTACGACCCCTCTACGTTGCCCGACTACGACAACGATTTCATCAAGCGATCAGATCTTGAAAGCTTTGCCGAAGCCCTGACTGCTCCGACCACGGTTCCAGTCACCGCCCTCAACGATTGGGGTCCCGTCCGGCAGAGGGTGAAGAAGACCCGGGTTCGACGAAAGGCCGAACGACGCTCCAAAGACGAGATACGGGAGGGCTTTGTATATACACTCCTCTACTATCCTTTGCTATTCATCGTCTGTGGGTGGATCGTTTTCCTCTTCATCGTTTACAACCTGACGCGCTTCTACGTCTACGCCTACGAGCATGCGTTTTCGTGGACCGGGCAACGAGAAACTCTTCGCCGGCGCCTCCAGCACGCCAATACCTACGATGAGTGGCAGAATGCAGCTCATGAACTCGATGACCTTCTGGGAAATGAGGTCTGGAAGCAGACAGACCCATATTCTTACTACAATCACCAGACGGTAGAGAAGGTCACGTCTCAACTGATTGACTTGAGGCAAAGGAGTCTAGAGGAAGCCGAAAGAGGCGAAAACACGGCGGGCACCTTCACGGCTTTGGAAGAGCTCAAACTTTTGCTTGAGAGCTGCGTCAAGAACAACTTTGTCGGCGTGGAAAACCCTCGGCTGTACAGCGAAACGTATATTGGCACGAAGGAGTTGATCCAGGCCTTCGTCGACGAGGTCGAGCAATGCCTCCGCATGGTCCTGGACAGTAAACGCATGTCCGAGGCCGACAAAGTTGTCTTCTTTCGCCATCTTGAACTCAACTATGGTCGCACCGCGTTGTGCCTCTCGGGGGGTGCAACGTTTGCTTACTACCACTTTGGCGTCGTGAAGGCCTTGTTGGATGCAGGAGAACTACCCGAAATCATCACCGGCACTTCCGGGGGTGCTCTGGTGGCAGCTTTGGTGGCCACCAGGACGGACCAAGAGCTGAAGCAGCTGTTGGTGCCAGCACTGGCTTACCGAATCAGGGCGTGTCACGAAGGATTCACTACCTGGGTTCAAAGATGGTGGCGGACTGGAGCTCGCTTTGATTCTCTGGACTGGGCCATGCAATGTAGCTGGTTCTGTCACGGCTCTCTGACGTTTCGAGAGGCATTCGAAAGGACCGGCCGCATCCTGAACGTTTCATGTGTGCCCTCTGATCCGCACTCCCCCACCATTTTGAACAACCATATCACGAGTCCGGATTGCGTCATCTGGTCTGCGGTCCTGGCTTCGGCGGCAGTGCCCGGAATACTGAACCCCATTGTGCTCATGCGGAAGACCAAGGACGGTTCCCTGGTACCGTATTCGTTTGGCAACAAGTGGAAAGACGGCAGTCTGCGAACCGACATTCCGCTAAAGGCCCTCAACATCCACTTCAACGTCAATTTTTCCATCGTCTCACAGGTGAACCCTCATATCAACCTGTTCTTCTTCTCCCCCAGGGGTTCGCCAGGTCTGCCAGTGACGCACCGCAAAGGCCGCGGCTGGCGAGGAGGCTTTCTCGGCTCGACCATCGAAACTGCTGTTAAGCTAGACCTGCAAAAGTATCTGAAGATTTTACGCCACCTCGAATTGTTGCCTCGACCCATGGGCCAAGACTGGAGCGAAATATGGTTGCAGCGCTTCTCCGGCACAGTGACCATCTGGCCAAAGACGGTTCCCAGCGACTTCTGGAACATCCTGTCTGATCCAACCCCCAGCAGACTCGATCGAATGTTGGAGTTCGGCCAGCGCAGTTGCTGGCCCAAAATACGGTTCATCTCCAACCGGATGAAAGTGGAAAGAGTGATACTAGAAGGCCTGAGGAAGGGCGGCCCGATTGACGATAGCTCGCGAGTACCCAACCCAGCCCGCGAACGGGAGGCTGCCGATGCTCTCCTTCGTGCTCGAAAACGTCGTGACGATCATACGTCGTCGTCCGCCGATGATCTTCCGCAACCGACAGCGAGGTCCTTGCGGAGACACAGCACCATCCTTGAAGAGCTCACCAGGCAAGCTTCGGTTCTCTGGCACGATGATGGAGCCACTGAGGGCGAAGAGGACGTGGTGACGACAGACGAAGATGATGGCTTGGAGGAGCGGGGAAGAGTTTCATTAGACCCATGAAGCCGCTAGAATGAAAAGAATACTACATCTTTAGAATGTGTAGTCGCAGAACCTAGAATGAGAAGGGTATCAACGCCATTGTGAGAGTGCACTGTCGACACGCATGATCACGTGATGGACAAAAGTACGTTGCGGAGGGCGGCACCAACGCACCGACAGTAAGGTTCTGGCGAGGGTCAACCGAGATCTGACGTCGATCCTGCGGCACGCAACTACATGGGAATGGAGGTTCCTACATTTCTTTGCAGGCGTGTCAGACCATTTCGCGGCGGTTGCGGCTCGGGAAAACTCAAGTGGGAGCATCGTGGGGTCTTCCGGTGCCGTTTCCGCAGGAGTTTCGAGCCACAGCAGCACGAGATGGTGATTGTCGAGATATATTGATATTTGATGCTTTCGAAGTGCTACGCGACTCCGAATCCTCTGCCTGTTGCAGTCTGTGATTCTGTGAGTTTTGATTGGTGGTCGTGGAAAGAAGCGGGGAAGTAGCCAAGACTTGGCGCTGGGCCAGCGGTCATTTGCGGTTTAGTTTCTCCGACTTGCCTGGATGGGGACTAGTGCTTGTCAGTCTTAACTAGTAAACTACTTGCTCTCCCGACTGCGCTTCTCACAGAAACACACACGCCTGCGTCCCAAACTGTGACTGCTCGCCCTCTCAACGCTCTATCATCCTCCCATCCATCGCCCTCCTGTATTGCCTCGCGACTCTATCGCACTCGTGCGCGAAGTATCAAAAGCGCTTCAACATCCTCCTTACCTTCCTCCTCACTCACAGCGACGCACCTCGTCTGCTGACGGACGCGCGCTCTGGCTCGTTTCCGTCAAAACCACTCGCCATCCATTACTCTTCCTTATCCAACTCTGCGTCGCGCCGCAGACCCCGGAGAGCTAGATTTCCCCGGTTGATAATCCCCACTCAGTCTCGCGTCGTGATGCCCTTGTTCCGCGCCGCATCCTGAACGAATCACGCCTGCGCCCTAATTCTCCAGACAGTCTTCTCCGCCGAGACTTGCCGCCATGCCTTCTCACCGCGGCTCTAAGCGATCTCTAGAGGAAATCGTGATGCAGGAAGACTCAGATGACGAGGACTACGATGACAAAGCCCCTGGCCCTTCCAAAGCGCGCCCCTCGCGACACAGACAGAGAGGTGCCCCGGCTCGCAAGAAGCAAAGAAGAGGTTATCGGGGTTCTGATGTCGACAGCGACGAGGATGATCTGGTCTCTGACGAGGAGGATTCATTTTTTGACGAATCAGAAGAGGAGCCCGAGACGAACGAACGGGGTCGCCCTGTTCGCAAGGCTGTTAAAAAGACCGTCAAGTACGAAGAGGAGGAGACAGAGGAAGACGCTACCTCCGATTCGTCTGACGATGTCCTATCCCGCAAGATTGGCAGCACCCCCAAAAAGCTCATTGTGACCCTCAAAACCGGCAACAGCCCTCTTCGCCCAAATCGCAGTTTGAGAAACACAAGTGGAAGTTACGGCAACAAGCAACCGGTCGCCTCTTCTGTGCCGCCCACCACAGGGACCAGGAGGAGCAGCCGTATCTCCCATGACGAAGACGAACCTGTCATTGCCTTGACAAACTCAGGCAGACATGTTGAGGTGGTTAGGGCCGGTTCCCGGGACCCCGAAGGCGTTCCGCTTCGGGCCATGAAAGGAGGCAAAGGTCTGAAAGCCCCATCGAAGAGCACCATCGATGAAGAATCGCAATCCATGACCAAAGAAGAAGAGCCAGAGGCAGAATCAATACTGGAGATCCAGGCATCCCAGCACGAATTCCAGGAGAGTGACCCTCTCATTCCGGAAGAAGCTGAACCTCTGCCACAAATTCTGTCGGATATTGTCAATGCTGCGGCTGAACATGAAAACGCAGACGGTCTGGGAGAAGCTGAAATTCTTGCTACGCAAGAAGACGAAGTGATGGAACCCAAGCCCGATGAGGACGAGGGCCAAGCTGAACCGGACGAGGATGAGGACGACATTCTGCCTCGACGGGGAAGACTGACGCGTGGGGCTTCGAGGAGACAGCTAGATTCGCCAGAGTTTGAGCCGGAGCCGGAGGAGCAAACCACCCGACAGCGCGGAAGAACTCTGAGAAGCGGAGCCAAAGAAACCGCCTCGAGAAGTCGCCGACGCAAAGCTCAAGATGAGAGCAGTGACTTCGATCCGGATGAAGACCAAGAAAATCGAGACGAAATGTCAAGCTCAAGTGAATCAAACACCTCGCCCCGCAAGAAAAACGGTGCCGACGACGAGGAGGAAAGCAGCAACAACGGCCGAAGGTCGACTCGACTCCGCAGTAAAGTAGTGTCACGCCAAAGATCAGAGGCGAGTGAACAACTTGAGGACCTGGCCGCAGAGGTTGAAGAATTGAAGCGAGACGGCAGGAAGGCGCGACGTCCGAGAGAAGAGATCGTGTTTGAGCCACGTGGACGGCGAAATGGGAAGAAGCCCAACTATGATCTTCTGCGAAACCTCGCCCCGATTGAAGACGAAGAAGAAGCTGCGCCATCCCCGTCACAAAGAGCGCGAAAGCCGGGCGCTGGGAGCTGGCAGCGAAGCTTGCTCAATACATACGGTCCCTTTGGTGGAGGCGGCTTATCTTCAGTACTTGGAGGAGGTCTTCAAGGAGCCAAAGCTCAAGGGGGCGTCGATTCCGACAGCAGTGACGACGAAGTGATGAAGCAACCCAGACCTGTTGGTGGCACTGTGGGAATGACACCGACAGCTGCTGGCGCCTTCAACTTCTTTCCCCAACCCGCCAACACAGATGCTGCACAAGCCGCTGCCGGAACTCCTGCAAATCTCGGCAAGATTAAGGACAAACAGGCCCTCGCGGATGCTGATCCTCTCGGGGTTGATCAACACGTGAACTTTGACAGTGTTGGAGGCCTCCAAGGACACATTGACCAGTTGAAAGAGATGGTTGCTCTTCCCTTGCTGTATCCGGAAATCTTCATGCGATTCAAGATCACTCCTCCTCGCGGAGTCCTCTTCCATGGACCCCCGGGTACGGGCAAGACGCTTCTGGCGAGGGCGTTGGCGACAAGCGTTAGTTCCCAAGGCAAGAAAGTCACCTTCTACATGCGCAAAGGCGCAGATGCCTTGAGTAAATGGGTCGGAGAAGCGGAAAGACAATTACGTCTTCTGTTCGAGGAGGCTCGCAAGAACCAGCCCAGTATCATCTTTTTCGATGAAATCGATGGCCTAGCTCCGGTTCGGTCAAGTAAACAGGAACAGATCCATGCTTCTATTGTTTCCACCTTGCTGGCACTGATGGACGGCATGGATGGACGAGGACAGGTCATTGTCATCGGCGCCACCAACAGACCAGATTCGATCGACCCGGCCCTCCGAAGACCTGGCAGATTCGACCGAGAGTTCTACTTTCCCTTACCTGGCGCCGATGCTCGACGAGCCATCATCGACATTCATACTCGGGGCTGGGATCCTCCTCTTCCTGCCGCCACCAAAACCGAATTGGCAGAGATGACGAAAGGATATGGAGGAGCAGACTTGCGAGCCTTGTGCACGGAAGCCGCTTTGAACGCAGTCCAACGTCGCTACCCTCAGATTTACAGCTCGACCGAGAAGCTGCTCATTGATCCCAAAACCATCGAGGTGACACCAAAGGACTTTATGATCTCCATCAAGAAGATGACCCCCTCCTCTGAAAGATCCACCTCCTCTGGAGCCTCCCCACTGCCACCTAGCGTTGCACCGTTGTTGCAAATCCAGCTGGAACAAATCGAACGACTACTTGGAGAAGTACTGCCGCGAAGAAAGAGACTCACAGCCCTCGAAGAATCTCAATACGAGGATGTTGCAGATGGCCACAGCTTTGGCAAAGAAAAGATGCAGCAGGAGTTTGAGACGGCTCGGGTCTTCCGTCCCCGCCTTCTTATTCACGGGAAATATGGTATGGGCCAGCAGTACCTCGCTGCTGCTGTGCTCCACCACTTTGAAGGCCTTCATGTGCAGGCTTTCGACCTTCCCACCTTGCTGAGCGACACCGCGAGCTCGCCCGAAGCGACGGTGATCAGACTCTTCTCGGAGGTCAAGATGCACAAGCCCAGCGTGATATACATCCCGAACGTGCAGGAGTGGTACAACACTGTTGGCCAGGCGGTCATCACGACCTTCTTGGGCCTTTTGCGATCCATCAAGCCCACCGACCCGGTTTTGCTTCTTGGTTTCGCCGAGGCCGAGCAAGATGAGATCGACGACAGCATGAAGCGCGAACTCTTCGGCTACTCAAAGAAGAATCAATACGGACTGAGAGAGCCCGACCACAGAGAACGCTTTGGATTCTTTCGCCCCTTGAAGGATTACATCCGCACGGCACCGGATGAGTTCCCCAATCCTGACAACCGAAAGAAGCGTCATATTGAAAAGTTGCCGCCGGCTCCCCCTGAGCCAGAGAAGCCACCGCCACCACCCAGCAAGGAGGAAGTGAAGGCACAGAAGAAACGGGACCGTCAGACGCTGAACATGCTCAAGATTCGGCTGCAGCCCATCATGGATCAGATTCGGACCAGGCACAAGAAATTTCGGACAGGAGTCATTGACGAGAGTCAGATTCGCTATCTCTACGACGAAGCCGACCCAGGAACTGTTACGTCTGACCTGCAAACTGAAATCCTAGCCAGAGCCTCATTCCGGCCGTTTGAGATCGGGAAGGACGCGCACGGCGTCCCTGGTCTGCGCGATGAAGCAAATTCGAATTTCTACTACAACTTGGACACTGTCACAATCGAGAAACGTCTGAGTAATGGGTATTACAAGCGGCCCAA
The DNA here is from genome assembly GCA_001599775.1 of Exophiala alcalophila. Taxonomy (NCBI): domain Eukaryota; kingdom Fungi; phylum Ascomycota; class Eurotiomycetes; order Chaetothyriales; family Herpotrichiellaceae; genus Exophiala; species Exophiala alcalophila. Next base: position 87,184 of record BCHY01000007.1, on the reverse strand, counting down.
GGATTTCCTGGCAGACATCAAGCGCTTAGCGAAAGATGCCAAGACGATCGGTGATGAGGACCGACTCCTGAAAGCCAACGAGCTCCTCGCCAACGTCGAGGTTGACATCGGAGCCATCGAAATGAACGAACCGGCCTTGGCCGCCGAATGCGAGCGTGTATATCAACGCGAGCTGGCCCGAGAGCAAGAGGCTTTGGAAAAGGCGCGAGCTGCGATGGAGCAGAACAAGGAAATGCCTCCCCCCCAGATTGTGTCGAATGTCCCGCACGGAAATGCTTCCGGACCATCAGCAACAACCAACGATTCGGGTCCTATTCTCTTGGGTGAGCCCATGCAGCGGCGACACGACTTTATCCAACGTCTAGCCCCGACAGCTGCTCAGGGCAACCCGTCCGAGTCCGTTGTCACCAATGGAATTCATCTCAGTCCCGAGAGTTCCACGCATCCGACATTGGCGAATGGCTCCAACTCCGTTCATGATGGACATGAGCCAGACGAAGAAGGCGACACCCCAATGGCCGGGGTGGAATCTCACCCAACCTCGAATGAAAAGAGCAACGAGACGCAGAAGACGCATACGACAAGCTCCTTTGGCAACCGTGAATCGGCACAACCCAGGCCTTTCCACTCGTATACTGCGCCGTCACAGCAACTCATCAAAGATTCGGGTATGTCTGCACCTCGCTCCCAGACAGGGCCGTTTACACCCATGCCCCATGGGAGTCATCCGGCCGAGTTTCAGAACGACGCAAGCACAACGCAATCTACGAACGAGAAAAAGATCTCCTCTGGTGAAACGGAACATGCCAATCAGAACGACTCGGGACCGAACCTGTATCTCTTTGAAGAGAGGCGATCTGCCGAAGGTAGTCAGATGCCACCCACTCAAGGTATGTTCAACCCAACGATTGATGCTATTTGCCCACGTCTCAAAGCCGATGTTCTGACAGTTGAAGCAGCAAATACTCAATACTCCCAACCAGAGCCGGTTGACCCGGTTCAGCCATTGTCATCACAAGGGCAAGACCAAGAACTACACCCACAGCAACTGATGCCGCCACCACCATCTGAAGCTCGGCCTTCTCATCGTTCCAGTGTGCCCAGCCACATCCAAGACCTCCTGAACCCTTCTGCATCACCCCCCTCTCGACCGAATCTCAACCAGGTCGAGCAGCAGAGCCTGGACAATTTCCACACGGACATCACGGACAAGACTAGTGGTCTCACCGTCGAACAACTGGAACAGGTCAATTCGGTGCTGATGGATACACTGTGGAAGACCCAGAACGAGTGGGATCGAAACCTGGTCCTGCGAGAGATCAGCGAGGCCTTCAACGAGGTCATGGCCGACATGGTTGAGAGTGGGCAAGAGTTCACCTCGAGCAGCTGGGGCAGGAAGGGACATGCTGTGTGATGTGAGAATGAGTTCTGCGAAGGGGATGGGGCGGTAAAGACGTGAAAAGGGTCCTTCCCTCCGATGTTCCAGTCTCAAGTCTCAATCTTGGAGAGGAGAGTTCAATTAGTTGGCTTTGTGTATGTAAAACCACGCGGAAGACAAAGACAAGAAGATGGGGCACAGCAGAGCAGAGCAGCACATGTGTTGTAGATTAGAACAACAAAGTCCTCCCAGTCAGACTTTTCTTCTTTTCGCCCTTTGCTGTGCTGTTGTGTGCTGGTCGTGATGGGGATAGAGTGCCATCTGTCACTAGACTGTCCAAACTGTCCGCTGTGTATCTATTTTATGGAGGGGTTTTGGTTTGTGGATGCAGCGGATTCAGAATGCAAAAGCAAGGAGCATCGACTGATCAGTCAATCAAGCAGTGACTACAGGTTTGATGAGCAGCGTATCAGCAGATGGTCTTTGCACTTGTCATGAGAAGGTTCCTATTCTTATTCTATTTCGAGGATCCAGGTAGATTGCTGCCCACGACGTCCTATGCTTTTCCCAGCATCGTCGTGAGGCCGCCCGGATTCTTCAGTGCCGTCGCTTTTTCTATCCCTACCTCTCTCTCGCTGTGCGATCTGAGTCATATCTAAGGAGCCTCTGTGCTGCTGTGTGATTCGATTCGTAGTTGTCTATTTCTTCCCTTCTATCTATCGTCTTGTTTCGTTGTCATGTCTTGTCATTTCAAGTCATGTCCTCTTCCTTCTTAAAGCTATCTTCTGCGTTCTATTTCGTCTTTTCCTTTTCCTTCTCCACCTTGGGCCGAGTTGGGAGCGCATACAGGCCTCCACCCACGAACACGACGGCGGCGCCACAGAGGACCCCTGCCGGGAGCGAATTCCCAAACAGGCAGATGCTCAGGAGGAGGCTCGCGAGTTTGCGAATGTTCAGCACAATGCTCACCGTCAGGGAGCTGGACTGGGCTGACAACCGATTGACACCAATAATGCAGATCAGCTGAGTTGCGGCGTTGAGGCCGAGCAGGAGAACAGTTTGGGGGATGTGTATGGAGGATAGGAGGGAAAGCCAAGGATTGCTGGAGAGAGGGCTGATGTCGTACGGAAGGTATTTCGCCCACGTAGAGTTCTCCTTGGTCGGATCGAGCCACGAACTCGGAGATGTTGAGCTGCCACCTTGGGAAGCCGTGGTGATGCTGACAAATTCCTGAACCAGCGGTCGAAACTGACTGGCGAAGTAAGGCAGGGACATAGTGTGGCTGTAAAACAGAGTCTCGGACGTAATGCTGCCGGATCGTCCGTGGGCCGAGTACATGTCGTCGGTATACAACCCCATGCAGGCCGACAGGACGAGAGCGGAGGCGACCAGCGCGAAGCCCGGAGCTTGAGAGGCCAACGCAGACATGGAGTTTGCAGACATCGGCTCCAAGTCTCCTGCAGTAAAATTGGTCTCTGCATCTGCCTGTTTGGACCATGCGTCTGAGATGGCCGCAAGCACGACGCCGCAGAAGAGAAGGAGGACTGCAACAATCTTCTGGACTGGATACCGCCTCCCCTTCCATATCCTCCCCGCAGCCATTGATGTCACCGGCCCTGCCGAGCGCAGGATGATGTGCAAGGGCACGCTGATGCGGTATTTGAACGCCTTATTATTCAACATATTGATTGTAAGGAAGTAAGCGGTGTAGACGGCCCATTTGCGAAGAGGAATGGCGCGTTCTCGCAGGAAGAAGTTCTGCCAGCCACGGGAGAAGGAAAGGTGTCGAGGAGCGGTGACGAGGGCGACGAGGAGGAATTGAAAGGCGGTAATCAGAGATCCCGAGGTAGGAGAGGCGTGGATGAGAGATTCCAAGGTGTAGACATTGGAACAGCAGCCGCCGAATATGAGCAGAAGCGTAGGGGCCCAAATTTGGAGGACAGACGCAGCCTTCCATCCCGTGGTGGTTAAGGAATGGTCAGGCTGAGTGTTGGGATCTCTTGCGGCTTGTGCGTCGGCAACTCCTCCGTGTCGGTGGATGTCCCCATTCGGCCGCTGCCCATTGTCACCAATCTTGCCCCTCTGACGGACTGTCGTAGAGCTTGGGGATGTGTCCGTCGAATTCATAGTCGCGGGGAGAGGCGGATCGCTTGAAAGGGGTTCTGCTCGTCACCGGAGAGCCGCCATATTTGCTGGTGCCAGCCGAGATAGTGGCTACGATCAGAATTCAAGACCTCTGGCCGCTTGGATCCAGATCCGTCAAGATCCAAAGGGCATGAGAGGCGTCTTACGAGCGACGTCGGTTGTTCAATGTTGACAACAGCGCATCGGGGATGGAGCGAGGAGCCCAGAGGGGAAGGTCAGGCGAGGGGGTGTCCAGCACGCCGCTTTTACGAGTACACTCTATCTCTACAACTGCTCACCTCTCACTTCTCTCTTCCATCCACCTCGCACTCACTCACGCTTCCCTCACCGCCTGCTTCTACAGGTGATTTGTCCAAGTCGCGTCGCTGCGTCTGAGCTGCATCGCTCGCACGTCCATCCAATCCAAGCGGACACTCATGCGACTTGGTCACACTTGATCTTGAGAAGCTTCTCGGCATTCCGGTAGGCAATATCCTCCAAGGCATCCTCACTGACCATGCCGCTGTCCCGCAGCTCCTTCAGGAACTCCAACCCCCATTCATTTCGCGCAAAGGGGTAGTCGATACTGAACAGGATTCGATCCTGCTTGCACTGTCTCAAGAGCGTGGCCATGGGCGCAAGGGCAAACATCCCACTGGTCGTGATCCAGATGTTCTCGTCCCAGACCTGCTGGAGTTGCCGCTCGGGCTTGACCCCGGCCAGGGGCCACTGGTGAGACGAGATACGGATGATCCGGTCCAGTTGGTAAGGAATCATCTCGCCCATGTGGCCCAGGATCAGCTTCAGACGAGGGAAGCGGTCGAACAAGCCTGCCGCAAACAGTCGCAGAAGATGCAGGCCGTTTTCGGCATGCCATCCCCAAGCATGCATACCCAACGTCTGGGCGATCGCATCTGGATAGCTGCCATCATAGAGCAGAGGCTTGGTCTGCTCATTGTATGAGGGGTGTAAGTACACCGGCACGTCCAACGCCTCGGCCGTCTCGAAAAAGGGCCAGAAAGAAGCGTCGTCATAGAATCGGCCCTCGCAAGTGTTGTCGATCAACGCGCCGACGAACTTGAGCTCCTGGACGCAGCGACGGAGCTCTGAACACGCCTCGGCCGGATTCTTCATTGGAATCGTCGCGAAACCGACGAACTTCCCTGGGTGGGTGGCGGCGGCTCGAGCAGCCTCGTCGTTGACTTTCTTGCAAGTCGGAAGATCGAGAGCGATGAAGCTGGCGGCATTAGACAGGACTTGGACGGAGACACCATTCTCCTTCATCGACGCCAGCCTCGCGTCGCCAAGATCGAGCAGGTCTTCTCGACATCGCCGTAAAAGCACGGTCGAGTTGTACGGGTCCTCAAGGGACTTGGAGGTGTAGAAGTCGACGGCTGCTTCTGCCCAAAAGTGCTCTTCGAGAGCGATGATTGGGAAACTGAAAGGCAGTGGTGACATTCTGACGTGAGCACGGATAGAAACGGGAGAGAATGCAATTCCTCAGACCCTCGAAGGGGCTCTTCTTTCAATATATACTTTGATACATAGTATATAGACAATCCAGTGTAACCGTCCCCTGTATGATTGTCAGCACTTCTCCTGTTCGGGAATGTCTTTTTCATTCTGGGATTTGGTGAGCTTCTCTTCGCCTCACAAAAGGTTCAACTTCCATGTGAGGTTTCATGCTCAGTGGCAGTGTGCAATAATGACAAACGTGCGGACAGAGTTCGGATGCATCCCGTCCCGCTTGAATTTGAGGATAGTAGTGGCGAATGGATAGAGGCCAGCCTTGTATCAATGAACTCCACCGAGAGTCGGAAGTCCTCCCATAGGCCCGGGCGCCGAGTCCATTGGGATGAACATAAAATGGGAACTGTGGCAATTTGCAAGCCCCGGCCTTCCAATAACACTTCAGTAAGATGTTGAATGTAAGCGCGCAAGGAAAAGGGCCTGTTTGATACCTGGATACGTACTCTCGAGTCTCGAGGAGAAGGAAGAGTACCTACTCGTACACCTGGGTTGCCTGATGGACACCMCCCCCACCTCCACCGCCACATCCCGGCCCGGGCTCCCGGTGCCACGCCCAGGCACAGGCCCGGTCCAGGAGCGACCGGGGGCCGGAATCTCTCATCCACCACCCCTCAACGTCAAGGTAGAAAGCAAGAGGAGTGGACATGCTCCTTTGGCAGCGCAACCGGCGGCCACGTTGCTTATGAAGCTGTCTTCGTCATCTTCCTCCTTCACATCCCCAGACCTTGACACCGCGACGGCCGACACCCACGAACGGCGCGCGAAGAGACAGAAAGTCGCCGCCGCCTGCGACGATTGCCGGGCCAGAAAGGTCAAATGTGACGGCTCCAAACCAGGTACGGCATCAGGAAGAGCTGTTTCGGAGAGTAATCGCTGACGGGAAGACGAATCGCAGTGTGCACTCCCTGTGGCCGAAAGTATGGGCCGCGAGCGGTGTGCGAATGGGGAGTGAGAAGAACCCGAAGCACTGGGGCCTCGAAGCTGGAGATCATGCGTCTGCAGTCTCGCATCGCAGAACTCGAGCGAAGCAATCAGGAGGCCTTGCGCGATGGCGATGGCGATGGTGATGGTGATGGCGATGGCGATGGCGATGGGCGTACCATAGCGTCGTCGCCTGTGTCAGAAGAGATGTCGGCGTCGAGTAACCGCCATTACCACGGCGAAGGCCACGACAGCGACGCTAATGCCATGATGGGCTTAATGGAGGAAGCAAGACACAGCCAGACCAACAACCCCGTGGGCGACTCCAGCGCCGCCAGCTTCATGAGTCGGATCAAGTCTGTGCTGGACCAGCAATCGGCAACGCCGGACGCTGCTCAGCGGCAGCAGCAGCAGCAGCGGCAGCCTCCCTCGTCGACGGGCCCGGCTTCGATACCTCAAGCCTACCAACCGAGCCGACGAATATCCAGGCGGCCGGACTACGTGCTCCCGTCTCGGGAGCAAGCAGACCACCTTTTGCAAGTCTACTGGCGGCTCGTCGACTGTCTGTACCCGTTCCTCGACCGGGATGATTTCACAACCAAGTACCTCAACCTGTGGACGGGGCACTCGGGCATGGAGGACGAGAACGGCTTCGTCTGCCTCATCAACGCCGTGTTTGGCATCGCGAGCAACCTCGACTGCTCGATCCCCCCGGCCGACCGCATCGGTGCCGCCGACGTGTTCTACCGTCGCGCCCAGCTGCACATGGGCTTCGACCTGCTTCAAAGCCGCTCCGTCCAGACCGTCCAGTGCTTCTTGCTTCTCGGCCAGTACCTCCAGAGCACCAACGACCCGCAGGGGTGTTGGGTGTTCACCGGCCTGGCGATCCGGATCGCGCAGAGCCTGGGGCTGGACCTGCCTTCGACGAGCAAGCAGCAGACCCAGGATCCGAAGCGGAGCAGTGAGCTGCGCAAGGTATGGCACGGCTGTGTCCTCATGGACCGCACTCTGTCCATGACCTTTGGGCGCCCGGCCGTCATCACGTCGGAAGCCGCTACGTCGGTCCCAAGCCCGCTCACGCACCCGGGTCGCGATGGCCATCACGCCGAGTGCTCCTGTCACCGTGAACTCTGCAAGTTTGACCCGGAATCGCCGGACCTTCATTTCTTCATCGACTGTCTCAAGTTATACGAGGTCATGGGCGAGACGTTACTGGCCCTATACAGTCCCGTCCCTGAATCCGAGGGCCCGGAAGACAGCTACGGCCAATACTTCGGGGCGCTGGGGGCAAAGGCCGCTGGCACGGTGCTGGAAATCGACAGCAAGTTCGGCCACTGGCGTCGCGGTCTGCCGCTGCATTTGCGATATGGCGCCGGGCCTGAGGTGCCTAAAAGCAGGATCCACGTCCGTCAAACCAACGTCTTGTGGGCGCGATACTGTCACATCCGCACCTTGCTGTTCCGCCCCGTCCTCTCCCGCTTCTGCACCGCGAACGAGGAGGTTGACGCCGAATCGACGCTGGCTCGCACACTTGCCCTCCAGTGCGCAGTCATGTGTGTGCGCAGCGCACTGGACACGCTCAATCTGTTTGGCCCAATCTTGGAAGAATGCAAGTGGGAGGAGCTTGACGAGATCCTGCCGGCGTGGTGGTACTGCGTCTTCTACCTCTACACCGCCGCCACCGTCCTGGTGGCAGCCAGATTGAACAAGACCGTTGAGGCCGAAGTCGGACGAGAGGTCGTCATGAATGCCTCGCGCGTCGCTACGGCTGCCTTGAATCACTACCAGATCTTTGGCCGGCACGCCAAAAGATGTGCCGCGGCCGTCAGCCTGCTGTTCGACCAACTCCCCAGTCACCACGAACAGCAACAACAAACACAACACGGGCATCAAGTGGAACAGGGCCCATCGTTCCCATCCTCACGCATGCAGAGCGGCACCCTGGGTGGCCCGGGACCTCAGATGTCTACTGCATTGTCTCCGGCATACGATCAAAGTCAGCGGTGGGAAACCTGGTCTAGCCATGTCCTCCGGGACCGAAACCGGCTTCAGTCCGCGACCGGCAGTGGCAACGGCAGCGAGGAGGTGTGGATCTACGACCAGCACCAGCGAGCGCCAAACGAGGCGAACCCGGGGTATTTTCCGCAACAGCATGCTGCTCATCCGTCCGTGGACATGCTCGACGCATCAGACCTCCGATTTGACCTCGGCGGCGACATGTCCTGGCTGAGCAGCATACCGTTTGAGTTGTACAGTGAATATTGATCAGGGAGGGGAGAGTTTCGAATGTACAAAACAAAGTCTGGGGTCATAAAGGCTAACTTTAATTTTTATTTATGGGGTGTTGGTCCACCTCAAGTGGGTGCCTCCTCCCCGTAGCTGTACATACAATCGTAACATGGTGCGCCTGGTTCTTCCCTTCTTTCACAGTGAAGGACGTGTCGTCTACTTTACTTCTTCTCCCAGAACAGGTTGATTTCCTCGCCCTGGAGCCAGTCGGCCATGGCGCTGTACATGTCGTACCAACCCTTGTTGCCGGCGTTGGGCAGGTCGTTGAGGATCGGGTGACCCAGGCTGTTCTGAGCGACGGCCAGGTACTTGTAACCCTCGGTGTACTTCTCGAGCTCTTCCTTGGGGAAAGTGGGCACGGTCTTGCCATCCACGGGGATCATCTTGTCCTTCTCGTAGAACAGCTTGACGAACTGCGTCTTCCACTCGCCGTCCTCGATCTTGCAGAAGAAGATGAATCGGCAGTCGCACTCGACGTCGACGGGGATCCCCTGGATCGTGAACCGCTGCGTGATGGTCGCCTTCATCTTGCCGATGCCGCGCTGCTTGGCCAGGTTGACGTTGGCCAGCGTGCCGTTCTCGCGGTGCATGATGAAGTCGCCGTTCGCGCGACCCTTGATCGACACGTCGATGAAGTCTTCGATCGAGAGGCCACCGGACCAGGCTGTAGAGATTATACGTCAGATTTCGGACTCCATGTGCGAGGGGAATATACGTACTGGTCCAGACATAGGCGCCCTCCTTGGTGAACAGGCTGCGGTAGTTCTTCCACTCCGAGGCGTCACGGTAGACGGGCCATCCTCTGCAAAGCTCGGTGATGCAGTATCTGGCGAGGATCTCCTCGGTGGTGCCGTTGATGTGGCTGGTGACCACGGGCTCGCTCTCTTCGGCGGGGACGTTGTAGACCATCTTGACTGATTTAAGGTAGCGGATAAAGGTTGGCTATGGGGTACTTGGTTGAGTGAGGTTGGGAAGGTTTCTTGTGAGGATGTGTAGAAAGACTGTTCGAGTATCAAGAGACAATCCTCCTCATCCCAGGGCCTTATATACACGCCCGTCGTCTACCCATGACGAGGAGCATCTCCATCTCCATCTCCCGTGCGGAGGAGGAGAGGTGCACGTATCGAGAATGCTGACTAAGGGTGGTTGCCGCAGGGGCAGTCCGAGGGTGCCGTTCGAGTCTCCCGGCGGCGGCAGGCGTCTTCGGTAGGTGAAAGTCAGAGTCACTGATCAATCGCGAAGCAGCTGAAATTGCGGGGATGTTGGCGGAGAGGGATGCGAGATGTCGATGTTGCACCTTCGGATCTGGATGACGGCTGTTGAGTGCCAAGAATTTGGGGAAGAGCGCAGTACGGAGTACAACGACGGATACGTTACTCGAAGCACGCATATGGCGACATGCTCCGCAGTAGGCTGAAACTGCGGAGTATTTCTCATTCGTGCGCTGGGTTCATCATCTTCGAGTATCCGTATCTTGTACTCCGTACTCTTCGTCTACTGTACACTGTGCAAAAGAGCAAGGTCGACTCTGCTCCCCTAAACAGTAATCCAAATTCTACTCCTACAAAACCCCATAGTCTGACACAAAGCCTACTTTGTCTACCGAGTATTACTCCGTAATCTGGGCCTGTCGGGGTGGTCGCGATCCCGAGTAGAACACGTATCGAGTCCTCCGCCCCTCTTCCGGCTGAAGACTTTTCCGCCAACAGAGGCGGGGTTGATCGGCCCGGGGCCTCGTCCCCCAATATTGCCATGCCTCATGTCTCGCGCCAGGTGCCTTTTCTTGGAAAACTTTTGTCTAGCAACAGAACGAAAGATCCCTCTAAACAGCCTCACTAAGGAGGTAAACCAAATACGCTGCATCAACCTTGTCAAATCTCCTCCTCGCCCTCGCTCTTATCGCCACTCCATTACATCATCTTTGAACCGGCAAACTCGCTCCAACTGCGGACCTCGGAAGGAATGCCTTCAGGTCGAGGCAGTTTGGCATTCATGCATTGTGCAAACAAGAGGGCAGTCTGTAACGCGGGTTCAAGTTAGTGTCGACCCACCACAGGAGACATGCAATCGGGAAACTCACCTTTGGCTCCATGAACAACGGCACGCCGAAGTCCACCGCGTTCCTCCTCATCACATAGTCCTCGTCGACCAGCGTCTTGCCTCGTGTCTTGGCGATGTTGAATACTCCTTTGATGTCGTACTTCTCGAACACCTTTCGGAGCTCGTTCTTGTCGGTCGTAGGGAATTCGATCACTTCGATCGACGCCCCGGACTTTTCCAAATGATCCTTGACCTCCTTGCTGGCAGCGTAGAACTTATACCCAAGCGGTTGCAGATATTCCACGATCTTCGGTAGCTCCGGAAGTTCGGTAGATCCGCCCAGGAGGATACCCTCGCCTTGCTCCGGCATGCGGAAGTTCATAGTCGATTGCAGGGACGCCCAGTAGGCCTCGATCAGATCTTTGCCAAAGCATGCAATCTCTCCAGTGCTGCTCATCTCAACCCCCAAGAACGGGTCGGCACCAGCCAGACGGGTCCAGGAGAATTGCGGAACTTTGGTCGCAAGGTAGTCGCGCTTTATCGCCATCAGATCCTGAGGCTCGGGGACATCCCGGCCGACCAATGCCTTGGTCGCGGCATCGATGAAATTGGTGCCCAGGACCTTGCTAACGAAGGGGAATGACCGCGAGGCTCGAAGGTTGCATTCGATGACCTTGAGAGCGTCCGGCTCGCCCAGTACCTCGGCCTTGATGATCTGCATGTTGAAAGGACCGGTGATCTTCCACGCATGGGCAACCTTCTCTGCGATTTCCTTGACGCGGGCCATGATGCTCTCGTCCAGATTCGCGGGAGGAAGGACCAAAGTCGCGTCGCCAGAGTGGACACCTGCTGCCTCGACGTGCTCGGACACAGCGTGCAAAATCAGTTTGCCGTTGGAGGCCACAGCATCGACGTCGATCTCCTGCGCGCCTTCAATGAACTTGGTGATGACGACGGGGTGGTCTGGCGAGACCGCAGAGGCAGATTCCAGCTTATCTTTCAGCTCGGCTTGGCTGTAGATGACCGACATGGCAGCACCAGAGAGCACATAGGACGGTCGCACAAGGACGGGATAACCAACAGAGTCAGCAAAGGTCTCGGCTTCCGCAACCGACGTCAACTCTTTCCAGGCGGGCTGATCCACGCCGATCGAGTCCAGGATTGAAGAGAATTTGTGACGGTCCTCAGCCTTGTCAATGTCCACCGGGTCGGTGCCCAAAACATTTGCTTTTCCCTCCTCTTGCAGGCGGAGGGCAATGTTCTGGGGGAGCTGGCCGCCAACGCTGACAACCACACCAGAAGCGCTTTCGAGTTCGTAGATATCCATGACTCGCTCATAGGACAGTTCCTCAAAGTAGAGCTTGTCGGCCGTATCGAAATCCGTCGAATATGTCTCAGGGTTGTACTGGGAAGAAAGTTAGCTTGGACTCGCAAGACAATTACACAGAAAGGTAAGAGAGATGGCCGGTGTAGATGGGAAACAATGAAGAAATATGGGTTCTTACGTTAATCATCACAGTCTTCTGTCCCATGTTGCGCAGGGACAAGGTGGCGTTGACGGCGCACCAGTCGAATTCGACAGACGACCCGATTCTGTAGACACCGGATCCGAGGATGATGGTTCCGTTGTCTTCGAACGTGACATCGTGGGACGAGGCGTTGTAGGTGGTGTACAAGTAGTTGGTATCAGCAGGGAACTCGGCAGCCAGTGTGTCAATCTTCTTCACCCAAGGTCGGATTCCGAACTTCTGGCGGCGGGCTCGAACTTCGCCCTCAGTTGACTTCACGTACATGGCGATTTGCTTGTCTGAAAAGCCTTGCTTCTTGGCCTTGAGCATGAGCTCCTGTTTGATTCCAGCGAGCGAACCAATTTCTTGGATCTCCGTCATCGTGTCCTTGAGGTTCTGCAGCTTGTGAAGGAACCACTTGTCGATCTTGGTCAAGTCATGGATCTTGTCCACGGAATAATTCTCATGAATCATCGCCTGGCCGACCGCCAGCCATCGCCGGTCGGTGGGATTGCGCAAGGTCTCATCCAGGTCGTCGAACTTGTCACCCTGGAAGCCAACGTACCTAGGGTCGACCTGACGGATGGCCTTCTGGAAGGATTCTTCAAATGTTCGTCCAATGGCCATGACCTCTCCCACGGACTTCATGGCGCTCCCAATGTCACGCTTGACGTGTTGGAACTTTGACAGATCCCACCGGGGGATCTTGACCACGATATAATCCAAGCTAGGCTCGAAGTTTGCGGTGGTGGTCTTTGTAACGGCATTGGGAAGCTCGGGGAGGGTGTGTCCAAGTCCGATCTTTGCAGCGGTGTATGCGAGAGGATATCCCGTGGCTTTGGATGCCAAAGCTGACGACCGAGAGAGACGAGCGTTGACCTCGATGACACGATAATCGAGTCCATCGGGCTGCAGAGCGTACTGGACGTTGCATTCGCCCACGACTCCCAAGTGTCGGACAATCTTGATGGCAGCAGTTCGGAGCATGTGATACTCCTCGTCACTCAGCGTTTGGCTGGGTGCCACAACGATGCTGTCTCCAGTGTGAATGCCCAGGGGGTCAAAGTTTTCCATGTTGCAAACGGTGATACAGTTATCCTCAGCATCACGGACGACTTCGTACTCCACTTCCTTCCAGCCCTTGAGAGATTTCTCGACCAGGATCTGTGGAGACAGAGAAAGAGATCGCGAGGACAAGTTGCTGAGCTCTTCGCGGTTGTTGGCGAAGCCGGAGCCGAGGCCACCCAGGGCATATGCTGAACGGACGATGATCGGATACCCGACCTGCTCTGCAGCATCCAGAGCCTCGTCGACGGTGCCGACGGCAATAGACTCGGCGATTGGGATGTCGATCTCATTCAGGGCCTTGGAGAACAGGTCTCGATCTTCACTGGTCTCGAGAGTCTTGATGCTGGTTCCCAGCACCTTGACCCCGTAGCGCTCAAAGATGCCCATCTTGTTCATCTTGACACCCAAATTCAGGGCGGTCTGGCCTCCGAAAGTGAGCAGAATGCCATCGGGCTTTTCTCTCTCGATCACGTATGTGACATATTCGGGCGTGACAGGGAGGTAATAGACCTCGTCGGCGAGTTTGTGGTCGGTCTGGATCGTTGCAATGTTGGGGTTGATCAGGACGGAAGTCACTCCGGCCTCCTTCAACGCCTTCAACGCTTGAGATCCTGTTTGTATATGTCAGTCTCTGTTGTAAGATCGTCTGCGACTTATCCAGGCCGATCAGACCCAGCCGAAGCTATGTTGACGTACCAGAATAATCAAACTCTCCGGCCTGTCCGATACTGAGACCACCGCTCCCAATCACGATAACCTTCTTGACATTGACGAGGTTTTTGCCCGGCTCAATCACACCGCTCTCGAGATAGGCCTCGGGGCGGGGAGCCTCTTGCACAGCAGCAAATCGCTTGGTCGACCTGGTGAATTTTCGCACCTGCTGCCACGAGGGAGCTCGCGGGCTCAAGAGGTGCTGTCTGACCGCGATTGGAGCAGGCCGACTCGAGAATGATCGGATCGAGGGCCGGGCCTTCGGGGTGCAGTCGCGCAGGAGGATGCCGGTGGCCTGGCGGAGGGCGCGCGTGGTGGTTGCCATCGCCGCAGAAGACTGGCTACCTTTGGAGGTAACGAAGACGAGAAGCAGGTTTCAACTCAGCTCCTGCTCAGGAACACCTCAGAGCATTCGCGCGAGGGTAGTTAAGAGTCACGAGAAAAAAACCGACAGCCCAGAAGTTTGCTGCCCGCTGATTGCGAGTCGGCCGCAACCAATGGATAAGCTGCAAAAAAGACTTTTAGGGTCACTGGCCTCGATTGAGTTCCGACGTCAGCGGAAGACCGCCCCTCCTGTGGGAGCTGCGATCAAAGACCGGACGAGGTCACGAGAGACGAGAGACCAAGATGCCGAGCGTGTCGTTATCCTTCTGTCTACACAGAGTGCAAAGTAGAAGTCCGTAAGAAAAGTCCGAGCACAAGAGGAAGACGCAGTGGAAGAGTAAGAAGAAGAACGAGAGAAGCGGGCGACTGTCGAGATGCACTGCGCGCCTACTATTATTGATAGGTAAGGTAGCGATAGATAGGACTACTACACTACGACACCCAGACAGAGGCCAGGGCTCAAACCTCTGACGCTGTCCTGCAATGTGACTTGACCCTCGCTATCATGAAATTCTCTGCTGGTCCTGCTGCCCGAAGAATCTTTTCCGCCCTCCTCATCTGCAGGGAAGGGAAAATTTTTCTTCTGTCTGGGGGAGAAAAAAGGGAAGCGGCAGAAAGTGCTTGAGCCGCGACTGACGAGGCCAGCTGCGGGCGTGCAGGTGCCTAAACTCTTCTTGGTCACCGCCCTGGGCCTAGTCGCGCTTCCTTGCGAGTATTAGTAGTAGTACCTTGCTCTGTACTAGGCTCTCCGCAGTCGACGAGGTACCCCCCAATTTGTACTGTTGGTAGTAGAGTGCTGAGGGCTACACCTCCCCTCGCCGCCGTCTCACCAGTCGTTATCTTCCTTTGCCCCCTCGACCAGTAGCTGTACTACCAGTCTAGTCCCGAGTGCTGCGAGCCAAATTTTCTCCCCGGTGGCCCTGCTATCGAGGGAAGACCACTTGAGGCTCAGCAACATGGCCACGAAACGCCTCACGCACTGCATGTCTGCCACAGATATGAACGTTTAATGTAGGTAGAAATATGAGGTGGGGAATCCTGTTCAGGGCCCGATGCAACGTGCAAATCACTGCCATGCCACCGCAGACTTTTTCTCATTCGATCTAGTCTAGCAGCTAGAGCAACTTTTCCACACACACGTCAGAGGAGAGGCAGAGAGAGAACGAAGAGGAATTCTCCCCGCAACAACATCACCATCCCCGTCATTTAGTCGTTGATCTTTGTGTAATTGGAGGGGAACAATCCCGAGCGCCCGTTGTACTCGCCGTGCCACCAGTCTTCGTCAGGGAAAGTCTGCACGGCCGTAGGGTCAGCGACGATGTAAAGGCGAGTGCAATGTTTCTAGGAACAGGGGCCGGTACGTACCACGTTGTTGATGATCGCGTTCTCGGGGAACGAAAGCTCGTTGTCCTCTCCTGCCTCATAGTCGTATAGAGCTGTCGCCGTCGCCCCATGTGCGGCCTCGGGTAGAGCTTCTGGTGCTGCCGCCGCCACTGGAGCGGCTGCCGGTGGAGGAGCGCCGCCCTGATCATCCTCGACGATCGTCAAATAGTTGCTGGGAACCAGCCCGGTCTGTGTTCTCCCATTAGTACAACATTGCCTCGGGACGGGGCGCCGGAAACTCACCTGGCCAGCCTCGTTCTTGACCAGCCACCAATCAGGATCAATGCGCTGAATATCCGTTACGATTTCGCCTAGGGGAACATTAGCAATACTTCCAATGTCGGACTGCAAGATCGGCCATTACCTTCACGCAGGGACACTTCATTATCCTCTGCCGCTTCGTAGTCGTATTCTGCCTGCGCGCGTTCACCTCCAGCTGCGGGTGCCGCAGGAGGGGCAGCGTCCACGGCTTGCTGTCCCAGGCTGCTCGCCGCCGCCGCCACCGCCGCCGTGCGTCCCATGTCAGGGCCGTCTTCCGGTTCATCATCCTCAGGTGCTGGCGTCGGAAGCGCTTGCGCTATGGAATGCGATGGCATTGTCGGCGGGGGCGACAGTTGCTCCTCATGGGCATCTGCCACGTTGGCAGATGCGCTTACCGGCACCGCAACGCGGATAGGGGATGCAGACCGCATATCCGGAGTAGGGGGAGTAGGGCTTCGCCGCTGTTGAGGGGGCTCTGGCAGTCCTGGAGCCTCCTCTTCTTCTTCCTCTTCGGTATAGCGGGAAATGGGCAACCCTGGAATTGGAATGCCCCGATTGGGCTTGTTGCTTGTATCCGGCTCCGGAGCAGGCGGTGGAGCCCGGTCAAACGTGGCCGGAGCACCCATCGGCTGCGCGCCACTGAAACGATCACGAAGCGAGCTGATTCCTCCGGCGGGGGAGGCAGGAGTCTCCTCTTCCTGAGGTGCCTGCGCATCATCACCGGTTGTCTGCTGCTCAATGCTGGCCCCACCCGTATGGGTGGTCTGCACGGGAGCCCAGGATTTGCCTGTATAGCCACTTTTCCATTCCCCTCCACCGCTCTTCTGGCTTGTGACGGGAGCTTGTGGAGAGAGCGGTGGTTCAGCTGAGCCGCTCATACCCCTCTCCCGAGCCTTTCGTTCAGCCCACAACTGAGCAGGTGTCTTTCCCCCTTGATCGGCAAAGGTTCTGCTGGCGGATCCTACCGGGGCAGGGGTGGCAGCAGGCTTCGGCTCGAACGCACCGGGAACGGGCGCCTTTGTCCCGGTGAACGTTGAACCTCCGCCAAATTTGTTAGCAACCTTGGGTTTGGGGAGCATTGTCAAACGTTCGGGTTGTTGTGAAAAGGCAGCAGAACGCTCCGCGAGTGACCGAGGGCGTTCAGGCTCCTCGGACGGATCGGCCGAGGGACTTGTCACAGGCTCGGGTCGAGAGAAGCCGGGGCCACTGTCACCTTGCTGTGCCTTTGCACGAATGGCAGCGATATCAACTTTTCCAACAGGCTCATACGCGCCTTTGACGATATCAGGTCTGTCGTCTTTCATCGCACCGGATCCCTGGGCCTGGCGTCGGATCTCTGCAATGTCCACCTTGCCAATAGGCTGATATGCACCTTTGATCACTCCAGGTCGGTCATCCGCCTGGTTGCTAGAGAAGGCCGACGGGGGGGAATTTTCTGCTGCGAGTTCCCTCATGTTGACCTTGGTAGGCTGGTATGCTGACTGGACCTTTTCCAACTGGGTTCGGGTAACTGGAGGAGCGTCAGAACCCCAGCCGTCCTCGTCCACATCCGTGGCCTTCTTGGGTACGTTGCGAGCGAGTGGCGTATAGCCACCCGACACCCCGCTACTTTGAGTGGGGTTGAAGGCAGGTTTCGACGCGATGACGGGTTTTGTGGCAGCAACTGGAGGAGGAGCGGCGCTGCTGGAGGAGTACTTGGAGCCCGATGCGTCGGCGACTTTTTGGATGATGCCCTCCGGAGTTAGGTCTCGATCCGATCTTGCAGTTATCTGGACATGATACCCGTGAAGCAGTTTGGCTACAGTGGTCATATGGCTGGTAAAGTAGCCCTTTGTCCTCTCCGGCACTCCTTCGCCGCACCAAGCGATGAGCGCACTCTTTGGCAGTCCGGTGTTCGAGTCCTTGACTTTGACAAACGCAAACTGTATGCGACCGTCCGAGAATTCGTCAACCAGGTCCACGAGTTCGCCTTCACCCGTGCTCTGAACTTTGAGGACACTCTCCTTGTTCCCCGAATCTTGCTGAAATGCATTCGCCAGAGGGGCTGAAACGGAGAAGACTGCCCACTGGCCGTAGGTGGGAGAAGCTGCGGCAGGTCCGGAGGCAGGCGGAGCATCGACGACCGACTGATAGCTTTTGGTTATCGAAGGGCCATTTGTAGAAGTATTCAGGGACGCCATGCTGGCGATGCGAGAAAGCCGGTCGAGGTAGACCTGACGTCTGTTGTGCTTCCCCGCGGTGACGAGGTTGGTTTGACGACGACGCGGGTGTTTCTCAAGAGGGAGATGGTTCGTGAAGATCGTTACAGGAAGACCGCACCGCTCACGAGAATGCTGGGAGTGGGATGGGCAAAATGATAGATCAGAGGTAGGCGGCAGCTTACTCTTCGTCGTGGAACCAGGCAGGACGAAGTGCTAGCAAGTACCAGTACTGTATGTGAGCATTGGAGTAACGGGCGGCGCAGGCGCAGCTTGGTTCGGAGGCGCAGGCAACGGCAACGCAGACCTCGCCAAGACATCCGTCATCGTCTTCTTGGCGCGACAGGCTGCCGTTGCGAGTCTGACTGTCCGACTGCCCACGCTCAGCACCGCTGTTGTGGCATTCGCAGACCTCCTCCCACTCGTACTACTACTAGTCGTGCTCCGTGCTCTGTGCTCTGTGCGCCCACTTTACACCGCAGACTGCGCTGCCACCGACTCCAACCGCAACAGCATCCGCAACCGCCATTACAATCATCACCTTCGACATCCATGAATTGATCGCCGGACGTCTGCAAGACACTGCTTCAGAGCCTGTTGAGAACTCGTTTCGGCCGCTCTACCCTCTCTCCGGATCTTGATCGAGCGATCACCCGTCGGCCACCCGCACTCCTCGTGAAGAAAGAAGCCACTCTCCACAGCGGCCGTCAAAAGATACTCTTCAGTCAGTGGAAAGGAATCACGGAGGTTCAAACACTGGCTGGCAATGGTCGCATTCTCATAAGGGCTTGTGCCGAGGCTGCGCGACTTCGTTTACAAACATCCCCTTGGAAGTCATTAGGCCCCAGGATCTCGCTACGTTGCTGTCTGTTCTTGCGGTCGAACTCATCTTTGCTCGAGATGTTTTCGGTCTTGTCCTTGCTGGAACCAGGCTTGGCCGTGCACTGGGGTATCAGCTCCTCGCGCTGATACTCCGCGACCCAAGCAATTTCCATCTGTCTTCTTTCCTTTTTTCCTTCAATTAATGGTCTTCGACCTGTCTCCGCCATGGGTTCGAGGGCTGCAGTGGTCCCGGGCAGCGAGACCGCTCCGCCGAAGAGAAAATTGTCGCCGGAACTCCTGGAGCTTTCGCAGTCTGCCAGGTTCGACCATGGACCTGTTGTACAACGCCTTGTACCTGCGATGCTCTCTCAGGGCGACATCGACAGGAAACGGCGCAGGCTTTCCAACGTCACGCCAGACATTCTCCGCTCCGCGAGATCTGAGGAAATGATTCTGAGCAACCCCTTGAGGCTGGGGGATTTACCCCATGAAATCCTTCAGCATATTTTCACTTTCATTGATCCCATTTCCCTCGGGCGGTTGATTTGTGTCAATCGCTGTTTCCGTTCACTTCTTGATCCCGCACTGTCTTTGCCAGAAGCATCTGCATCTGACAAGGTCACGCATCTGACGACGCGGAGTCAGGATCTTATCTGGGCCACCTCACGAAGAAGATATCTCCAAGGATTCCCGAAGCCAATGGACCAGATGACCGAGCTGGAAATGTGGAGGCTTGTACTGGGCCGATCTTGCCAGTTTTGCGGGAAGCATCTCAAGTCACCACCGGCTCTAGCCTCTGATCCTTGGAATGCCGGGCCGGGACTGGAAACCGTGCGCACCGTTTGGCCTTTCAGGGTCAGATCCTGTGGCTCTTGTTTACGACCTAGGCTTGTCAAGGTGAGCGACGACTGGCATGCTGCTGTCCTGGCTTTTACTCATTTTCTCCAGGAGTCGGAATTACTTGTCTCTAGCTCCTCGGGCCTTCGCCCTGGCCTTCCTTTTGCAATTTTCACCCAGTCGTTGAACTACGTGCCCTCTGTCGTTATCCAGCAAACGGAAACACCCCCGTTACAAGACCTCTGCAAGTATTACTTTAGATCGCAGCTCGAGGATCTCCAGTCAGAGTTCAATGACGCGCAGATCCTTGGACCTCCAGCAACAGCCGAATGGTATAAAGGCCTCGAAACATCTGGACAGGAGAGAAATGCAGATGCTGCCCGGTTTGACCAATGGGAACTCCAAGGCGGATTGTCCAGAATATCTGCAACACGGTTGCATCATATTGTTAATTTTGATCGCTCTCCCGGAACGGACCCGCGTCAAGAGCATGAAGTCCAATCGTTCCGTCGCGTCCTGCAGAACTGGCAGCCATCCCCTGGAGGGTCCAAACTCAACGTCAGTTCTCACGGTAAGACATTTTCATCTAATTCGGGACAGAAATCCTCCGTTTTTCTGGCCACGTTCCTTCTGGATCCATTCGCGCCACCACAGAACTGATCAATGCTGCAGCAGTACCATCACCTCAAACTCCTCCACCCGCAAGACCAGCCTCCCTTGCATATCCATTACCCGTATTACACCAGTCCTTTGTAGCCACCGAGGCTGCGCTTCAGCCAGACAGGCAAGATCCTTCAACGCCGATCTCATGGCCTTCCCAACCACGTCAGAGAACCGAACGGACTTTGAAAGAAGTCGAACAGAGCAAGGCCGAACGCCGCAGAGAGATCGAGAAGCGATGCTTGCAGCTGAAACCCCCCATCAAGCCGCTAACTCTCACGTACATGGACGCCTTTGAAGCAGCAACGCAAATCGCCCGGCCCATGACTGACGAAGACTGGAACTTCTTGATGCCACGTCTCTTGGGCCAGCGGGCCGAAGCCGAGCGAAAGGAGCAGGCTTTTAACGCAACTCTCGGAAACCCTGCGATGCAGCTTGAGCATCGTCGGCGCCTCGACGAAGAGCAGCGAGTGGCGCAAGAGAACCTGAGCCATATGTTGCACAAATTGAAGATACCCAGTCGAGATAAGATCCAGAAGTATGCTCGAGAGTTTATTCAGCAAGCATGGTCGGATGGGCGGGCGGTGACGACAAAATCTACTGCCTGCACATTTGCCGCTGAAGTCATCTGTCAGGTGCGATATCACTTTTACGCTGTCATTGCTCACGAAGATGCAATGCTCGAAATGAAAGGAATTGCTTTTCCGTCAGATCCGGACTCCATGGCTTGTCGAAGGCTAAGACTGGATGACATGAAATGGACATTCGAGGAATTCATCAAACCGCACACTGAACGCTTTGGCAAAGAACTGTTCCTCTGCAGCATGTGTGAGGCCAACCCCAAGCTCTTCTCCTTCGAGGCAGTGATCCAGCATTACGCTGCGAAACACACTAGCTCTCTAAGCCGTGGCAATGCGACCGTCTACTGGAAAGCAGAGTGGCCTGCTGAGCCTCCATTTGATCGAAATCCGAATATACCTTGGGCTCTCGGGGGCGGTCACCACGATGTTCCTCAGCTTCATGCGCGGCCACAGAACTCTTTGCAAAACTGGTCATCCCAAATGGGCGTGCCTTCGATGCCTGGACACGACTCTCAAAGCCGCGCCAACGAAGTCTCTGCGTCAGCGCACGAACTTTGGGAGAGGACGGCGGGGATTTGGGATCTTCCCAAGTCAGTTCGACTTTACATTGTCATCCAGCACGTCGATATGAGGTTTCGAAAGAGATTCGAATCGCAGCTTGATCTCCCACTGTTCAGCGAAGTGATCTCACTGCGCCCAGAGCTACACGGGCTACGAGCACTTGCAGATTTGAGATGTCGAGCTTGCTCTGGACTTGACAGAGTTGCAGGCCTGCCGCATAATGCGCGAGAAGAAAGCTGCTACTCTCTGTCAGAGCTACTACATCACTTTCGACAAGCTCATGTAGAATCTGATGCCTCCAGCTTCAATGAGAGAGGTCGAGCCTTCTCTTTGCAACCAGCTCCCGATACAACCGGATTCGATTGGAAGCAAGACATGATCTGGCTGCCTAGTGACGCGGCAATCAGAGCATTGATCGATTCAAAAGGGATGGACCAGGACAAGCTGGAAATTATTGCAGAAGCACTTCCGAAGCACTTCCCCCATCCAATACCTCAACTCGAGTCTGTGGTCCAGCGCCCCATCGCATCAATGCAGCAACTCACAGATCATCGGAATCAATCCTTTCCGGAACGCGACCATTTCAGGACCGGCAGTGTTCACGGCAGCGCTCCTGGCGACGCGGTGGTAGTCAAATCTGAAGGATCTGGGCATCTGCTCGAAGATGAATATGACCCGCGTCATCCAGCTCCCCCATTGCCTCTGACCTCTCAAAGACGCGGCCAGCATCTGCCATTCTCTCCGGCCCGAGATGAAGCCGGCTTCCGAAACGCTGCTCACCCTTATGCACACCCCATCGCACAGGGGCAGGCCTATTATCGAGAAGTTGAACACAGACTCGCCAAACAAGCACACCACCAGGACCGGCCCTACTCGCGCGACTCAATGGTCTATTCTTACGAGGCGGGCTCATCCAGGTGGTCGTACCGCGATCCTTTGCCCAGAGACAGTGAAACCACAGTCGGCGGAGTTTCTGAGGTCCAGCTCGGAAGCAAGGCCCAAAGTCAACGTTCCTTACCGCTGGGGGCGGATTCCGACTCAAGGGTTTCAACCATTGAAACGGACGGTCAGAGATTGGCCGGCAATGAAACGGAATCAAACGCAGCGGTGGATTTTCTGAACAACTTCAATCCAATGGAGGAGCTCGGGGTTGGGAGAGCTGCCGAAGCCAGCAGAAATGTGCGTGCGACTGTTCCACAGGCACCAAACGCACTTCGGCCACAAGCTATGATTGGCCGTCACCAGCAGGTTCACACAGATGATCCAACCGGCCACCTATTCCTGGACAATGGCCCTATGTCTTGGTACAGGGAGACTCCTGCGTTGCCCATTCAGCAGAGCGCGCGGCCTTCGTTGGCTCGCGGTGAGTATGAAATTCGTCGCGAGTATGTGCCCTGGAGACCGCACGAGGCCGAACTCGGATCTTCTCGTGGAATGCCAAGTGGACATGGATACGCGGAGGAGCTCCCCGAGAGGCGCCACAGAGTTCTTTACGATGTCGACGACGAGCGCCTCGTGGATGGCGCCTACGCCGCCTACGGAAAGGAGTACTACTCCGAAGAGCCTTTCACTCGACGTGGCGCGCGATATGAGACAGCCAGGCCTGTTGTGGTTGAAAGCAATCCGCGGTTGGTTGAGGACATGCCAGTTCGGTACGTCGAGTTCCCTCGGCCTGGAAACTCGCGTTTCGTCGACGACAGGCTTTATCGCCTGGATCACGACGGTCGAAAGGAACAAGTCCAGAGGGAAAGGAGAGATCCCCGACCTGATGGTGACGACTTCTCTTTCGGATATGATCCAGGTCCACATTACGGATACTCGGATTACGACGACCGCCGAAACGTCCGTGGGTTCCCTTTGCTATCAGGACAGCAAGCGCCCCGAATCCCGATGGATGGTCGCGAGGTGATCGACGAGGATGGGGATCAGCCAAGGCGGCACACTCCTCGCTCGATGCACATGGGCACGGAGGAAGAGGAAAAATGTTTCGGCCTGGAACCTCACCGCGGCCGATGAACTTGAGGGCGGCCGGTCGTCCCATTCTCTGCTACTCTCTTTTCTCACTCTCATCGATCTGCAAGCGAGTGCGTCAAATTGTGTATGCCCGTGATGTATGGGAGGAGGGGAGGCTTTTTTTTTTTGTTTCATGAGATGATACCCCCGTGTTTGTTTTGTTTTAGCCTCATAGGCATATTGTTTTTGAATTCAAATATCATGATTGCCTTTTCCTCCCAAAACTTGCGTCCCGACCGTGCTCCTTTATCACTATTAGGATGAGCTTGCAGGATGTCAGAGGTGCTCTGGGCAAGAGGGGCTTTTGGACCGGAATGAGGGAGCAGACAGCGAGAGGCCGGCTGCGGGTTTTCTGCGCTGGCGAAAAGCACAACATCCGGCACGTGGGTGAGCTCGACTCACGGCACAAGCGAGCTTTGTTCGGGGAAAATGGTGCGCACCCCGGGTGTCCGAGTATGCGTGTCTGCCCAATGTGAGGCGCGGGGACGAATACGCAATCTGTCCATCGCTCAGCCTCCCTTTCAAATTTGATCCTTGCGGACTGTTGTTTTGCCCCAAAGGGGCGGGTTCAGGAGCCTATGAGGGATGGTGAACTCATCGATAATCACGCTGGCGGCCCGGGTAACTTCTGGTTGCTGGCTTTTTTCGACCCTGCCCAATTCTCGCTGTGGAACATTGAAATGTCGGACAGCGATTACCAGCATGTCATGTACCTTGATGTGGCCACGCCAGAACGGAGGAGACAGGGCTGCAGGTGACTGTTCGCGCTTATGCAACATCGCAAGACACCTGCCAGGTGGCATTGGCTGCCGCTCCATGCTCTCGTTGGCTTGATGGGTGGCCTGCAATGCGTCATGTTGTTTACATGTGACCTGGCATCTCTCTATGCTGGTACTAGTAGGTGACCATGTCACGAACAGAGGACGATGTACTGTGCGGATGCTGACGACTTCCCATGTTGTAGTCGCTTGCTCGGCCTTCAATTTACTATATTCGAATCACCCGCTTCGACGGAGGAAATGTAGGAGGAGGTAGGATGGGGGAGGAGATGGCGGTGGCCTCACCGCGACTTCGGCATGCTTGGGAACCGACCGCTTTTGCGAAGTAGTTGGAAACCCTGACGCAGGCAGGGTCGAGAGGACTTGTTGGCATGGGCGGTGACAGCGTAAAAGCGCGGAGGGAGAGGCTGCCGAAAAAAAAAGATGCGAAGAGGGGAGAGTAGGATCCCGGAGGAATGGTTCGGGTGAAGCTGATGGCTTGCAGGAGGGAGGTGTCACGCCGGCTGCAATCGAGAGAGGGTGAAGCGAGAAGGACGCAAGGCGAGGATTAGTCACGATGAAGCAATCACTGTGAGTTGACATTGATAACAAAGATCATAATCAGTTCGGATGCTCTAGCTGATGATGATAGATGGCCGGTGGTGTTCTGTTGGACCGGGTATTGTTCAGAGAGGCAGATAGCATGCCGCCGTCCGGCGTCCGCCGTGTACATTTGTAGAGGTACCTAGTACGGACGTCGGAGTACGAGTACATGCTTTTGCCTGGTGAAACGCGTACAATCACAAGTACCGCGTACAAGGTGGTACGAGTACGGTGGCAGGAACAACAATCCTCCGTCCTCCGTTCTTTACCGGGGCCGACTCAGAGTCGGACTTGGCCAAATGTGGTGTGGTTGCTGTTCCAACTCCACTACCACTCACCACTAGTAGGTACTAGTACTAAATAGTACAAGTTCACGGTTGTTGCTTCTTGTGAGTCGACACTCGTCACCAGCTCCTCCTGCTCACCGCCCGCGACCCAACCTCTCCTATCTTGCTCCTCCTGCCCTCGAGTCCTGCCGCCCGCACCTGCCCCGTCGCCCGCCTGGCACCACCAGGCACCAGCCCGCCAACCGCAACCGCCGCCGCCCAACCTGAGGCTGCATCTCCTCCTCTCGTCGTACTCCGGCTGCCACCCAAACACAACCTTGTTCTCAAATCCTCTCTTCTCGTTGGCACCGGCATTGCGCGCCTCTCACCAAAACACCCAGACAGCCTCATCACCCATCTGCTAAGTTGCTAAGCAGCGCCTTGTCTGTTGCTAGCGACTCTGACTGCAGAATCCAAGACCCAACTCCCGCGCTGCTTGTCCAGCCCGCTGGCCGCTCCTCGACCCTGCTTCTACTCGTCCTGGTCGACAAGAACAATCCCACTTCCTCCTCCACCCAATCGTCGCCCTCTTCCGTTGCGAAAACAACAACACTCATTCGCCTCGCGATCCCACTCCCGCCTTGCCTTGCGCATGTATGTCTCCGTCCTCCTCCTGATCTCATTCGGGTTTTCCCCTTCCTAGATCTTGATAGCCTGCGATGCTGCCAATAGCTTCATCCCAGCTGACCAGACCTGACCAGACCTGACCGAACCGGTCGCAGACCCGGCCACTCCAAGCATCTGCAGCTGTCCGTCCCGGCCCTCGTCGCGCAGACCAGAACATCACTGCCCTGCAGCCTCGCGCGCTGCATCGCATTGCATCGCATCCTATTCCCTCACGTCGGCTTCGCCGTCGCATCCGCAAGTCTCGCTGAGCGGTTGACTGTCCGCTGGTCTCCCCGATCTCAGGCTCCGATTCGATCCATCCTCCGCCCCGGATTCGCTACTCATCCGGCTGTGGTAGACCGCCTCACGTCTCGCCGCGCACCCACTCGGCGCACCTCTCAACGTCCGCCCCACGAGACAGCGCATCCGTCCAAACCTCATCCAGCCCTCGTCAGCCCGGGGAAGCGTGCCGACTGGGAATCGTTTTGGGCACGAACAGAGCAAGAGAAGGCGATCGTCTGACCGTTTACGCCATTTGTGACGCGGGCGAGCATTAGGCAGTCTGCGCCGGTGTGTGCACCCCCAGTGTGTGTGACGTGGTGACCACCAGCCAAACATTTCCTTGCCTTGCCAGACGCCCGCTGCGGCTATCCAGAAACTACATCATGTCGGCCTCCCCACCCAAAGAGACCGATGTCGAACAGAGTGCACAGTCCGGCGAAGAACAGGATCATATGGATCGCGAGCAAGAAGGAGCACAAGGCACCGGCTTGGAGTTTGAGGTCAAGGAGCAAGACCGATGGCTCCCCATTGCAAATGGTTGGTTCTTTCCCCCTATTCCTATACTCTTTCATGCTCGAGACCTCCCCGACCGTGGTGCCACGGCCGTCCGTCTTCCGTTTGCACCTTGTGGGATTTGATTTGCTCGACCCTTGCGTTACAGTTGTTGTCCTCGCGCGAGGTGGCGCCGCTTTTGGCCCTGTGGGAGCCCGAATGTGTGACGCTGCAGCTGCTCTCTTAGCTAGCATCATTTCATTCGTCGTCACTCCTGTCTCCTCAAGCCATGATTTGCATCGCAGCTCTCTCCTCTGCACCAACTGGGCCGGAGTTTGGACCACTCGGAGGGGACCATCCAACGTCTGCTCCAACAACAACTTACCCTTCATCATGTCTTCTGATCTCGAACCGAGGCCATGCTCGTCGTCGCGGCACCATGGCGCGCGCACGTCGTCGTCGGCGTCCTCTTCTGCCATGTCAGATGCTAACATTCGCAACTTTGCACCAGTCGCCCGAATCATGAAGACGGCATTGCCCGAGAACGCCAAGATCGCGAAAGAAGCCAAAGAGTGCATGCAGGAGTGTGTGAGCGAGTTCATCTCGTTCATCACCAGCGAAGGTACGGGCACCGGCACCCATGCTGGGCGAGCAGAGCCGCGAGAGAAGTAGTTGGCTAACGTTGCACAGCGTCGGAAAAATGTCAACAGGAGAAGCGCAAGACGGTCAATGGAGAAGACATCCTGTTTGCCATGACCTCTCTTGGGTTCGAAAATTACGCCGAGGCGCTCAAGATCTATCTGTCCAAGTATCGCGAAGTAAGTTTTGAATCTCCCCGTTTTCCTCCGTCTCCTTTGTCAGCTCGACAGGGACAACAATCTGAACAGTCGAACTGATTGGGATGAGACCCAATCCACAAGGGGCGAGAACCAGAACCGACCTACCAGCAGCGGGTATGGGGGCCCTGTCGGGGGGAGCACCGTCCAGGGCAATCCCGCGACAGGCGGTGCCGCCTACAGCGCCGGGCAATCCGAGAATGCCAACGACCTACTGAACCAGGGCCACGGACTGAATGCGAGCGATCACGACGCGTCAGGCGCGTACGGCTATCCCGGCGCCGTGCCCACCGGCCACAACGGCATCTCCAACGACAATTTCTAAGAATGGAGCGAGTGCGCGAGAGACTGATAAAGGCAGCTATGAGTCAACAACGGACACGCGTCTACTGTCTGCCGATTCCTCGAGCACGGCCAATGCAGCGATGATGGTCTGGTGGAAACGGCGCAGGCGGGGCAATTGAATTGAGGAAACAAATGGAGGTCTCTTGGTTGCTGCCTCTGGAAGTGTGTACATGAGGTCGGGAGGAACAGGCTTGGGACTGCCAGCACTGGCATCCACTGGGGGCTGTTTGATTAGGGAAGGGATGCATGGAGCATAATCCTGGATGTATGTGAAGAGCAAAAACGGACAGAGGGCACGCCCCGGACAAGTTAGTGACGAATTGATCATTCTTTGAAGCTTGTGGGAATCACAGGAGTGTCCAGTGGCGCAAGTGCTTAGGTACTTGAGTACTTCGATATGTTCTCGTAGGGGCGCCTCGACTCTCGGGCTTCAGAATCGCCGTGCATTGGCGGCGGCGGAAACAATGTTGACTAGATAGGAGCAAGTACAAGGACATGTATATGCCGTGTCCGTCCGGGGAGGGAGGTATGCACTACTTGCCTGCGTGCTACTACTACCAGTATACTTGTCGCCCATATCCAGTGGAAACCACGCGTTACGCGTACGCCCTTGCAGTGACAAGTTACAATTAAGGCGCGGGTGGGTCAGGAACTGGGGGCCTTGGGACTTGATGAAGTTGGGAGTCGGACTCGGGAGCTTGCGAGCCTGAAGCGGCACGTGTCTCCGGGCCGACGCCGACACCGAAGGAAGGTCGCAACGCTGTCGAGGGAGGGATGGCATTGAACCGTGAACCGTGAAATGCGATAAGGAAAAGTGTCTGGAGTCTATTATCAACTCGCGAGTCCTCGACTCCGGATCCAGTCAAGTTCCGAATGCTCGCTGTTGACTGGACGGCGCCGATTGTCGCCGCCAGATGCCGACGTCAAGCGCACATTTCCGCTCCGCCCTCCGGTGTCAACACTTCTGATCATTTTCAACCCTTAAACCTCCTCCCTCCCATCGTTCTTTCAAATGTTACCTAATCTCATCGCTGGGACGTCACAAGACTCGATATAGTTCCCTGATCCCTTCTCTTCCTTTTGCCTCCCACTCCTTCTGTCATTGTTGTTGTTTTCCTCTTCGTCCTCTGGAAACCAAAGGAAGGGCGGAACATACGGCGGTCAACATACTCCCTCCGGACACAGATCACACAACCTGCAATGGCCCCCCACGCCCAAGTCGAGGCCGTCACCGACACCTCTGCGGTCGTCGTGAATGATCCCGTTGTTACCAAAGGCGACACCCATCCAGTCTTCACCCTGGACGATGTCTTGCCGCACCGCCAAAAGTCCAATCCCCCACCTACCGCGGTGGCCGCGTTCTGCGATGCAGACATGTTCAAAAGCAAAGGGTGCTTTGCAAAGCCCAAAGCAAAGCGATTCGACCACCGCCTGTCGGAGGAGAGCAAGGCTCGACAGCCTTCTTCGTTGAAAGGGGCGATGAAGTACCTCCGGCCGGACACCATCAGCCTTTGCGGAGGCCTGCCCTCAAGGTGAGTTTGATGATCATTCCTCTGTCAGTATCGCTGTTTGCTCAACATGAATAGCGACTATTTCCCTTTCGAAGAGATCAGCGCAAGGCTGCCCATCTCGCCACAGTTCTCAGAGGCAGAGACAGCCGTCTCCGGCAAGGTCCATTCCACCGGCAAGCACGATATCAGAAACGGCAAGTCTGTCTACGATCTTTCTGTTGCGCTCAACTACGGCCAGTCCATGGGACCCGCGGCCCTGGTTCGCTTCGTCACCGAACATACCGAACTGGTCCATCACCCGCCATATTCAGACTGGCAGGTTTGCATGACTGCTGGCAGCACCTACGCCCTTGAGTTGGCCCTGCGCATGTTTGTTGAGCGTGGACATTATGTCATGACCGAGGAGTATACTTTTAGCACCGCCATTGAGACCGTCGCTCCTCTCGGGGCCAAGATGCTGGGAATTCCGATGGACGCCGAGGGGATGCTTCCTGACGCCTTGGACGATATCCTGTCCACCTGGAATGAGGCAGAGAGACGAGCACCCAAACCGTTCCTGGTCTACACCGTACCTACGGGACAAAATCCCACCGCCAGCACCTCGTCTCTCGAACGAAGGAAACGGATCTATGAGGTGGCAGAGAAGCACGACCTGTACATTCTCGAAGACGAACCCTATTACTTCCTGCAAATGGAGCCTTTCGTCTCCGGTGTGACGCACTCCACCCCGAAGCCCTTCAAACCTACCTCCGTTTCCGACTTTCTCGCCAATCTCACTCCTTCGTACTTGTCTCTCGATACTTCGGGACGTGTCTTGCGAATGGACTCGTTCTCCAAAATCATTGCCCCCGGAAGTCGCTGTGGCTGGGTCACGGGCTCGGCACAGGTCATCGAGCGCTTCATCCGCCACAACGAAGTCAGTGCCCAAACCCCTGCGGGCTTCTCTACTGCAATTCTTCACAACCTTCTCGACGAAAACTGGGGCCACCGGGGCTTTCTGGAATGGCTCATGTATATCCGGGCCGAGTACACTCGGAGAAGAGATATCATTACCAACGCCTGTGAAGCACATCTCCCCACCGAAGTTGCCAGCTGGGTGCCCCCCATGGCCGGCATGTTTTACTGGATTCGACTCGACATAACCAAACATCCGCTATACAAATCCAGAGGCCAATCCGGGCAGGTGGACTATGCGACTCTCCTCGAGATTGAGGATTCCATGTTCCTTGCCGCCGTTGAGGAAGCGGTCCTCGTCGCGAAGGGTTCATGGTTCAGGGCCCAGCGGGGTACTGATACGGAGCTTTTCTTCAGAACGACGTTTGCGGCCGCACCGGCCGAGAAGATCGTTGAGGCTATTCAAAGAGTCGGCGTTGCCATTAGGAAGGAGTTTGGCTTGCCAGAGAAGCAAGCAAATGGACATGCCAAATAAAGCTTTATCAGTATGCTGGTGTTCGCGGCGTTACATACGAGAGCCGGAATCAGAAGTCCATTCACTCTCATCGTCCAAGGCCCCGACGATGGACTTGAGCAACACACTGGAACTGTGGCTGACATCAAATCGGGGTGAGCGTTCCCGGTTGCGCATTTACTGGCCGACTGAAATCAGACGAACCAGCATGGTGTTTATCACGAATGGATGGGATCCTTAATTGATTCACATGTCAGGAAGCTGGGCAACGTTCTCAGCGTTCTCCAAATCGGGGTGGCAGGACGAGGCCACAGCATTATCGACGCTTTGTGGACTGCATCATCGACGAGGCTTCTTTTTAGATCATCGGTGAGGGGGTTGTTGGAGGTACAAAGAGCATCGCAAGGCGCATCAACAGGAATAGAAGGATTCGGATTTGCTACCATGCAGTATGGTGTGCGGACATTGCAATACCACAGTCATTGTGTGAGAATAAATTTAGATGTTAAAGGGAGGCTTCATTTTCTATTAACCAGTACATCGCTGATAGTTCTGTAAATCTCTTTAACCCAGATCCACCAGGCCCTATCTACGCCTTGTACACGTCAAAGCCCGTCCAATCCTTCAACGCCTCCTTCGTGACTCGGTTGTACTGGTCCACGCCCCCTAGATAGATGAGTTGCTCGCGCACTTTCCCCGGCACGTTGGCGCCCATGTACCACGAGTTCGTCTCCGGGTAGAGGGTCATGTCGTTCATCGTCTGGATGTCCTCGCGCCATTTCTCGGCCGCGGGGAGCTGGGCGTCGATGCGCGCGACGCCTTCCTCGCGCATCTTGCGCACCGCGCTCACGATCCAGTCGATTTGGATCTCGATGATCGGTGGGCCGTTGGACAGAGAAGTCGGGGCCTGAGGCGAATACACCATGAACATGTTGGGCATCTTGTTGATCATGAGCCCCAGGTATGTGTAGGTGCCTTTCGCCCATTTGGTCTTCAGCGGTACGCCGTCCGTGTCGCTGAGGTTCATGTCCATCAGGCTACCTGTGAGGGAGTCGTAGCCGGTCGCGAGGATCACAATGTCGAATTCATGTAGCTTCTCGCTAGTCCGGATCCCCTTCTCATCGAACTCGACGATCGGCGTCGCGTTGAGGTCGACCACTGTGACGTTGTCCCGGTCGATCATCTCGTAGTAATCCTGCTCCAGACTCGGTCGCTTGGTTCCAAACCAATGGCTCTGTTTCAGGGGTGCAAGGACGTCTTTCTTGAACGGGTCGTTGATTCGCGCCCGAACCTTCTTCGCCCAGAACTGATAGAATTCCTTGTTGGCCTCCTTGTTGGTCAGGTAATCCATGTAGTTCGAGACGAGGAAGTTGAAACCGCCGCGGGCCCAGAGTTCTTCCCAGTACTGTTCGCGCTCCTCGGGAGTGGCGTCGAAAAATGACTTCGTGGCGGGATTGTATGGAAATCCGCTCCGGCAATCCTTTGCAGACTGGAAAATCGCCTTGTAGAAACCCTTGGCATGTTCTTGTTCCACCTCGGTCAACTTGCGTTGATGCATGGGGATCGCCACGTTCGGCGTCCGGATGAAGGTGGTGAGCTGG
The DNA here is from genome assembly GCA_001599775.1 of Exophiala alcalophila. Taxonomy (NCBI): domain Eukaryota; kingdom Fungi; phylum Ascomycota; class Eurotiomycetes; order Chaetothyriales; family Herpotrichiellaceae; genus Exophiala; species Exophiala alcalophila. The sequence continues at coordinate 55,147 of BCHY01000007.1, read as the reverse complement.
CAGTCTTCCCGCGCGAGTTCCTGAACAATCTGCACTCCCGTTGCGCCGCTGCCGATGATGCCGACCTTTTTGCCCTTGACGTCAAGCCCGCCTTCTGGATAAAGTGCCGAGTGGATGAGGCGACCTTTGAATTTGTCCAGATTCTTGAAATCAGGAAAGTGCTTCTTGTACGATGATCCGGTGGCCAGGACCAGGTACTTTGCTTTTGCGAGTCCACCGTCGTCGGTCCGAACCTGCCACTCGCCGTCGACGTACTTGGCTTCGGTTACAATAGTGTTGAAAAAAGCGTCCTTGCGTAGGTCTAGACTGCTGTCGACGTGCTTGAAGTATTTCCTCAGTTCGTTGTGATCGGGGAACCGTTCGGACCAGTTAAAGTCTCGATACACTTCGGGTATCGAAAGACTGTAATATGGAGTCTCCGTGTCCACTCGTGCTCCCGGGTAACGGTTCCAGTACCAAGTTCCGCCGAAATCAGAACCGGCTTCAAAGAGCTTCACGCTGAGGCCGAGTTTGCGGAACTCATGGAGCCCGTACATGCCGCCGAAGCCGCCACCGACAATGAGAACGTCGGTCTCGATATTGTGAATATTGTCAGAGGAGGTGTTAACTGCGGCCGTCCCGTTGACACCGTTTGAGACGCCATTTACGCCGTTCGGTACCCTCGAATCCTCGATCTGGGAGGAGTGGAAATCCACCGACCGGTTGGGGAGACCCGCCATGAGCAACAAGTGACAAAGGAACTGGGGAAAGAGACAGAATAGCTGCTTGTCTTTGAGAGTACTCGTTCAGGGACAGATCAGGTAAACAGGGAGAGTTGGTGTCTCGGGCCTCCTTCAAGGCCTAGTATACAAAAGAAATTGTACCCGTGGTTCAATAGTCAAAATAAGCCGCCCGGAGCCGAACTTACGTATGCAAATATGTCCTGGGCGTAAGCAACCATATATGTGATGGGGGTATTTCACGATTCGTGAGGCCTCAACCTCGGGCCAGGCACTTCAAAATTTACCATTCTTATTGACCCATGCGCCAAAGCCCATGGCAGCCATGTTGGCATTGACTCGATCTCGCAGCGAGCCATTCTGAGGTATGATCGTTGGTCACACCGTGTCAGGGGAAGGCTTTGCAAGTTTCCAGAGGGGTCACCCGAGGATAGATGGCCTCGGCTCACAACTATACGCATGAGATTTTTCGACAGTTCTCTTCTCTGTACCTGACACTGGCTCGACTGACACAAGCCAGGCCGCCAGGGACAGAGACAAGATGTGTCATTGTATTCTGACTATCCAAGTTCATTGCTCGAGTCGTGGGGTTTTCAATGGGGTGCCGAATTGAGAAAGTCTGCCGAAAAGTTTGAATCAGGCATGTTAGCCGAAGAAAGCATATCAGGCAATTTACCCGAGTAGGGTATATCGGGCAGGTTCGCCGAAGACGATCTTTCTCCTCTTTCCAAGACTCAATTGAGAAGACACCACTCGATAAGCACTCACAAGATCCACCATCCAGCCTTGACGTCAAGACAAAGTATACCTACCTACTCTACTTGTACTGCTTGCACCGTTAGCACCGTTTGATATCAACATGAGCCGGGTGGCCATTGATCTTCACTATTGTGGTTTGTCTGGCGAATAAGGTGTAGGTAGCTGCACACCACCCCTGCTGCGAGACCCCGTTCCAAAAGCTCTTGCCATCTCGCAATTCTCCACAAAAGTGCAAAATCTTCAGGGTTGCAACGCCGCTCTGAACAGGGTTTATGGTATCCGCCTCCCAGTGCCTTATGACACAACTCGTTGACAAAGACCAGTACCTTATGAGTCTGGATGGAGCCCGATACCAGGACAATTACCGGAGTCTTCTATGGAGTTCTCGACTCAGCACATACGATTACTCGTAGACATAGGCCCCGGAATCGGTGCCTTGCGCGCCTGTTTATTGTTTCTCTTTCCTGGATGGAAGCCTCGTGTACGAAGCCAGACCGGCTGGCGGCGACAAGACACTACACCTGCACCTGCACATGGCCATGTGGCATGCGCTCTTGATAAGAATGCGAACTGGCTCAATCTGGAGCCAGCCTTTAACGTGAGAGCCTCGGCGGGGACCCCCAGGACTTGCAGGAGCATGGCGATCGAGGGTGCTCTGCTCGTACTCTATTCGTACAGGTTCGAGCTCTTGCATTGCGCCCCCGCGAGTACCTGCCAGTTCGTCGCCGGCTTCCGACGCCCAGAAGCAAGCACTCAACCAACAACCACGTCGAGACCTATCAGTGGCATGGTCCGCCAAGGCTCCAGGCCTGTTCGCCAAGGCCGGCTGTCCTCGATAAGGTGAGGGGCGGGCCCGGCGGAGCCCGCCTTTTGGCTTGGCTCCGGTCCTCTCCACCCACTGACAAGCCTCGCTCCGGCCTACCCCGTCGCCCACCAGCACATTCTCGCAGACTTGCACCTGGAGGCTGAGAGCCTTATCGTGGGCTGCGAGCCTACGAGCTTCGAGATTATTGATCGCGCTCACTTCGTCCATTTGCAGGTCAGTCTCGCTTGCTGAGCAACAGCTATATCGAGAGGTCGAGACCTGACATCGAATCTCTATTTATTTCGGCCTCCCATCTCTGTCGAGGTGACTTCTTTCGTCGCCTGAGGACTTGCTGCTCTCTTCTGTCTTTGTTCTATTGTCACGCCCGCACAGCATCGCCGCCACAATGGGCTACAACCAGTGGATTCACAATACCAACGCGGCTGTCGCCCGCTCCTTCGTCGGTAGGCGATTCCGCCTCGATGGCTCTGGCCACGCCAAAGAACGCAAGGGTTCTTACTTCTTCACCGAAATCCGCGCCGGGTTAGCCACCTTCTTCGCTATGGCATACATCATCTCCGTCAATGCTACGATCGTTTCTCAGTCCGGAGGCACCTGCGTCTGCCCTCCCGACAGCCCTGATCTCTGTGACAGCGATCCGGACTATATGCAGTGTGTCGCCGAGGTCCAGCGCGACCTGGTCACCGCCACCGCCGCCATTGCTGCCCTGACAACCTTCTGTATGGGTCTTTTCGCAAACATGCCCATTGCCCTCGCCCCTGGCATGGGCTTGAACGCCTATTTCGCATACACCGTGGTCGGCTATCATGGATCTGGCCTGGTTCCCTACGAGGTCGCCGTCACAGCCGTCTTCGTCGAAGGTTTCGTTTTCGTCGGCCTCACCATTTTCGGTCTCCGACAGTGGCTTGCCCGTGCCATTCCGGCCTCTATCAAACTTGCGACTGGCGTCGGTATCGGCCTGTACTTGACCCTCATTGGATTGACTTACAGCGCCGGTATTGGAGCTGTGACAGGCGCGATAGCAACCCCTCTCGAACTGGGTGGCTGCAAGCCCGAGTATCGGGATGCGGAGGGTATCTGTCCGTCCGCGTATCGAATGCGCAATCCCACCATGTGGATCGGCATCTTCTGTGGCGGATTCCTCACTGTGCTTCTCATGATGTACCGTGTCAAGGGTGCCATCATCTTCGGCATCTTGCTCGTCAGCATCATCTCCTGGCCTCGAGGCACCGAAGTCACTTACTTCCCTTATACTCCGCTCGGAGACGACATGTTTGACTTTTTCAAGAGGGTCGTCACTTTCCACCCCATCAAGAGAATCCTTGCCGTCCAGGAATGGGACATCTCTGGATACGGAGGTCAATTTGGCCTCGCCTTCATCACCTTCTTGTACGTCGATATCCTGGATTGCACGGGTACCTTGTACTCGATGGCACGCTTCGCCGGCGCTATTGATGAGAGGACCCAAGATTTCGAGGGTTCGGCCGTCGCCTATCTCGTCGATGCTTTCGGCATCTCAATCGGCGCTCTGTTCGGTACCCCGCCGGTGACCGCTTATATCGAATCCGGTGCTGGTATCTCTGAAGGCGGTGCGACTGGCCTTACTGCCATGACCACCGGTCTGTGCTTCTTCATCGCTATCTTCTTCGCCCCGATTTTTGCTTCTATTCCGCCCTACGCGACGGGTTGTACCCTCATTATCGTCGGCTCTCTTATGTGAGTATCCCTTTCACGCCTCATTTATTGAAACAAAACACTAACAGTTGATTCCAGGGCCAAATCCGCAGCAGATATCAACTGGCGCTACATCGGAGACGCTATCCCAGCCTTCCTCACGATCGCCCTGATGCCCTTCACCTACTCTATTGCATATGGCCTGATTGCCGGCATCGTCAGCTACATGGTCCTCAACACCATTGTCTGGATCATTGAGAAGATCTCTGGCAACCGCATCAAGCCTGCCGATAAGGAATTCAAGGATCACTGGACCTGGAAAATCGAAGGCGGCCTCTTGCCTCCCTGGCTCACCCGCGCCGCCAAGGGCAAGAAGGACTTCTGGCGTCCCTACGAAGATGTTGAGCATGGCGCCACCATGCAAGGCAATGCCTTGGAAGGCACCGAAGCCGCTGGCAGCAAAGGTGCCGATGCCTCGGATATTAGGGAAAGCTCCAGCGAGAATGGAGAAAAATCGCGTGAGGCTGGTGATCGCAAAGTGTGAGGGATTCTTAACGGTTGAGAGGTCGTGCAGCGTCCTAGGCCGCCTATCGCCTCTCAAGCTTTGAAGAAAGGGATGTGAACATTGTAAGATTCCTTTTGAACTATGTAGCTAAAGAAGATACCAATCGAGAGTTGTCGTTCTGCTTAGAGATATTCAATCATTGAATGCGCATTACACTACCTTTCTAGTACGGAGTCCTCGGCCTACGCCTAGCTTGACGCGCTATTGGATCCTTCTGCATAAAGAGCAGGACAAGGGAATTGCTTCCGGTCATTCGTCTGCTAGTAGATATATCTGAAGTTCAGATTCTCGCGGTCCGTCAGATCCCCAAATGCTGTAGCGTCGAGGTCCCGTCCTTCGAGGCCGCCCTCTTCCTGAGACTGGATCTTATCCCTTCGATGGTTTTCCCTCTTCATGAGGAGATAGAACACCACGACCACGCAAACCTCGAGCAGGTGGCTGTTACGATTGTCAGAAATTGAATATACTTGGGCCTTTGAAGGAGTGCATACCTCACGATCATGCTCCAGATGCCCAATTCATAGGTCGGTGCTTGATCCGTCTTGTAAAAGAATGGACCAGCAATATTTCCAGTGCAGTATCCCAGGAACAAAACTGCATTCGTCACAACTTTTCTGAGTTGTTGATATCACATGGTCAGCTGACGCCACGCTTGATTTAGGGGTTTCAAGGTCACTCACTTGGTATGGCCTGCCGTGTTCGCAATCTGCAGCGACAGAATCATGACGAAGGCCGCGTTGTACGGTCCTGTCAGCAGGTAGCAGAAATACCGACCAACGTGGTGTGATTCGTCGACAAAGCGCAGACCAAAAGCGCCAGCGATGTTTGGACACAGGAAAATCAGAATGAAAAGGCATCGATTGTTATTGGGGAAGCGGTCATTTAGAAATCTGCTCATTGGGATCACCCCCAGTCAGTCAAACATTTCCCAGAGCGAAGCTCTGGAGTAAGGAAATCTTACACGCATGCCAGGATGGACAGAATAATGAGTATCCCATATGGGATTTGCATAAGCGTCGTTCCCAAAGTACTGAAGCCGAAGCCTGTGACAGAGTGCGGTCAAATTGATGCCAGGGGCGGAGATTGCAGATGAATATGCCTACCTTTGATGATGAGAGTACCGAAATTCGAAATTCCACCGTTGGGAATGTTACCAACGACACCGAGTGTGAAGAAAAGATAGAGTTTGATATCTGTAAAGGCCTCCCGAACTTGATATCCCTGTCGTCTTCTGTCAGTAGACTGTCCTTGTCGCGCAACGTTTCAAAAATCCAACTGACCTTGAGATGCTTGTTCTCAATACCGGTCTGATTGGATTTCAGACGCTCAACGGCAATTCTTCGCTCGCGGTCATTCAAAAATTTGGCCGTGACTGGGGAGTCAGGCATGAAGATTCCAACAACGATACCCCAGACGCAGCATAGGGCACCGATGATGATGAATTCGTATCTCCAAGATGCCAAAGCACCGTGGATATGACCGATCGCGTACCCGAGAAGGCCACCCAGTGCGATTCCAGCACCGTTGGCGGTATACCAGAGGCCGATCCGGAGCGGCTGTTCGCGTCGAGTGTACCACTACAAGAGGGATCGATGTTAATGCAAGTTAGACGGCCTTCGAACGGGGTCATAACCAACCATCATTGTGATGAGCATGAACGACGGGTCTGAGCAAGCTTCGGCTGCACCAGCCAGAGCCCTGAGCACACCAAGAGTGGCGAAACTATTACAGGCGGCCTGTAGCATGAGGAAGAACCCCCACATGAAAATGCTTGGGAGAGTCAGTCTGTGATCAAAGAAGTGAGAGTAGAGCGTACTTGAATCCAAGGTACTTGGCCAGCGGAAGACGCTGCATGAGGAAGTTTGTCGGAAATGCCCAGACGAGAAATCCAAAGTAGAAAAGACCTGTTGCAGTGCGCAAGGTGTGTGAGTCTTCGAGACTGGAGGCTTGATCAGACTGGTGTGCATTTGAACTTACTGCTCAGCCAGTTATACTGGGTCCCGTGCAAGTTGAGATCATCTCGAATTCCGAAGATGGCTGCGTACGACAGCGTGGTTTTGTCAATGTAGAAGAAGGCATAGTTCACCGCGATCAAGGGGAGAATCAACATGTCGACTTTCCGGATGAGCTTCTTCTCTTCCGCCGGGTCAATGGGTACGTGTAGATCTCCTGTATCAGCGAACAGCTTCAGTGCCACGTCGCCATCGTGATTTTTCGATCTGGCCGAGAACTTGAACTTGGGAGTCGTGGGTGGTAGGCTGATGTTGTTGAACTCGTCATGCGTTGAGACCCCTTTGTCGTCAATTTCGCTTGCCATACTGGCGGTGAAAATGCTTCAGGAAGCGTGGATCCCACGTAACGGCTCTATACTATCTGGCGTTCGAAAAGTTCAATTCAGAAGAAAGCGATGTAGGGGGATAATGAAATGGTCGGGAAGAGTGAGGGACGAGCGAGAAGCAGTAGACAAATTTCATCATTTATTCAGAGTCACAATCCCCAAACCCGATGATCCATCATCGAAGTGTGTGCCGAGTTGATCGCTCGTGGAAGAAACCGAATGACGTCCCATGGGCTTGTGGCGCCGTTGCAAGCATGGAGATCCCGCTGTTGCATCTCGTATTCACAAGTATCCAAGGATTGCTTGAGCAGCTTGGTTAGCTTGTTCTGCTGCCAAATCGGAAGGCCAGAAAGATGAATATCTCAAGCAGGGGCCTCTGGAGAATCCCCAACTGACGCTTTAGCATGCGGAGAGAGACTAGAAGGCGGAGTCGGGACTGGATAGAAACATCTTCCGGTCGGTGTATGATGTGCCGAAACCGTCCTGTGATATATCATGGGGGACTTTCGAGAGTATGGACATATTGACATATGGCCCTGTGGCCGGATGGCTGATGACGAGGAATCATTAGATCTGAGCCGACACGCAGAACAGTTTCGCTGCCTCTCCCTTTCATGGTAGAATGTATCTTGCTCGATCATGAAGTATGTCTATACGATCCGACGGATCTCCCGACGGAGGATTTAAGCTTTCTCTTGGAGAAAGCGAACTTGGCATGGCGTTCAACATGGGGACGTCAAGGACTTTTTCCCGCGGGAAAGTTCGATATGATTTGTCCTTGCGGGGATTTGTTACGGCCTTCTTCGCTGCTGAACTCGGAGAGGCGTTCGGAATGCATTGCGATGTGGAGCGAGGCTCCAGCTTGTGGCGCTGGGATACATACTAATACTACTCCGCAAGAGGCACGAGCGAAGAGACAAAACGGTAGTCAATGATCAATTGCAGTGGGATAAACTTGTGACACAAGTGATGGACTCCTGGTTGTCCAAAGCCTCCCCAAAATCCTTTTCCACCAGGAACTGCGATCTCTAAACGGTAATATACAAGAAAAGGCGATGTCGCCAAATATCATGATTCCGGCACACATGAATTGAACTGGTGGCAGACTCCATTCGCTCTGTGCCAATGAGACGGCTCAAAGCGCCGTGCTCGAAAAGAAATGAAACTCGTGCCCATAGGGGTTCCTTGGCTGGAAACGATCTCACGCCCCAAGGACGACCTTCATGTTGAGGCTGGGATCCTGCACAGCGTTGAGATAGCCGGAAAGTGTGGACTGGGAGATAGTGGAGCTGAAATCCGCGCTATCGGGAAGAAGCACGATGTGTGCAGTGCTGGCGTTTCCGTCGAGCAACACGGCGGCTTTTTGGGTACCGGCGGTCGGGCGTTGGAACCAGTTCGAGGCACCCTTCGCATGGGCGCCGTGCCAGGTCGACTTGCATTTCTGATTTCCCGGGTCCAAGACCTCAAAAATGTCGAACTCGCCACATCCGGATGACCAACACGAGCACTTGCCATACTGCAACGTTCGAGGAATCTGAGCGTTGAGAATCCAAGCCGCCGGCATGTCGGCGTTGAATCCGGTAGAGCCAGAGAGCGGCATGCTGAACTCGACGAGGAAGAGTTTCGATGGGCCGTCAAAGCCATCTGGCAGCGAGTTATCAGAAGAAGGCTCAAAACGAAAGGGATGTGGAATGATCAACTTACGGTGAGCCACAGTTCCCTGTCTAACAGTCCCACAGCCACCATTGCTGCATGGTTTATCGGTCATGATCACGAACTCGCTGTTATCGCCCACCAAGGTGTCTGCCAGGGTAACTGGAGATGGAGAGCCGGCGGTGTTGTCAGCCGACGCATAGGAAAGTGACATGCCCCATGTACTGCACCGTCCGTCGTCAGCAAAAGTTCCTCTAATCAATCAACATATCGCCACTTACTTGTCAAAGACACCAGAGCCTTGACCACCGTTGTGGTTCAAGAAGACAAGACCATCAGAGACTCCTTGTTGGGCGTTGTAGTAGCCTTGCCGTCCCCAATCTCCCGCACCTACATTCTGGGCCGGCGCCGTGGAAGGAGCGCTGTATGCCGAGCTCGCAGGCGTATCTGTTGGATACTCTCCCGGAGACACTGGAGCAGCGGCCGGCGGAGTGGCGGCATCGGCCGCTGGAGATGGAGCCGGAGCAGGTGCTGGTGCTGGAGTGGCAGCTGCCCCAGAATCTGGATTCAACCAAGAGACCACCTTACCGTCAATGGTGGCAACAATCCAGTCTCCGTCCCCGGCTCCACGCTTCTCCTCTACGTGCTCCTCGAGAGTCAGCTTCTCTTCGCGGGCGTGATGAAGGTGTTGGTGGCCGTGGCGACGTTGATGAGGAGAAGGATGCAAAGATCGCTTTGTGCTCCCGGATCCGGATCCTGGGGTATAGAAGGCAAACTGCTTCAAACGAATCGGTCCTCGAAAGTGCCAGGAGATCTGTAGCAAGGTGAGCTCACCAACAATTCCTATCATGGCCGGGGATGCGCGGTACTCACCTCGCCGTCCAGCGGGGCCATGCCGCCTTGATAGTTCGTCGGGGAAAAATTGCATTGCCCTGACGAGTCCATCCCGCTGACCTTTGAGTACTGTCCAGCAGTTCCAAAGTTGGAGTAGGAAATGGCTTCGATTTGACTGCAGTACCAATTGCCCTTCTCCTGGTAGCAGTTGGGGTCTTGCGAGACGCCTACACTGGCCATTGCCAGCAAGGCTCCCGCAGCGCTCCACGCGTACTTCATGTTGGACGATTTGCAGTGTGTTCGTTCGAGCGTGGATGATGATCAGGGAGGGGGTTGATTTGCTCACTGAGCTGTGGTTGAGTTGATCTGGTGGTGTACGATGGATCGGAGCCAGGAGGTGCGACTACCGTGGGCTTTGTGGTTGAAGAGACCGGCGTTTGGAATCAACGGACAGATAAGTAAACAAGCAAGACTCTTCGCGGCCGGCGTCGGGTCAGGGGACGGGTGTCTTCCGTTTGCAGGGAGTGAGTGGTGACTCGTCTCGTGAGAAGGCTGGCAGGGAGGCACACCGACCATGCGGTGGTGAAGGAGTGACGAGGTGGATGAATGAGCGACTCGAGGGTGAGGAAGTTTCTTTGTGGGAGGTTGAACTTGAAAGGTGAAGAGCCAACAAAGCAATGCACGCACGCGCCGGTTCTGATTCTTGAACTCTCCCGATTCCCGAATTCCAGGGCACTCGAGATAAAGCGGCCGGCCATGCTGCTTGCGACTCTGCGCGAGGCTTTTATGCAAACAGAGGCGTTGATTGGCCGTGAACAAAGGGGCTGGCCGTCTTGAGCAGAGAGTGAAGCCGCCGTGAAGGCCCCAGAGGCCCGCAAGCCCCCGTGAGCCCAGCCGGGCCGGACACGAGCACTGCGGAGGCCCAAGTTCCTTGAGGAGCCGCGGGCCCGAGTGTCAGACTTTGGCGGTCATGACTGGCTGCACATTCTCTCCTCGCCGTTCGTTCAGCCTTCTTGTCTGCGCTTGGACGGCCTTGTTGACGCGCTGTTGACTCGATCCTGACTCTTCCGCCCACCGTCGCCCAGCCTTTGCGGACCACGCCCAGCCTCGTCCGCCGCCGCCGTCAGAACGAGGTCATCTCCCCCTTTTCCTCAATCGCTCTCCCGGATGATCTTTACACCTTGGCAGGAGTCGACGTGAGATTACCCCAAGCAATGCCGAGTCCGCCGCCTTCATTCCCTTGGTTCCAAGTCGCTGGGAACTTGAGATCTGTTTTCCTGTGCCAATGCCTGTGGGACAATTTGGGAGGAGTCGGCAATTTCCATCTCGCCGTGGCATACTCCGTAGGAGCTGCAACTCTGCAACTTTGCAGTGTGCAGATGCGGGCTCGACCTTTCCCTGCATTTTGCATCCTCCCGAGTCCCAAGGAGGATCGTAGCCTTCTACGTAATAGGACTCGAGTACGTACGAGGAAGCTCAGAGAGGAGGAGCTGGGTCACGGGTGGCGGCATAGTTGAAACGAACGCGTATCATTCTTGACGGGCTGTCATTTCTGTCTAGTCGCGCAGGCCTCTGCCACCCGCGCGGAGAAGCGGTTGCCAGTTGATCTATCTGGAAATCTACTCATACATAAGCAAAAGAATTCCGCCAAAAGCCTGTCCTGTCCGCCAGAGAAGTCTCCAAGTGGCAAGCAGGTACTCGTATGTCGTCGCTCGTGAATCATTGAACGGCCGCCGACCGCAATCACGGTTTCTCTCTCGTCTTGAGTTTGGTCCAGCCACTCTTGCCCTTAGCCCGGGTGCTGTCATCTTCCCCGCCAGGAGTCATGATACTTCTTGCGTCGTCGTAATCCTTGCCGTCCATCGCCCGAGTTCTGATGAAAACAGCCTCGTCCATCTTCTCTCCTCCGTCATCCCACTCTTGCTCCTCGAGAAGCTCCCACTCGGCGTTGTTCATCTCTGTGAGAAGGTGTTTCTTCAAGGGGTCTGAGATCATGGCATACTGATTGAGGCGCCAGTTTCGAGATGGGTTGTCCCCAGACGAGGCCGTAGCTCCAAGGAAAGTGTGTGCCGAGTTGTGGGATCCAGAACCCAACCGGCCGGGACCAGAGGTGGCCTCCGTAACAGGCGATGATGTGCTTTGGGATCGTCTTTGACGGTTCTGCACGTCACGCTGAGTGAGAGTCCGAAACGTTCCAATCGACTGCGGCGGAGCCAGGATCATTTGATACAGATTGCGACCGATATCGCAGACGTCTTCCCAGGTTTCGGTGCCAGCAACGAATCCTTGGGTACGGGAGAGCCACGCAACGTCCCAAGCAAGCAGAGAAATCCCTTCCAGGAAGTAGCTGAATGCAAGAGGCTCCTTCTTAGCAAACTGTGCCACGAGTTCCGAGTGATCGTCAGTGCCAATGTAGAGGGGACGCGGTTTTGGAGACGAGCTCAGATCCATCCGGGAAGCAGTAGGACTGCCTGGTGCTGAAAGGCTTGAGCCGCTACCAGGAAACACCACGCGTTGGCCAAAGTACGATGTGAGAGGAGTATTGATGGTTGGGAGAGGATAGTCTCGGTGGGGAAGGGTGATTTCAGCAGGTAGTCTGATGCCGAGATAGAAAGCACACAGAAAAACCAAGCGAGTGGTGTTTCCGAGAGCCGCAGACAGATCGGTACATCGCATATCTAGCCACAGTTAGCGGAGCTGGTCAGATCACGCAGGAGGTGGCGCTTACTGTTGATCTCCTTCAAGTCAGGGAGCAAGAGACCTGCGATGACATGGCGATCTTTGATCGACCCGTCTTTGGCCTTCTTCTTGACGTGTTGCAATCTCAGCAAGGAGGCAGCCTCTCGACAGAGCACCGCTTTGGTGTCGACAACCTTGTTGTGGAGCGCATCGGACTGGGCCTTGAGTTTGATAGAAGTCTCCTTCAGTTCCGCCAGCTTCTTTTTCTGACCCTTTGCAACAGCTTCTTCTGCGGCGGCGAGGTTCGCTCTTCTCTGCTCGAGATTTTCCCTCATTGCCTTGGCTCTCGCCTTCTTCTCTTCCAGCTCCTTGCGCTTGATCACCAACTGGCGCTCCAAGTCTTTGTTCTGTTCCTGAACCTGTTGTTCCCCCAACTGTTCCTGCTGTCGCTGCCATGCTTTTCGGAGCCGCGCAGTTTCTTCGTCGAGAGGCTGCGAAGGGTCAGGTTCGGGACCAACGATTGCTTCCACCTTTTTGGCAAGACTTTCTTTCTCCAGCAAAGATCGAGCGAGATCCAGCCTGAGGTTGTAGAGAAGGTTGCTGGTGCAGGACACGCAGTTCACCCCCTCTTCCTGGGTCAGGTGCTTCTGACAGAACGGACAGTCCATTTTCCGAGACGACTCTGTATCGACACGAACGTAGGCTGAGGAATCCGTCAAAGCTAAGGGAATTGTGATCTCATGTTCCGTGGTCTTGTCTGTAACCTCCGCATCCAGCGACTTCGGCGGTGGCGAGTCTCCGCGACCAAGGACGCTGCAATCATGATGTTAGACCAGATCAAGAGGGATAGGTGATGCCGAGTTGAGCGTGATCATGCAGGAAACATTGACATCGCCGGTGAGGCTACGTCTTGAGAAGGGCTCTGAACGGGAAAGGGATTCACGGTGATCAAGTGATAGGCGAACGTACCTTTCTCGAAGTGTCTTGAGGCTGGGCGCCATGACGTACAGGCAGCCACCGAGATGGAGGCTGTGGCTCTCGTGACTGCGCTAAGTCAAAACAGGTTAGCGTGTCTGCTGGACGCGTTTACCGAAGATTTACCGAAGGTAGTCCTGTGTCAGAGACGAGATCTTGTAGACGAAGTCTTTGAGTGAGGTTTGGAGGCAGTCAGAGTGAAGATGGAAGAAGAGGATGTGAACGACATCGTTGCGTCTCCGACTGCCACAGACGTGGGGAACCATTCTCCGCGTCCAGACCTTAACGCGGCCAATACAGTGGAATCATCACCGCCATTGCCTTCACGAGTTCGACATGCCCATTCCACCAGCAGTGCGAGAAAACGGACGAACGAGGAGATATACGAGCGTGTTCAACCTCCGCTATCGACTCCTTCAGCGCCCAGAACCCAGAGATCCTTCACAGCCACTTCCACCACTGATCGTGAAGCGCAGCATCCCATGAACGACACGATTGAGCGACCTGATCGTCCTGCGCTTGGGGAGCAAATCATGAATGACATGACCACGACTAAGGAAGCTCGTCCGATTTCGACAGAGAAAGCAAACAACAGCTTTGCCAAAGAGATTGAAGATTACACACAACGGCTTGAGGGGGAATTCCAGGACTTTGAGCGGTCGTTGGAGGGCAGAGACACTGCCCTTGATCTGGAAACTACTCACTGGGATGACGTGGAAGGTCGCTACAACAAAGAGGTCCAGGAACACGTTATTGACGAGCAAGAAATCATGACTGAGTTTGGTTCACGGTTCACGGTCTGCAACTTGGCTCTGCATGCCGCAACCACTGGCTAATCGTCCAAAGCAATTCCTGCTGTACATGCAGGTGTCGAACGACCACGAAGCTGAGAGAGCCATCAAGAGGTATGACAATGCACGCCAGAGGGACCAGAACCACAAGCTGACATTGCAAGACTGAGAACGCGAATTGCGCTCGCCCAAAACTCGGAAGAAGCGCTGGCACAGAAGCAAGCACACCGTGAGTTTTAGGTCCTCGGTCCGATTGCAACAAGTTTGAGCTGACACCGCGTACAGATGCCAAGGTACTCGAGGCTTTCCAAAGCGCGATGGCTCTTCTCGGTAATGTTTGATGCAAGATGCAGGTGATGGGTAAATTGGTGGAAACAATGTCAATGACAGTGAACATTCTGAGGGTTGGCGGAAGCGTATCCTGATGTGGAAGTATGGAGTACGAATAACGCGGTACGTCATGCGGAATGACCACTGGCGCAGGGACAAGCCTCAAACAACACCAGCAGAGTCTGGGCGGCCATTACCGGCTTGATCATCTCCTCCTTTAATGACCATGTCTGCATGGGACGACTGCGATGTCTGGTGACTCCAACTCGAATGCGGACCGAGACCTGCTGGCGCGCTTGAATGCACTCAAGAGCTCGTCCGTCTCGTTCGACAAGACCCTGTAAAGTCATCCATCTTCTAGACCCTACCCTATGCTAACCATCCCAGCCAACCGACAGCTTCTGGAACATCTGCACCTCCTCCTCCTCTCGACCCGAACCCTGCCCGTGCCCTCCATTCGGATTTGTTGACAAGATGGCAATCACTCGGTGGTTCTCCCAGGCCTGCCCTGGCGGAGACTGCGGCGCCCCCGTCTGAAAAAGAGGAGCACGAGAAAACGGTGGAAGAGCTTTTGGCTGATCTTGGGCCTTCGGATGCCTGGGAAATTGATAAGAGCGAAGAAGACCAGGTCGCTGATCTTCTTCGGACGGCCAAGTCTGCTCTTGCGGAAGTGTCAACCGACAAGGTCGTGCCGCCCGGAGAACATGAGGGAGAAAAAGGCACGGCGCCCACAAACTTGGGATCGAGAATAGATGCAATTGATGTGTCCGTGTTCCAGCCCGGGTCCGAACTGGATGAAGAGGGGGGCCCAGGAAACCAAGCAGATGACAGACCTGCCCAATCTTTCAATCAGGAAGCGGATGAAGCCCTAGCCAGAATTCTCGATGAGGTCAAGCAGGACCCAGATGATGGAACAGGACAAGACACATCCACCACAGAGCATGATGATATCGGCGGAGAGGAAGTCTCGCAAGGGACTGAATCTGGGTCTGCAGACTTTGCTACGCTCAGCCTTCCTGACACCCCCTCGAAACTCCCCGAGCCTACCCAGCCAGCAGGAGACTCGAATGAAGATGAGGACTTGGCTTCGCGCTTCGCAGGATTGTCTCTGCCATCCGTCCCGACTACAATCAGTCAGTCAAAATCAAGCACGAAGCCTACCAGTGGTTTCACCGACGAGGATATCGGCGCTTGGTGCGTTATCTGCTGCGACGACGCAACCCTGCAGTGCATTGGCTGTGATGGAGACCTGTATTGTACGAATTGCTGGATAGAAGGCCACCGTGGCGAGGACGCGGGAATAGAAGAGCGACGACACAAGGCTGTTCAATATGTGAAAGGCGGCGGGAAGAAGAGGCAGCCCAAGAAGAGGGTGATGGTGGGCGCGTGAGGCCTTTTCGCAACCAATTCACTTTTGGCGGTCATCTATATTACACGGCCTCTCGGCTCATCTTCTCCTGCGGATCCCGTGGTGCTGGCTTTGGCCCTCGAGGGACAGCGGGGCCCGTCTGGGTGGCCGGAGGAACGAGGAAATATATCACTCCATGAAACGTGCTCGCCACCAGCAACGCAACCCAGTGGACCCAATGCCAACTGGGAAATCGACTGCCAACAAAGACTCCGAAACACCTTGCCGCGTTCAAGCCAGCGCCTCCAAAACCGGGCAAGCTGAATGCCGTGCAAAGACCCATCGCCCCAACGGCAAGGCCAACAAAGATCGGTCCCAAGGAAGGCCCAAATATCTCGCGTTGCCTTGGATCCAGACCCACGCCAAACGCGAGGAAGAGTAAGAGAACGTCCCCCACCACTTCGATGGTGAAGGCCGACGAGACCTTTGCCATGTCCTCAAACAGATAGCAACCACCGACCTTGAAGTCTCTTGTTGCTGCGCTCGCGCGGAGGAGCAATCCGGCCAAAGCGGCACCAGAGATCTGTGCTGTAACATATAGCACCATACGAGGGAATGTTGTCAACCGGGCGAAGAACGTCCCGATGGTGATCAATGGATTCATATGGGCGCCTGAAATCGCGCCGAAGGAGAAGATGAGCAGGCTGAGGATGATCGCATTTAGCACAGCAGCGACAAGCGGGCCGATAAAGTAATCCCTGCTGAAGGGCCCAGCGGTCGGAGACGGCGGTGGCGGCGGTATGTTTGGCGACAAACTATTCCAGGCCGATGCCCACACGAAGATCAATGTCCCTGGTCCAGAATGTCAGCCACTGGTCCTCCATAGTTTGCTTGTACGGCGTGCTTACCCACGAATTCGATCAGAGCAGCCTTGTAGAGATCGAGTTCCTTGAAGGCCCTTAAATCAAACGTCTCGTCCACTGTCAAGTTCGGCGCCGCGTCGGGAACCTTGGTCAAGAGCTCTGCGTTGTCTGGGTCGGATCGATCAACCACGAATTCCTGGTTTCCACCGAGCCGGCCTGCGAATGGCGCAATGGCGCTGCCTTGCCGCCGGCGCTGGTTGAGAGTGTGGATATTGTTGGTCATGGAGGGGAATCGACTGGGAACCGTGTTGCAAGGGCGTATGCTCGTAGACGGATGAGGCATTTGCTGGTCGGGTTCAATTGATTGTGCCATCTTGAAAATCGAGAGGGCCAGTAATCCTGTATCGGGTTCTTCTGGATTCCAATTCAATTGGAATTGCTTCGAGTCCAGTTCGGCCTACCACGTCAGACCTGTTCACAGTACCACGCGCTTCAATGGTGATAAAAGGTAAGAAAACGATCCCCAAGGCGTGGTCGAAAGGAGTGCTTGATGCCAAAGGTCGACAAACACGCGTCAAAAACTATGGGAAAATGTAAACTCAGAAATTAAATCTTGAAGTCGCGCCGTAAATAGTGACACCCGGCTGTGGTCGGCCTGGTCTTGTAAGGAAACCCATTGTTAATAAGCATCGATCTAGCAGCAGGGGGCTGCATTTCCCCATTCGAGTGGAGAGTGGGGTACTACCGAGTATGTAACGGAGTACCGACATAACCCAGTTATGCCTCAAGTCGAAGTATACAACTACTCTGTACCTACCAGGTATACGTCATCAAACACGAAGCTCCATCTCTCCCTCATTCTTCCAAGGTCGGGCGCACTGGGAGTTGGTAGTGGGAGACCGCTAGCCATTTAACTGACCCGGAAAACGAGGGAGCGGGCCAACTGTAAGGAAAGTTTCCGTGACAGCTATCCGGCCACCACACCTAGGGGTTCAAGTGGGCCATATGTCCCTCAATACTAACGAGAGCTGATTGAACGAATATGTATTGATAACTTGGATCTGGTACGTTTTAAAACTATCTCGGGCATTCCCAACTTGGACGAGGGCAACTTGAGTGAGCCGCCAGATCCGACAAGGGGGACTCCGTTTCCACTGCGAAAGCCTTGAGTACACCCTGTAACAATTTCCCAGACGAACCCTCAATGTGACAGTGTCATGGTGTTCATTGTCGCTCTCAAAGATGCACGAGCGAAGCTCCTCTTGATCCCCGAACTTTGCTTACTGCTGCCGATGGGAGATCTGGTGCGCCGAAAGCATGCGGAGTGCCGGAACACTGCGAGCGCGCAGCTCTTTCCCGATACACAGCAGCAAAATGGGCAATGAGAGAAGCACCGCGAGACAGAGAAAGGAAATGAGGAGGAACGTGTGTTCAATGCCCATGTGGGTAATCCACGGTGTGTAGATGAACAGCATGACGACGGCGATGATGTTGCGGCAGAAGACAATGATGACGATTGAGTCTCCAATGATCTAATTTCCAGTAAGCTTCATGTTTATGGGGATGACGATTGGACGCCGAATTTCGCAACAGGAAAACACATACCTCTTGGTAGCAGTCGAGCACGTATGTCAGAGCGACATCGGCACAGATGACAAAGCCAACACAATAGATGGCAGAGCCGACGAGGACAGTCATAATGGCATAACCCTGTGAGATTTCGTTGTCAGTAATTGCAGACCGATACAAGGGAAAGGGACCATGCGTACCCTGCCCAAGCAATAGCCGAATATCAAAAGTCCGGCAAAGCACAGAAATGCTCCGGGCAGAGACAACCAGAGACGAAATTCGGGCTCAAAGACACCCTTGTTGCGCCTGGACAGATACAGGATGGACCAGTCGGAGAGAGGAGTGAAAAGGATGGTTCCAAGGAGAAGACCAACGAAGGGCCCCAGGCTCAGAAGACCAATTTGATTGGGCGTCATGTTGTAGGGTGGAAGAAGGGTATAGTAGCTGATTGCCGAGCTCATCATGGCGATCCAGGCCAGCATCGTGCCGTACGTGGCAGAGGCGAAAAGCACGCCTGGAATGCGGAAGAAGCATATGAATGGTTGGTAAAAGTGTCGTAAAATCGGTTCGTCGGTGGGGGTGATGAAGGCCATGCGCTGTCTGTACGACCGTTTCTTGTAGACAATTTCTGTCGTAGGAACTGTCTGACTCAGGCTGTGAGCATCGGGCTCGACGCCCTTGGAGCTGTCTGCTTCTTCGCCAGTCTTAATCGCCTGCACCTGTTGCACTGGCTGTCCAGAGTAGTGCGGCACATATTTGGACTCCTCGAAGAAGAAAAGGCAGGCGAGGAAGTTGACGCCGATCATGATAGTGGTAATCTTCCACATCCAGCGCCATCCCACGTTTTGAACCGCGTAGCCCATAATGACAGGCCCAATGAAAGCACCAATGGACTGCATAAGGAGGAAGATGCCGTTCATCAACGCATGGTGATGTACGAAGAACAGGTCACCAATCGTGATAATGGCAATCGATTCACTCAGCGCGCCACCCAGCCCGCCGACCAGGGAGCTTGCGATGACTTCGCCCGAGGTTCTCATGTATGCAGACCAGAGCGCAACGGCGAATTGAATAAGGGTGCTTATGAGATAGAGTGGACGGCGCCCAAAGCGATGGACGAAAGGAATGAACAATAAACTGCCAGCGGCCAAGCCTGCATAGTTGGACGCGATCGACTGATTGTATATGTCGTAGGTGACCCCGAGTTCTAGGGAGTAGGGCTCGTATGCAACATAGGCGTTGTCCAAAAGAACGAAGTGAGCGTGACGAAGGTACAGGCAATGCCAAAGTTGATGCCCTTGCGGAGAGGCGACCAGTTCTAGGCAAAACAGGTGAGCCCAGAACACTCGAGCAAAATTGATGGAGTGGCAAAGTATGGAACATTGACAGGCAGAACTTACCAAAGGATCGTTGGGGTCATCCGAGGGAACAGGGTGAAGGATGACTTCGTCTTTGTTGCCAATTTCTAGACAAAACACCGTCAGTCTCAGACTCTGTGTAGTTGAAAGCGTCGAGATCGAGGATCAAGGCTTACTGTGCTCAAGCAGGATGGTTCCAGGCGGCTGCGAGGAGACATCCGGCTCGGTTGTGTTCTGTGTGGAGCTCATGTTTAATGCGCTGCAAAGAAAGTATGTTCAAGGACGCAGCTGGTCGGAATCTTCCAGAGTGAACTGCTGATGAAGTTGGTTGAACATCGAGATGGTGTTGAACTCAGCGAGACATGTCCAGGTTTCTATACTACTCATACATTCTCTGGGGGAGGGGGTCAGGTCGCTGTGCACGGCGCAGCGAGCCCTCCGCCCAAGCTTTCACCCATCTCGTTTCGCTCTAGCGCAAAGCGAGCGGCGCTATGAGAGCGAGCGGCTATCAGCGCCCAAAAGGGTATGATGGCACGCCGACTCCGCAGGGGTATACTAGTACCTAGGTAGTTGAGAGCGCTCCACTCGCCTCCTATCCAACCGGTTGGGATACCTGAAGATCACACTAACGATGTGGCAAGGACGGATGTCACCGCTATCTCTCTGGATTGAATTGCACAACACGGAAAGGGAGTGTCTGTCTGGATACCTTGCTACTTGTGATGATTCCGCCGCGAGTCGTGTTCTCAGCTCGATGGCATTACTCGTGAAGATCGACAAAAGACAGTACTATATTTGTGCGTCGACCTGTGATTCTTGTTTCAGTAGTATACATTGCCATGCACCAGATAGGTCTTTAATATGAATCTAATATAGGTGAAGTTCCACCTGCATATCATAGGTAAAGGCCTCGGCCACCTTCAACGGTACAAGTGCACTATTCAAATCTCTCTGAGTCCACACCTCCATCAAGATAGCATGAGCCAAGTGGTCTACTGGCTGGTTTCTTTTCGTTACAAAAGCGTCAACCTCTCTGGCTAGTAAGTCGCGGCTGTCGGAACCGCCCTCGGTATGTAGAGCGGCAATGAACATCGGCCAGAGGGTACAGAGGTAGAGCGGGACGCGAAAGGGATCATCTGCCGCATCTCTCAGTGAGTGGATGCACGACAAGATTCGCATTACCAAACTTTCCGTGTCGCGGGGTAGCGTTGGATGCTCGCTCGGGTCTTCAGTGACAGGCTTGGATGCCTGTAGTATAGCTCGGCTGTTGAGGATCGTTGCCATACGACAGGCCTCCCAGAAGTGGTACTGCAAGACATGCTCGACCTCTTCAGATGGCGTCCAGAGCAAGAGCTGCTTTTCGGTTTCTGGCGACTCCATTTGGGCGATAAGGTCGATGAGCGAGCGCGGTAGTCCCGTGGTCGGCTCGATACCGCCCCGTTTCGAGGGAGTGATGAATCGCTGCCACATGTGCCTGCACGGATTTCGCCGGCCCACGGTGAAGCCTGGAAGGTCCAGCACGCCGACTCCTTCGACCAGAAACTGTGTCAACTCATCGCGCGGCTGTTCAGGGTCATCATGACCTCTTTCTGTGATGATGGCCTCGAGCCCTAACAAATGAGTTGTCCAGAGAAGCACAACGGTTATCTGTCGGCAGATTATGGATCAGTTCCACGGTTGTTGGTTGATTTGGAGTGGAGTGACACTTACACTCACGCTACACAGAAGAAGGCCTGTAACGAGAACCTCGTCTGCTCGAACGTCGTTGTTCCGGAGCTGGAGTTTGAACAGCTCCAGTGCCTCCTCAAGAAAATGGTGAAACTGTTGCTTGTAGTCCTTGCTGACATATGCCTGGAACGCCAAACATGCACGAGCTACCGACCGCGATTGCCACGACAAGGGGACAATCTGTTCGAGCATGGGGTTATGGCCAAGGGTACGACACATCTCCCAATGTCCTTCAACTTGAACTGGGGATAGGAATTGACGTTAGCAAAGAATGGTGTAAGCGCCAAGTCCTAACTGGGAGGCTGGCAGCGGGAAGACGTACATTCAGTGAGTAGGCGCTCCTCTAAGGGACTATCCACAGCAGGTAGGTTTGATGGCGTAGCGGACGACTTTGACAAGGTTGGAGAGTCTGTGTCCGGACTGGAAAGTGTCGGTACGTTGGGCTGGACCTGGTCTTCCCCTGTCTGGGGATCCGGGTCAGGGCCAGGGTCAGGGCCATCGACATTGAAGTGAAGCTCGTGATGCAGCTGCCCCGCGTCCTCTGCTTGGACAGGGCTTTCGACAACCGCATCATTGTTGCCCGAGGCTTTCGGTGCCCTCCTCGACCGGCGAAGGGTTTCTTTCTTGACATGGTTGGCCTCGACCCATGTGACGCGTACACCGTAACCTTCACAGGGCCGATCGACTTTTGCGCAGCGTTGGCAACCTGGTCGCTGCTCGTCGCATTTCTTGTGCAGCCGTTTGCAGGTCCAACAGCCGCCACGCGAGCGCCTGCGGAAACCAGGGTCGTCAAGCGCCTCGCCGGGGCTGGAGCTATCGTGTCGGGCCATATCAGCAGGATTATTGTGAAGCGCAAGTCCGGGGAAGTTCAGAGAAGGATTCAAGACAGGTCGTGGCTCGTGTCGTTCTGTGCAGCGGGTATCGTTTCCTTAAGAAGGGAGAGGAGCCGCTCTGGCCATGTCCACTGCCGGCAAAACGCCGCGGCACTTTGGAGCCGTCTCCGGGGGTTCTGGACGTGTTCCAGAAGTGGGGCACGCCATCCATTCAACATCAAGGCTCTTATCATTGACCTTTTCAGAAAGGTCAAATGGTTGAAGCGCGTCACATCGGGATACATGGAAAGCCATCACCGAGGACGCGGCTCCCTCGGTCATTCGCGAGGTTCATAAGGACTGAGTCGCCCAGAACTTGACAAAGTAGCATCTCCCAGTCGAGTGACTTTCCCCTCCAGCAAGCAAACAATGACGAGACAGGCTCCGGTGCGTCAAACCACCGTCCAGATCAAAGACCTAGGCTCCCTGCAAGGCGTCGGCTATGAAGATGGGGTTTCTCAATTCTATGGGATTCCGTTTGGTCGCGTGAGCAAACGCTGGACCCGTGCAGTGCTTGCCACCAGCTGGGAGAATGGGACTCACGATGGCCGCAAGATTGGGTACGTTCTACATACTCTACCGTCTGAAACTTCAATCCACCTCGGTTGCTGATATTCCGGCGCAGGCCTCATTACCCAACACCCCCCGAGAAAAACAGCGCCGACGACCCGCGAGTCCCGGTGGACGAACTTCCAGAGTTCAAGGACTGGCCAGAGGACGAGGCCAACTGCCTCAATCTCAACATTGCCGTCCCGCCAGAGTCATCTGCGTCTGCGGCCACTTCGGGTTTTCCGGTCATGGTTTACATCCATGGAGGCGCATTCTGGTTTGGGGGCAACTTTCACCCGATATATGATGTTTCAGCTCTATCCTCACATTCTGTGAGAATCGGGAAACCGGTAATTGTGATATCGGTCAATTACCGCCTTGGACCAGGCGGGTTTTTGGCGTCCACTTCGATCAAAGAGGACCTCGAGAAGGATGGCTTCTCTGGTGTGGGCAACTTTGCCTTGACAGACCAACAGACCGCCTTGGAATGGATTCAGAGGTATATTGCGGAATTCAACGGCGATCCTGACAATGTCACTATCTTTGGAGAGTCCGCTGGTGGCATTTCAGTTGCACACCAGGTCATGGCCGCGCAGCCGGCGAAGTTCAAACAGGCGATCCAGATGTCGGGATCTTTGAAGCTGGTCGAGAATTGGTCTCTGGAGAGGCACCAAGAAAGATACGACAGATTGTGCCGTCGTTTCGAAATCGATCCAGCCGCATCGGATGCCTTGGAGAAACTGCGACAAATTTCCGAGCACGACTTGAATGTTGCGACCTTGAAATTGGAGCCTTCCGATTTCACCGTCTATAATCCATGCGACGACGGTGTCTTCCATGCAGCCAAACCCGATCTGAAGTATGGTAAAGCTCTTCCGTCATGGTTACAAGCGATAATGATTGGAGACACCACCGACGAAGGCGAATTATGGCGGTTTGTGGTCCAAAAATACGAACTTTCGTTCTTGGTCCAGCGAATGAAGAGATTCATGTCCGCGTCTGAGGTCGAGAGATGTCTTGAAATCTACGAGATCAGTTCACAGTCCTCCCGTACGCAGGTCGTCCAAGGATTTGTCGACATCATCGGGGATATGATGTTCAAAATGCAAAACTGGGTCATCGCCCACAACTCTCACATTGCCCGCACATTCGCCTACCACGTGGATCAGACTTCCACACTCGACAATTATCTGAAGGGGCAGGCTTACCACGCGATTGATCTCTTGTACGTCTTTTTAAATGGACGCCAGATCATGTCGCCGGAACAGATATCTCTCGCAGAGCAAATGGCCACGGAATGGGTCACATTTGCCAATGGCGAGGACCCATTTGATCGCTTCCCCAAAAGCGAAAAGTGGAGGATATATGGTCCACGAAACGCCCAGAATACATGGGAGATGCAGGATGAACAGCAAGATGAATCCTGTCGTCACTATAGTCGCTGGAGATCGCTTCTCGACGCAGGCTTGTATGAGAAGCTGTGGAATGCTGCAGAAGACATCGCATATGAACGTTGCCGGTTAGAAGGCACGGAGAATGGCGAGACAAAATAGTAAAAGATGTTCGTCACATTGACACTTGTCAAGGCCCCGCCCTCGGCGCTTCGATGTACATACTGTAGTTGATACCAGCTTTGAAGAAAGTTGAAGAAGGCATTGTCCTTTGTTTGTTGCCGTGAGTGTGTCCTGCATTCCTGTAACGTACCCCAGAGAAGTATGCTGTAAACAAGACTGGCGCTATAGCCAGGTGGCATCGTGCAGCTTATGGGGCATTTTAAATGTGAAACGAAGCCCACATATGGGGACAGCACTCCACTATGTGTAATTCCGGAGAGCAATGGCCTCGTACATACCTTATCTCTGTCCTATAAGCCCGTGGCCTAAGAAGCGCACTAATTCATTTACGTGGTACAAGTTGAGCTCCCGAGGCTATCCCAACCATTCTATGAGTGACCTATTGCCGAATTCTCCCCTTGCTTTTGGTACATCAACTTTACATCTCTTGGTCTGGTTTCATCTGTTAGTTTCCCACACAGCGATGGCACAGACAGTTTTATTTTTCGCTATGCGTGAAGCAGATAGTACTGTTCGTACTGGTTGGAAGGCAGGGCGGAATAGCAAGCCGAAACTGTCGAGCACTCCCTACAACTTCAAGAAGTCTTGTTGGAAGGACAAATTCCAATCGCTCTTTGAGAATGACTTGATGCTGTCTATCGCCAGGACCTGCCCGTTGCCTTAGATTCATGAGCCTACCCACAGCATCGTCCAGTAACGTACACTGTCTGTAGTGTTTGGATCTCCTAGCACAACTTCTCCTACAACCTCAAACCCCTGTCTCTCGTAAAATCTTTTGCTTGCACTTGAAGTGCTTTCTAGGAGAATTGCGCCATCTTTCACCTCTGCCTTGATCGCCTCCATAAGTTTGGCACCTAAACGGAGACCCTGCCGTTCGGGTCTGACGGCGACCACCTCCAGATACCAAATATCCCGACCTCCGATAAGCTTCTGTACCTTCTGAATGGCCTCTTCGTGCTTCACTCTCACTTGGTCCATTCTCTAGGAGACAGGTTAGCTGTCGTGTTTGAAAAGGTTTGAGTACCGACCGCTCTTCCTCATGGACGTGGAGAGAAAATTGAGGCTTACCTGTTCGTCTATGCTGCCATCAATCGGCCATAGCCAGCTGCTAACCTGCAGCGTCCAAGCAGTAAACGCTTGGGGCCATGATTGTTTCAAGATGCTTTTGGGCGGATGTAATATCGCCACGGCTTCCCATCCAGCGTCGCATCCCGCGATGCCAGCTACCATGGATGTCACCATCGATACTTTGACCCTCTGCTTCTGCCACGCCATGACATCGTCGCCTAAAGTTCCCCAAACTTCAGCCCCTGGCCGACAGTAGACAACAAGGGGATCGGCTGAGAAAGCCAGCGAGATAGTTCGAGCCACTTCAGTCGTCGTGTTCTCGTCTGACGTACATTAGTACCAAAATTATGGTCAAATTGTATGATTTCTCGGTACGGGCACATACCATGATAAAGTCTGACCAGAGCCGACTGAGTCAAGGCCTCTGACTGCTCCACTCGTTAGGTACACTTCCAGCAGACCTCAAGGAGACATTTTGAACTTACCGAAGACGGGGTTTGGGAGCTTTGAGTCTCCGTAAGTGATCCCATTGTGGTGAGAATGGATGGCAAGAAGGATTGCCAGGGGAAATATCTCGCACCGCAATGTCATACGTCGCAGCGTTTGGCAGCACCAAAATCTGTGGAAGATATTGGATAGTTGGAGAATTAACACTGAATGGACATGGCACGTCAAGAGCAGTGAATAAGTCCGTGGACCAGCAGCTACGTATATAAGCTGAAAGTCGGGTCTGGCTGCCCTTTTAGGTGCTGTGAAGCCCGGCGCCGCCCAAGGCACGGAACCTTCATAGATTTGCACCCGCCGAGGGCAACTGTGGGTCCCATTCGTGTTCTCGTCAGAGCCCACTCGCTCCCTCTCCACGACCGAACATGATATATGCACGGCGGGTGGACTCGTAAGTCATACATGGTGCATAATCCTTCGCCGAGGTCTCTTAGCTTTTATCTCATTTTTGTACTCATACAAATATAGACCTGGCTAGTCGATGCTATTTGGAGCCTTCTGGGTTTCTCCACGGGAGTCTAAAGCAGACTGCTCAAGGCCGCAGCGGCTTTCATTGTATGCAGACGCTTCTCCGAACAAGCAAATTCCTCACTTGGAAACCAGTCAAGGAATTCTGGACCTGTTCCCAAGATCATCTCGGCCAATGCTTTCCCAGAAAGCCAGGAGTGGACCATTCCATAGCCGTTGAAGCCTGCCGCAACCCATTCTCCTCCCTCCTTGTTTGAAACGCTATCATCTCTTTCAGAGAATGCTTGGGACAGTGGGCCAACAATTGGTAAACCGTCTCCCGTGAAACCCATGATGCCCGTCCACTTCTCAATGATCCGGGAGCCCTCGCCGTGGAGGAAGGCCTTTGTTGGGACGGCGTCGAGATGTCGGATACAAGGTAATGAGAGCTGGCTATCGTCGGTGCTGCCGATGTCTTCGTCTTTCTCCAGACCCTCTTGCAAAGCACCGCCGCCAAGATAGAGGCCGCCGTCTTCTCCGGGAGATTGGGTGATATAATCGAATCCCTTGGCCCAAACTATGCTCCACGACCTGCTTGAACCGACTCTGGGGAACGCGTCGGAGACGGCCTGGAGAGTCATCTGACCCCTGAGTGGATAGAGCTTTCCCTTCAGACCCGGGATCAAATGAGCCGCGAAGCCGTTTGAGCAGTGGACGACATGTTTGGTCTGGATCACGCCTCTCGATGTTTTCACTTGGTACGGGTAAGCGGAGGATTGCTGTCGACTGATCGCAAGTGCAGGTGTATGCGTCTCGAGCGCGACATTGCCAGTTTCCAGCAGCTGAGCTGTAACAGCACCAAGGAAGCGATACGGCCAACCAGCTCCTGCGCGCCCAGTTATACAACCACAGGCATTCACTAGGCCGAGACTCTACATAGGGGTTAGCTTGCTCCAAAGCTTTCGTAGGGTTAGTTTACCTTTAGGTCTGCCTCGTCCTCATGAACAATCCACTGGCCCTGTTCCTCGGGAATATCGTCGAGGAACTCCTTCAGATTTAATTTGGCATGTTCCCATCCTGCTGGATCATAGTATGAAATGAGAGTGGTGACTTGTCGCACCAGTCCAGGTTCGGCGGCTTTCCCTAGAGCAGCGGCCTCTTTAAGGATGGCGGGGAGATGTGCGAGCCGGAATCTGGTGATCTTGATTGCACTTTCCTTGCCCAAGGAGCTTTTTATTGCTGGATAGTCTGTCCAGGGCACAGCTTTGATATGGCCCCCATTGCGACCAGTCGCTCCGGAAGATAGGGATCTGGCTTCAAGAATCACGATCTTGAGGCCAGGGCTTTTCCGTTGAAGATGTAACGCGGTGCTGATACCCGTGATACCTGATCCAATAATCACAACATCGGCTTCAGGCGCCAGGCTCGCCGACTGCTGATCTGCGAAAGGAAATTTTGGTTCCAACCAGGCTGATACAGTCGGATTATCAACAGGGAGACCGGGATCTCTGGTAATTTTCGTGACAAGGCGCTGTAGAAGCGGTGAATCCATCTGAGAGTCAGCCATCACGGCGCAAGGGGAGCTCAATATGTAGGGTTGAGATGGCGATTGGCAATGCACAGTAAGTCTTGATCTGCACTTGATCGTGAAGAAGGCATTCGTGCAAAGAACAACATTTATAGGGCAGTGCCAGGCTGGCTGTGGAGGACTCGGCCAGGCTCCACGATCATGGATGGGGTGACCGCTATTACGGCGTCAGACGTGCCGAGACATCGAGAAAATTGCCAGGGTGCGGGCCCGCTACCAATCTTATTGACTAAGGTTCCAAACAAGGATGGTGGCCGGATCGCGAGCGGTTATCAGAGCTCAATCGGGTTTGGTTCGCCACAAGGAGATATGCGTTACTCGGATGTTCGAGATCACGGGTTCGGTGCGCACCACGAGTCTACAAGTCTGTATCTGTGTATGGAGACTTTGGGTCTGCAATTGACTCGTACCTGAGCTCCCCAGTGACGGGACATACGCTAAAGCTCAATGCCACTATCTATCTGTCCAGCAGAAGGCCTTGGAAGTCTCGACTTCCACTCCAATATACCCTCAGGTGATGCATCATGACTCCGATGAGATGTTTGATGTCAACGTACGCCCCGAGTCAGGACATCGGACGAGCAAATCCACTTCCATAAATTGTCATATCAAGCCCCACCTTTTCAGCATGGGGGCCGCACATATATGAAGTGAACACGCGATCTGGGAAGCAAATCCGATTAATCGGAAAGGTGTGCATCGTTCACAAACAGCACAGCCATGGCGACTCTATCCTTTTCGTCCCAGTCATGTCACTCTCCCTCGAATTTCCACCTCCAAATGAGATGTCGATGGACGAAAACAATCTGGGCCAAATAGCGCCCCCTCCAGTGGACATCGCGGCCGCCGTGCCTCCAACCCAGTGCTGCGATCTCACGCAACATACCGCCGTCGCCATCAAATGTATTTCGAGAAGCAGACAGGCACGAGACAAGGCCACTCTCCGGCCCGATTCCCCTCAATCGCCTTCCTGGCGCTCAAGATGCTCGTCGTCCGGGTTCAACAGCATGCCGATTTCCGTGCTCTTCTCCAGGATGATTCTGCCTTGGTCGCCGCTTTGTAAATTCATATCCTCCATGACCAGATGCAGGGTCAGCTCCGGCACCAGCACTGTGCTCACGTATCCGCCGACTCCAGCCGCGCGAAGGGCAGAATCGCGTTGCAGCGCCTTGTTGAGAGTCCTGGACAGAGTGTCGATGATTGCATTGACCATGATCCGCGTCCCCTTCGGGCCGTAGTAGCCTGGTTTGGCGATGTCGACTACCCCTTGATTCAGAAACCCTTTGATCGCTTTCCGGTCGCCCTTTGCCGCCGTAATCCTACTTTCGAGCACGTCGAGATAAAAACTTGGGGTTTCCCGGCTGATGACTCGTTCGAGGTCGGCCACCTTCTGGGGAATGCGCACTGTCTCCAACTCGTCCCAATCAATATCTGGGTAGCCCTCCTCGTCCCATGTCTCCCTCGCCTCGGCCGTTTTATGTTGTGCACAGAAGTTTTGCAGTTTTTGGAAGTTCAGGGTGCGCAGGTTGTTCGGAACGAGCAGCGAGATGGAGTCCTTCACGAGGTTGCCGCACATTGGGCAGCGTAACTCAGCTGTTGGCTCGGATTCGGTCCTGAATTCGTCGTTGTGTTTCAGGAGGAATATGTCGTCGACAGAAGATAGGGAGGACGTCGAGCCCGATCTTGCATGGCGATTGGCGTCGGGCGAGAGCACCTGATCGTAAACGGCTGGAATATCCGTGCCAGGGGTGGCTGCAGATGAGGAGAAGTCTGGCAGATCTGGGATGCAAAACTCGGCCTTCGCAGTCCGCGCCTCGCTTTTGGGTATGTCTGGGATGTACAACACATGCTTTTCAACTGGTCTCTTCCTCTCTGTCCTTTTGAATGGGGTCGGCTCAACAGGGATGAAAGCGGCAGAAGATATTGGCCCATCGTCATGTTTGTCCACCTCTTTGTGTGATACGAAGCCTTGCTCTTGCCCAAGTGCCTTTGGCTTCCTCTCGATCGCCTCTGGTTTCACAAAATACTTGCGGTT
The DNA here is from genome assembly GCA_001599775.1 of Exophiala alcalophila. NCBI lineage: Eukaryota > Fungi > Ascomycota > Eurotiomycetes > Chaetothyriales > Herpotrichiellaceae > Exophiala > Exophiala alcalophila. The sequence goes on along the minus strand of BCHY01000007.1, from coordinate 25,501 downwards.
GGCATAGCTCCGATGTAACCGGCGTTTCTGGGAGCCAGAAGAACTCCATTCCGGTAACGAATCGGGGGCTGTGGGATTGTCTGGAGGGAGAAAGGTGTCGAGCGTAGGTTCGTCTCTGAGCTTCCTTCGTTTTGGCCTTGTAGTTGGGGCAGGATGCGCTGGACGCTTCGGGCGGGGACGAGATTCGGTCTCATGTCCTCTGGGGACTGCGGAGGCACCCAGCGCCGACTCGCCGGGGAGAATATGGTCTTCCTCGTCGCTGGACAATGGCTGCGCATAAATAGCGAGATCTTCGTCTTCCATCTTCGGCTTCGGGTCTGATCGAGTCTGGGAAGGAGACAACCTTGGCTTCAGGTCAAGATGGCTGCTGGCCGCTCTGCCGCGGATGGTCTGCAGCAAGGTTGGGCCTCGATAGTTACCCCGTGTCAAATAGGTTTTAGAGTAGCTTGCATTTGGCTTGTGCATCACATTCAGACCAGTACATTAGGTTCAGGCATGGCTCCGACATCAGATCAGATACAAAGAAAGACATGTCGTGCTCGTTGTCAGCTCCCCGGATTGGGGACATACGAGAACTCCTGCAGTGTGACGCGCAACCGCAGCGCAGCGCAGGCAAGCGCGACGCGGGCGGGAGAGTCGGAACAAAGTTTCTCCGATAATGGTATTGTTTCATGCTTGGGATATCAAGACAACGACACTTGCCATGGAAACCCCTGTACTCTGGTGCCTTGAAGATGAATCACTTCCCCTCTTACTCCGCTTTTTCGTCGTTCAGTCCAGATGGCCTCTAGCTCGCTCAAGATTCTCTCAATCTCCCCGTAGCCCAGGCGCTGACGCAGCACTTGAAGGTTGTGTTTGATTACCCGAATATCGCTTTCTTCAACAGCCGCGTACCCAAACACAAGCATTGGCCAGGATCCCAGATAGCATCCTGTCCAGATTTCATGCAGGCTAGGCCGTTGCAGAATCTCAACGGCGCGAAGAAGCTGCCATCCGGGTGGAGTTGTGAAGTTCGTGCCATCGGCACTGTCAATGAGGTTGCCTTCGTCTTTCCCCAGTCGGAAGGCAAAATTCCAGTCCAGGATTAGGGAAGCTGCCAGGATGTATATCTTCATGATAGGAGTGAGCGACGATGTTGCGAATGAATTGCCATCGTACAGGTCGCTCTCGTGGAATTCGCAGGCCGCTGTTTCCCAGTATCTCATTTCACTCTTCAGCTGAACAAGAGCCTCAGGATCTGGGTCCCTATGCGGATCAAATAGGTGCATCACTTTCAGGATGAGTTGATAGAGCGTTAAAGGGGCACCCAAGACCGGACTACTGGCGCCTTGCCAGTCATTGTAAGGCGGCGGCGACAAGAGCAGGCTTTCCGCGTCAGCCAAGAAGCTTTCATCGATGTGAAAATTGACTGCGAATGGATGTCGAAAGCAAAGGAGGAATGACTGGTACAGCACGCTCTCCAGAGTGATGCGGTCAAAAGGTCGGCTCATACACAGAGGAGAGATAGCATCGGTGAAACGCAGTTTCAACAACTGCATCGCCCCAGCTACATGCTTGGTCGCATCGTTTTCCGCTTCAGGACCCCAGAGCTGCCGAGTGCGTTAGCAGATGAATTGGGAGATGAGTGGAAAGACGAGCAGGGGATTCTGACCGCATAGATATACATATAGATGACCGCCGTCAACACGGCATCTCCAATGCTCTCGCGAGCCGGATCAAACGCAAAGAGAGCGTTGTTGACTTCTTTCACCGCCCGAGTATAGTATGCAAAAGATGCTTTGCGACACTGTTCGTCATTGGCCATCATATACCTGTTAGAGGCGGCGCACGCGAGAACAGCGTACTTGACACAGTCGAAATGTAGGACGAGATTCGTGATATGGATTTCGTAGTCGCGGTTGTATCCTGGCATAGCATTCGGCAGCAGCAACAGGGCGATTAGCTTCTCAGAATAGTGTCGACGGAGTCTACGCTCGAGGTCTGTCTTGAGGTTTATCTTCATGCTTGGGTTGACAGATATAGATTCTGATGGGTTTGATGGGAAGATCGGTTTGACAGAGCCACCATTTCCAGAGATTAAAGTTGCTCGGTGGCCATCCTTTTCGGTCGTCTCAGCACGGCTCCCAGGATGCATGCTGCCATTGCGAATGCAGTGATGTCGTCGGTCGTAGAGATCGCTCTCAGATGGCCATTTACATTGAAGACCGCTTTTGTCGCAATTGCGACAGCAAGGTTTTCCCTCATTGCACTTCAGCCGCCGTTGCCGGCCTGTCATCAAGGAAGTTCTTAATCTTTGTCCACAAGGTACCGATAGTCAATTCAACCTACATGTGAAGCACCCGGTTTTCGTTCGAAGCTTTGCCTTGAACATGAGGCGCTACAGTTGGGTGACAAGATTCAGCTTAAACATGTCCCATAGCGTCATCACCCCAATCTAGGCTTTGTCAACCCGGAAGTTGGAAGAGATGTCGAGTGTGACCGATGTGATGAGGAGGGGAGGATGGAAGCTGAAGTAGGGTCTTGCTCTTATCTAATAGTACCCCGCGACCACTGGTGCCTATCTTGCTTTGGAAGTGGGAACCACTGAGATCGATTGATTTGGGGGGTGTGGGAATGAGCTCCGACCGAGGATCTTCTCGTTGTGTCTGGGCCGTGGCTACATCCGTCTTCACTCCGCCTACCGTTTCTGGGCGGCAGAGAGGATAATTCTCCAGTATCGGCAAGGCAACGCGACTATTGTTCGACATGGTACGAAAAGAGCAACTTGGACTATTACATAGTGCTCACAAACTCGCCAGGCGAGGTATTCCCGACTCCCCAGTCTTGCATTCCTTCAGCCTTGGACGATGGCAGAGATCAATTCTGCAGCGGCGACCGTATCTTCATCCCGAAAGTGCTTGCCAATCACTTGCAGTGCGATCGGAGCATCTACATATTTTTCTGGAATATCTGTGGTGTCGGGACATCTCGTTAGCGACCATTTTGTCTCTCTTCAGTCCGTTACTTCAAAAGCTTACACTTCTTGTATTCCCGTTCATCTTCGGCAGAGCGCGGGGTATATCCAAGGTCAGGTTTGTCAATGGCGGGATCACACTTCAGACCCGATGGGAAAGTAATAGCGGGCTGGTCGAGGATGTTCCAAATGGCAGTATAAAGCCAGTATTGGCCTGTTCCGAGCTCAGAGGCAACACCAACGTACGCTGGAGCAAGAATGAAGTCAACCCCTCTCTCTTTCATCACGCGATGGTAACTGCGGGTATCAGTCTCGGGGTTCAGACATCCAATGATAAGAGGGAGCTTACTCTGCCCGATATGCTTCACGCCGAACGTTCAGTTCCCAATTCTCGCCGACAGTGATAGGCTCTGGTTTTGCGACGCTGAATGCCCAATTTGTCAAGAAGTCTACTGGTTCACCCCCTTTCGCAAGGAGTTCTTTCTGAAAGCCAGCCGCATCAGGGAAATACAGCTGTGACAAGATTTCCCATCCTCGTGGGTGATCGTAAGGCTCAAAGTCTACAACTTTGACCCCGGCTGCTTGCAGCTTCGACATAGCGGCCCTCAATGCTCGGATGACTGGCGGATGTGGGTGCACAATTCTAATGGAGAAAGGTTAAACGATGAGATGTCGATAGACTGAGGCTCTGACTTACCCATCATCCCAAATAATACCAATCGTTACCTCTTTGGGATCAAGGCGGCCTGTGTTCTTCCATGGCAGCGGAACCAGCGAAGTCTCCTCTTCCCACGGCTCCTGATCAAGGACTGCCTTTTCGAACAATGCCAGATCTTCGGTGCAATTGGCAAGGGGCGAGATAACGCAACGAATACTCTCTTGCCCATCACCCGCAAGGTAAACCCCTTTATAAGGGTTCCGAAGAGCAGTTGTGCGCAACCCATATGCTCCACAGAAAGCGGCCGGTACTCTCACGGAACCACCAATGTCTGTACCTACCCCGATTGCAGCACATCGAAGGCCAATCGATGCACCTTCACCGCCGCTGGAGCCACCGCTGGTAAGCTTTCGGTTATATGGATTACATGTTGCTCCGTAGATACAATTGCTGCAGTCAAGATGCTGACCAGAACGATTAGAGCTCACTGTGGACACCTAGGAAGTACTTTGACATACCATCAAACTCTGAGGCTCATTGGTCCTGAAATGGATAACAGCTCCAGCAGCTTTCAAGCATCTAACGAGCAATGCGTCCTCTGTTGGAATGTTATCGACCCAGGCGATATAACAGGAATGGGTGATTCGATCTTTCAATCCGATATGCTCTTTCACAGAGATCGGGACACCATGAAGGGGCCCAACGAGCTTGCCAGTATTCTGAAAGTGTGCATCCAATTCCGCGGCACGTGCTAGAGCTTCTTCTACCAGAAACTCTGTAGCGAAGTTCACGAGCTGATGGCCGATGTGAGCGCGCTTGAGGAAAGCGGTTGCTGTCTCCACAGCAGACAGGGATCCGGCTCCCATCTGACCAACGAGGGAAGTGGCAGAGCATTTTGTGATTTCAAGCTCCCGAGGGGTCAGTAACTTGCAAGTTTCTGGAAACGATGAGACGTTGAGTTGCTCCGCAGGGGGGAGTTCATCTGGAGGCAACAACCATGCAGGATTCAAGGACTTTTGCAAAATTTCTCGGCATTTTTCAGCCCTGATCTCCCACTCGGCTCTCACCATGATAGCTCAAGGCGTAAGTCTTCAGACTTTTGGACTTCTGGATAATCGAGGAGGAGTAGTGTGCGAAGAAGAGGACTGTCTTCTCATTGAACAATGCATGGGCTTATGTACCGGAAGAGACTCAAGCAGAACACCCTGTGACATCCATTACTTACCCGTTGACCTCGGAAATCGGTAGTACTGGGCGCCTTCCCTCTTCTCCGGAGCTTGCGATATACGAAAATGGTCCAATAGAAATGTTTTGCGAGGATGACTTCAAGGGCCACGGAGGCTTAACGACCTACTCTGTGGAGCCTGAACAACTTCAAGGAGGTTTTGTGGTAAAACACGGGCGGTCTTTGGTTGTCGTGATGAGGTCGCTGCCTTGGGAGATAAGAAGCGAGCCTCTTCCCCAGAACAAGCGGTGCCAATAGAGCCTAGCATTGCAATATCAGAGGGTCAGAAAGTCGTACTATTCGTCTGTTTGCGGACTAATCTAGAAAGTAGCTAAACATCGTCGTCAGCTTTATCGTCGTTCAAGAATGTCCGCAATTATGATTGATTGGCTGGATGGACACTTGGGCCCCGCAATTTACGGCGATTCGTCTTCCAGAGCACTCAACGGAACAATGCTCTACACACCTTCACCTGACTGTCTTATGGATGGCAAACTGAATGGCAATAGCCTTGGTTCTCTCGTATCAAGAGCAGATTGATTGGTGTTCTTGAAAGCGAATCTCGAATATCTTGATTGAGCCTAACTCGTGGAGGCTGGCGCCGTAAAATAGGTCATGGAAGCATCTTTGCCTTCCTCATGCGATCCCACGTAGTTCCCCAAGTTTCCATAATCGAAGCCTTTTCGCTGAACCCGACCTTCTGGATTTTGCTCAAGTCGTACTGCCGATCAAAATCCGCAAGACGAAGATGGAGAATCTCGAATCCTGGCAAGGTGATTTCCGATGTGGCAATGTCTGTTCGAAGACCATTTTGTTTCTCGATCTGCCTCCACTCGGCGAGATGATCGTTAATGTAAGCTCGAACCTCCTTCGAGCCTTCTCCTGGTGGCCCACTTTGAAGGCCAAAGTACTCGCATAGCAACGGCCATTTCATCTCCCAGTTCTCCCAGTCTGGCGAAGAGGCAGTATTGAATGCCTCGCCGTGCCCAGCTTGATCAGGATGTAGAGACAGGAAGACGCTTTGTTTAGCAATCATGTCACTCCCTGCCTCATTATGTTTGGCCTTCCAACTACCCGGAGTACCAGGAAAGGGTACCACACTTCCCTTACCTTCGACTTCCGCCCACAGGGAGAAGTAGATCCCAAGAGACGCGGCAAGGGAGTACGCTGCGTGGTTTGGCGCGAAACCCACAACGATATCCGGGCGAGTCTCATTCCATGTCCATTTCTTACCTTGTGCAAATGATGCCAACCAGTCCAGCTGATCGTGGTAGAAAAGTTGCTCGTTGTAAGGGGCTTTTAAACGAGGCAGTGATTCTGACAGCGGTGTAGGAAAATAGTGCTCTTCCCGCAGGAGAAATCCGTACATCTAAGCTTCAGGCTAGTATCATCAAATAAGAAGAGAAATCATATAGTGCTTACCTTAGCACCTGTCTGGAATGCTACAAATTGGAGAGAGTTAGAAAGGGAATCGATGGCGGTGATGGACCGAGCGAGCATATCGACAGCATCCTTCTTCTCTTGCTCGAAATTCGTGCTGGCCTTGTATGCTATTCATTACTCAGTGATAGACTCTTTTGAGGGAATCCATGATCCCTCAGTCTCACCATAGTAGAAAACATGCGTTACATGCTCCACGCCTGGAATGCGGCTCTTCATGGTGGCTGTCAATTCCTCCTGAGACCCTTTCAACAGGTTAATCCCAGACACGATCTGAAGGGCGTTTGTGGTAGGCCATTGTGACGTCTCTAGGCTCAATGGTCGGTTGGTTAATGCAGTGACTCGGTCCCAAAGTTCACCGTTAGGATAGTTGCTCAGTAGCTGATTCACCACTGCCCACCCAGACAAGCCGGAGGCGCCAAAGACCAAGGCATGCTTTGCCATTTTCTCAGTCAGAAATACAAGACACGAGCTCTTGCCAAAGCCTTGAACAGCATCTTGTTATACATTTCCGATGGGGATCGCCGAGCCTCACACGGAGATCGATCTCCGTTTCCCTCCTCCGATCGGCCTGGTGAACTCGGTCGTTATTCTCCGGGTGGTAGAAGCAATACTCGAGTGTTAAATCTTGGCCATTTAAAACCCCTTAGACTCGTATTCTATATTCTGCTTGTCTTGCATGGGCTTAGGTCAGAAAAGTAGTGTGCGTGAATGGAGATACCCAAGACAACGTCAGGTCAGTGGAGAGGGCATCTCAAAATTATTCAACATCGAACGTCGTCCTTGTAATCTATAACGAACTCCCTTATTGCCATTGTTGATGCCTGGGCCGGTGATTCATGAACACCTGGGCCTGCACACGGCCTACAGGATACGCCAGCAGCACGACATCGGCTCAGGCGTCACTTGGCGACGGACCTCAAGGCGGAGAAATAGCAAGTGATCCTACTTGGCCCTAGGGCGCTAAAAAGACCCCTCCTTGGACCACAATCCCAGCGAGCTAGCTCAAGGGAAGGAGGAGCTTCGACCTGTCTTGGCCCACGAGAACACAAAGCTGACAGTTCGCGGGAAAAGGAATGACAATTGTATGAGGTCCTCGCAGAGAGTCGCAACAGCCTTCGTCAATCCGGACATACGTGTAACTACCAGAGTCTCAACATGCAGACGAGCACAGATACCCAAGGATCCATAGCCCCGCGGATTACCAGCCAATAGTATTTAGACAATTTTGCTTTTGGGCAAGACCTTGGTCTCCTCCGGGGCATGCCGGAGGGAGAACCATTCTTGAACCATATCCAACTCAGGATCCATAACTACGGTAGCTTTAGTGTCTACTTGTGGGAACGCTTGCAATGGATAGTTGACCTGGCGGCAGTAGGCTAGACCTGCTCTGTGGGCGTTATGGTCTAGGCGGAAGTAGAAGAAATATATCTTGCTCTCTCTAAGGGGATTGTTGAGAACTAGACAGTAAGATCTCATGTCTAATGATGATTATATTGACTTCATTGCTATGAAGCAGAGAGAAGCTCGGTTATTAGCTTCTTAGACTAATTAGATTTAGTACTTTTCCGACTTCTTCTATTACGCGTTCGCCAGCTCTGGCGCTAACGCTGATGGGTCTTTTCTTGCACGGACTCGCGTTCCGGAAACGCTTGACATTCATTCTCTCGGAGAATCTCAGTTGAAGCCACCACCAAGAGCAAAGGCTGGCACGCCATCTCCCTGGGTAGCGTTCTGGGCCGGAACAATGAATTCGGGGTTGAGGACGTTGTCAATCATATGCACAACGCCGTTTTTGGTGAGGACATCATTGCCCAAGACGCGAGCATTCTGGACAAAGAATCTCCTTTGCTGGTTGATGTGAACCTCTTGGCCTTGAAGTGTGGTCAAAGATGTGCCGTTCTTGATCAAGCTGGAGTAAACGATCTCGTTGGGGATGATGTGGTAGCTGAGCACCGCGGCCAAGTCCTCCGTGCTGAGTGCGTTGAGGCTCCTTTCGACGGCCTTGATGGCTTCGTCAGTTGGCACAAAGTATGTGGCCTGGTCAAAGTTCTGGGCCTCAGCGAGCAAACCAGCTTTACCGAGAAGAGCAAGGAAGGCGGTGCCGTTGACTTCGCCCTCTGTCAACTCTGCGGTAAGGCCACGAGGAATGTTGAGCACATCGTCGATCGGATAGACGATTCCTCCCTTGAATGGGATCCCGACAGGAGCTTCGGCGACAGCACTCCGGCCTGAAATGAATGCCGCTTCGAAAGTACGGTAGTCATATCGACCCATAACAACTTGGCCGCCCGGGACGGTGGTCCATGGTGCTCCTCTGAGAGAAGTCTTCAAAGGAGCAAAGGACGTAGTCAAGTTGTCATGGACGCCATCGAGGATATGGTATCCAATCAGGGCCTGGAAGAAGCCGGCACCGTAGGGGCCCACCTCTCCTCCCCAGAAGTCGATGCCGTAAGACTCCAGCTCCTCGTAGCGAGGGTCCCAAGGGAACAGCCTAAGAGCAATGTCACTTGGTGCCAGGACGGTGACGTTTGTCATGTTGTTCAAGGCAGCGGCGATCTGAGGAACAAAGCCAACATGCTTGCTCAGGTAGCTGAATCCCCTTGTTTGGTTAAAGAGGGTGATAAGGTCGAGTGACGAGGTGTCAGGGAGTGTCGTAGGGGCGGCTAGTACGCTGACAGCCAAAGCTGAAACGGCGGCAATTTTGGTCAACATCGTGGCTCTATTTGCAAAACCCTTTTAGAAAGAAGAGATTGTTGAGGTATGAACGAGAAACATATCTTAGCCAGGGCTTCCACGACATATTTATAAGTTCCAGCGCCGTCTTCCAGCAGCTTCCGAAGCGAACAGCACGCAATGCTAGATATTCCAAGACAGTACTATCGAGTGGAAAATTTTCCAGGCTCAAGACCTAGTTCGAAGCCATTCCTCATCGTACGTCGCCGGTGATGCTAGCTCTAGGATCCAGTTCCCGCACCCCCAGTACCGCGAGTCGAGAATGCCCTGATGCGGGCACGAACAAGCGACTTTGGCTTTACAGAGATAACACACCAGAGAAGAACCGATCGAATGGCTTCATGTGACTCGACACCGACTTCGGAGAAGTGGATGAAAGAAAAGTATCTAAGTGAGTAGTCTTTCTAGGCAAAGAAACGATCGAGCAAAACCGACGTTCTTTATGTGATGAAGTCGCATGTCGAGCTTTATAGTGGAGCATCAGCGGCCACATTCAGAATTTTGATCTGATAAGATTATCAAAATTTATCAGATAATCGTTGCCGGCGTCCCGTGCAGCCAATCCCGCGCCTGCGATGGGCCGAATGGCCCCATGGAGGCCACTTGCCAAGGTGCGTGACTTGTTCTTGGCCTCACTTTGCTGCAGGCGAGCTGCATCATCAAGCACAGCTGTTGGTGAACTACACGTGGTGTCCACTGCCCACATTCTCCTCAGTATGTCTCGTGAGCGCGTAAACCCTGATTCCGATGGATTCCTCAGTCTGGCGGACTGTTTCCCGAGTCTCGCTCTTACCCGACTGGCGGCACCCCAAGGGCAGTCGTTCCATCCTTCTCCCGAACCTCGACTCTCAACTTCAGCTGGAAGATCCAAGAAGCTTCAGAACAGCGTGGTGTATGAGCAAAGCCGAAGCAACCACAGGGAAGGAACGACCAAGTTGGTAGTTAGCCTTTTGATGCTCATGTCTTGGGTCTTATTTCGGAGCTCCATTAGTGCTTGAAAATAGGCCACACCTCCGTGTCTTCCCGCAAAAGTGACTGTCTGCATACTCACGATTGGACTTGACGGGCGAGTAACACTACTTCAGCACTTGCACTGAATGGCATCGTGACTCGGATTGCAACGACCAGGAAGCCGCCCCAGACGCTTATGATACTATCGGTATCCTCCAGAATTTGAAGGCTACGTACCAGAATGGACATTCCGCGCGTGCATTTCGATTCCAAACGTTGTGCAGCTGTCTTTGCGCGTACTCGTCGGTGAGCTTGAGGTAAGTACGTACCTTTGGCCATTAAATCTTTAGCCTGTTCATCAGGGTTCCCTCAATACGCTGCATCGTTCTTTAGAGTAGATCTAGGCCAAGGGTTGAGACAGGAAGGACCTTCTACTTGATCAAGAACCTCCGTGGCAATATGTAAGGAGGTTAAATACTCTTGATACTATCTCTTTACTTGCCACAAATAAGGTGACATCTAAACACCCCGTGAGTCAAACTAGCAATCTTATCCTGTCGAGCTGTCAGTTCTTGGGAGCCCCTTGTGCTGCCTTCAGAAGTTTCATCGATAAAGAGATGGTCCGTTCGTACGCCTAGGAAGATATCTCCATTATACTATTTTCGAGCTGGCAAGACAAATATCGCCCTGTCTTCTCTTTAGCAGCCGGTACATATCTGGTATTACAGCTGTTGATAATGGAAAACATTGAAGTCAGTAGGATTCCGGATATAAGCCTATGTTTATTGAGATCAACTTCAGCAAACACACAAAGACCCGCAGAGAGAGAGAGACACAAACGCAGAATAAGAGATAGCGCCAGAGAATATGTCACCATGACCAGACCAGCAGGAATAATAGCCAAGGGATTATACCTTATTTCTCGGAAAAGAAAACCATTTCTCTTGGTCTGTATGAAGTTCTTTCAGGAATGATCGTTGCAATGGTCTCCGTACTGTACAACAACTGGAATCACTACGAGTATGTAGGATCGTCAGGGGTGGTGCCTTGTGAACTCCCCGTCCTATTGGTGCATTCAGAAAACGAAAGCTCTATCGGTCTCGGCAGATGGTCGATGACGTGTTGGGAGCGTCCCTCTCCTGCATCTCGCCTGACTTGACACGTTGAAGGGCGGAGATGCAGGGATCTGTAAGACACTGTACAGCTGGTATTGTATCGGGTGGTAAGAGGGGAAATCCTAAGGTATCCAAAGAAGAGAGAGAGAATGCGGGAGTACATAGGTGGTAACGCGCTAAGAAGCGCCAAGGCGTCACAACGTCTCTCCCTCCAATACTATGAGAGGTAACCATACACTACTACTAATATGGTGTCCGACGCCAGCGGCCAGTCCAAAACCTCCTACATATGTCCGTAACACCAAAGCTGACGCCCTCCGGAAGCTCAAAATCGTGTCGGACTCGATCCCTACTGCATCTCCCCGACCCGCCAGCCTTCAAAAGCAAGACACGACAACTAAAAGTACTACTCCCGTTTTTCGCCGATGAGGGAGCTTTCACCACATAACGACTCAGAGAACGTGTTTCAGCTTAAACGGAGATACCTGAGACTATTGAGCTTCATTTCCAGTCTTTAGTTTCATGTCGCTCACCTCGTCTGAAATTTCGAGAATGCAAGGAGAGGTGCACAGTACTCCATACTAGTAGTCCGCATTCGAGATCCAGTTCAATTAGTGACCTTATGCGGTTTAGTCTACCTCGGCAATCATGCCATTTCAGCCGGCAAAGCGAAAATTTGAGGCTCAGCACATGTCAAAGTTTCAGGCGATTATTTTCCATCTCATAAGTACAGGTCTTTCAAAAAATCGTGCAATTAGTGTCCCCACTTAACCCGCATTAGATCGGGCTGGGGTCAGCCTCAGATAAACCAGCAAGACTTGCAGCTGCAAGCAAGCAACACTGTACAAGGGTACTCCTTCCCCAACCAAGCCCTAATTACTTGGCCCTTCAGCAGCCAAGGTATCTCTTAGTAACTGCGGAAACAGCTGCAAGTCTGACAATTCATTTGCTAGCAAAAGCAGCGTGTCTATTGTATTCTCGTTGCTCGTTTGTTTCATCACACGACCTTTGAAAAGACTGTACGGAGTACATATCGATGTGGCCTTGATCACAGATTATCAACTCTCATTATTACGATTTTATCGAGCTCGAAGCACTCTATAATCTTTTCGCGACAGCTTGAGGAAACAGCTCTCGGGGAAAACAAGCTCTGTACGTACTGGCCGAAGAAGCCTGTCCCGATGTCTCGGACTCTCGGGCAGGGGAGTCCCTTGCCAGTAGGCGTCATTGGTGATATCCACACACCCCCTGTGTCAACTCTATCTTCCAATCTGCTACAATTAATCCACGTCGCGCTCCTGTCATTATACAAGTACAGATAAGAGTCGCTTGAGCAGGGCTTGGACAGCTGTCAAACCTCAACTGCACAACAGGTCACTGGTGCCCGTTACGCCTACAAGAGCCATCCCTTAGATCTGCGAGCCCCTTTCTGGGTGGCGCTCTGGGCTTCTGGCAGTGTCAAGAGCTGCTGGCAGCCCGACCGTATGCAAAACGCGGTTGTCGATTCCTTTTTCCTAAGTACAGGTTTGCTGAATGTATTTCCTTGCTTGCGCAACGTCTTTGATTTTCTGAAAGAATTTCCCTTGGGCTCTCCAAACACGTCGCGCCCTGGCTACCCTTCTAGTTTGAACTTGCGCTTCTTCGAGAACGGAAGGCATATGCAGATATGCACCCCGTCCGTTATGGGCAGTACTCTGTTCCCCTGATCCTACAACGGCGAGGCGTGATCTTCCTGATCTGCCTTATCCTCCTTGTTATTTTGAAGAGTTCTCACGATGTTTTTGGTGCAAACAATGTCCTTGCAGTGAGCACAAAGCCCTCGTTGCCAGGAGACCCCGTTAACCGTATACAGAACGCCCGGATCCCGTCAGAGCACTACTTGCAAGATGGCCCCTTCGAACCTATGTCGATCCCCGGATTCGTTAACACTGGCCGACCTGGCATACGATCATGCGATGGTCTGAGGTTCAACCACACGGTGGGGGTGCAGAAGAGCTTTACTTTGGAAGATAACATGATGGAGATTGCAACCGCACTCGACAAGCATCCTGTGGTGCATTATCCTGCCGATATGCTGGATAATCCCAAGGTGCAATCCAAAGACCTTATCGGCCGCACTTGGGCACGTCTCGCCGGATCAATTGTCTGGCTCCCAGAACAAGAGGTGTATTTCTCGGTGACACGAGTTATATTCACACCTATAGGTTCCGCGATGATTACAATGAGCTGGCTCCGCGGACAACTGTACGATCGGAATTGGGTTCACCTGGACAACTATAGCCTCATGTGGGGTGATAAAAACATCACTTTTCCTTTGGTTTTCGACATTCCTGCTCCGTGGAAAGAGGGTGGTTTTTGGCAAGGACCCGAAGACCCGCGCGTTATCCTTGAAGAGGGCGTTAACGGAGCCGAGCCAGTGGTTATCTACAACGTCATCACCCCGGAAACCGATTGGAAACGAGCGATACACATCTTTCGTCCGTTCTCGAACCACTCTACCATTCTCACAATCCGCGGCCAAGAACGACAATCTAATGAGAAGAACTGGTCACCATTCTTTGTCCCTGAGCGAACCGGCCAGGGAAAGCAGCGTCGACCAAGCGACTACATCCACTTTCTCTACGGATTCAAGCCGTTGCAAATTCTGAAATGCCACCTGCGCTGTGGCGATTGTGAGTTCGTATTTGACCAGACTTTACCCATCAAAACCGAATTGGCGCCTCACGACAGCCAAGGCAGCTTGCGTGGGGGAACCAACTTTGTTCCTCTGCCCGTGCCGTCTCATTGGGGCAAAGGATCAGATACAGAGATATACGTCTCATGGTCGCGCACGAACATCCCAAACTTTTGTGACAAATTCAGCTTCTACCGACCAGAGCTTACGATTATGGTCAAGACCGGAGCTCATTTTTATCTTGCTTTTGCGAGCGAGTCGTTGGACTTTGGAAACGCCCTCGTTGAGTTAGGGCCTAAGGACGACCGTTGTGGGAAGGGTCGCATCATGATTCCCAACAGCATTACTCAATGGGATGTGGAAAATGGCCAGGACGTCATGACAGTCACTTTTAGCCTCGACGACAAAACCGTCCAGGTGGCTCGAATTCATGGAATCATGAGTCTCGTTCGCCACCTACCTTCAGTCCAAAATTTGTCTAAGAAACCCTGGTTGTTCAGAGGCGATGATATTGACATCCGAGACTTTGCCTTGTCATTAAGCGGGAACGAAATCAGAGGCTGCCTTGTGGAAGCTGCCCTTAACTACACTACGACGGCATATGAGCTCACACACCCTCCGAAAAAGGCAGCAGTCCAAGACCTTGGGCCCAGCAAACTTACAAGCAAACTTCTCCAGTCAGGGGGTGAAATATGATGACTGAAACACCCTCTTCACGCATCAACGAACAAGCATTTGCCATACAAGACGGCCACAGAATTATCCTCGATCTAAGTACCGCGATGAAGAAAGACCCATTTTTGCGCTACGATTTCTGCAAGTCGTTGAGACATTTCATTTACGACACGGAAGTGCGGCAAGGAGGCAGAGTGCCAATTCCGCGAATACTGCAGCTTCTCTGTACCGTGAGAAGTGAGCCGACAACCTCAATCTTATCCCCCAGAGTGGCCCTTGCCTTGATTCCCGGTCAATCGAGCCAGGCGGAGTTGGCCCAGAGATACTGCTTACCGAAACATGAAAACAGTCTCGACATGTATCTGAGTTCTGAGATCGATCGGCGGAGATCGACATGATGAAGGTACAATCTCGAATGGAGCAATCAGCCTTTGTGGAGATCGGTGCGGTCATACGCCACATGATGTACTGTACAAGATTGTCACATCTGAAGCGGATTCTCTCAGCTTTTGGGGCAGTATACCGGATACTCGGGGGATCGTTCACATCATCAATATTTGGGTGTATGACGTTTGTTGTGGAGGGTCCTGAACTCATCACAAACATCACAGCAAGATTATGGGAGTGTATTGGCAAATGAAATGTTGCTTCCAACTGAGTTATTTTGGACAACTCGTGTAAGGGATTGCATTAGCAGGAGTTTGGGAATTAGCAGGAGTCTTATTGATAGGCATAGATGTTGTCGCTCTGCGACTATTGGCCATTTTCATTTTGCATTTCGCCAGGGTATTGGGCATTCGTTCTTCACGGATGATCCTCTAAGCATCAAATACTTTAGAAACAGCTTCTTCTGAAAAATGCGAAACAACCAAAGCCCCAGGTATCCTGAACGTCGGTATCTGTGGCTGCTTTTTGTCTTCGGGATAGTCTTTCGACGGAAAAGGTATATATTGCTGGGATATTATGCTTTGTACTCTCCAGGCAATACGCATAGATGTATCAAATCTTGCGCTTGAAGATGTTCAATGGGGCACCGCCACCTGTGAGGGTTAAAGATCTTGAAACTAAGAAGCGAATTATGGAGATTCAGAACTAAAAGCCACTTCGTGAAGAATGACACTATGCCACCACCAGAATTCTCGGTACGAGACATCCAACCACCACGATTCTTGGTATGGGAGGGCCGCAGGCGAATTCAAAGTTGAACCCACTACATGTCCACTCCAGGCTCTCCGAGAGTCTCGGGAGTCGGGACGCGCCTGCTCCACGCATCAAGTCCGTGGTATCCGTCCTTGCGCTCGCGACTTGCCATGAACCTAGGACTCACATCAGGAGAAGCGCCGCTTTCCTTTTAGAATCACGGGTGAAGAAGGTTTGATGGCACGTGGCAGCTGCGGCTCAAGTGGAGACTTTTTTCCAATTTAACTGTTTACCCACTCAAAAGCCCTCGCGTAGGCTGCCCAGACGAAAGCTCATTTCGTCACCTCACATGGCAGCAGTAAGGTATCCTCATGACGCACTAAAAGCAATAGATGCCGTGGATCATTCCTTGTCGCGTCCAGGTTTGAGCCGTTTATGGACCATGCGAGAGCCATAAAGCGTTGCGATCGACAAGGAGGATTCAAGTTTCGGACTTAATTTTGAGCCCGTCGCCATATCGGGACGGCCGACTTTCCACATAATGTGAGCTCATTTCCCTGGCTTTGGATCTATTTCATAAGGAGGTATGCTATGTCTTGGGCCTTGCCGCTGATGATAGTCTTAATTCACGGGATTCCTCATGACCGAATTTCTCTGTCGTTATTGAATCTGATCTATCTTATCTTCACTTCCTGTTATTCGAGCATAGCTTCCAGCACTATTGGATACTGTGTTCACGCTTTTGAGATCTCCTCGGGTTGTCCCTGTCGAAATGGATACGCGGCTACTAATATCGTCTTTAACAATACTAAGCCCTATCGACAAGGAGCACAGAGAGATCATGAGCGACCTACTTTCGGATTCTCGTCGAAAATTCGAGGGCGAAGGCGATATAGAATATTCACGGCTTAGGAGAGTCCTTGGACATGCCAGCGTCTATGATAATGTCTCTCAATGGCTCTACGACATAGCTCACCGTGAGGAGCAGAAAGCATGTTATAATGACATCGCTGATAATTACTGTCTTAATCAGCGAGGAGGAGAAGCCAACACCGATATTGCAACCTCCCCTGAGGTGAGCAGCTCACCAAGTGAACCACTATCTACACGACTACCGGCTCTAATCTGACATTTTCATGCTTTTCAAGACATCATCAATGGGTGTAACAACACTCAGCAACATCTTCAACATATCTCAAGCATCTCGATCGAGATAATACCAAAACCAAGGAGGATTCAAATAATGGAGCTGTCTCTTTCATCAAAGCTGAGTACGTGGATTCAAAATATGAGAACTGTATTGCGACGAGCACGGAGAGGCTCTACGGAATACCTCATGTCTAACGAGACCGACTGCTATCTTTTCCGGGGAGTCACAATACAAGAAATAGTACTTGTGTTTGATATTCCCCAAAACGATATAAACATCACCCTTAAATACTCAAGGATTCCCTAACTAGCTCGTAGTGGATCTTCGCGCCGACCCTCTCAGCTCCTTTTGGGGATTAACGAGTACGTTCGAAGGATAGTAAACTTCGCAAAACAAAAGAATTCAGCATTCGTCTTCCATAAAACCTTAACCCCGGGCCTTGACTCGGGTAGGACGGAAGACGGTCGTCGTCCACCCCCCCTTATTCATGAACGGACACATCTTTACCTCCAAGTTCATGAAGGGTGGAGATGCCACCCAAGAACAAGGTACCACTCATGGCTGTTCGTAGCTCGCTTAGAGCCCGTCCCAAGGGTTCGGCAGCATGGCAGAGTGGATACTTCAGTGGGCAACGTTCGAATTACCCATCCGCTTTTGCTCGGCCTGTCGCTCATGATGACCACGGATCCACCAAGAACGGGGTAACCCGGAGAATGACAATCCAATATCTATTGACCTGCAGGACCTTTGTTATCGGCCAAGAAGACTGACCAGGAACTCCGAATAACAAAATTTGAAGATTTACAATCCTGATAGCAGGGGGTTCTTCCAGCTTCCTTGGATGCTAACGAATTCCCCTCCTGCTTTCTATCCAACATTAGCAGTATGTGGTCTTAGATTCTGCATTTAAGGGATGCCAATCTTCAGCCCCGGGCTTCGAGAAAGTGTGGAGAACAGGAGCGTCCCAGAGGAGAAGTGACGCGATTATGGAGGATCGGTCACGATATCCTCCTGGAGACGCAAGAGCTATGAGCCCCAAAAGGAGCAGTAAGGAGCTTAAGATGGTCGAGTCTAGTATCAGGGAAACTCTGAAACGGCGAGTCATTATGATATACCACTCTTACCATCATTATCCAGGCACTAACAGCATCTGGCCTTATTTGTAGACAAGCCGACCATCTACAGACTACCCTTGCCTCACTAAATCAACATTTGGAACGGGTCAAACTCAATCAAGAAAGACTCGAAAAGGAAAATCGCATCCTAGAAGAACATCTGTTCACTTTAAGCCGGAGATTATCAAAGACAGATGAGGATATTCAACAATGCTCCGACCAAACCGGAAAGACATCTGAATGACTACTTCGATTATCGTCGCGCCTGCCTACGATATACGCTTATCGGAACCGCCTTCTACAGCAACGTTGAACGGGTCGAGGTTAATTAAGTCTACCACCAAAATGCGTTCGACCTACCTCCTGTGCCAGGATTCCTTCTTCCCAGTTCCGGAAGCCTCAGATAGACTATACCCCTCCGGTAAGGGGTGGACTAATCATGGCCCTCTGGGAGACGCAAAGCCATCATCGCTATTCGGCAAAATCAACAATACAGGAAAGCGATTGTGATGTGAGGTAACATCTCACCTACTCTTTCTTCTATCGAGGTCAACGAAACGGGCTTGAATGTTGCGAAAGACGGAATGGTGAGAGTATAGTTCTCATTCAGCGACTGCTCTGACTTACGGTTCTTGACCTGCCGCGGAGAAGTGTCCCTGTACTCACTTCAAAAATTTGGATAGCAAGATGAATCCATCAAGAAAAGAGAGCCTCAACATTGAGAACAGTGCTCGACCACGCAGTGCGCCAGTTCATTTCCTGGGAACCAATTCGGTCCAGCCATGCCAGATTTTCTTCGAACAATGTTGCTGGAAGTGAATTACTTCAATACTGCTCTCTCTCATTCCTCTCCCGAGCCGATACAGTATCAGTCTTGATCTTTCTCCTCCGATAGCGAAGTGCCTTCGGTTCTAAAGCGATCGACGGTACCACCTCCAGCGATGGCACATACAACCTACTCAGGAGAGCCCATTGCCAGCATTGAGATCTTTCCCAAATAAGTTGTATAATCCTCGGCGTGAGCGCTGCCATGTGAGCTGTTTGAGAAGACGTACAGCACCCCAACCCGTAGCCCCTAGTAGTATCGTCGTATTTTGGAAAGACCACGTAGATCTCTCGTATTTCACGTCATTCTAGGAGATAAATTCCTGAAATCGCTTGCCTTGCCGGCCGGTGAGGTTGTAGTTGTAGTCCAGGGTGAACTCATCTCCTGCGGCTATATCTCCGTTTGAGGCAGAAGCCATCCTGCTTTAAGCGTTTGTCTCCAAAGATCACGGCCCGTCTCTGTCAGGTTAGTGTGTCGTTACCACTAGCTCACGAGGGCTCTTTGGAGACTGCTTAACGCCTACTTCTCATAATCTAGACCCTGGGTCTTTTGGGGGCTCGCCAGCATTGTGCCGCTCTGAAAAGCGCAAGGCCGTTTATATTCCGGGGTATTCATTAATTCGACCACCGGAAGTCAACTGTTTCCCTCGTAATTGAAAAACAGAGCCACGGAGTCGGAAGATGCCACTCTTTGGCCGAGTCCGTACGGATTTCGGCATCTTGCCGGCGGCGTCGGACTGGGAGCCATCAAGCAACAGCCGGAGGTTCACATAATTGGCTCTTTGCGATCCGCTCACCTCCTTCGTGGGCCCGCATGATGCACATCCTCCCACTCGGAGTGAAACCTCATCTGGCATTTCGCCGGTGGTCAAAAGCTACAGCCACTTTCCGATTAGTTTGTCTTCTGGAAACTTGATTAGGAACAACCTTACTGCGCAGGGTACTACTACTAAGCTTTAATCAAATGTGCCGGCATTCGCTGTCGTTATCCATGCGCTACCCGCTCTCACTGCAACCCCGGAGGTCATTGTTGTTCCCATGACAGGGTGCAGCTCGGTTCGAGTCCAAACTTGAGCAATTCAGTCGTTCATGACAACGATTCCTCTGTCCTAGCCTCTACTGAGTGACTCCAGATGATGCGGGCAGCCGAGGTGGAACCAACAATGCAAAAGGTACAAGAGATCATTTATCGCTTCCTGGTTTTCATCAAGCTCCCAAATATTCTTGCTGATATTGTCTCTTTCTGCCATCATTGGTACGAAGCCGCACAATGGCCATTCCAGAGACCCAAAGCGTTATCGGCTGATACAAGCTCTACCATCATCGTGCGCCAGTTCACGTCGGACATTCTGAAGTGAAGTGAATGCTGTTCTGTGGCCTATTCCCGAACAAGGCTCTTTCGGCTTACCGGATGAATACTTGTAGAATCTTTCAGATAGGCTCAAAGAAGTATTCTGTAGACTCTCATGCATCGTAGGAAGCGAGCTGTGACATTAGATCCAGGGCCTGAATCCCCAGGTTTTCCTTCAGGCGATGCGGGGACACCTCCTGGATCTTGAAGCCCAAACCTACACGGAGGAGGGGCTCAGGCTGACGGCGGGTGGCAACCCCGGCTGATGGTCTCTGGAAGCGAGACTTTGAGCACTGTGGGGTTCATCCCCGCGACCGAAAAATTGGCGACGACATCGCCTCAAAAGCCGCCCGGCCCTCCACCCTTGATGCAAGTCTCTCCGACGAACTTATCTGCCAGATTGAGGTACCCAGCCCTCATGGGTGTTTGCATCCTCATTCACGAATCCTCGAGAATCTCTCAATGAACCCTCGGCAGGCCAGTTGGCCCTTACAGAGCCCCATTATTGTACACGATGGGTCACAACGCGAAGAAAACCGGCCGTCGCAGAACTCCAGCTTCTGCGCCTTGCCCAGAGTGTGGACGAGCCTTCTCGCGCAATGATAGCTTGAGTCGGCACCTCAAAACACACCTCATGCACATCGAGCAGCGCCCGTTCCACCGAATCATTCATGAGAAATTCCGGGCCTGTAACCAATGTCGCCGATCCAAGATCCGCTGCACCGGCAATGTGCCCTGTGCCAGATGCGAACAACTCAAACAAGAATGCAGCTATGATCAAAAACGGAGGCGTAGTTCAGCTTCATGGCAAACACCGAGCGCCGCCGCTCCTGGCTCAGAGCATCAGACACCTTTTTCGGATCCAACACCATCCCCAAAGCTCTCCGTCGACGATGAAGACACCATTATGTCGCCTGCCCCCGGCCGGGCAGAGACCGAGCCACTTGATGCCGACAAACGACCCGATGATCAAATAACCTTGGCAGTCTCGACTCCAGACAGCACAGCAGCTATGCTTCATCTTGCGCTATCATCAAGCCCAGAGGCTCACGCACTGTTCTTCAATGACGGCAAGGACTTTTCCGGCATCCAATCTACCTACGTCTCTCCCACTTTCCATGTCTTGGACCCGTACAGCTACAAATTACCCTCGATTGCCGATTCGCGCGAGGCCCCCACACCCAGTAGCCAAACCTTTGGTCACTGTCGATATCCAGTCCTCCAGTATCTCTCGCCGTTCCTCGATAAGGACTTTGGTTCCAACCTCGCTTGTGACCTCCTTGATACCTACTTTTCGAGCGCATTCTCGAGCCGAATGCACCCGACCTGTCATCACATCCACAACTTTATCTTGAGACGTGGTGATATCCTCAATCCTGTTCTTCCACGCAAAACGCATCCTGCATTGATTGCGAGCATGCTTTTTGTCGCCGCTTTCAGTGATAAAGCACTGGGCCTGTTTAGCGGGCCTGAAGAAAAAGACCGAGTTTGCAAGTACTTGAGTCTACTCACCTATCGACTTCTCAATCCTTCAAGATATGAGCCGTTACTAAGTCCAGAAGATCTGGGTTTACCTTTTCCCATTGGCTCGGACCCTGGCTGGACGAACGAGGACCTACGGCAAGCTCTTGACCCCCAGCAACAGACGGACACATTTCCCATATCATGGGGTACGGACTATATAATCGCTTTCATTCATGTCTCATCAGTAATCTCGGGCAGTGAGAAGAAAGCCGCGAGTATCAGATGGTAGGTGGCTTCCATGTTTCTCAGGCTCGTGCTAACAAGTGCATAGGTGGAGCGTGCCTTTCAATTTGGCTCGGGATCTGAAATTGAACCAAGAAATCGAGACTCCAATCATGCAGCATAGTCCTCCAGACGGCCCTTCCAGTTTAAATTGCAAATGTTCTCTCGACCAAGACACTCCTGGTGATTTCATTAATGAAGTCCATCGCGAAGAACGACGGCGAACATGGTGGCTTCTCTTCCTCATGGACCGACACTTGGCTCTTTGCTACAATCGGCCGTTGGCCTTGCTAGAAGCAGAATGCAAAGATCTATTACTACCTCTGGACGACATCACATGGCAGTCTGATTCACAGCCTCATAGTCACGGTACTCGCGCCGAAGGTCCTCGGTGTATGTTGTTACCTTCCGGCACAGGCCGGCTACATGGACCACCAAGTACCTGCTCAGGAGCAGGACTTTTCGAGTTTTTCTTACCTCTCATGACGATAACCGGCCACTTACTCGACTATAATAGAGCCAAGAACAACCCTGTGCTCTCATCAGCTGGCACTTCTTTCTGGAGTTCTCAAGAGCGTCAGATCTTGCAACAACTAGATCAGTATCAGTCGTCGGTGGACGGCATGACTGCTAGCACCGGCTTGGATACCGATACAGAAAAGGACATTCCTTGGGAACAGTCTTCAGTGGAATATTCAGAAGCCTCGCATATCGCCAGAACAGTGGCAGGATATGCGACTCACGTTGTGTGCGTTCTGAGGATCTTGGTCGGCAGCAAATGGGATCCAGTTTGTTTGTTCGAGGATGCAGATTTCTGGACATCTTCTTTGGGATTCAAAGATTCCATGTCCCATACAATGGCCGCTTCTGAATGCGTCACACAGATTCTGGGTCATGACCCAGACATCAGCTTTATGCCATACTTCTTTGGCATCCAACTACTTCATGGAAGTTTACTTCTTCTACTGGTTGCATATCGACTGCAATCCGACTCCGGAACAGCGATTTTGGCAGCGTGCGAAGCCGTCATTAGAGCTACAGAAGCCTGCTTTGTCACACTCCCGACAGACTATCAGCGGCAATTTCGAAACGTCATGAGAGCAGCAATCGCTTTGGCAAAAGGGAGGCGGAATAATCCTGGTGATACCGAGAAGCAGTTGACTTTTGTTCTTGCAAGATATCGATGGTCCAGAAATGGTGCGGGGCTTGCTCGATGAATGAAGTTATTTGAAAGATTACAAGGATAGCAAGGATATTGAGAACGATGAACAGCGAGAACGATGAACAGCGATAGTAATGCAGAGCGCGAGAAGGGTGGACAGTAAGCTCAACGACAGGAGCAAGGACAGAAAGAATTCGGACACCGCCATTGAACTATGAGTGACTTCCCACCATTCATGGCGATCTGAGGTACATATAGCCACATGATAATCCTTATTGACATAGCATCCCTCAAGCAGCCCTCTTCGGCGATCCAACCATCTGTGCCAGCCAACGTTCAATTCAATCCAATGTCTCCCAGTCCAATGTCTCCCAGTCCAATGTCTCCCAGTCCAATGTCTCCCAGTCCAATGTCTCCCAGTCCAATGTCTCCCAGTCCAA